>OY728140.1:165489296-166749130 GCA_963277665.1 Viscum album
GGGGACGACGACAGTGATAATGATTGCATGGACTCCTGTGTGAAGACGGTGAATTGGCTTGCCGGCGTTGTGATGATGGGAGGCGTATGGTCCAGACATTCGACGCGATGGGTGTAAGACTCGAGGCAGGCACTTGACTCGAGATGACAGATGGGTGATGATGAATTTTGAATTTTGAAATTTGGATATCATGGACGCGCTGTTGTTTTTTGTTCAATCCTGTGGAAATTTTTGGTTACTGCTATTCCTTAAAGAGACTTTTTAGAAAATGAAAAAATGGATTTGCAGTATGGTGTTGAGAATTTTATTGAGAAACATGGTTGCTAGGGAAAGAGGTTTCAGATAATGTGTCTTTGGGGTTTATTTAGTGATTTGTTTTCACTCATGTTGGCCAATGTTCCATTTGGATTCATGTTAAAATAGTAGGACTCATATTATTAGGTGGTATTGACCACTCATGTGGGTATAGGCCTTCGTTAGTTGCTGATTAGGATAATATTTAGAGGTACATGTTATAGAAATCCATAAGGAGGGTGAGGATCCATCAGTTGATAGTGTTGAGACTGTCAGTTGGAGGATGAGGCTTTCCATACTTGAGGTCATTGGTCTAGGACATATTTGGGGGGATGGACATCGTCATTCCTTGGGAAGTTAGTTGTTGAGTAGATGGTGATATTATTTAAGGGATAGATATCACAGTGCCTCATAAATCAGGCTTTTAGTTTATGTATATTCTTTTGAGGTGAGGTCTGTGGGACTAGGTATAGAAATTTGGTGTTCCATTAGGATGTCAGATATGTCATTAGACATGACGTGTTAGTTAGCATGAGGTATCAAGTAATTTTAATAGAGGTGGAACCTAAGGTCTCACTTGGACTATTTTACATTAGGTAATTCCTTGGTCTTAATCTAAGAATCCTCTCGACAATGGTATGAAAATGTTGGCCGAAGTAGGTAATCACTCCCTTGTGGATGCTAAGCACAAGGGGAGCATGTTATATTGTATATTTTTCATGTTTTATTTTATTCATTATTTAACCACATCTACTTAATCATAAATGTAAGATAGAAACATGTCAGTGGTGGTATAATGAGATTCTTTCTCACACCCTACACAATCTCTTCGAGATGCATTTATATTTCATATATTTTCAATTAGGTAAAGTTTTGAACTCAGAAGTTGGATCATAGTGATTGAGTTATCATGGTATGGAAATCAAGGCACCATGAGTTCTTTCCTTAGATGGAGTTTCCCTTTTTTTATTTCTATATCAATACGCTATATATGTAAATACTGAGGTTGGACATGGGAGAACCTCCTTTATTTTTGTTTTATTTTATGAACTGTTATGTATGCATGTTCTGTTGTAGTATATACAATTTTCATGAAGCCTTGTTTATTTATTACACTACTGTTGTTGTTGCTTATGTTTCCGCTATTTTATGATATTACTTGTGCTTTTTCCATGGGTAGGTTACTATTCTAATGTCATATGGTTTTATTTTACATTGATTTATATATATTAGACCATTATTATATCATCACCAGTAGATATAGTCTCTCAAAAATCACCCTTTCACACCCTTAGTACTAGTCGGTAGCCTTTGGTGTACATGGAGGTGCCCTTGAGTCCTAGTGGCACTCGGACCATAGCACTATTTGGGTGGATAAATAGGTTGGGGTGCTAAAAATGGTGTAAGGAAATAATAAATTGGAAACACAGCTAAAAGTGAAAAAATACATGTTTTATAGAAACAAAATAATTTTTCTTTGAAAAAAATGGATTTAAATATGTAGACAATATAAATGATTATTGGAACATGTATGTCGATTTTTATGAGGTATGTTGGTATATTCCAACCCAACTTAAGTCTTAAACTAATGGGAAGAAAATACCTCAATAGAATATGAATTATGCGAATAAATAGGAGTCATTATTTAAGATAAAATCAAAAAATAGGGGATATGAAACTCTTATGAAAAGGATAACCAGGATTTCACACTAAAAAGTAGAATATACTTCAATTGTGGTAAGATAAGTCACATAATGGATTCCCTAGAATCTAAAATTAAATATGTAAGAAAGATGGATGTAAGAAAGATATCAATCAAATAGATGCACATAAATATAGGAATGGTATAATACATCACTAATGGTGAGATATAGAAGCTACTAGAAAGGGTAAGACAAAGGTAGTGATGGTGTGTTTAAAAGGTGAAACAGGGCAGGCCATATACCCAATAATTGCATGACATGGCTACCTGGCCAAAAAGTGATGAATAATGACAAAGGGAAAGCATTATTGGTCTCTAATGATAAATTTGTTTCCACAAAGAAGCGGTCTACACTAAATAGGAATAAGGTACATGATCCAAATGATATCTTAATCACATTGACCGATCATATAGAAAATGTAAGGAGGATAGAGAAAACATCAAAAACTAGAATTATTATGCAATCATGAGAAAACCAAATCGCTCTATATAGGTAATAAATTGAAAAGGAATGATATTCTATGTTTCCCACTAAAATACAAAACTGTAAAGTGAATACAGATACATGAATAAATAAGGGTATACATTTCAAATATATAATGGAAAAATGAACCTTGGTTAAGGAAAAAGTCCTAGACCCAGTGTTATAACTAAGAATCAGTGTAAGATCCACCTTATTACCTAATCAGTTTTAGGTTTCTTGAATGTTGGTGGATTGAAGGTGAATATTTATTAGAATTATCACTTGAGTGGGAGATACTGAAAGAATCCAATATGCCAGACACTTGTATTTCAACTATATCTAGAATTATGTACCAGTTTGAATTAAACTCCTAGTCCTTTTATGATTTATTATTACTATAATTATTAAGGTGATTATTATATAAACAAACATAGAATACCTATAACTTTAAATCTTTTGATATGATTGTTTATGTGATGTGAAGGTTCTTAAATTTTCTTGAATATTTGTATGTGCTTCCCCAATGTGAGAAACAAATTGGTATTGCATGTGAAAATGTGGAAAGTATTGTTAACAAAACTTATCATTCTAGTTTTCTACAAAGTGTTAGACCATGTAGACTTAGTGTTGGTTTTTTATGGAACATTTCTAAGTGAAATTTAATTCCAAGTCTATTTTAATTTTTTTTGTTGATATTCATTTTTAATAGTCACTTGAAACTGGTGAGCTATGACAAAATATTAATTCCTTCTCTCAATGAATTTTTTGAGATGTTAGAGAACTGGGAAAGAGGATATCATGTTGTGTGAAGGTTTTTTATCCATAAATGGAATCAAAATTTTAAAATTTAAATTTAAATTTTAAAATGTAAACCTTTTTTCAAGTGGAACATTTTATGATTGATAAGAATAGAATATGTTGGTGAAATACTCCCTGATAAAAATAATAAAATGGTGGAGAATTTAAAGAAAATACTACCCATTTACTTCAATTGGTCTTAGTTGTAATCTCAAATAGTATTTCAATGGTATCATCTTTCAATTGGTATCATATCTCAAGTGGTATAAAATAATTATTGCGGAGAAGAAATATAAAGAATGAATCAACCCAATGATGTTGATAAGGGGGAGAAAAATTTATTTCCCTTTATATTTATTATCAACAAGGGTGAGATGAATTACAATGATTCAAGAAGAAAATTTAGAATTTATTGGAATTTAAAATAAACAAAAAGGGCGTTATTGAAGTTCCCAAATATGTTTGGTTATGTTTTTTGTCAATTGGGTTTGTTGATATAATAAATTAAAAGATGACTTGGGTGATGAATTAAAGTATCCACCCATTACTTGGAAAAGTGGTTCCCCATGTATTGTTGGTAAATAATATTGTATTTGGATACCAATGTAATTAACATGTATATTCTTATATTGGAAATGGATTAAGGAAACAAACTTTTTCTACTTAAAAATCAGGTTTTACAACTTTGAATAGTATCCAAATAAATCAAAAAATTGATGAGTTTCTCTTCATGGAAGAACATGAAAATTTATAAGGAATGATTAATGGTACTATATATAATAGTATGTAATAAAAATAGTGTTATATATTGTGAATATCCTATCGATATATTATAATAAATGTTAAACATGATAGATTATTAGAGTTTAAAGACACGTGAGTTGGGAGAAATCCATCCCTGTGTTCTTATACATGGAGGATACTAAAAATAGTGTTGTAACATGATTGAATGAAGTTTTGGTATAACTAAAATTATAAGGGCAGTTTACGTTATTGAAAACCAAAAATAATAGAGTATTTATTTTTTTCAGAGTGCTTGGGAATAATTTTGAAGTGTTTGATATGTTTCATAAATTCCCAAAAGTGTCTGAAGTATTTTTGAGTGGTTGAGATTAGATGGAGGTGAAGTGGATGAGTGATTATTTTTAAATGAACAAATTTGGAAATTCTAGGTTCCACATATGTGAATTACAAAAAATTAATTTAATCCATGTACCTAAAGTCACCATGTATGTGAATTTTTTCATATATGAAGTTCCATGTATATGAGTTCAGAAATGTATCGCAATGAAAAATGTACACAATTTATGTAGCTAAAATATATTGAGTATTTAAATTTAGAAACAACATACACAAATGCATATTCACATAGATGAATATAGAAATGTATCCAAATGCTACGTAGTCGAATCATGTATGAAAATTCAGACCACATATATGAATTGAATGAGGAGTAACATGTATCTGGATTATGATACATGAAACGTAAATTAATCAAATCCCCACACACCTGATATCCATATATGTGATTTACAATCTATTATTCATTTAAGGGAATTTGGTACATATACTAGGTTAAAATTTTCAGATTTATAGAATTATTTATAATTATGAATTTATTTAAATAAATTCTAGATTAAATGAGAAATGAATTTAGATAGTTATTATATTGTGCATTCTGTTTTTTGAATACCATAATGCTTGTTTAATTCATGATTCAATTCTAATTGAGTGATATTAAAAGAGGTTTGAGCTACTGAATGTGTGTATGGATTCAATTAGAAACTGTATAGAATTTCAATGAAGTTCTCAAACCTAAATTAAATGAGTCCCACACCATAAGATCTATTTTTTTATATTTTATACAGCTATGAAAAGTGAAATATATTAATTTGAGTTGAGATATTTTGATGATGAGTGTTTCAAACCTATTATAGAATAATTTAAAATACTTTTGGATCTGTGAATAGTTGTGTACTTTTACAAAATGAATAAGATGATCTCAAGCTACTTTGATAAGAAGAAGAAGACGTTGTCAAAGAAATGAAAAGGAACTCAAGTTTTCTAAAAGGATATAGAATTTTTTTTATTTTTTGAGAGAAATGTGAAAGAAAAATTGAGGGAAATATTATAAATGTATAGAAGACACCTATTTGAGGAAACAAGAATAACAAGATTGTGGGTATGTTCCATGTATGAAAAGGTGGTGAGATCATGGAAGAATTACTAGTATGATAAAGCTGATAAATTAAATGATGATCATAGGGTACCAAATTTATTAAAGATATTATTTATTTAAAAATAGAGGATATTATTTTTGGGGTGACCCATGTATAAAAAGAAAAAGATAGAGAGAAGAGTTAAGTGTTAAAAAGTTAATCCAAGACTGTGTATATAGATAAAACACCACAACTCTTGAATAATAATAAAATATAAGTATAATTTGAGCCTATGATGAATTTAAATATCACCTAGGTGTCAAATCTAAATAATATTAATTATCAGTTTCATGTTGTAGTGGATAAGAAGAAAAAAATATTGTAACATCCTTTGTTTCATAAGATTGAGAATAAGAATATGAGAAGAATCAATGTATAGGTATTTTGTTGTTTATGTATATGAAATCTAGTCAAATAAATATATGAGTAGATGCTAGGTTTGAAGATTAAAGGATCTTATTCTATAAGACACCTAGGTGAAAAAATCCAGAATAAGTTATATGGAGCTGAGCTTTGAGTAGTGAATGATTTGAAAAGTATTCTTAGATACTTGTTGGAATTTAAAGAATCTTCTTGTGAGTTTAAGGAGAACTATTTTATTTATGAAAAAAATCCTATGTATAATTTGATATCGACTTCCAAGGAATAAGTTAAAAGTAAAAATTGCACACACACACACACACAGATATATATATATATATATATATATATATTGGGACTCTATAGAAGATTACGAAAAATTATAGTAGGAAAATGGAATGATAAGTCCTGTGAGGGGTAGGCGAGTGGCTGGTGTGACTCAAGTTGAGAGAATATTTGTGTGACTCTGATCTTTTCAACTTATAATTCATGACATTGATTATAGTGGAGATTCTTTGATTTGGTGAAACAACCATTCAAGGAAAGGAGTAGGTCTTTGTACCAAACCTTGTAAAAATATGGTGTGCCTCTTTATTTATTTACTTTCATATATAAATTTAATTATTTATATTTTAAATATAAAATCGAGTCACATGTAAAAACTATAAATAAGGATTAAATTCTAAATGGACCTCATGAGAGTTTTACAATTTTGTAAATACAGGAAACACCTGATTCACTTTTCCCCATTTCATGTGTTTGTAATGTTCCTATCAGGAATATTTTTCTATCTAGGCTCCCCCATGAATTTTATTTTCCATTTGATTTAATTTTACAATATTAAATTTTAGGATAAAGAATGGTTTCAAAATACAATAAAAGAACATTATGATTTAAATATTAAATAATCCAAAAAATTGACTAAAAATGAAATCTATAACCCAAGAAATATTGTTCTTAAAATAATTGTGAAATTGGACACAAAACAATTTTATCATTTAGACACCTAAAAAAATTATTTCCCTAAGATAATTAAGAGATCAACAAATTCATCAAAAAATAATAAAATTTAAATAATTATCTATTTAAAACATAATTTGATACAAAAAACTAAATTATGACTCAATCAATATTTGAAAACATTTATTTAACAAAAGTCATGTGAAATTCCCCCACACATAGAAAATTGATGCTCCTAAAGTTATTCATCTATAAAGTTCTGTGGAAGAAGAGCATGCTCATTAAACTTCCAAAATAGTTGTAAAAACAGATTCTAAAAATTTCATGCTTTTACTTTGTAAACAAAATACAAGAAATAACAATTCATTTCATAAATAACCGTGATGAATCACTGATATACACAAAAAATTAGTATTTTGATATGGGACAAAAAATTTCAAATAGTTTTCACATCAAGGCCTTCCTGGATTTAAATACGCACAACAAAAATTAAAGGTATCAAAGATTAATCCATTATTTAAAATTCCATGCCTCTTATTTGAATACCACACACTAATATACTTAAATCCAAATTCAAGTTATAATTTTACAAGTGCAGACATTTTAGATTAAAATGGAATTTGTACTTTAACAAGAATCACTTTCAATTATCACTTTTCCATAGGTTTCTTATACCAAAGATCCATTTTCAATTTCCTTAATAAAAATTAAATCATATTCTTATAAGTCAATTATCCATTTTTTATTTGCGTTCAATATTCCACTCAGACTATCAACCATTGTTCCTAAACATTATTTCTATAAAAATAGGGGAAAATCACTTAAAAATCATTCACATTCAACAATTTCAACATCAATGAAATATTTATTTACTAGAATGTAATGATCCACTATGCAGGATAACATTTAAAGAAAACTGAATCTTAAATACCCTCAAATTTCCAAAAAAATGATTCATTTTTATTTGTAAAGTAATTGAATAAAAACTCATCCCATAGAAATATATCTCTCCACCACACATAAAAAGAATTATTTTTAATAAAAAGTCATTTTAAAGGGTGTAAAAAGTTTTACAATTTGTTTCAATTAAATTTTCAACAACCTAGATAACATCACGCATAACCCCCAACAAAGCGATACATATTTAATTTAAATTAATACCTAAATAGTAAAATAATTTACCCCACACTTATTTCTTGACATCATTTAGTAAAAATAATCGATTGATTAGATTAGAACAATGCTACCATAAATGTTGAATATTTTATCATTAGAGTTCATCTAATATTATTCTCTCCTTTTTATTCTTTAAAAGAACCTCCAATTAGTAAGTTTCAAATCCCACATAATAGATAGAATATCATAAGATCTAGAATGTGAAATTAAAGATATAAAATAACCAAAGTTATTTTAATGTAATTTTCATGTAAAATTATCAATCTAAAAATAACTATTTTCCAATGAAAATGAAGTAGAATTATTATATAAAATATCAACTCTTCAAAAATAATCTCACAACTTCACAAGTTCATAACTGATCATGAAAACCTACCATGCCTCACAATTGGATGTGCATTTACAAAAAAACATAAGAGAAATAGAGATTTACCACACTTTAAAAAATGGACAGGCCATATGAAGAAAAAGTAATCAACCATGATAGTGAAATCAGATCAACCACACCAAGTGATAATAGACCATGCTTGTCTTGTAGTAGTTTAATAAATAACATGATGGAAATTTAAGGAAATTATTTGATTGAATATAAGAATGAATTATCGACTGTAAGTTTGAAAAACCAAGGACCATGCTGACTTTAATTAGACTTAAGTGACAATGCATGAACTATCATTATGGTACACTAAAAATTCAACAAGGACTGGAGATATTATAAGAGGAAAACTAATTGACATTAAGAAGAATTATACCAACCAAAAGAAGAAGTAGGAATCATCCATGTAGACCTACTGACCACACCATGGAATTTTTACCATGGACTATAAGTGACTTTAAGAGTGTAAGGACCCATTGATAGCAACATGTGAAGTGAAAATTCCACAAAGTATGGGACTAGTCGTATAAAGGAACCAATTTACAAGGTTAACACACCGGAAAATTTATTTTTATACATGGAAAAAATGAGGGGAAAATAACCATGGATTTACTCCCATAAATTATTGAGTTTATAGTCCTTAATTAAACCCTATGATAGAACATCCTTTAAATAAAAATATAGTATCCAAGACTTTTGGCTTCCTCTCTAAGTTGTGTTTTGATTCTCTGATCATTGAAAAAAATGGTTGATTCTCTTCTATATCCATCTCTATAGACCCATTTATTATTACAATCAAGATATTAAAAGGACTCTAATGCTTAGTTTTGAGTTTGTTTGAAAAAATATTAAGCTTAGAATTAGAAAGAAAGACCCTTCTTCCAACCTTGAAGACCCTATTTTGAATATTAAATTCGTGAAGGGATTTTGATAAATCATTATAAATACTTTAATTTACATAAGATTGACTTCATATTTCATCAATATTTCTCAATTCCAAAAACTTTATATCACCAACAGACTTACAATAATAGTTCAAGGCTTTAATATCCCAAAAGAATTTTTATGCAACTCAAAAAATAGATGACATGTTTTTCTAATGAGAAATTTGTAAGGAGACATCCCTATGTGGGTTTATAAGAATATTTCTCATCCCAAAAAGCCTATTAAAACTTAACTAAACAATATTTCCAAGAATATGACATTGTATTATCCAAAAAAATTGAGCTCTCTATTAGAAATGTAGCCCTATCCACTAGACTATGGATGATAGGTTTTTCTGGTTATATGGGCATAACCATATTTATCTAATAAATAATTGAACTGAAAATTCATAAAATGAGTGTGATTACTATTAATGAATTATTTGGGAGCTAAAAATATAGAAAATAATATTTTTTATGAACTTGAAAACATTACCAACAAGGTTATTCAGAAGTTTCACTACCACAACCCATTTAGAAACATAGTCTTTATCCAAAAATATAGATACTAATTCCCATAAGAATATGTAATTGGTCCCGCTAAATATAAGACCCAATCATAAAAAATGTCTACATCTAGAATCCATTTTTGTGGAAAATATTTATTTCTACCTACATTTATCAACCTTTAAAACTTTTCGCACCTAACTACTAGACTCTGAGTATTATAGAACAAAGAATGTTAGTAAAAACTAGCTTATAAGACCTTTTATACCATCCTATCACCCCATTTTGGCCACACCATGGTGATTAATGATATCTCTCAAGGATGAGAATAATATTCCCATCAATCACTCATCTCTTTAGTGTTCCATTAGCACATATCCTAAAGAGACAGGGTTCATCCCAAAAGTAGTATATCAGCTTTATGATAAATTTATTCCATTGATTCTATAAAATGTTTTTGGGGGTGATTCAAATTATTAAAAAATTAACATAATCAAAAAACCAATAAGAATCTATAAATGTCATGACCATTAATTTCTCATTAGGTAATGGGGATTTTATTCTCATTGGGTCATTAGTTTGTGTACTTGACAGCCTTTATAAGTGATCTAGCACTACATTTTCAACAACCTACATGTCTCTAATATCCAAGTAAAATTATTATAAGAGGATTCATCTGATCAATCTTAGATTAGACTCCATATTTTCTGGAATATACTTCAATGATGAGTAATTAATGAAAACTATGAACCTTAAACTAATCAGATACTGCCGAAATTTTTTCAAATAAAAAACAATATGAATTTATTCCATTTTGGTAGTAGAGTAATTATTTCAATCCTTATCTATTAATCTACCATTACAGTATACCAAATATAGCCTAATTTCCTTTATTTTTGATAAAAATACCCCAACAACCACATCACTGGAATCACACATAACTTCAAAGGACACTTCCAATTGGGGTAAGTAATGATGGGAGATGAAGAAAATTTAGTTTTCAGATTTTTTTATTACTTTGATAACATTTCATCAAATTCAAACGGTATATCCTTGACTGATAAAGAGAATAAAGTCCTAGTGATTTTGGGAAAAATCCTTGATGAATCTCTGGTAGAAACTAGAGTAACCTAGAATGATTATATTTCCTTTAACATTTTCAGTTTTTGGTGTTTTTTGGACAATTTAAATCCTAGAATTATCAACTTCAATCTATCTCTTTGAGACTCTTTAACCTAATACATTACATTTAGTAACCATGAATTGAAATTTCTCCCTATTTAAAACAATGTTTTATCCCTGATATGTTTCAAAAAATGTTTCCTGATTCTAAGGTTATTTTTCAAATAAGCTTATAACTATATTAAAATCAACTATGAATAATTAAATTAACCTTTTTATCATATTTAATAAAATAGTCATCATATATCTTTTAAAAGTGGTTAGATCGCCAAAAAACCCAAAGAACATTCACTAATAATAAAATGTTCCAAATGGATATGTGAAATTGGTATTCTTCTGATTCTCAAAGTTTATGAGAATATTATTATAACCAAATTACCCATCATGAAAATTGAAAAACTCGTTTTTAGACAATCTCTCAATAATTTTTTCCAAAAACTACATCGATAAGTGGTCTTTCCTAGTGGGGGAGTTATGTTTTCTATAATATATGCATAAAATTCACTTTTTCATTGTCCATGTTTAGATCTATTCATTATTTTTATTTTTAATATTAGTCACTCCACTATTTTTAGGGACCACCTGTATAGGGATAATGATTGATTTATCTAAAATGGGAAAATTTATTCAAGCATTAATCAATATTATTAATTCCTCTCTAACCACATATCTCATTTTGGGATTCAGCCATATCTTCCCCTCAATTCTAGGTTTATATTTAGGATCCATGATAATTTTATTCATATAGTATGAAGGTAATTATTCCCTTTATCTCAACTACGGTACAACCAATAATAGATTTTAACTTTCTCACAACATTAAAAAAACTCACCTCTTAAATTATTTCAATATTTAATGATATGATGATAGGTAATGAAGAGTAATGAGAAAAAAAATTATTTCATATGATTTGGTAAGGTTTTGAGTTCCAACATGGGTGTTGTTTTACTCAAGGTGAGACACTTGGGACTGGGAGTTCCAAGGTCCTCAAGCTTCTTCTTAAACAAGGCACTAGCCCGAATGGCCTGAAGGCCTTATTTTTATTTTATTATAGATAATCCCCCTTTTAAGGGTTGAAGGGGAACCCGTACATGACCCGTAGGACCAAGGCACAAGGCCTGACATGACCCACAACACATGACCCGAAGGCCCAGAGGCATACCATGCCCAATACATGACCCGTAGGCCCAACCCACTAGAACTTCCCCTCCCCAGCGTCTTGAATCATTGATCTCCTTAGCTCCCCACCTTGCATTGCTGACCGGCTAGAATTTCCCCGTACAAAGCTGCACGGTGCTTGGTCCCGATGGTGGTTGCCATACCCTCTCATTCTTCCAATCTGTTTAGCTCTACATCTGGTGGATGCCACTCCTATTGCTCTGATCCTCTTCTGGGGCCTGTTCTATTTGAACTGGGCTACTCCATGGTCTACGTGACCTGAAGGCCCTGTGGCCCGAAGGCCTTTGATGACCCTAAGGCACTATAGAAGCCTCCTTTCACTATTAATTTTCATAGAAAACAACTACTCCTGAATGGCCTGTAGTCGTTCATTTTTTATTCATTTTGATAACCCATGCCCCCCTTTTAAGGGTTGAAGGGGAACCCATACATGGAATATAGGCTTTGTGACATTACAGGACCTGAAGGTCTTAAAGGAATTCATACCAGACTATGACTACTTTAAACTGCCCCCTCAGTGTCTGCATCTTGATCATCAGCCCACCTTAGTCAGCTAACTATCCTATATAAGGATGCACATGCCTGGTACCGATGGAAAATTCATACCCTCTAATTCTTCCAAGTCCTATTAGCTCTACTCTGGTGAAAGAGCCTACTCAGAATCCTCATCTAGGGCATTGTTCCTTGTAATTTAGTTTGGTACATCTGTAATTCATGTGGCCCAAATTCCTTGAGGTGGCCTGAAGGCCTTTCGGTGGCTCTAAAGCCTTACTATCCCAAAGTCCTTGGGTGGCTCGAAGTCCATGAATGACCCGAGGACCAAACAGATGGACCAAAGGCCCAAACAGGTTAATAGTTCAAGCTGCTATAATAATGAATAATACCTACTATAGTACCTGCTACAGTACTGTTATAGTAACCTGAAAAAATGAATTATCTTTGATTTGATCTCAGGTCTCTTGGATGCACTTAAGGAGTACTCAACAACTGGGTTGAAGCTCAAGTTCTAGAAAAAATCTACTCATATTTAGAATTAATGTTTGGGTTCAGGATGTATTTGAAGACAATCTCATCAAGATGTTTAGGGAACTCACACAAATATTCATCTACAAATTAATCTTAATTTATTGATAAAATTATAATATAAGTTTAAAATAGGATTGGTTGGATTTTTATTTCATCTATAATTCTAAAAAACTCCTCTTCTTCCTTGTCAACAGGTTCATCAATCAATAGAATCTCATCTATTGGACTGGTTTTCTTTTATGAAGTTTCTTTGTACATTTAAAAAACATTGAATTATTCTTGTTGGTCTCCCAAGTTAAATATTAGACTCCCCATAGATGAATCTATGATAGATCCTAATATGGATTGGAAGGGACTACCAAGAATTATTGCAACTTCCTTGTCACACTCAATATCCAAAATTACAAAATTAGCAGGTAGGTAAAGTTATTCTACTTCAACTAGAAAATCATCAACTCTCCTAATTTGATGAGTAAGATATTGGTATTCTAGCTACAAGATAATTATTTTTGGCTCATGGTAATCCTAATATGAAGTGTCAGAATAGTATTAATGGAATCAGATTAATAATTTTACCAATTTCACACAAATAGATAAACATGCCACTATTATCTTTTAATGTATAGGGGTTGACAAAGCTTCCTGGATCTTGAAGTTTAGGAGGTTTACTATTCTAAAGAAAGGAATTACACTCCACTGTGAGATTATATATAGAAAATTATTCCAAGATTTTTTTATTTGAAAAAAAATCAATTATTTAAAATAAGATTATATTTTATATAATGATTCCATGAAAGTAATATTGATTTGAAGTTTCATAAACAAATCTATGAATTTAAGTAATTTTGGTACCTAATTCTTTTTCTTTATTATTTCAAGGAAGGGTATGGTTAGGGTAAAGTTCTTCAAAATTGTTTGAATTCCATCAATATCTTCATTTTTCATTTTCTTCCCTTTATTATATTTGTTTTTTTAAGTCTTTTAACTTTTTATTTTAAGTTAGAACGAAAGGTTTAAAGTCGATTTATGTATTAATTTCGAAATATCTAGTTTCAAAGGTTTCCAGATTTTGGGTTTTAGTTTCATCTAGATTTTAATTATTAGTAGGTTTAGGATACTTGTGGACTTCATGGTGAGTTTTCATATCATTCCTAGTTTTGATGGACATATGGTTCTCCCTAGGATTATTTTCAATAGTTCTTCTTAGTTTTCCAATTTCACTTACTCCCAAATTTCTATCCATTTGTATGATTTGAGTTTGTAAATTATTTATAAAACTTTTTAAAATAGACCTTTGTGATTCCAAATTAGATTTATGTTGTGATTCTTGAGAATAAATTCTACTTAACACTCAATACATCAATCCCTCTATGTTTCCTTTCTATTTTAAAGACTATAATTTGGGTTGGTTTTGGAATTATTTTCTAAGTTGTTTTTAAAATCCTGGGGGAGCGATGGGTCTAAGCACCCCTTGTTCTTTATAGGATAAATTTCAATGGTTTTTATACCCCTTGTTACAGATATTTGAAAATGGATCATCAATAGGATTCATACTAGGATTATACCTAGCAAAATTATCATTTTAAAGATCTTGGGAAGACATTTTAAAGTATGAGAAACAAGAATTTGAGTGTCAAAATATACCATGGTGGTGGAATTTCCCTATAAGTGGGTTATGATGATATTAATTATAGAATGAAATATTTTTTAACATATATTTTTGAATGGTATTGAATATTTTCCTAACTATGGTTCTTCTTAGACATTTATGTTATGAATTTTGTGCCAAAGTGTTGAAAATTATATTCAATTTCTTTGTAGTTTTATAAAACAAATCCCTTTTAGAGGACTAATCAACTAGAGTTTAACGGTATGGGGTAATCCTATTGTAAAATATGTCCATAAATAATTTGGGAGTGCATTTATAGTTTTCAAACTACCTAAGTAATCATATGAATATGTCTAAAGATTCATGGTATAGATCACCCTCATCTTGATTAAATAGAATGATTTTTTTCCTAATTTCAATTTTCATTTTTCTTAGATAGAATTTTATCAAAAAATAACTAAGTATTTGGTCCCATGCATCAAATATATATTTATCTAGTAATTAGAACCAAATCCTAGCATTTTCATTCAAGAAAAATTGGAAAACACTTAGTATTAATTCTTCCTAACTCATATCTCTAACTAGTAGTTATTATACCACACTATAAAAATCTATAATGAAGTCAAGATAGTATTAATTAAGTAATCCATTGTATGATGGTTGCATAGAAAAATGGTTTTTTTTACCTCAAAGTTTCAAACCTAGTCGATTTTATAATACATGGTGAGTTACTAGAAATGGTAGACAATTGAAAATACATGAGCCTAACTATATATATCACTTCATTTCTCAGTGGAGGTGGATTTTTATTTTAATTGTGATAATTATTCAGATTATTCTTATTTTCTTCCATGTTGATTTTATTTTTTGTTTTATAGCACTTATATTCTTTTCAATTTTAGGTATGAAAGGATCTAAATTTCCATAGGTTGACCTATTCCAAATGCGTTTATAGGTTTATATATTTGTTCACATCCAAAAAAATAGTAGAAATTTTATTTTATTCTTATTTTATACATTTAATGTCAGTTTTGTAATGACCCAGACCCGAAAAACCACCCAAACAGTGTTAATCGGGTCGGGTGCTACTACTTTAGGTGCACCTCCCCGAATTCCAAAGGCTTCCGACTAGCAGCGAGGGTCTGATAGGTATAGTGGGAAGGCTATACCCTCTCGGAGGATAATAATAATGGTACTGGTCCAAGTATAACAGTAAAGATGCAGCAGAATAAATGACTCATCAGACTCGAACCAGACCCGCAGAGCAGAAACACATTCAATATCAATAAATAGCAGAAGAAATAAATATAAACAACAACAGCGGAAATAAAAACAACAATATGCTGATCACATGTAATTACTACTGAGCAACAAACATGCATCCAAAAAAGGTCATATATAACTGAATATAAAAAGGTGCCAATGGCTAACCAACTATAGCTTCAACAAGTAAGCATACTGATACAGAAAAGAAAACAAAATAGAGTAACTCCAGCTAGGTAAGACCTCAAGGTCCGTACCATATCCATGAAACAACTAACGCAGCCCAGCTCCTGAAGTTGTCCTCTTACCTAGACGAAAATCCATAAAGTCTGCACGCATCCCAAAGGGCCCATGCAGGGTGTGAGACAAATCTCAGTAGGATACCACCCAACAGTGCATACCTAATATAAGTGTTTACATAGGCATGAATTTATAAGAAAAGTAGTAAACAGAACAATGCACAAATAAACACTAAATCCACTAGTGATTAGAAGCCACCATGGAGTGTCACCTACTTCAGCCAACGCCGGAATATCTGTCATATAACCCGACACCATGTGCCCTCTGACACCACGTGTCTCAAGAACCGATGTCCCAAAGGCACACCCAAAAAGTAACCCAGAGGAATAACGATTCCTGTCCTCAAATAGAATAACCGTAGGGACAGCGATGTCTGCCCTCAAATAAATAGATGGAGGGTCAGCGATGTTTTCCCTCAAATAAAGTAACTGGAGGGACAACGATGTCTTCCCTCAAATAAAGTATTCGGATGAACAGTGATATTTTCCCTCAAATAACGACGAGCATCTTCCCCTAACCCAATAGCCTCAATGCTATCCCATGAAGGCTCCTCACCACCCACATGGCTTTCTACAGCAAGTACCCCCAACCAAAGTACCTAAACCGCATCTACAGGGGCCTCTACCCACACGAGTGGTCAAAACCACCTCATCACGAAGTATATCTATGTGAACACTACTCAATGTTCCGGGTGAGTGGTAATCACCAAAATAGTACCCAAGCCACCACACCTCTAACACCTCATGTCCCTGCGACCATGCCACTCAAGTCCGATGGCCTCGCCATCAAAGTAACTTGGGCCAAGCCCAACCTGACAGTCGTACTGCCTCAAGACGACGTCCATGACGCCCAATCCTGTGGTCAAAACCACCCAAAGTAACCCGGGACAATCCCAACCTGTGATCAGCATCACTCAAGAATATCTAGGCCATTCCCAACACCACCTGAAGGTTCCAGCATATGCAATACAACATGTACATATAAAACACATTTAAACAGAACACATAACAGGCAAAATCATCTAAACAGATGAATTTCAATAAGAAAGTGTTGTCCCATACCAGCACTGAAGTTTCTAAGGTCTCCAAAAGTTCATATCAAGGTTTAAATAACTAAACCTAACAGTTTAAACCAAAACAAATCAAGTATTATCATTTTGGAAACCTAGACCAAAATTCCCCATGTGAGAAATGACCTCTCGCCTGACCCTTCTCAATCAAGATAGGACAAAGGGCATACCCAAAGGTATCCCATAGGTCTAATAAGAAATTTAAATAATAAGTAGTATATAAATTAGGGTCTCTCTCAAACCCAAAAATGCACCGAAGGCCGCGCTACCCAAATGAACAAAAAAACACAAAAAATAGTTATAAACCACCTACCTCGTACTGGTACGATGTTACTCCTCTGATGAAAACCTCTAATTAGGTCTAAAACGCGGTAGATCTAAAAAATAATCAAAACCGCTCAAACACCCAAAACTCATTCTAGAATAGAAATCAAGAAAAACGGCTCAAGGGGAATCAATGCCTTACCGATGAGGTTTTAACACATCAAATGATGTTTGAAATGGGTTCGGACAAAGATTCGGGAAGGATTTGAAGGTTTGGCTGACTCTCTCCATGTGATCCACAAGTGGGAGGAAGAAAAGAGAGAAGAATGGGAAATCCCAAGTGGACCAGAACTTAAAAACCTAAACTTCAAGTGGTTGCATAGTTACCCCACACAGTTTTCCAAACCGTGCAGTTGCCACTGCCTCACCCAGGAACTTCGCACGACCATCCCGCATGGTTCGAAAAACTGTGCGCCGCCCGTGCGGAGCCCACTGTCTCGTCTAGAGACATCGTACGACTTTTCTAAATGATTTGTTCAGACTGTGTTCCAACCATGCACACCTGCACTACCTCCCCAACTTTTAAAAGTTTTTCCCCAGAAACCAGTCAAAAATTTCAAACAGGGTCGGGATTTGACCCATTCTAAAAACCTGGGTTCTTACATGTTTTTTTGAAAAGTTTCCCATAGTATTTTTTTATCATGTTTGGTCGCACATGCCTTCCCCAAAATGACTCCAAAATCTGACCGAGACTGTTATTAGACATGGAAAATTAATTATTTATATTACCTATTGTGAAGTTTGTTAACTAGTGAATAGGATAAAATCGATAGGGAGGGACTAAAAATTTGTCTGAGTGAGAAAAAACACAAAAAATAGTAAATAGTAATGGTAATAATAGAAATGGTGTAATAAATTGGTGAAGTGATTTACAAAATATTGAAGGAGGTGGATAGATTGAGAGAACAACATATCACCAAGCATGTGCAGAGTAATAGTTGATGAAATTGGGGAATTAAATTGCATAGTTTTAAAAAATGTTATTCTTCATAAATGAAAAAAAATCATAAGAAATGAATGAAAAGAGGCTAACTAACCTTTTTGGAAGGTCAACATATGAATAAATGAATCATATAGACTTTATTCTTTGTAACTTAATGAGTTCACAAAATGATGCAATTTTTTTCCTTATAATCAACTTTTCATTTGATCCTGATGTATTAATATCAAGATAAAATCACATGAAATATTTATCCTAGGATGATTAATTATTTTAAATTTAATTCAATCATGATCATTTTCATTGGCTCTCGATGTTCTGGAGAATTGAACTGCTTAGGGGTTGAAGATGAGAGTAACATACAAAAAATACATGAAATAATTAAGTAATAAGTGTAACCAACATAAATTATCCCTTAATGAAGTTTTATTCAATAGTAATATTCAATTCACTAATATATAAGAAATTCATTATAAATAACATAGAATATAGTAAATAAATAGGGGGAGAGATGTCTTATAATTCCCTGAGACCCGTACTTCTAGATCTTGTATAAAAATGATATATATATTTTTTATAAACATTAACTGAAAAATATACTCTCATTTACATATGGTGATATTTCTCAGTCTAATAATTGAATGAAAAGGACCACTATTACATACTATCATAGTTAAAATAATAAATAAAAAGGAAGCGATTAAACTTTTCTCACACTAACTCCTTAAAAAATTTAAACTCCATGAGACTTTTAAATGATTGTGAATTTTTTTTATAAAAAATAGGGTGAGAAAAATTTCCCAGTAAAGAGTTTTTAAAAAACCAGTGAAAAAACATTTTTAAAATACTTTTGAAAATAGATTTTGGAAAATACAATTTCTAAAAAACTTTTAAAAAATACAATTGAAAATAATTTTGAAAATACATTTGTAAATACATTTGAAAATACTATTGAAAATACCTTTGAAACTATTTTTTAAAATACTTTTCAAAATAATTCTGAAAGTACTTTTAAAAATACCTTTGAAAATACTTTTGAAAATCATTTTAAAAATACCTTTGAAAATTCTTTTTAAAAATATTTTAAAATACTTATGCATTATAAAATAATATAATACCTTTGAAAATACTTACATTATTTTAATACATTATATTACCTTTAAAAATAATTATTTAATTTGAAAACATTCTACTACTTATGAAAATTCTTACATAATTTGAAAACATTATAATTCCTTTGAAAATACTTACATAATATGAAAACAATATAATACCTTTGAGAATACTTACATAATTTGAAAAACTTATAATACCTTTGAAAATACTTACTCTTTTCGAAATGATATAATTCTTTTTGAAAATACTTACTCTTTTAAAATGTTTTAAAATAATCCTATAATTTTTCAGAAAATATTTAAAAATATTTAGAAAACAAAACCATGGGGAAAATTCAAGCGTTAAAGGATATCTGGGCATTCCCACTTTCCTTAGGGATGGGTTTAGTCCCCAATTACCTTTCATGTTTACAAATTTCAAGTTCCAATTCTTTTATAAACAAATTTTGTTCTTGCCTTACATATATATATATTTTTCACTGGATTTTATTTTTTCTTTAGAAACATAACAATGTATTATTTCATTTACATACTTATACTTATATATATATATATACTAACTTTCATAGGAAATCACTTTCAAGATTTGTTATGACCAAAAATCATGATAAATAACCTTTATATATGTGCATGGGATGTTAACAAAGTAATAGTTAACAACCATGAATTTAAAATTTCATTCATTAACTCCCATAATCCATTTTATTGAAATATAACATAAAATGATAAAATTTTAAATTATTCCTTACAAAAATATATCAGAGACCCATTTTTTTAATTCAAATTATGATATTTTAATATCTCATTTTATACATAAAATGATGGTGTGAATGTATGAATCTTCAAATAAAATAATAGTAATTGTGAAATTAATACATAAAACAATACTTTTAAATATATAGATATAAAAGTTTTCATTTTAAAAATAATCCTATGAAAAAGAAATTATATAATATCCATAAAATTATAAATGTAACATTTGTAAAATTATCATTTCATTATTGCATAATCATTCAAATCATACAATAATAGTTATATATATATATATAAGTGTGTGTGTGTGTGCCTACAGACACACACATATCATAAGTATAAAAAATATTCTAATTTTTAGAAAAGTTTATTTTTCACATAAAATATAAGAACTTTAAAACATACCAAAAAATCATAATTTAGTATAATAGTTTTATATACACAAAATATATGTTACAAAAGTTTTAATTAGAAAAAAACTTTCTTAATTAGAATGAGAACACTTTAATAGTGTATATATATATATATTATTTGATAATGTGAAATTTAAATTAATATATACATATTTTTATACATTCTTTCCTTTAATAGAAGAATGGTTTGAATTAAAACATAAAATTTATAAATTTTAAAAATAAATATTGTTTGATAAAAAAAGAATCCTATTACAATATAGTTTCGTAATCTAATGTATATAATTATAGAGATTGAAAATAATATATATATATATATATATGTTTGAAAAATATAGACTTGAAATTACACAAACACACACACACACATACAAATATATATATATATATATATATATTAGTTTAAAAAAAACCCCATACAAAATACTTCCCAAATTTGAAGTAAATAATCATAAAGTTTGAAAATAATAAATAAATATATGTGTGTGTGCGTGTGTGTGTTTGTGTGTGTGTGTTTGAAAAATATATACTTTAAATTACACATACACAGACACACACACACACACATATATATATTAAATTTAAAAAATTTCCCTTACCTATTATTGGAAAACAATGATGGAAGCACGTTTTTTCATAAGGGGTTCTCAAACCAGGGGCAAGGAGGTGGAAGAGTAAAGATGGAGAAAGATGGATTATTTTTCTCCTTGGACAGGGCTTCTGATCAAAATAATAAGATGGGTTTTTCTAGAAAATGAAAATGTATACATACATACATACACACAGATATATATATATATATACGAAGATCATTTTGGTTAGAAACTTCCTAGGGAATTGGTATTTTGAAGGTGATGACACAGTGGTGTATTTACACAATTTAAAAACAATTACTCCCTATGTAAGAATCATACTAAACTGGTAAAAAATAAAAAGATGATATAAATTTGAAACCAAAAAATAATATTACTCGAATTCATCTTTGATTAATATTTTTAATCAATCCTTGTTATGATTCCTCAAGAAGAAACAATGGCCATCGGTGGTTGAGGTTTAGTGTAGACTAAACCTTATAAAATTATTTTGAAAAAATTGTTTATCTGTTTGGGAAAAATAATAGCGGAAACATAGTGTACTTAGATTGTTTTTCATATAGTTTTCTTGCACCGAAAGGAGGAGGATAGAACAAATTGTGTTGGGAGAATGGTGGAGACAACTGCTTGTGAGGCGTGCTAGAGAAGGTAGTTGAACAGTTCGAGGGAGGTGGAGTTGCGAGGAAGAATATGACCGGGAGAGCGAATAACCACCGTTGATCGATTAGATGACTTTGATTTAACCAATTTTTTTAACATGATGAACAATAACTGTATTTTTTTTATCCCACATTGAAATGAAGCACAATCGGTCCCTTGAATATAAGCTAAGCTATGACATTCACTAGAAAAAACAAATAACGAGCCTTACACACGGGCCCTTGCAAGCTATGAACTGACCTTTGATTGAATTAGATCGTGACATTCCTAATCTAAGAAACCTTCAAGAAAAATCCACACTCTAGATAGGTCTCTTCTACCCCTAAGCTTTGTGACCAGTGATTGTTTCAACTATGGTTGAGATGGCTAAGGATACTTAGCATTTGTGTAACATTTTTTTTGTTATATAAATTCTAAAACATAACTCTTTAAGTAAAAAATAACCAAGTTATAAACTACCATATTTTATTTATTTCATTATAAATACAACTTATAATATTTGAAACTATTAAATTATTAAAAAAAATTCAAAATAAAATTACATTACTACTAAGTATTATTATTATTATTTTCATGTAACTTGTATTTTAGGTAGATTATTATTTCAAATTGATTTCTTTTTTAATCAAAGTACCAAATAATCATTGTTCAATAATATTTTACAATAAGGGTACAAATAATTGTTACTAGATATTATTACTCAAATAATAATATCTCAAATAAATAAAATCTAATAGGTATTTAAATACTAAAAATAATATGTAAGTAAAAAACAAAAAAATAATGTAATTAATATTCTTCTAAATTATATAAGAATTTAAACAAGGGATTATATAAACCTAATAAATGTATTTATATATAATTTATATAAAATATTTATTCTTCAATAATAATATATTAAACATATATAACATTAAAACAATATATTTTGACAAAAAAAATTCTTTAAGTAAATAATTTTATACTTTATCTTGTTTCATGAAAATACATTTATTTAATAAATAAATATAGAAATTGATATATTTTCATTAAACTGTACAAATATTATTTCTTTAAAATAAAAGTAATATTTTATATTTCATCTTAATTTATCAAAAAGATCTAAAATGATTAAGGAAATTGATATAAGTTTATGTTATATTGTACATTAGTTTGTTTTAAATATAAGAAAATATTATTAAATAAACATTTATTAGAAGCATAAATTCTGGGGATGTTACAGGTCTTCTCTATTGAAGAGCTTCTACTTACTAAGCTTCAGTGAAGTTTCACTGCCATCTAGTACTCGCTCGATCACTCCTAATAGTCATAGTCTGTGCAATTTGAGTCGATTTTGAATTTTGATATCTAATCATGTTCACCTCCTCTAATTAATATTCATGTTACCACCTTAAAATAAGACTACAAACTAATACCCAACTTGATCTCACTAACAATAACATCACACTCGTCTCCCACATTTACCACACAATGTGATTGTCATTATTCATCCTTCTCCTCATGTGATTTTAGTGAGGCCCTGAATTGAATACACTCCTCGTGTGGGTAGGATTTATCTTTACAAATCTTAGTACGATCATCTCGGTTCTTCCAAAAAACTCCATAGGCTTCCCCATATTTCCTGCATATTCATCCAATTGAGCTTCCTCATGCATTTTATTTTCCAATATATTTAATTTTAAAATATTCAATTTAGGGATCATGCATGGCTTCAAAATGAAATAGAAAAAAAAACATTAAGTTTCCAGTCTTAAATAATCCAAAAAAGATATTATAAATGAATTTTATAACCAAAGTAGTAATGTCTTTAATATAATGGTGAAATTATTCACATAACATTTCTATCATTTTGAAACCCAAAAAACATATTTCTATAAGAAAATTAAATGAATAAAAAATCATTATAGAATATCAAAAATTATGTAATTCTCCATTAAATAAAAAATGTAATTTTAAAACCACCATTTTCAACTTAGAAAAGACTTGGGAAAATTTTATTCAACAAAGGCCACATCACCTTCACTACTAGAATATGGTCTAAATAGGAGAAAATATATGTAACTACTTCACTAGTAGATATTATTCAAAAGAAAAATAAACTATATAACTTCAATATGCATCCTTGAACACCAATTTTGGAACATCTTATTGATTATAACAAAATTAGACTTGATTTGGCTGATATTAATGTCATAATTGTAGATGATGTAACATCCTAGTACTGTTTTCAGATTTTCCTAAACCTTCTTGTGTAAATTTATTTATATCTTTAGTGGGAATAAAATGATTTATTAGATAGAGGAAGATTAATGTGTTAAAGGCCTTAAATGCTAGTTAACATCTTGAAATTTTCAATTGAATATTTTTGAAGTTCGACACTGAGTTGGTGTGAGATTCTGAGGCCCAAAAATCCTCAGCGAAGAATGAATAAAAAATATTAATTGTATTATATTAAGTGCCATCAATTTATTAAAAATAATTTAATAACTAAAAAATGGTGTATCGTATGAGAAATCTGAAAACACTATTATGTCTAAAATATAGTGTTTACCCTAGGAGGGGTATAATATTCGAAGGCCCCATGTGTTTGGATGTCTCTCTCTTGATATAAAGTTATTAAATAATATTTATTAAATTATTATTAAAAATCATTAAATATCTCACAAACAGTGTGTCATAGGGGAAATTGGAGACCACTGATTGGTTCGAAATGTGGTGTTTACCCCAAGAGGGGAATAACATTTGTAAGCATCAGACATTTGAATGGCTCGCTCACGATAAAAACGTTTTTATTTTTAATTATTTATTTATTATAGTGTTTAAATAATAAATTAGTAATATCTCTAAAATGGTATGTCGTATGTGAAATCTAAGACCACCGTTGGGTCCAGAATGAGGTGTTTACCCTAGGAGAGATATAAATATCATAAGAACCGGGCATTTGGTTTGATCGCTTCTAAATTTTATGTTATTTAATAATTATATTAAATAATTGCAATTATTATTTTCATTTAATTATTAATTTAATTCCAAAAATCAGATTTCACTATTCATTCATCTTCTCCAAAACTGTAACCCCATTTTTAACGATTCAAGATTTCAAAATAATCCGTTTCTTGACAATTTTCAACTATTTCTACTACAACGCATTAATATGATGAAATTAATGACTACGTAATTTAGATTCAGTTGAAACACTTGGTAAAATAGAATATCAGATTTAGGGATTTTACCATGTTGACATGGCTTTGGTTATTATACTTGAACCTATTCAGATTTTGATGTTGATGCATTCCATTGAGTCTAAACAATCACAAATCTTCCTTGGATGGATTCGAGAAAGTATGTTGATTTGACTCTTATATAGCAAACAATTCTTCTTCTTCTTCCCTACGTATTGGGTGATTTCTTCATTTTCTTCTTTTTTTTAATTTTTTTTAATTTAATTCATTATTTCCCTATTGAAAAAAATACAAATAATTAAACATAATTTGAATAGGAAAAATTCAAAATAAATTATCAAAGGAGAATTTTTGTTTAAAGATGTGAAAATTACGTCGAATGTTCAATGAAAAATTTATTTAAATTATTAAGTAGTAATTATTATAGTTTTCAAATATAATTTCAAAATAAATTATGAAATGATTTAAAAAAAAATTAAATGATAATAGAAATAATTCATTAAAGGACAATTTATCAAAATTATCAATGGATAAAACATTGAATTATCCTAGGAAATCCTTTTAAATTATCAAATGATAATTTCTAGAATATCCAAGAATAATTCTTAAACAGATTTATCGAATATAATTATAAACGATAATTTTTAATTAAATTATTAAAGGATAAATATTGTTATTTTATCCAAATATAATTATTAAGAATTATCAGATGGTAATTGAGATGAATTATTGAATATTAAATATTCGTGGTTATTGGAAGGTAATTATAAATAAAAATCAAGAAACTGAAATTTCAACAAATTATCGAAAGATAATCACAATGAATTATCAAAGCATTATTTCATTAAATTATCAAGATAATTTTATTCAATTTGTTAATAGATAATTATAAGTAATTATCACGTGACATAGTTTATCAAAATTAGCATGGGATATTTATGTGTTTTGTCAAAGGATGATTTTTATGATTATAAAATGATAATTTGGAAATTATCCAAGAGAGATAAAATATTATCACATTTAATATTTTAATTGATAATTTTAAATTATCTATAAGAGATAAAATATTATCGCATTTAATATTTTAATCGATATTTTGAAATTATCCAAGAGAGAAAATATTATCCCATGTAATATCTTAATCAATAATTTTAAATTATCCATGAGAGATAAAATATTATCACATGTAATACTTTAATCGGTGATTTTAAAATTATCTAGGAGACAGAACGTATAGTCGCATGTAAAATTTTATTTCTTTTTGAAATAAAATAACTAGTTTTGGTTCTAGGAACCTTTGAAGAATGTCGGGCTTTGGTGTATCAATGCTTACGATAATAAGTCTGCGAGGATTCCTATTGAACCACATGTGTTGTCACAACCCATCCCTCGGGGCCCATGTCGTGACTACCCCAAGCCTGCCTCCCAAAGGCCAGGGGCTAGGGACTAGCGCTGAAGGCGTCTACCAACAAGTGGGATGCATTTTCTTAAGTACCCGTACATGAAAAAATGTCCAACCACATCCCAACACATTGAAAGGGGAAAACAAGTATACTATAACAAGACTGAGTACCAAAATACAACTGAAAGCAAGTGGGACAGAATACAAACCCAACAAAAGAACTAAAACTGCAAAGTACAAAAAGGAGCTCTAATGGCCATCCATGGAAAACCCCACCTGGTCGTAAGATTAGTGAAGCTACTAGATGATGAAGTAGTATCTTCCATCCGCCTAGTCTAATTGGGCCCCATGTGGTCCTAGGACACCAAGTCCACCGCTGTATCGTTCATCAATCTCATCCCCCTGATCACCTCTGTCGAAGATTTGATCATCTGCACAAGGCACAACACATGCGGGCGAAGCCCGTGTAGGGGTGAGAATAGAAATACTCAGTAGGGGACCCTGAAACACAAAGGAAAGACCATAGAGAAATCCTCAAAGAAAATCACGAAGCATAAGCACGAAGCACAAGATAGATCACACCAGGTATATTCTAGGGTAGTGATAGTAGCATCATCAGTCATATCATCGAACTCCTTATCTATTGGAGAACTCCTCTATTGAGTACAGTGGGTCTGCTGGGTCACACAGAGCCACTTACCACAAACCTTGGACTGATGAGGTACTCATCCCGGATGAGTACCATGTGTATGTTGGGTAACACAGAGCCGCTCCCCACTATCAGCCTACCGGGTCACACAGAGCCTCTTCCCACCTTGGTCGAACTGAGGTACTTCTCCAATCGATTATCGTGGGTCTTCCTGGTCACATAGATCCACTCCCTATTTTGGGACTATTGGATCACAGAGAGGCACTTCCCACTGATCCATCATCGAGCAATCATCAGGTCTAAGCCAACCTTAGGGTTTCATACGTAACGCGCATGAGAGAACCGCTCCTCAAACCATCTGTCGCATCGCATCTTCTATATAATTCACCAAAAAGGATTCCAAAAGATCAGCCTCATCAAGAGGGTCACAATATCGCAAACAGATCTTCAATCAGATGCATGGTTTGCAGGATATAGGTGTTTTAGTAAACAGGGGATCAGTTGCGACTGGGGCCCAGTACGACCCGGTCAGACCGACCCAACCAACCCTCCCTGAGGGTCCCACATACCCCAGATCATTTAGACGGACCCAAATTGACCTGGTTTGGGTTGGAGTTGGTATGGTTCGGCCTGACCAGTGTGTCAGGGCCAATAGGCCTTGCTGGACTTGGCCTAGTTTGGTCGGGTGTCTAGCCCGTCGGGTCGATCGGTGAACCTATCTTGTCCGGCCCAGCCCGAAGGGTGTGGGTCCGGCCCATTGGTGTGGGTATGGTCTATGGGGTATAGTTTCGGCCCTCTGGAGGGGTTCCATCACGTCGGAGTGGGACCAGCCCGCCCCTCTAGGGTTGGGCACTACCCAACAACCCGATCTCGATCCGCCAAGGGGCAGACATGTGGTGTTTTCCCAGTCGAGATGTGAAAACTGGTCAGGATAGGGAAAATAGCCTCTTTCAGCCCTCTATTCCCCATGGGACTCTACATGGACTCCACCTAAAACCACAGTCGATAGACCGTGGATCGTCCATCTAGCCGGGTGGCCTAGACGCGGGCCACCTCCCTTCACGTGGCACCTACCTGGTGCCACTTTTCATGTTGCTATGGCCAGTTGGCCGCAACTCCCTATCGCCGCAGCACGACGACAAGCGTGCCGCTCCACCTAGCCATGGGCATGGCCGAAGTCCCTCTGTCCCACTGACCGGAACACGATTGACTCATATCGTCGCCGCCGCGAGTGTCGGTGCAGCGGCTGAGCCTTCAGCAGACCACCGGACAAGCTCTGGTGGTTCGTTCCTCACACCACCTGCATCTATGGCCCCCAAAGGTCTCCCTAATCTCTATGAAGACCTCGATTATATCATGCCATCACTTCGAGGTTATGCACCCCAAGAACGCACGAGCGGATCTGCTTGTGCCTTGTTCATGTAGGTTTGGGCCCTCCATGTTAGAGGTTTAAAAAATCAAGGGGGGAGGTTCGGGGATGTTTGTTCAATCATATCAAGTGATAAACTTTATCCTAGATAATAAATTCCCATGAAAAGTAACTCTCTCATATAAGTTCATGAACTATGGATCAACCTCTTCATTGGATGATCCATGTTCGTTGTTTCTAAAAAGAGAAGAATGTGGAAGAACTTTGAAATAAAACTCCAACCCCTACTTCTTTGACGTTCGATGTCATAAAGTTCGTCCTCGAGAATTCAAGGTGTCAACGTCTCTTCCCGGCTTTGATCTTTGAGAGGAATCAAAGATATTGGTGTGTGTTGGAATTCATACTTTTATGGAGAGAAAGAACCGATGGAGGTGCGTCGGAGGATTCCTACTGATTAATTCTTTGTCTTCTCCAACACCAACCAATTAAAAGGAAACATGTCACAACGTTTCAGTTACGCTGCAACATCGTGGATTTACGTTGTTTCATTTATGAAATAATGTTATTGTTACACTTCCTTTATTGCTTCATTACGCTTCATGATACGGACAATTAATGATCCTCGTTAATACGCCACGTCTCCGCTTTGTCGCTACACCTAAGTGTTACCGTCTGTCTCTCAACAGTTGAGAAGGAATATAAAATAACTTTTTAAGTTATTTTATTATTTTTATTGAAAAGTAAAAAAAAATTCACTCGACCCTTTCCGGGCAAAATTAAGTCATTTCTAAGAAACTCTCGGCGCTGCGAGTTCAACGGTGCCCTCATATTTTCAATCCAAGCACCGGTTCAAAAGATAGAAAAATCACGCTCGCATGTTTACTGAACGTACCTTAAAAAAAGTTTAAAATTCCGTTTTGGAATCTCTGGGCCTTGGAATCATGTGCCGTCAAATTTTTCGGTTTCGAAATAATTACATATAATTTAAAAATATATATATAAATTTTAAGCATTTACATTCTCCCCACCTTTTGGATTTACATCCCCAAAAGAAAAAAAACTAGACAAATAGATGGGGGTACTGAGCACGAATCTGAACTTCCCGCTCCCATGTGTTCTCCTGGAGACTTCCATGCTACCACCGAACATGCACCAAAAGAATCAAACGTCCTCGTAGGACCAAATTATATCAGCCCTCTATCTACACTGTGAACTTGGAAATTGTTTCCTCATCATTAATGTCCCGCTCTCCCCAGTTGATGACGTGTGATGGGTCATGCATGTACCTCCTCAGGTGTGACACATAGAAAATATCTTACACCCAGTGCGTCTGTGGGGGAAGGGATAGGTGGTACACCACCTCACCAACTCTGCTCAAGATCTGAAAAGGTCCGATGAACCTTGCAGATTGCTTGCCTCCCCATCCAAATCTCTATAATCCTCATCGGGGTGAGACCCAACGAAATACATGATCGCCCTCCTCAAACTCCAAGGGTCTCCATCTCCAATCGACATAAGACTTATACTTGCTTTGTGCTGTCCTCATCCACTCCTGGATGATTTGCACCTTCTCAAAGGTATCCCATTCCTACTCTGGACCCATTAATGCCGACTCCCCTAGGTCTGTCCAGCATACGGGTGATCTGCAAGGTCTCTCGTACAAAGCATCAAACGGTGCCTTGCCAATGGTGAAGTGACAGTTATTTTTGTACGCAAACTCCACCAGTGGTAGGTGGTCCTCCCAACTATGACCAAAGTCATGTACACAAGCACAAATCATGTTTTTCATGGTCTGTATGTTCCACTCCATCTAACCATCCAGATGGTAATGAAAAGTTTTTCTCAAGCACAACTGTATCTCGAACGCCTCCTATAATCCCTTCCACAACCGAAATATAAAGCGTTAATCATAGTCTAAGAAGATCATTGAAGGCACCCCATGAAGTTGTAATATCTCCAAGACGTAGAGGCGTCCCAATCCCTCTACTGGTCCATGCTCCTAGATGGGTAGGAAGTGAGCTGAATTTGTGAGTTGGTCAAAAATCACCCAGATAGAGTCTTGGACCCTAGATGTATGTGATAACCCCATCATGAATTTCATCGAGATACCATCCAATTTCCACTCTGGTACCTCAAGTGGCTAGGCCAATCCTTCTAGAACCTGATTCTCAGCCTTCACTTGCTAACAAGTGAGGCATATTGAAATGAACTCGGCCAAAAATCTCTTTATCCCCAGACACCAGTACTAACGTCCGAGGTCCTGGTACATTTTCTCTACCCTGGGATGTACCGTCAAAGGGGAGGTACATAATTCCAATATAAACTCCTCCTTCAATGTCACTGATACTACGATTCAACCTCTGAAAAGGATGGTGTGCTCCCCACCTATCGAAAAATTTTCAGGATCCCATCTTGAGGATAACTGAGTACGTCGGGCCTTACAGTCAACATCCACCAGTTGTGCCTCCCTGACTCACTATAAGAGCGGGGGATCAACATTCATTTACTGAAGGTAATATCCTCCATCACCATCCACAAAGGATATATACATCTTGGATAACTGCTCTATCGCCTCACTCAACAGCTGCATTCCGGTCCTCCTATTGAGCACGTCTACCACCTCATCCTAGTAGTATAAACTATCTCAAAGTCATAGTCTTTGAGGAACTCTATCCACCACTGCTATCTCAGGTTTAGTTCCTTCTAGGAGAAGATATACCTAAGATTCTTGTAGTTAGAGTAAACTATAAACTGATCCCCAATAAAGTAGTTCCGCCACATCCTCAGGGCAAATACCACTACTGCTAACTCCATGTCATGGGTCGCATAGTTCTTCTCATACTATCTCAACTGTCGTGAGCCATAGGAAATCACCGCTCCCTCCTTCATCAGGGCACAAACCATTATGACCCCTGATGAATCGTAGAAAACTATGTATTCAACACCCTCCTCTGGTAGTCTCAAGATGGGGGCACTAGTCAGTCTCCATCTCAACTTCTAGAAACTCTGTTGGAATTTCTCCGTCCACACAAAGGGATGTCCCTTCCATGTTAATATTGATAAGGATGCTTCTAATCTGGAAAAGTTAGGTACGATCCTCTGATAGTAACTAGCCAACCCCAATAATCTCAGCACCTCAATCACACTCCTGGGTGGCTACCCAGAATGCACTACCTCTATCTTTGTTGGATCTACCAAAACTTTGGCCTCTGAGATGGCGTGTCCTAGAAAATAGACCTCCTAGATCCATAACTGGAATTTCAAGAGCTTACCATAAAGCTGATGCTCTCAGAGTGTATTGAGGACTATCTGCAGGTGTGTACCATTCTCCTCCTCTGACGCTGAGTACACCAAGATGTCATCAATGAAGACCAAGATGAACCGGAGGCATCACCATGAACTCATAGTGGTCATACCGGCACCTGAAGGCTACCTTTGGTACATGCTCATCCCGCACCTGAAGTTGGTGATAGCCTGACCTGAGGTCTATCTTTGAGAACAACTTCGCTCCTTTCAGCTGGTCGAAGAGTTCATCAATTCTTGATAGTTGATAGTTTTTATTCACAATCACCTGGATCACGCATCAAAAGTCTATGAACAACCTCAAACTCTCATCTGCCTTCTTAGAAAAAAGCACCAGGGCTGTCCAAGGTGAAAAGATGGGCCTTACCAACCCCTTATCTAGAAAGTCCTCTAGTTATACCCACAACTCATGAAGCTTTGTGGCTGCCATCTGCTATGACGGGGTGGATATCAGTGTTGTCTCGTGGTACAGGTCAATGAAAAAGTCTACATCCCTGTGAGGAGGTAGTCTTGAAACATCCCAAGGACAAACATCCTTGTACTCATCCACCACTACAGGGAAGCTTGGACTCCTCTAATCCACTGCACCAAGGGTGAGGCTATCCAAATAGTGAGTAATCGGTTTCACCCTCCTCTGAGAGAGTCTATCCTACGTTGCAAGGGTTTCCATCTCACCGGTGAAGGAATACCTGGTCCCATATCCACGAACACACTACACTATACACCTAAAAATTAGATCAAATCATGGACTATGGATAGCCATTCTATACCAAAGATGACATCATAAGGCCTCAATGCCACTACTAGGAGATCCTAGATGAATCTCTTGTCTCCTAGAGTAAGATCACACTATCAGAACCATTATGTAATCACCGAATACCCTCCTGTAGGAGTCTCTATCCGTAAGGAATGAGCCAATAGCTCCACATAAATCTCCGAGCTCCAAATGAGAGTCGTGGAAAGGAAGGAGTGACAAGAACCTGTGTCTATAAGAATAATAGTTAGGGTGGATAAGACACAGATCGTACCTCAGATCATCCCTAGAGCACCGTGGTCATAAGACTCTGCTTCTTGGAGTTGTGCTCACCCCTGCCCGCCTGCTCTATAAAGTCGGGGTGGACCACCTGGGGGTGGTGGTGGTAACACCTCAAACTGTCACCAACTGCCTGCCACTTGACCAGATCCCTTGTCATGTCTGCCACCATGTGGGCCTCCTCACTCGAACTGTTTTGGCTACCTTCCCATCCCCTTGACCATCTGTTGGTCATTTGTACGGAGGGTTGGGTAGTCACGTGCCATGTGTCCCTACCCGCCGCACATGAAGCACTTCCTGGCTCCCTGCTGACTCCCACTGAACTGGGAGCCCCACACTACCAACCATGAGTCCAGAGGTCATCCACTCAAAGACCTGGCCCTCTTGCCCCCCCGTGTTTGTTGTATTATTCCTACCAAAGACTCTACTGCCTAGGGTATGTGGGCCGCTCTAGCTGTCGATGCCTACTACTCCAAGAAGCTCTCCACAAGAAGGACTTGCTCTAGCACCCCAGTCTGGGTAGGGATGCTGAAAGACAACACCAATGCATTGATCTCCCTTCTGATTCCCTACTCAAAGGCTTGAGCCCTAAATAAATAATCTCACACCATATTTTTGGAGTATCGAGAAAGCTCGGTGAACCTCGCTGAGTACTTGGATACTGTCATGATGCCCTACTAAAGGTGAAGCAGCTCCTGAATGCGCATAGAGTACAAGGCCGTATGAAAAAAATCTTCTTGGAAAAGTCGCTCGAGTTATACCCTGGTAAGGGGCGCCTCATCATGTGTTTGGGTGGTCAAAATCCACCATCTCTCTATTGAGCCTTGCAGAAGGCTCACTGCCAAGATCACCATCTGTTCAGGTGGTTCTTCACTAGGCGGAAGATCCGCGTCATAGCCTTCAGCCAGTCCTCAGTGACTTGAGGATCCATTTCTCCACTGAACCTAGGAGTTCTCTATCTCTAAAACTCATATATAGAACTGATCCTATAAAATTCCTCTATCGTAACCGTCAGTTGTAGATGCTAACTATCGGGTGGTTGTAGCATTGGTGCACCACTCAGTGGGGCCATCTCAAGAACTCATCCCTGAACAGACGCCTCATCTCTAGGTGGTCTATCCTCAGGACCTCGTATCAAGATCCTGACTGGTCTTCTGGAGGCATCCTAAAATAGATCAAGATGTACCATGGTCATAATTTTATACCCGGTGAGTTGAATTTTATTCAAAAGAACATAATTGGACACTTATGCAACTGATGTTTGAATGTATTGAGTTGAAAAGTAGAATTCAAGGTCCTTGTGTATGGATATATCAACCGCCGCACCAATATCGGAGACCCCAAATCTAAAAGTAAAAATCGCAACACTTAACATTATTTCCCAAAAAACATAGACTACCGATCATTTAGGGGGGACCGACCGCCCTCTGATACCACTTTTTCATGACCCGTCCCCTTGGACCTATGCCGTGACAACCCTAACCCGCCTCCCAAATTCCAGGGGATGATGACTAGTTCCAAATGCGTCAACCTACTAGTGGGAGGATTTTTTCTGATTACCTATATGCACACACACGCCCAACCATTTCCCAGCACACTAAAATGGGAAAAAAGTATACTATAACATGACTGGGAACCAAAATACAACTCAAAGCAAGTAGGCCAGAATACAAACCCAACAAAAAAACTGAAACATCAAAGTACAAAAATGAGATCTAATGGCCATCGACATAAAACCCCACTTGATCATAAGATTAGTGAATCTACTAGAATCTAAAGTATTATCTCTCGTCCACTTAGTCCTACTAAGCCCCACATGGTCCTAGGTAACCAAGTCCACCATCGTAGCGTCCGTCAGTCCTGTCCCCCTGAGCACCTCTGTCAAACTGTCAATCATCTGCACCAGGCACAACACATGCGGGTGAAGCCCATGAAGGGGTTAGTATAACAATACTCATTAGGGGACCCGAAAAATAAAGAAATTATCAAAGAAAACAACGAAGCATAAGAAAAAAACATAGGGCAGGTCAAACCAGGTATATTCTAGGGTAATGATAGTAGCATCATTAGTCATATCATTGAACTCCTCGACTGCTGGATAACTCCTCCTCTATCAAGTGTAGTGGGCCTGTCGGGTCACATAGAGGTGCTTCCCACAAACCTTGAACTGTTGTGGTACTCATCCCTAATGAGTACCATGGGTATGTTGGGTCACACAGAGTCTCTCCCCATTGTGGGCTTACCAGGTCACACAGAGCCGCTTCCCACCTTGGCCAAACTAAGTTACTCCTCCTGTCGAGTACCGTGGGTCTGTTGGGTTACACAGATCCCATCACCACCATGGGCATTCCGGGTCACACATAGCCACTTCCCACTGGGCCGTTGTCGAGCATTCATCAAGTTTAATCCAAACGTAGGGTTCCATACGTAGCGTGCTTGGTAGAACCTTTACCCAAGCCATATATCACATCTCTACTTCCATGAAAGTCACCACAAAGCATGCCAAATGATATGTATTATCGACTGGGCCCCAACTCCATAAAAGTATCATCAATTGGATGCACGGGTTGCAAGATACGAGTGTTTTAGTAACCAGGGGTCCAGTTGCGACGAGGCCCTGCCCGACCCAGTCGGGCTGACCCAAGGGTCCCACATACCCTGGTTCATTTAGATGGACCCGACCCGACCTGATTCGAGTCAGAGTCATTATGGTCCAGTCTGGCTAGTGGGTCATGCCCAATAGGCCTCGCTGGACTCAGCCTGGTTCTGCCAGTAGTCCACCCCGCCGGGTCACCCACCAACGTAGTCTTGTTCGGCCTAGTCCAAAGGGAACAGGTCCGACCTACTGGCATGGGTCTAGCCCACTGGTGGTGGCTCTAGCCTACCAATGTGGGTTTGGCCTGCTGGGGGCAGGTCCAACCCGTTAAGCTGTGGGCGCGACCCATTAGCCCTTGCCCGGTCTGCCAGTAGGCAGACCGGTGGGCTATCGTCTGGCCATGACTCGGGAACCAGCCATGTTTGGCCCTCTCTACCCCACAGAACATGGCGAGGACTCCACCTTTAGCCGTGGTCGATGGACCGTGGCTCGTCCAGCCAGCCGGGTGGCCCGGACGCGGGCCACCTCCCTTCACACGGCGGCTGCCTGGCATCACATCTCCTACCATCATGGTGCACCAACAGGTGTGCTTATCCACCTGGTCGGTGACCCTCTATCCCACTGACCATCACGTGGCTGGCACGTGCCGCCACCACCGCCTCCGTCGGTGCCAACATGGAAATCGAGCCTTCTGAGGACCACCAAACGCGTTCTGATGGTCCGTTCTTCACACTGCTTGCGTTTTTGGTCCCTAGAGGTTTCCCTCTTTGCTGTGAAGTCCTCAATTATGTCTTATTGTCACTTGGAGGTTATTTCCACCAATAATTCATGAGAAGAGGTTCTTGAGACTTGTTCATGTCATCCCAGGCCCTCCGCGTTAGAGGTTTAAAAAAAGAAAGGGGGATGTTCAGGGATGTTTGTTCAATCATATCAATTGATAAACATAATACCATATAATAAATCCACCTAAAAAGTCACCCTCCCATGTAAAAACATGAACCACAGATCAACCTCTTCATTAGTTAATCTATATTCATCTTTTCTAGAATGAGAATAATGGGGAAGAACTTTAAAATAAAACCAAAACCCCTACATATTTTATGTTCAATGTCATAAATTTTGTCGTTGAGAATTCAAGGCATTGAAATCGCTTCCCGTCTCCAATATTCATGAGGCATTGAAGATGTTTACATTTGTTGGAATTCCTTCTCCGATGGAGAGTAATAACCTATAGAGGTGTGTTAGAGTATTCCTGCTAATTAATTATCCGTCGTCTCCAACACCAAACAATTAAAAACAAACATGTTATAGCGTTTCAGTTATGTTGCAACGTCATGTCTTTGTGCGGTTTCATTTATGAAATAGCGTCACTATTATGCTTCTTTTATTTCTTTGTTACATTGATTGATATAAGAAATTAATGAGCCTCAGTAATATTTCATGTCATCGCTTCGTCGCTGCACCACAACATCGTCATCTGTCGCTGAACGATTGAGAAATAATATAAAATAACTTTTTAAGTTATTTTATTATTTTTCTTGAAAATTCCAAAAAAAAACTTTTCTGCTCGACCATTTTCAGACTAAGTTAAGTTATTTCTAGGTGAATCTCGGTACAATGAGTTCAACAGTTCCCTCATATTTTTAATCAGAGAACTGGTTCAAAAGATATAAAAATCCCAATCCCAAGTTTAATAAATGTACCTTAAAAAAAGGTCAAAATTTCGTTCTGGGCACTCCGAGCCTTGAAATCACATGCCATCAAATTTCAAATTCTCGAATTAATTCCATATAATTAAAAAAAATCATTTAGTAATTCTGAGTCTTTACATGTGGTGGTTTATCCTTGTCACTGACTTCAACAACCTTGAGGTAGGTGGTTCGGTCCTAATTATCCAAATTGATTATCCTTATATTACTTGATTTATTTAAATTATTGATTTCAATTAAAATTATCAAATTTTATTTCAATTAAATTAATAAAACCTAATTCTATTGAACTGGGAGATTTGAGACGATTTTAGCATGAAAATTCAGAAAACCCCCAATTCCAATGAATTGTGGCATGTTTATGGAAATTGTCCTATTTAAATTGTTGAATTTAAATTGTCAATTTGATAGAAATGTTTTCTATTAAATTATTGAATTTAATTATTGAAATGAATTGTGAAAAAAATATGGAATTGTTTTGGAATGGATTTCAAACTTTTCAAATTGGTTTAAAAATGATTTGATAGAAACTAGTGGTTTTATCTGGTGGAAAGGGATTTTTTTATTAAAACCTATTTTGGTTTTAAATGGAAATAAATTTTCATTTTTGAAATGTAATAAGAAGATTTATTGTATTTTAAGTAGTCTTAAAATAAGTTCCCCATCATGTAAGTGCACATGAAATCCTTACATAGTTGGTGAGTTGTTTGATTTCACTATACACTATTACAACTTTCTAAAACATACCTGCGGTGGATCATATACCCATGGGAGGGCAACGAGTCACCTCTGGAAAGTGTTAGGAGGATGTGCGTATACTCATTTTTCTGTTATCACTTAGAGAGTGCGGAATCCTATAGCTGGTTAATACTGTCGTACCTACTTAGCAGATGACCATATTGATCACCTGTTTATTTATATTTGATATATAAATAAATGCCAATGTTGTAAAACTAGTTTAAATGACTTTTCTAGATTTACATAAACTACTTTATGTAACTATTTTATTTAATCCATAATTTTATAAATATTCCTTCCCATGTAAAGTAAATCATGTGCTTTAAAAGTATTTTTCCATCATTTTGTAAATGTAAAGCATGTTTTATTTAAATATTATTTTGAATTTCCAAACCTATTTATTTTAAAAATAAATGATTTTATTTGGATAATATATATTTGGAATCTTTTATGGAATCATTGGTGGTATCCAACCGGGATTTGGATCACACCCTACTTTTGAGTTTGGGTGTTTGTAGACATTATTCTTGGTGGTTCAAGAAAAGGTAATGGGTCTCTTGGAGGTGGATCTAGCTGTTGAGCATTGGAATTGGTGAGTTGTGTCCATTGGGACCTTGGGTCTATTTTTCTAATTTAGTAGTTAAGTTTTAGTACCATGGGATTTTTATGCCTTGTTGTATTCTGGAAAATTACTCCCAGTGGAAGTTTTTTTATTATGCATATTGTCTCATCTCTTTTACTTCCTCTATGATTTTTGGAAAATTTTCTCCCACTTTCATGTTATATAATTCTAGGTGCTAATCACCAACTCGTGGGGATTGGGAACGCCCTTCGGGTCATGTCAGGGTTGGCTCAATTATCGTGTTACTAAGGTACCCAGGATGGATCATGACAAAATGGTAACATATGGAGGTTGAGCTTTTTTCTTGAAGTCAGTATGCATTGTGAAATATTTTTGAGACATAGGAGGTAGTTTTGATTGAGTGTTTGGCCATATCTCACTATAATGAACCTTAAGTCATCAAGGGTGGTTAGATAAAGATGTCTTGTTGACCAGTTATAGTATTTTCCCAATTTTGAATTGGATACAATGAAATCCAAATCTTTTTAGTTCTTCCAGTTGAGATTATGTTTCCACCAATACTATTTATGAGCATTAATCAATGCATTCCTTGTTTTCTATTGATGTTTTGTAACATCATTCCTCTAAGAAGATGTGAAAATAATATCTAGGAGGAGGCTACTGATGATATTCAGTGAGGGGATCCTATTGTGAATCCAAATATAGTTGAGGTGATCATGCATACCTTCCATGATTTAGGGCAGACACCACCACCAGTCCTTGTTTAGGATCCAATTGTGGATCCTTAGTGGAAAGTTCTTCGAAATCGTTCTCAAGAGTTCGTTCTCTAGAAACCACCATTTTTCAAAAGAACTACTGATACTCAACATGAAAAGGAATGGTTGGGCATGATATAACTTCTTTTTGAGTTCTTGTAGACACCATATGAGATCAAGGTGAAGTGTGCCACCTTCATTCTAGAGGGATAGAGAAAGAGATGATGGGACACAATGGTGACGGTGAAGAAACATGTGGTATTGTAGTAAAAGGACTGAAAATTAATTTTTACAAACCAGTTCTATCAAGATTCAATGGTGTTGGCCAAGGTTCTGGTGTTTTTAAATATTTCACAGGCTTACATAATTGTAAGCGTGTATTTAAACAGTTTTGTTGAACTTTTACAGTTTTCACCTGAGATTGTATCTAATGAATGGATGAAAGATCGATGGTTCGAGTTGGTACTTTAATCAAATATTTGTTCTCATGTTTTATTGTTGAAGCTACCCACTTTTGAGGATGTTATGGATAGGGAGATGATGGTTGAGATAGACCTGGATAAAAGGTCAAGGTTAAATAGAGTTCTTTTTTCTCCCAATGGAAGTGTGAATTCTTTTAAAGGAAAGAGGAAGTGTGATGACTCTAATAGTGGTTCTCAACAATAAGGTTGTTTTTGACCTCCTTTAGTGCCTAGAATAATCCATTTGATATGATACCAATGTGTTCATCTTGGGAATTTAAAGAGGTTCTGTACTGAGGCACCCAAGAACTATGGCTCCTTCAGATATTTAAGGAACTTTAAAAAGTTATCCAACAAAATTTCCACTCTGTGTAGTGGAACATGATCATCATCACTTCCAAAAACTACATGACAATAAAATGATTCATGTACAATAAGGGTTTCAGCCACAGGTATCTAGATCAAAGATTCTTCACGTAGTGGAAGAGTCTCCAGAGGAAGCTGATATGGGACCAACGACCGTGATATGTACTATTATTGTATCTTCATATTTAGTGACTACTATATTTGATACCAGTTCATCTCACTCATTTTTTTCAATCCTTATCATTAATATGATTAATATTATTATGTATCTTTTATCTTCTGCAATGGAAATTACTAGACCCCTTGGTATGAAGAGAGAGAATGGTCTGCATAGTCTCACTTGTGTCTTCTACCTATCAAATGTCGAGATTTCTTGGTGTTTTCTATTACTCAATATGAAATCTATTGACATCATATTCAGGATGGATTGTATAATTACCAATAAATATTGGATTTATTGTTATCTCTGACGGGTCTACCTTACTACAACAAATGGTGAGCCTCTTGTCTTTCAAAGAGAATGAGACCCAAGGTCGAGCAGAGTTGGACCTTCTTATCCAAAGTCTGGGAAAGTGATGTCAGTTTTTACTTTTTATCTGGAGTGACATTAAATGGGTGGTGATGTCCCTCCAATTTTTTTCTAGTTTACCATTTTATTTCCTTTAAAATTTTCTGGTTTACCATCGGTAACAGAGGTTGAGTTTTCCATTGACTTGATGCCTGATACTCAACTAGTTTCAATTCCCTCTTACGGCATGGCACTAGCTAGACTGAAAGAGTGAATTCCCAGTTAGACAATCTTCTTGAGGATTTGCTTCGTGCTTATTTTATTGACTTTGGTGGGGCTTGGGATGATCATTTGGGGTTGGTTGAGTCTTCTTATAAAAATATTTACCAGTCCACAATTAGAATGACTCATTTTTAGGCCTTGTATGGTCATCCTTATAAATCTCTATTTTTTCATAGATTGTTGAAAGTTCCTTGGTAATACCGAGTTTGGTCTAAGATATGACAACTAAGATTCAGTTGATTCTTTAGAGAATGTTGACAGCACATAGCCGATATAAATCTTATGTTGATCATCACTGTAGGCCTTTGGAATTTTTAGTTGGTGACCAGATATTCTTGAAGGTTTCACCCTAGTTGAGTCATCAACATATTGGGAGGAAATGGAAGCTTTATCCTCATTTTTTAGACCTTTTAAGGTTGTTGAGCAGGTGGGGAAAGTTCCATATTGGTTTATACTATTACCGTAGCTAACGTTGATACATAATTTGTTCCATGTATCGCAACTGTGAAAGTATTTATCCAACTCATATCATGATCTAAGTTAGTGTGATCTTGAAGTCAAACCTGTTTTATCTGTGACTAAATGTTCTGTCAAGGTTGTTGATTCTAAGACTAGGGTACTTTGTGGGAGGACGATACCTATGGTCCGTGTGCTATGACATCATGCTTCTAATTCTCATGAGACATGGGATAGGGAGGCATTGATGAGAAAATATTGGCCTCATCTTTGTTACCCAGAGGCTTCTTTATACGCTTTCTGCGGACAGAAAGTTCCTATGGTGGGGAGGTTGTAACATCACGTTACTATTTTTAGATTTTCCAAAACCTTATTGTTTTAATTTATTAATATATTTAGTATAAAAAATGATTCATCAATGAGATCAATATAAATGTTTTAAAGGCCTTAAATGTCAGTTAACATCTTATAATATTAAATTTAATGTTTTTGGAGTTTTTCAATGAGTTGGTGTGAGATTCTAAGGCCCACAAAGCCTCGGTGAATATTGAATAAAAAGTATTAATTGTATTAAATTAAGCGCGCAAAATTTATTCAAAATAATTGAATAAATTTAAAACGGTGTGCCGTATGAGAAATCCGAGACCACTATTATATCTGAAATATGGTTTTTAACCAAGGAGGGGTATAACATTCGAAGGGTCCAGACGTTTGGATTCCTCGATCTTGAGATAAAGTTATTAAATAATATTTATTATATTATTATTCAAAATAATTAAATATCTCACCAATGGTGCATTGTATGGGAAATATGATACCACTGATAGGTTTGGAACTTGGTGTTTACCCTAGGCAGGGTATAACATTTGTAAGCATCAGATATTTGGATAACTCGCTCATGATAAAAATATTTTTATTTTTAATTATTTATTTGTTCATATTTTTAAATAATAAATCATTAATATCTCTAAAATGGTGTGTCAAATTAGAAATATGAGACCACCATTATGTCCGGAATGGGGAATTTACCCTATACAAGATATAACATTCCTAAGAAATGGACAATTGTTCTGGTTGCTTGAAAATTTTATGTAATTTAATAATTATATTAAATAATTTACATTATTATTTTCATTTAATTATTAATTTAATTCCAAAAATTAGATTTCACTATTCATTATTCTTCCCCAAAACCATAACCCTATTTTTGAGGATTCATGATTTCAAAATGATTTGATTCTTGACCATTTTAATGATTTCAGTTGCAACACATTAATATGATGAAACAAATGACTCTGTAATTTAGATATAGTTGAAACACTTGGTAAAATGGGATATTGAATTTAGGGGTTCCACCATGTTGACACGACTTTGGTTCTTATACTCGAACCTATTCAGATTTTGATATTGGTGGATTCCATTGAGTCTAAAAAATATCACATCTTCATTGGATGCATTCAATAAAGTATAGTGATTGGATTCTTATCTGGAACACGATTCTTCTTTTTATTCCCTATGTATTGGGTGATTTATTATTCTTTTTTTTAAATTTATTTAATTTAATCCATTATTTCCTTATTGGAAAAAAGAAAAATAATTAAACATAATTTGAATAAGAAGAAGTCACAAGAATTTATCAATGGATATTTTTTGTTTAAAGACACGAAAATCAAATCGAATTTTCAATGAAAAATTTATTTAAATTATCAAGTCATTATTATTATGGATATTAAAGTTAATTGTTAAATGAATTATTAAAATATATTTTCAAAAATTATAAAATGATAATTACAATAATTTATCGATTGTTAATTTATCAAAATTATCAAAAAATGAAACATTGAATTATCATGGTAAATATTTTTAAATTATCAAATGATAATTTCTATAATATCAAAGAATAATTCTTAAATAGATTTATAAAATATAATTATAAAGGTCAATTTTTAATTAAATTATCAAAGGACAAATATTGTGATTTTATCAAAAGATAATTGTTAAGAATTATCATATGACAATTGTGATGAATTATCAAAGATTAAATGTCCATAATTATTGAAAAGTAATTATAAAGAAAAATCATCAACAAGTAATTTCATCAAATTATTGAAAGATAGTCACAACAAATTATCAAAGCATAATTTCATTAAAATTTCAAGATAATTTTATTCAATTTATTAATAGATAATTATAAGGTAATTATCATGTGACATAGATTATTGAAATTATCATGGGATAATTATGTGTTTTGACAAAGGATAATTTTTATAATTATAAAATGATAATTTGAGAATTATCTAAGAGAGATAAAATATTATCATATGTAATATTTTAATAGATAATTTTAAATTATCCGTGAGAGATAAAAAATTATCACATTTAATATTTTAATAAATAATTTGAAATTTTCCTTGAGAGATAAAATATTATCACATGTAATATTTTAATCGATAATTTTATAATTATCCAAGAGATAGAACATATATTTGTATGTGAAATTTTATTTATTTTTGAAATAAAGTAAATAGTTTTGGTTCTAGGGACCCTTGATGAACGTTGAGCTTTGATGTGTCAACACTTACGATAATAAGGTTGTGAGGAGGTGTATTGAACCACATAGTCTGGTTTATCCTTGTTGATGACATCGACAACCCCAAGGTAGGTGTTTTTGTCTTGATTATCCTAATTGATTATCCTTGTATTGATTGATTTATTTCAATTTTTGATTTAAATTCAATTGCTCAAATTTTCTTTCAATTAAATTAATATAACCCGATTATAGGGAAATAGGGGATTTGAAACGGTTTTGGCATGGAAATTTGGAAAAACTCCCAATCCATTGAAAACAGGCATGTTTATGGAAATTGGCTGCCTTAAATTATTGAATTTAAATTTTGTATTTGATGGAAATGTTTTCAATTAAATTATTGAATTTCATTGTAGAAATTAATTGTGAAAAATATGTAATTGGTTTTGATTGGATTTTAAACATGTGAAATTGGATTTAAAATTATTTGATAGAAACCCTATGGTTTTATCTTGTGGAAAGGAATTATTTTTGATTAAAATCCATTTTGGTTTAAATGGAAATAAATTGGAATTTTTGAAATGGAAGAATGATATGTATTTTATTTTAAGTAGTCTTAACATAAGTTACCCATCATGTAAGAGCCCATGAAAGACTTAGGAAGTTGGTGAGTTATTTGGATACACTATGCTATTACAATGTTCTAAAACATACCTATGATGGGTCACATCCCCGATGCAAGGTTGATGAGTCACCTCTGGCTAGTGTCAGGGAGACGTGAGTATACTCATTTTGCTGTGATCACTTAAAGATTGTGGAACTCTATAGTTAGTTAATACTAACATACCTACTTTGTATATGACCATGTTTCTCACTTGTTTATTTATATTTGAGATATAAATGTATGCCAATTTTGTAAAAATAATTTACATGCCTTTTTGGATTTACATAAAATAATTTATGTAACAATTTTATTTAAGCCCTTATTTCAGAAATATTCCATGTATTGTAAAGTAAAGTTGGTGCTTTAAAAGTATTTTTCCATCATTTTGAAAATGTATAGAATGTTGTGTTTAAATATTATTTTGGATTTCCCAAACTATTTATTTTGAAAATTGAAATATTTTATTTAGATAGTATATATTTCGCATCTATTTTGAAATCTTTGGTGGTATCCTACTAGGCTTAGGCTCACACCCTATTTTTGCCTTTGGGTGTTTATACACTTTCTTCTTCTAGGTTTGAGGAAAGGAAATGGATCTCTTGGAGGTGGATCCACCTATTGAGATTTATACATGGTGATTTGTGTCCTTATGGACCTTGGGGTTTTTTCATTTTAGTACTTGGGTTGTAGTACTTTGGGATTTTTATGCCTTGTTATATTCAGGTACTTTACTCCCAGTGGAGATTACTTTTGTTATGCATATTGTCTTATCAATTTTACTTCCACTATGTTTTGTGTAAAATTCATTCCCACTTTCTTGTTTTATGATGCCATGTTCTAGTATCCAACCCATGGGGATTAGGAATGCCCATCAAGCCATGTTAGGGCTTGCTCGATTATTGGGTTACCAGGGTACCCAAACTGGTTCATGATAGATAAAGACCAAGATATAATATTTTAATTCCTATAGATAGTTCATTTGATAATTTTACTAATTCCATGATGTATGATACTGATTCCTTGACTTTATAGAAAGTGGAATCCACCCTAATTTCATGATAATTAGACAATAATACTAGGGTTTAGACCAAGAATGGGGGTTTAACTTCTAGGGGTCGATTTAATTTTCAAGGTAAAAAATAATGGTAAAGGGAATAATAATATAAATTACTATAGTTGGTATAGGGATAAATGTTCTATGCCTAAGTCTATATATGATACCTGCTACCATTATGGGAAACCTGGACATGTCAAACCCAAGTTCCCTAAACTGAAATATAGTGAGCATCAAAAGGAGTATAAAGATCTCTCCCATTTTTCAGATTTAGGTTAAAATAGTGTTGAGGTGTTGACCATGTCTCACTATAAGTTTCTTGATTAGTGGATTTTAGACTCAAGTTACTCTTTCCACATGTGACCTAATACACGTACCTTTTATGAGTTATACAAGGGAGTATAAGGATAGGATCTGTTGGGTAATAATCAGAGATGTTGAGTCATGAGTAAAGGATATGTTCAATTAGATCTTAATGATTGTTCTCCCATCGCCCTATTTGATGTGATATGTATCCATGAACAACCCAAAAATATGATTTCATTTGGATTTTTAGATCATAAGGGATTTACCTTCAAATCAAAACATCTTTTCCTTAAGATCACCAAAGGTTCTCATATGATCATTTAGGGATCCCTAATTAATAGGTTATATGTCTTGAATGGAAAGATTCATATTAGGGAGTTGAGTAGCCCCTATATGAGCAATAGTGATAATATTATACTTTGTAATATGAGGTTGGGGAATGTAAGTGCCAAGGAATTATAGGATTTAATTAAACAATAGCTTCATTCCCAAGTTACACTTAGTGACTTATCATTTTATGAATATTGTGTTCTTGGTAAGTCTAAGATAGTTTTCATAAATTTGGATTTAAGTCTAGCCACCCACTTGAGTATGTACACTCAAATATTTGTGGTACTATTGGGACTACCTCCCATGGAAGAGAATTATATTTGGTTAAGTTTATAGATGATTTTTCTAGGAATGTTTGGATTTATATTCTAATAATCAAGTCTGGTGTTTTAAAGGTGTTTAAAACTTGGAAGTCCTTTATAGAGAAACAAACTGATATAAAGTTGAAGGCTATGAGAACTGATAATGGATTTGAGTACCTGTTAACAAATTTTGTTGTGTTCTATGAGTTTGAACGTATCACTAGGAACTGTATTGTAAGTTATACTTCACAATAGAATGGTTTCTCCAAGTTCATGAACCACACTATTCTTGAGTGTGTTTATAGTATTCTATCACCCTTGGGTCTACCCAAATATTTTTGGGATGCAGAAACTAACATAAACATCTACCTTATCAACCAATTTCCACCATATTTCTATCAACTTAACACTCTAAAATAAAATTGGAACAACCTAACCCCATATTATGGCCATTTAAGGGTGTTTAGATTCATTTCATATTCCCATGTCAAGACTGATAAGCTCAAACCTAAGGTTGTTAAGTGTATTTTCATAAGTTATCCTAAGGGGGTAAAGATTTGATTTTATAAACATGGATTTTAAAAATTCATCATTAGTCAGAATGTAGTGTTCTATGAGTTATTTTCTCCAAGATAAAAACCTACCCTCATGATAGTGGAAACACACCCCAAACTATGGATGTAGAGGTTAAAAGTATAATTTGTTCTAAGTATCCAATTGAGACTCCCGCACTAACTCCTAAACAAGTGAAGTAGTCTAATTATGATTTTGATATTGGTTGAGATACTGATCCACCGAATGATATTAGGGATTTCAAACTCATCTAAGATAGAGAGATGAGATTTATTAGACCTCCACCAAGGTCCAACCATGTTGATATGGATTATTTTTCCTTCCATGTTACCTAGGATCATGGACGCGATGATCCCTAATCCCTAAAATAGGTTGTTCATGATAGTGATTAAAAGAACTCGATCACTTCCATGCATGATGAGATGCATTTTCAAAATAATAACTATACCTAGTCTATTGTGAATAATCCATATATTTCCAAGTCCATTGGATATAAATGGATATTTAAGAGGAAAGAATACAACACTAAAAAGAGTAAAATTAAATACAAGGCTAGATTATTGGCTAGGGGTTTTCTTCAAAGAGAATGGGTTGCTTATTCTAAAGTTTTCTCTTTTGTAATTAAACATTCTTCCATCATCTTTTTGTTTTATTTTATTTTTTATCTTGATATTAATATTTAGAAACTAGATGATGAAAATTATTTCTTACATATTAATATTGATGAAAACATTCACAAGTATACTAGAAAGGGGTTTTCTCAAGAATTCAAATCAATCCAGGTTTTCTTTGTTACATCCTGACCTAAATCACTCTAAAAAAGGTAATATGGATGGTTCACCACATGACCTCACGCGCACCTTCCAAAATTCTAGAGGCTACCAACAAGTAATGAGGGTCTATAAAGGTGTCTTGGGGAGGCTATACCCCCATATGAAAGTTCAGAATCAAAATTAATTATCAAAAATCATACATAACATAAAATGAAAAATAAAAACAAATCAAATGATGTAAGTAATAAATATAAACATGAAAGATAATAAATACAATTCCATAAAGGCCCAAACATCCACACCATAAAAAAGTTGACCTCCCACTATGATAGTTACAAGATACATACAAGTACAAAATAAATAAAATATTTTGTCTCCATGACTACACTGATCCATATCATATTCTAATCTTTGAACCCAACACTTGATATGTTCCACTCGAACATGCTATCATGGGCCTCAACCTAAACCTATACCTCAAATAATCATGTGAGAGCTACCTGAGTATCCATGTGAAATGGTGTCCCGAGAAATGTGTGAGTAAAAAACTCAGTAAGGAACCACCAATGTAGTCTCATACCAACAATTACATGTAGTGATATGTGAATTTGACACACTCGATGTAAATTTGTTTTGAATGATAATAAAATAACAAACAATATCTGCTTCAAAATGATTTCAAAATGTCTCTAAGATTGTCACGATACCATGCCAACTGATGTGAGAATTTTTGTTTCATGAAAACCTCAATTAATATTTTCCCTTATAATGTAGCATAGTGGTGACCACAAGGGTTGTCTCTTGAGGAAGTTGCAAATCAAGTTGCAAAACAATCACATTTTTTATATTTGCAGAAATGAAAATGGGGATTTAATTAATAGTTTGAAAATAGAATTTTAATTAAATACTAAAGTGAAATAATTTTAATAGAAAGATAATGTGGGTTTGGAATCAGGATTAAAAAAATGGTCACAGACAAGCTTCACCCTCTCAGACACTCCCCTCTTCCCTGTATATAAAAATATCTCTTAATTTAAATTCCTAAATGTACCCACAAGGACCCCCAGGTGTACACTCAAATTTGAATAGACATCATATTAATACATTAATATGATCATTTTATCTCCTATAGAAGTAAATCAATTACTTAAATACCTCCAAGTAATTGAACCTAATTGAATTCGCTATGCTCAATGGCAAGACCTCACCAAAGAAGTTTAAATAGAGAAATCAATTGTTCTACTTTATAAACGGAACAACGATCAAAAACAATTTGTTGAAAATATATTTAATAAATAAAACAACCATATTAATTCAAAACTATAGGTTCAAGAGAAATTCAAAATGAAATTACACATTAAAATCAAAACTCGGAAGAGAGTGTCCATCGGGTGTCGTTGTCCGCAACCACTTGCCTCTTAGCCTTCCATCACTTGAGAAGCCTTCATATTCTCTATTGAATCCTAAAATTATTACATATTATTAAGGATATCAATATACACCTTCCCATTTTCTCTCTCAAGCCAACTCCCTTTGTGACGGATGGTGTGGTGATGAAGGAAATGATTTGAGAGGTAGGAACTCCTCTCATTTTATAGGAAGATTTCATCCTCTGAAATTTTATGTGTTGTTGACCCATTAATTGGTCAATTAACACATGGAACCTTTAATTAAGTTTTTTTATAAATGTGTTTACCGTTTACCCTCCAAAGTTAAGATTAATTGGGCACCGGATGATGGCATTATGGATTTTTCATTGACAGTTTCTTTTTCTAGATGCAGGTTCCAGGAAGCTTCCTTCAAATATATGCCATTCAAGGGCCACCATACTGGATTTCAAACACCATGAAATTAATTTTTTGAACTATCTTCAGAGTCATCTTCCATATCCAAGTGAAATAATTTCATTTAAAGGCGTTTAGGCCGAATTGTGTGTCCATTATGAAGGTAGGGTCCACGCAGTCTTCCTGAAAAAATATTCATCATCATTGATTTTTTAAGCCACTAGATTCTCTAATAAGATCTTGGTCCAGCAGAAAAAGATGGAGGAAATAAAATAAGGGTTATGAATAAATTATAATCACAAAATTTGGGAATATAATTTATGAGAAATGTCAAAAATACCCTGTGATAAAAATCTGTTAAAAATCTAGAATTATGCAATTTAAACTTTTTATCCCAAAACACACTCTAAATACAAAATTATTACAAATAAGATCATATAGGTAAATTGGTGAGGTTTGAATCATTTATATAGACATTAGAAATAGTTTAAATATTATATCTATCAATTCCCCCACACTTGTCACTTGGAATCTTGGACAGCTGAGCACTGAATTAAGGAAAATTCAAAACACATACCAATGGAGTTTACCAATTTACCACAAAGAATCAAAAAGATATCATGCCTCATAAAAAAATTTAAAATTCTCAATTAAAATCATTCAATACATTTACACTTATTTTATCTTCCCATTCACACAACAAACATACCTCACATTTATTTTTTCTCACCACACAATATAGATTTGCAACAAGGCTTTTCTCATCCAACTCATGCAACAATTACCATAGGATTGATGAATTTCTACATCTCTACCCAATGTGAACCAATAACATGTGATTATCATGAGGAATTTATAAGGTTTTTCTGTGGCTTGGGGTTGGTAGGATTCAAATGTGAAAAATTTTGTGGCTGAATAAGGAGGGTTTGGCTCTTTTTGAAGCAGAAATGTATGATTCTAATTTTCACTCAAGTATGGTCTCCTCGGTATTCTCCTCTGAAGAAAAATATATCATTTCTTATAATCTATTTTATATCCCATTCCACCAATATTTAAGAAGTAAATGTGACTTTTTTTTAAAAATCTCCAGATAGGGCACAACTTATTTTCATTGCGAGCTCTAGACAGGCACAACTCCATTTCATTTGAGAGCACCAGATAGGCACAGCTCTCAGAAAAATATATTCCAGCATAAAAAATATGCCTTCAATGTTTGAATGTTCTCCCAAAGAAACACCAAATGAGGTAGCACATCACGAGTCATCTTCCCCCCCCCACCCACACATAAGTTCAACTAGATCATGCATTTATACTTCCAGAGCAGGTTAGAAAGGGAAATTTGGATTGTAATGTGGCTAACCTAACAGGTTATACATGGCTACTAAGGGATCAAGAAAGATAAAATGTTCAAGGAAGGATGAAATAAAAAGGGTAATAATGAAAAGGGGGATCCAATATTCAAACAAATGACTCAATCATTTTAATCACAAGTATCTCATTCCTCAAGTCTTGATAGAAATAAATCAAGTTCTGGTTTAAAATTCAAGAATTGGTTCTTTCAAGAAAGAGGTGAATGCGAAGAAGAAGTAAAAATGGGTCTAGAGGCATCACAAGAATGAAAATTTCAATTACAACATCAGTGATATGTTCCATGAGATTTAAAAATCAATGGTATTTTCGAGAACTTTCCAAATTTTTGAACTTGAAACAATGCCATTTTCAGAATTCATTTATGTTCAGTTTCAAAGGATCAATTGGTTCACTCCTTGGCATGAGTTTTAAAAGAAATTAAAGAAATTCCAAAAAAAAAGTTATTATTATTTTTTTAACAGGAAAAAATTTAAAATATAACACATAAAATTTGAAAAAGAAACACGAAAAAAATGGAAAGAAATTTTGAAGACAAAAAATTTCAAATAAAAGCTCGTAAAAACCTAATCTACCAGCATTGTGCCAAAAAATTTCAAATTAAAGATCATAAAAACCTAATCTACCAGCATTGTGCCTCCCCCCACACTTATTCTATGCAATGTACTCATTGTGAAGCAAATTTATTTGAGAATGAAATTGAGAAAATTAAATTCATAACAAAAATAAATGATAAGGAAAGACACAACCTGGCATTAATTGTATTCTGCATCTTGAAGTTGAATATACTCCCTTGGAGGATCTTGGGAATTCTCTCTAAACAGCTTCAGCCTATGCCCATTGATAGTTAATGATGTACCTTTGTCTGTTTCTTTAATCAGTATTGCACCAAAATAAAATACATGAGTAACGATGAATGGTCCAAACCATTTGAAATGAAATTTACCTAGGAAGAGTTTCAATCTGGAATCAAACAGTAGAACTTTGGCTCCCTCCATGGAGTTTTTGTTGAGAATCCTCGTATCATGAAAGGCTTTGGTTATCTCTTTGTATAACCTGGGGCTTTCGTATGATTTTTTTTTTCTGATTTCCTCCAGTAAAATTATTTTCATGAAAACTAAGGGATTGATTCATGTTAGATCAGAGAGAGTCCATCATATGGCTTCCTTGCGGGACTTGATAAATTCCAACAATTGGTTTTCCTAGACTTTCGAAAAATCTTTTGAGATGATTATAGGGAATTTTTCATTATGACCTAAGAAGGAATACTTGAGGATCTTTGGAATGGATTTGAATTCTATCTCAGGTGGGGTGGTTTAATTGATCACAGGGAACTGCTCAAAAGATATATTGTTTAGTAAAGATCCATGTTCATCATGGTAATCTCTTTCCATGATCTCAAGACTTGTTTTATGTGAAAAATTGGAAACCTCTCCAGGGACACCACTAACAAGTTCAGTGGTTTCTAGAAATTATACTTCATTAATGCTCAGATATTCAGTCTCAACATCCCAAGACTCTTCACAGTATTCAATTTCAACCTCATGTTGATCTAATTCAGTATCAGACAAATTTAAATATTTTTTCACATTAGTTGGTATTTCATCATATGAAAAATTATGTAGCATGTCAGAGGAAAAAAATAGATCATGTTCACTTGGGGGATGAAATATCCTCAACTGGTTGTTTTATTGAATTAAAAATATTGAAATGAACATTATCTCTTACGAATCCCAGAGAAAGTGTCCCTTTGTGAACATTGATGATTGCTTTTTCTGTTTTCAAAAATGGTCTCCCCAGGATGAGGGGATCATGTGTGATGAACCTATCATATTCCATATCCAAAACATTGAAGTCAACAGGAAAAGACATGTCCCTCACTTGAACGAGAACATCCTCTATAACTCCAGCAGGTTTTTTGGTACTTTGGTTGGAAAGTTGAATGATAATTCTAGCAGGTTTCAAGTATCCAAACTGAAGAGATGAGTAGATAGAATGTGGAATGACATTGATGGATTCCCCTATATCAAGCATCACATATTTTAATTCAAATTTTCCAATGGTACAGGGAATGGTAAAAGTTCTAGGGTCTTTACACTTAACAAGAAGGGAATGTTGAATCATGGATGAAACATTCCTTCCTAAGATTAATTTTTTACCCCCTTTGAACTTCCACTTGTTGGAACACATGTCTTTCAGAAACTTATTATACCTTAAAATTTGTTTCACTACATTGAGAAAAGGAATATTGACTTGGATTTTCTTGAATGTTTCCAGAACCTCCTTATCCAATTCTTTTTCAACACTTGACTTTGGTGGTGGTTCACACCTTGGATAAGGTAGTGGAGGTTTGAATGTTTTTGGGGTATTATGAGTATGGTTTGGAGAAACATAAGGACAAGACATCCTCTTCCAATCATTCTTTGTTCTTTCAAACATGATTTCCTCTCTTGAATTTGTGTTTCTATCAACTTTAGATTTTTCATAATTTTTATCAAGGGTAGGATTTTATTCAACAGTGTCGGCCGCAGGCTTGATGCTCTCAATTTGAGAGTTGTTCAATTTTGTGCCACTCCTAAGTTCAATTACACTCACATTTTCCTTCCCATTATTCCTTAGATTTACTTGTGTCTGTGAGGGTAAACCACCACTCATTTTATTTGTTATTCAATTAATACCAGAGGTAAGTTGACCCACTTCAGTCATCAAGGTATTAATTCTGTTCTCTAGTTGTTTTGAGAATTATTTTAATTCCCTCATTTCCTCTTGTTATTTCAACATTTCTTCTTCAAGGTTCATATCAGAGTTTTGAGTGGGAGGGGTAAGATGAAAATTTCTTATAGAATGAGAATTGGCTTTCTCATTGAAATATCTTGGTTGATAAATACTTGATTGTCCTTGGAAAAATCCTCTTGGTTGTTCAGGCTGACGAAATCTTTCATTCGAGTTATTGTTCCATCCCTGATTGAAATTTTGGTTGTTTTGAAATGGCCTTTGTTGGTTTTATTGAAATAGTCTTCCAGGAAAACTACATTACAGTTCTCAGGAGGCTCTTGCATTTGCGGGAATTGGTTAATAAAATGTTCATTTGATGAAAAAAATCCACAATGGACTTGTATTTGGAATACTACATCAAGTTTGGGTTGGTTTGGTGGGGTGTTAGACAACATCATTGACCATACCATCATGGTAATATTAGATAGTTGACTTGAAATTGTGTTGTTTTTGAGACCATTAGTAGGTAATTCTTGTGCAGATTTGAAATGAAGAAGGCCTATTATTCCAAATTGTTGTGCATTCTGGGCCATGTTTGCAATTAGAATCCTAGTGGCAACTGGTGTCTTATCAACTAAAGCTCCTCCCATAGTAGCATCGATTATACTTCTATCAGTGAGACACAATCCTTTATAAAAGTATTGAATGAGAATTCGGTCACTAATTTGATGATGGGGGAAACTAAAACAAATACTTTTTAATTGTTCCCAGTATTCGTGAGGTGTTTCTCCTAGTGTCTGCCTAATTCCACAAATCTTCTTTCGAATAGAGGCAGTTCTGGATGCAGGAAAAAAAATTTCAGGGAAAATCTTTTTTAATTCATTCTAATTTCTAATCAAGGTTGAGTGAGAATAGAAAAAATATTACTTAGAAACTCTATCTAGAGAAAAAGGAAACAACCTCAGATTCAATAGATCAACATCGACTCTATGAGGTTTCATGTTGACACACAGGTAGCTAAATTCTTTGAGGTGTTTGTGCGGGTCTTCACCAGGAAACCCATTGAATTTGGGAAGCTGGTGGATGAAACCAGACTTGATTTCAAATCCAGCAGGGGCATTAGGGTACTCTACAGTATTCTCTTGATTTTCATCATAGCATGAAGCCAATTATTTCAAAGTTCTATTTTCATCCATTTGGATTTCAGTTTCCACTATATACATCCTAGGTGTGTTGGTGGAATATTAACAACTTTCAACTTGGGGATTAGTATCTCTAACCCTAGTGTGAAATGTTCTATTGATTTCGGGATCCAAAGGTAACATGTTCGGGTCAAAAGTTTGGGTCATGCAAGGAAAAATAAAATAAAATCAACTCTAGAAACCTCCCCAACAAAGAAAATAGTTGATGTGAGGATTTTTGTGTCGTGAAAACCTCAATCAATATTTTCCCTTATAATGTAGCACAGTGGTGACCATAGGGTTTTCTCTCAAGGGGGTTGCAAATCAAGTTGCAAAACAGTCAAATTTTTTATTTTCGCCGAAATGAAAATGTGGATTTAATTAATAGTTTGAAAATTTAATTTTAATTAAATACTAAAGTGAAATAATTTTAATGTAAAGATAACGTGGATTTTAAATCAAGATTAAGAACAGTGGTCGTGGACAAGCTTCACCCTCTCGGACACTCCCCTCTTCCTTGTATATAAAAATATCCCTTAATTTAAATTCCTAAATGTACCCCCAAGTACCCCTAGGGGTACACTCAAATTTGAATAGACATAATATTAATACTTTAATGTGATTGTGATCCTACCAATAAAAGAGACTCAAGTACTTAAAGACCTCCAAGTTACTGAACCCAATTTAATTCGCTATGCTCAATGGAAAGACCTCACCAAAGAATTTTAAATTGCAAAATCAATTGTTCTACTTTATAAACAGAACAATGATCAAAACAAATTTGTTGAAAATATATTTAAGAAATAAAACAACCATATTCATTCGAAAATATATGTTCAAGAAAAATTCAAAAAGAGATTACACCTTAAAATCAAAACTCGGAAGAGCGTGTCCGTCAGGTGTCATCGTCTGCAACCACTTACCGCTTAGCCTTACATCACTTGAGAAGCCTTCATATGCTCTATTTAATACTCAAAGGATGGAATATTGTTAAGGATCTCAATATATACCTTCCCCTTTTCTCTCTCAAGGCAACTCCCTTTGGGACGGATGGTGTGGTGATGAATGGAATGATTTGAGAGGTAGGAGCTCCTCTCCTTTTATAGGTAGATTTCATTATACAATTTTTTTGGGTTGTTGACCCATTAATTGATCGATTCATCTGTGGAACCCTTCATGAATTTTTTCCATAAATGTGTTTTCCGTTCACCCTACAAATTTCATATTAATTGAGCACTGGATGATGGAGTTATGGATTTTTCATTGACTATTTCATTTTCTGGACGGAGGTTTCATGAAGCCTTCTTCAAATATATGTCATTCAATGGCCACTATACTAGATTTAAAGCACCATGAAATTAATTTGGTCAATGAGTCTTGGGGTCCTATTCCATATCCAAGTAAAATAATTTCATTTAGAGGCGTTTAGGCCGAATTGTGTGTTAGTTACGAAGGTGGGGTCCACGTAGTCCGCTCGAAAAAATATTCATCTTCATTGATCTTTTTAGGCCACTGGATGCTCCAATCAGCTCCTAGTCCCGAATAAAAAGATGGAGGAAATAAAATAAGGATTACAAAAAAATTAGAATCAAAAAATTTGGAAATATATTTTATGAGAAATGTCCAAAATACCCCTGTGATAAAAATCTATTAAAAATCCAGAATTATGAAATTTAAAATTTTTATCACAAAACACACTCTAAATCCAAAATTGTTACAAATAAGATCAAATTGGTAAATTGGTTACGTTTAAATCATTTATATAGACATTAAAAACAGTGTAAAATTTTGCTCTATCACCAACCATAACCTCACAACCGCTTCTTGGGTTCATTGTTCACAATAGTATCATTTTCCTCCCCTTATGAGAGTTTTCTCATCAGGGGAATATGCCCAATGGTATCACAAACCTACCCTATTAGATTTTTCTCATCTGGTCATAAGCCCCCAAGTATCGCGTACCACCCTATATGAGTTTCCTTATCTAGGAATAATTCATATAATTATCACAAGCCTAGGGAATGATCCTATAAACCTCAATAATTGTATAATAGATTATCCCTAGCTTTGAAACCATAGTATCCACACTAATAGTATCACAACCCTCCCTATTAAGGGAGTTTTCATTTCAATTACTAAAATTCCCCAAGGCATATACCATATCATATTACACAACTGACCCTATGGGTATCAACTAATTAGAATATTTCAATAACACTCCTATGATCGTCCACCAAATAGGGCCTAGGTATATTAGGAGTCCAAAGGACCCAAGGTCAAAACTTAGAATCCTAATATTTTGTGTGGATCAATATCAAAATTCCTGGAAGAACCTCTAGGTTTCCCCAAAAACACTATCATGACTCATTAAGACCATAGTCTAGGTTCTAAGAAACATGTATAGAAACCTCTAGATACATTCAGAATAAATAAGTGAAGCAAAAAAATGGTAGGGGTTGGATGAATACCCAAAACCCTCACCTCTATCCATAGCCCCTTGACTCACCACATCAGTATGAGTTCTAAGGTGACACCTAGTACCATCTCTATCAAGGTTATTTACTCTTATAAAGGTCTAGTTAGCCATCAGGGAACCTACCGGGGTCCCTTAGGTCACTACATAGTAGAGGTACACTCACACGAGTCTTTGACCTCAATCCAAGTCTCAGATCAATAGTCAATTCATAAGGAATATTGTGTCCCTTAGCACCATTATCAAGATAGCACAGCCTCATCGGCAATGCAGGGTGTATCACACTAGAAACACTTAGTATATGTCACATGACCCATATTAGTTCTCAATATCTCACAAGGTCATTCTTATACACAACCCATCATAACATCATATAATATGTCCACAAAGGCTAAGTATATCACATGTCAAGTCCTTATACATCGGCGGTTGAGGAAAACCAACTAGTACCAAGGCCCATTGAGGCCATGGAACTTTGTGCATCCTAATCGAGGCATACCCATTTTAATTAATTAAAAATATTTAATTAATTAAAAAAATAAATTAATGAATTTAAATTTTTAGTTCATTTAATTAAACATAGCGGTCACCTTGGTGGATAAGCCTCGTGATATAGGCATAAATCACATGCAAAAATACCACAATGGTGAGTACACATACCACCTATCATTTATGGAAGCTTACATAATTAATCTCCAAGGTTCGGTAGCTCTGCCAAGGCCCTCCAAAATTCTATCATGCTTGGTCCCAATACACATCACTAAACAAGACCATAAATCAAGAAAAATAACTTCAAACAATTAATTATAACTTTTAAATTTAATTTAACAACTTAATTTAAAAAGTAATAACCATCGAACAACTCATTGATGACCTCATCACACTGGAAATGAAAACAAACACACGACAATGACCTATGGCATGCCCCTGATCCTAAACAGATAAAAATTCATGATGTTCTTCAATGAATCCATAAAAAAATTCAATTAAAAATGAGGGAAACCCTTAATAAATTTTATTTTGTGACATACCTTCATTGAAATGATGAACGATGGTACCTAGACGACCTCTCATGAAATCCCCACTATAAAAAAAGCCCCATATTAATTTTAAGATTCTTCTAAGATACGATGGTATAAAAATAACATAAATCTAGAAACCAAAAATTAAAACAAGTAAAGGAGGAAGAAGGAATAGACCAGTGGACGTAGGTACTTTCCATATATCGCTAGAAAACTCTGATGAAAACACCCCTCTTGAAGGGATTTAAGGAGAAGAAGGAGGAGAAGAGGTGGTTGGGAACATGCGTGAAAGAGAAGAATAGAAATAGGGGTGTATTTTTAAAATACCAAAAGGTCAAAATGTTCATTCCCCACTTTTTAAATAGTACATGGTTTGACTACATGGTTGGACAAAGATTGCATCAATCGTGCATCCAACACGTCCCAAATCCAGCTTCCCCCCCATGGTTATGCCACACTATTTACCAGACCATGTGCGAACTATGTAACATGTATACATTTGATTATTTATATTTTCATGGTCTCCCAGGGCCTTCTATATATTTTTTGTAAACCATGAACATATACACTTTTGGCCACACTCTTAGGGTGCACAGTTATCACTAATTGTGTGCCAACCACGTGCCTAGTCTTTTTTATCAAAAAACATAAAAAACTTATACTAAATCCCTTGGGGATCACCCGATCACCCAAGGAACCTTATGGGACTCAACCACATCTAAAAACATCACTTTAAAATGATCCTTCTCTCATAATTATATTTTTAATCTCAATTAAAAATTTGACCCATCAACTAAATTGAATATTCCAATTTATTCTAAAATTATCAACTCATATGGAAACAAGATCTAACAATACCTAACACTCATCATCCCTAATAATTATATTATATAATCCGAGAATTGATTCAATCCCACTTGGGTCATAATTTCACTGTTAAACGGTCTCTTTCCATTTTGAAATGCAAAATGCCCTTCTAAAGAACAACCTCTATGTTATGGTGCCTAAGCCACCAAACCCCGAGTCAATGCTTCTATAATTTTTATGAAACTATGTTATGGAACTCAAAAACACCTTTCCATCATGAAAAATTTCCATTTCATCGCCCTAGAAAACATACCCAATACAGTTTCCAGTTCACCCCATTCCATATCATGCAAAATGTTGGTAAGAACTACTATGTCCAACCCGTCTCGAGAAAGCTCATATCCCACTTCTGATACCTTAACAACTACCCGATCATGATTTCCTCAAGGCCAAAGAAAACCCATGGTCATCTGTGGATACTCACTATTGATCATACCCAACTTCTAGTGATGTCCCAAGGTTGAATCGACCATCATCTATTTTCACCATTGTGCATATTGTGAGCATCGACATGCCTCCAACCTGACCACACTCAAATCAAATCAAAACAATCCTAATACTAATTACCATAATCAAACTCCACTTGAGATTATATATGAACCTATCTCTTTCATTCCTTATAGAATCGAGTTTAACTCAGTTTTATTTTCCTCCCATATACCCAACACCTAAAAACCATCAAACCACCGACCATGTCCACCATGAACCCTTAACACGAGGGAAAAAGACCCACGATTGACATCACTCTCTACACTGTAGGAGTTACCTTGTATTCACCTCATTGGTTAAAATCCCAATCCCAATGGCCCATGTCCTTTCTATTCTCAAAGATATCCCTTACCATAGGGAACTCTTTAATTCCATCAAACCTCAGGCAACCATGCTCCAAACATCTCAACAAAACTCCATGACCCACAACATTCACATGACCACTCACTGATTTATATTTTAAATGTGTACTGTGTACAATCATGCATACCATTCCCATCCTCCCTTCTATAGTGGGTGTACAATCCCTCACCACCCGAACGTTCACCCAAATCACACCTCTATGAGTCACACATCATTAGAACTCATACCAAGTTCTTAACCACTAACCATGATCCTTAACCACATTAGTATCATCCAATCAATAGTTCCCTTGGCACTCCTCTTCATAATCGGCATTGTAATTGTGCCAAGATCTATCACATGACCACCCGCTACATAGGTGTTGTTCTCATCCATATGCTTAGCCACCACCCTCCACAATTCCAAAGCCTTGTGTGTTTACCCATGCCCACACTATGATCATCAGTGTGTGCCAGATACTAGCACTCAAGGTTCCTCCCCAAGGAATCTATGTAATTACCATTACAATATCAAACATTCAATTTCACCTTCATGCATAAATTGAATGTCCTAAATCACACATTTTTGTTATCTACCTCAATGTCACCCACAAACCTAAGGCAACCATTATTATGGATTTCCTCAATCATCATTACACATAGACCCATAAAATTCCTAATAAAACTAAGGGTCCGTGGGTATCCCACCTATCTAAATAGTCAGGTCTTAAGTCATAACTCATGGGAATCCTCACGTGGTTCCTATATCAACCATGACATCAACATGATAGAACAACCACTCTAGGATCACATATGACATAATTTGGAACCATGTTCTAAACCAATAACCCATGAGGGCAATGATTCTCTCGAGCATCTACACACGAGACTTCTCACTATAGAATCATGTATCACCATTCATTTTCATATACATACACACAAAAATATCTTCCTAGATGATCCATATTCGATGAATCATAATAAATAGCATGGTTAAGTAGATTTTCATTCCATGATATATGGTAAAATTCTATGTAGGTTGTTTTTGGTACTTTAAATAGCCAAGACTATGCCAAAGTCACCCCAAGGGATTTTTCTCAAAGACACTAAAATCTCCACCAACATATCAAGGTCACAACTCATCCCTTGTCAAAGGGATCATTCCACCATCATCTTTATAGGATATATAAGACCTTCCATTAGAAATAAACATGCATATATAATTAAAGAAAACTGAGTAGAATGACACCAAGTGCATAGAAAGGAAAAAATTATATGAGTAGTTTTTGGTACTTTAAACAGTCAAGACTCAATTGTTAGTGAAACAACACACTAGAAATACTATATAATGTGAATCTTATGTGCCTAATATGATGTGTGACACACCCCTTTCCTCTACAAGATAAGATTCAAAACCCATATAACTGGCCTCTTTCCAATAGGCCAAGAGCCCAATTCCATAAACCATAAGTTGTAAATATCAAAAATCATGTGCATCACACTAGGTGAAAATCATAATAACCATAAAATCATAGTTCAAGAACATTAATCCCATACCTATAGTAACCAAGACTTCCACCAGGAAAGTTTTTTGTGACAAACAAGTCCATATTCCATCACAATATCTAAAAAATTTCTATATCTCATGTCCACTAAATCCCAAAATAGTGAGATAAAGAAATAGCTGATACCACTTTGTAAAATCTCCTCCTAGATCACTCTAAGAACAGTAATCAAAAAAGTTTTCCATCTGACCTCATGCACACCTCCCTAAATTCCAGAGGCTTCCGACAAGTAGCGGGGGTCTATAGAGGTATCATGGAGAGGCTATACCCCTTGTATCAAAGAGAATAATCAAAATAATTAATCACACATCATACATAAAATAGTATGAAAAATAAATATAAACTAAAGAGAAAAAAGATATAATTATAAACATGAAATAAAATAAATGTAATTCCGAAAAGGCCCAAACAACCAATCCATACAATATTTGACTATTCATTGGGCCAATTACAAAATAAATACCTATATAAAAGGAATAAAATACGTTGGATCCATGACTACACTGAGCCATAATGCATCCTAATCTCCTAACCCAACACCATATTTGTCTCTCTTGACCATGTTATCTTATGACTCAACACAAAACCATTCCTACAATAACCATTTATGAATTTCTCGGGTACCCATCTTCAATAGAGAACTGAGAAGGGTGTGAGTAAAAAAATTAGTATGGTTCCACCAACTCAGTCTCATACTAACCAGCATATATAGAGCTATGTGCATGTTACATGATCAATATAAATACTTTTTTCAACCTAATGTAGGAATGTATTTAAGAACATCATGATACCATGCCAACCATAATGTCACAACCACCCATATACTATTTTGTTTATAAGATTATCACAAACCTCCCATTATGGGAATTTTCTCATCTAGTAAATATTACAAAAAGTATCATATACCTCCTCTGTGAAATTTTTCTCATATAAGAATAAGCCCGATTAGTAATACAGACCTAGGGAATGCTCTTAGAAATCTTCATCCTAGTATACCAGATCAACCTCAGCTCTGAATCCATGGAATCCTACCTAATATTGTCACATACCTCCCTACTAGGGGAGTTTTCCTTTCACTTATAAAAACACTCCAAGGTGTATACCGTATCATATTTCAAGACTTTCCTTATTCGAATCCACTATTTAGAACCATTTAGAACCAATCCTATAAGAATATAACAAAATGGGTCTAGGTATACTAGGCATCCTAGGGACCCGATGTCAAACCTCAGTGTCCCAAAATTTAGTGTGTCTCAATAGCCAAATCCTAGGTAGAACCTCTAGAAATCCCCAATGACACCATTATGTCTCATCAAGATCATTTCTCGGGTTTCAGGAAACATATCAGAAAACCTATACCTATATAAATAATAAACATGTGGAATATAAATAAAATGTGGGGGATGGTATAATTCCCAAACCTCTCACCTTTATCTGTAGCCCCTCAGCTCACCACATCGATATGGGTTCTAAGGTGACACTTAGTGTAACATCCCAAGTAAGTAATGAATAATAGATATTTTTATCTATGTCTATTAATGATAAAGATAGTGTTTTAGAGGCTTAAAATGAAAATAAATACAATCTTATGCATGGAATACACTAATATTCTTAAAGGATTGTTTTAGTGCCTTTTGATGGAAAACCATTTTTGAATCTATATTTTGACAATTTTAGAAACTATGTTTGTCAAAATAAAATTATCCTTTATGATTGGGACATCAAAATTTACCTTGTGTGAATTTTTGGTAATTTTCCGACAATGTTCATTTTTAAATGAATAGTGAAAAATACTGCATTTTACATCAAAACTACTTTTTAATCTAATTTATTTATATGATTAGATTATGTTTTGAATTGGTTTTGAAGTGAAATTAGAATATATTTTTACCATTTTATCCAATGGTGGTCATTGGAATCAATTTCGATTTGAAATTAGACTTAAACTGGTGTCAATCTTTTGATACTTATTGTTTTGTAAAAACACGCTATTTGCTCTGGCAGCGGGAATTAATTATTAAATTAATTAATGTGACTTATATGATTTGAATTTTGTAAAATATACTTCATTTTTGAATTCGTAATATCAAATATAGCTTAGAGTGAATTTTTGGTAATTTTCTGAAAAACTTCAATTTTGATGAATAGTGAAACCACTAAGTGGTAATCAAGCAAACTGTTTTTTTCAGTTAAATTAAAGTTTACCACTAATGTGTATTGAATTTTGAAAATCCGACATACATGGTTGTCATTAAGAAGTAAAATGTGGTTCAATGAGATTAAAATAATTTTTTTGGTGAATAGTAACTTATTAAGTTCTTAATCGCGATTAGTGGTAATTAGGGTAGTTTAATGTATAAATAATGCTTTAATAATATAAAATGACCTAGACACATGTCCCAACCTCATTGGTTGTGTCATGGCCGACCAAGACAAGTCATGGCCTAACTTGGGGACCCCATGTATCCACTTTTGTTGGGAAATAACATAAATTACTTTTTATTAAATGTTAAAGTGAAAATGACACAAACATAATATGTTTTGCGAAAACAATTTTTAAGTGGGGTTATACAAGTCCAAATTTTGATTATAAATATTCAATGGAAAGCTAAAAAGATTTCCTACATCATAGTAATTTGTTTATAATTTTTAGACATTAAATAAATTTAATTATTTATGACATAATAATGATGCAGCGATGACATCATTATTTGACGATTTAAATAAAATGGAAAGATAAAATAAAATCTATGAACTACACATGTCCAAATCCAATTGGATGAATGGATTTCGATGCCTTATCACCTTATCCACGAATTCCATCAATGTGGGACCTTTTAAAACCGAAACACATTTTCAAATAATGTAATGTTTCTTTACTTTCCAAAAGTGCCCCTCCTCTCCCCTTATAAAAGGCCCCCACCTCTACCTCATTTCACACACTCTTCAAGCCATTGGCTCGGCCAACCCCTGCCCATTTGCTCTCTCCACATCCCTCTCCTCATCCTAGAGGATTCCCTTTGGGCAGAATCCTTTCAAAGGAAGCCTTTAGGCTCAAACCAAAAGAAGTTACACTTTTTAAGGTATTTCATTCTCTCATGTTCATTTGTTTTATTTTGCTTCTCCGACCCCCTAAACTCTTTTTATTTACTTCTTTTGTAACAACACCAGTATCTTCAATATACTAGGATGTTGTTATAAGATATATTTGAGCTACACTCTCACACAACTACATCAAATGGTTAAAGAACATACGGTTTCCGTGGATGGCGAAATTCTGCCTCCCGAAACGATGATTGTTCAATACTCATTTAACACCTTCAAAGGTGGCCATTATGATGTCACTATTTTTATATATGATATATTATATGTTTATGTTTTCCTTAAGCTTCTGTTTTTTTCATTTTGGGCATACCTTTATGGTTTCCATTATGGGTAAAACACGATATCTTCATTTTAGGAAGTGCGGACTACCGCCCCCTAAAAGTGATTTGATTCGTTAATACCATATGTGGGATGTGTAAAGGATAAAGTTAATGATATTATATATGTTGTTATACTGGAATTATAATATACTTTTATATCATTATGATTCCATTCCAGAAAATATGAAATAGAAATGGAAGTAGCGTTCATGCGTACGTACGGCTTACCGTCTCCATGAACGATGCATTTCATTTCTTACCTCTAAATGTGATGTAATATTATAAATGAATGTATGTACTGGATATATATGACATATATGATATCTACATAATGAATACCATTCTGGATATAATGAACCTTTGACCAAATTAACAACTTGTAAGTATAAGAAGTCAATTTTTGACTTAAGAACCAAATACCGACAAAATGAACATTATTAACTTAAATGATTACATGATGTTCATAACATGGTATAAAAGGAATAATGAACTTGAAAAAGATTCATAAGCAAGTAGAGATTAACTCAAGTTTATTATTCAGGAGTTTAAAGAACGGTCGGGTCAAGTCGGATACGAGGTATGGGACTTCGTCTCAATCTCCTTTCGTTGAGGCATATTTTATTTTATACACAACTTTCTTTTATACGGTGTATAAACCCCTTTGACTTTTACGTTTACTCAAAAGGAATCTTTTTTATACGAAGCGTTTACTAAATGACAAAAGGGAATGTTTTTGTCGTACGTATGCGGCGACAACGACTTCTCCGCCGTCGTAACCGTTATTTGAGTTTTGGCTTCCTCTACAAGCCATACCTTTTTTTTAAAAAGAAAAATAAATACCATGTTTTACTTTGGTATTGAAAATGGTTTTCATAATGTTTTTATTATATCAATGTGTTGTATTGATATCTCGTGATTGAAATGTGGAAATGTTATGTTTCCTTTATGCATGTTTTATGTGATATGATTATGTTATGGTTCTTGGGCATTATTATGAAGACGGGTGGTTCCGTGATAAACTAAGGGCGGGTGAGCCCGTTATAGCTCTCCAATGCATTGGGTAATGCGAAGGAGTGAAACGTTAAGGTTTCTCCGAAGAGATTTTTAGGGAATATACTGTGATGGGTATTCCAAACGTAACCAAGAGGGTTACTCCCTACGTAAGAATGTTATGAATGCCTCAAGTTACCTTTATGTCTTATGATTTCTATGATTTATTCATGATTTTATGAGGTATGTTAAAGTGCCTATGTTTTATGGGTAAAGTATGATTTCATTCTTATTTATATATGAACTCATGTTTCCATTCCATGTTTTTTTTATAACCCATACTGAGTTTTTATGCTCATCCCAAGTTTTTGAAATGTTTTTCACAGGTCAAGGGAAAGGTACATGATAAGATGATAGAGTCAAGGATGTGTCAAGAAATAATCCATGTTTTATTTTAAATCTGTTCCATTGATGGGAATGAAGAATACTATATTTATGTAACCACTTTGTTTATATGTGGAATGTAATGCAAGTTTTATGATCTAATTCTCTAAAACTCTAAACCTGAAAAGATCCTCAATGTGTAATCTTGTAATAACTCAAGATTAAGTAAGGTTTAAGGCTGGGGCCTTATAGTTGGTATCAGAGGTCGGTTTAGATAACTTTAGGAGTTAGAATTCTATTAAATGATTATCCAAAAATATTTTTTTTTTCTTTTTCGAAATGATATAGCATTTAAAGATTACCATGTTGCTTCATCTAAGACATGTTTGTTCAGAATGGTTTTCCGCAGAGGAAACAGGGAAGCAGTGCTAGGAAGGCATACAGAAGGAAATAACCTTCCGAATCAGCATCCAGAAATGGTCGGAATTGGAACTGAACAGTTTGTTGCAGTAATGGCGCAGTTGACTCAGGCGATAAATGGTGGTGGTATCCATGCACGAGATCAGCCAGATCAGCCGCAGAGGAACATGTCAGTGGTGGAACATTTCATGAGGCAACATCCACCATCATTCAGAGGATCATCTGACCCTGTGCAAGCTGAAGGGTGGATTAAAGCACTGGAGAAGATTTTTGATGTCATGGGGTGTTCAGACAATCAAAAGGTTAGTCTTGCTATTTACCGTTTGGAGGGTGAAGCAGATCAGTGGTGGTCTATGGTTAAAAATATCAGGGAAGCCGATGAGATTGATGCTCTTGACTGGGATGATTTCAAAGGTATGTTTCTTGAGAAGTATTTTCCTAAGGCTGTTCGACTTAGGATGGAAAAGCAATTCTTGGAATTGAGGCAAGAGGAAGACTCAGTGGCTGCCTATGAAGAAAGGTTCACTCGATTGGCAAGGTATGCTCCCAATTTTATCCGGGACCTTGATAGTAAAATCAATCGTTTTTACTCAGGATTAAAGCCAAAGTATCGAAGGGCATTAGCTTCTCGAGAGTTTAAAAGTTATGAAAAGCTTGTTCGATGTGCTGAGAAGGTGGAAATGGAGTTTGCCGATGACCAAGTGTTCTATAACAACCAGCAGAAGAAGAGACCGAGGTGGCAGGAGAAAGGTAAGAATTCTTCAAAGAAGTCTGATGGTAAGAGAACTAAGTTTCCAGTTTGTGATAAATGTGGCAAAAGGCATGCTGGGGAATGTCTTCTGAATTCTGGGAAGTGCTACCGATGTGGTAAGATGGGACATAAGGCTCGTGATTGCACTGAAAAGGATCAAGGTGAAGGTAAAAAAAAATTTGATTTACAGTTAGTGAAATGTTTTAAGTGCAATGAGATGGGTCACTATGCAAACGAGTGTCCGACAAGGAGCTTGAGTGATGGGAAGCAGTTAGACTACAAGCAGAAAGGGGTTGTGAAATCCTTTGCAACTACTTCAGCGGATGTCGGGCCATCAAATGAAGTCGTATCAGGTACTTTGTTTGTTTTTTCAGACTATGCCAGTGTGTTGTTTGATTCGGGGTCTACACATTCTTTCATCTCTGAGACCTTTTCTAGTAAAATGGGAATACCATCTCAAGAAATGACTCCTGAACTTTTGGTAAAAACACCTGGGGGAAGTGTCGAGGCAAAAAGAATTTATAAGAATCTTCCTATCCTTATCTGTGGAAAGAACCTACTTGCAAACCTTATTGTTCTACCTCTAGTAGAGTTTGATGTTATCCTGGGTATGGATTGGCTCTCTATTTACCATGCTAAGATTGACTGTAGAGCTAAAGAAGTTTCTTTTCAGAAAGACTTTCAGTTTGTTTACAAGAATGAACCCTTACTTTTGATAACATATGAAGAGGCCGAGAAACTTGTAAAAGATGGAAATGAATGTTACCTTGCACACGTCGTTGAAAATAAAGGAACTGTTCAGATTAATGATGTGCCAGTGGTAAATGAGTATCCTGATGTTTTTCCTGATGAGTTGCCTGGAATAATACCAGATCGGGAAGTTGAGTTTACTGTTGACTTAGTTCCTGATGCTAAGCCAATTTCAAAACCCCCTTATCGAATGGCACAAATTGAACTTTTAGAGTTGAAGGAGCAATTGCAAGATTTATTAGAGAAAGGTTTCATTAGACCTAGTACATCACCATGGGGTGCTCCTGTTTTATTTGTTAAAAAGAAAGATGGTTCTATGAGACTTTTCATTGATTATAGAGCCTTGAATAATATCACTGTTAAGAACAAATATCCTTTGCCTCATATCGATGATTTGTTTGATCAGCTCCAGGGAGCTCAGTTTTTTTCAAAGATTGACTTGAGATCGGGGTACCATCAGCTGAAGGTAAAGGAGGCAGATATTCCGAAGACCGCGTTCCGTACGAGATATGGCCACTATGAATTTGTAGTAATGCCTTTTGGGCTAACCAATGCACCTGCTGTATTCATGGACTTAATGAATAGAATTTTCCATGAGTTCTTGGATAAGTTTGTGGTTGTTTTCATTGATGATATTTTGGTGTTTTCTAAAAGTAAAGAGGAGCATGAAAAACATTTAAGGGTTATCTTGCAAACCTTAAAAGAAAAGAAATTGTATGGGAAATTCAGCAAGTGTGAGTTTTGGTTGCAACAAATTTCTTTCCTTGGGCACATTGTTTCTAAAGATGGAATAACTGTTGATCCTGCAAAAACAAAAGTTGTGGAAGAATGGCCAAGACCCACAAATGTAACCGAGATTCGTAGCTTCCTTGGTTTGGCGGGCTATTACCGAAGGTTTGTTAGAAATTTTTCACGGTTATCTAGTCCAATGACTAAGCTAACTCGGAAGGGTGTTAAGTTTATCTGGACAAAAGAATGTGATGATTGTTTTCAGGAATTGAAAAGAAGATTGGTGAATGCTCCAGTTTTGGCACTACCTTCCAGGAATGGTGACTTTGTTATATACAGCGATGCTTCATTGAAAGGACTTGGTTGCGTCCTAATGCAGAATGATCAGGTAATTGCTTATGCTTCACGACAGTTGAAAACTCATGAGGTAAATTACCCTACACATGATTTGGAATTAGCTGCTGTTGTTTTTGCTTTAAAAATTTGGAGGCATCATTTGTATGGGGTAAAGTGTGAAATATATACCGATCACAAAAGTTTAAAGTATATATTCACTCAGAAAGAGTTAAACATGAGACAGAGGAGATGGCTAGAATTAATCAAGGATTATGATTGTACAATTCATTACCATCCGGGGAAAGCAAATAAAGTGGCTGATGCTTTGAGTCGAAAAAGTAATTCTTCTTTAACAATGTTGCGGTTGGAACGTGATCCTTTGGTTAACGATTTGATGAACTTTGGCATGGAAGTTGTTGGTGCAGGAAGTCCTTCTGTTTTGTTTCAGGTATCAGTGAGATCTTCTCTATCAGATAGAATCAAGCATGCACAGAAGCAAGACAGTGAGTTGCAGAAAAGGGTAGAGCTGGTTCAGAAAGGTAAGTTGCCTGAATTCAACATTGATAATGATTGTGTTTTGAGATTTGGGAAGAGATTGTGTGTGCCTTGTGATTCACAGTTAAAGAGAGAGTTGTTATGTGAAGCTCATAGTTCTCCGTTTTCAGTTCATCCGGGCAGTACTAAGATGTATAGAGATCTGCGGGAGTATTACTGGTGGGATGGAATGAAAAGAGACATTGCTGATTTTACTGTGAAGTGTTTGACTTGTCAGCAGGTTAAAGCAGAGAGGCAGTTACCGAAAGGGATGCTTCAGCCTTTACCAGTGCCAGAGTGGAAATGGGAAAATATATCCATGGACTTTGTTGTTGGATTACCGAAGACGTCTCGAGGTAATAATGCAATCTGGGTTATTGTTGATCGCTTGACCAAGTCTTCTCATTTCCTTGCTATACGAGATACTTTCTCTCTTGATCAACTTTCCCGTTTGTATCTTAAGGAGATAGTCAGGTTACATGGAGTTCCTCTCTCCATTATATCGGATCGTGATCCCAGGTTTACTTCTAACTTTTGGAAAGGCCTTCAGAAGTCGTTGGGTACTGAATTAAATTTTAGTACAGCTTTTCATCCTCAATCAGATGGGCAGTCAGAACGAACAATTCAGACATTGGAGGATATGCTACGAGCTTGTTCTATGGATTATCAGGGAAGTTGGGACCAACATCTTTCTTTGGTTGAATTTTCATATAATAACAGTTTTCATTCTAGTATACAGATGGCACCATTTCAGGCATTATATGGGAAGCGGTGTCGAACTCCAGATTTCTGGGATGATGTGGGTGAAAGAAAGTTGATGGGACCAGAATTGGTAGAAGAAATGGCAGAAAAAGTTCAGCTGATTCAGAAACACATGAGAACAGCTCAGAGCAGGCAGAAGAGTTATGCGGATAACCGGAGGAAGGATCTATCTTTCGAGGTAGGTGATCATGTTTTTCTCAAGGTTTCTCCTTGGAAAAGTGTGATGAGATTTGGTAAGAAAGGAAAGTTGAGTCCAAGGTTCATTGGACCATACGAAGTTCTAGAGAGAGTTGGATCAGTTGCATACCGAGTGGCTTTACCTCCGAGTTTATCTCAGGTACACAATGTTTTTCACGTTTCGATGTTGAGAAAGTATATGCCAGATCCATCTCATGTTTTGAGTCCAGAGGTAGTTCAGCTGGAAGAAAACCTATCTTATGAGGAACAACCGGTCCAGATTCTTGACCACAGGGAGCAAGTGTTACGGAATAAGGTGATTAAGCAGGTAAAGGTTTTGTGGAAAAACCACATGATTGAAGAGGCAACATGGGAATCCGAAAATGCAATGAGGGATAAGTACCCCAATTTATTTGATAAGTAAATAAATTGCGGGGACGCAATTTTCTAAAGGGGGGAAGGATGTAACATCCCAAGTAAGTAATGAATAATAGATATTTTTATCTATGTCTATTAATGATAAAGATAGTGTTTTAGAGGCTTAAAATGAAAATAAATACAATCTTATGCATGGAATACACTAATATTCTTAAAGGATTGTTTTAGTGCCTTTTGATGGAAAACCATTTTTGAATCTATATTTTGACAATTTTAGAAACTATATTTGTCAAAATAAAATTATCCTTTATGATTGGGACATCAAAATTTACCTTGTGTGAATTTTTGGTAATTTTCCGACAATGTTCATTTTTAAATGAATAGTGAAAAATACTGCATTTTACATCAAAACTACTTTTTAATCTAATTTATTTATATGATTAGATTATGTTTTGAATTGGTTTTGAAGTGAAATTAGAATATATTTTTACCATTTTATCCAATGGTGGTCATTGGAATCAATTTCGATTTGAAATTAGACTTAAACTGGTGTCAATCTTTTGATACTTATTGTTTTGTAAAAACACGCTATTTGCTCTGGCAGCGGGAATTAATTATTAAATTAATTAATGTGACTTATATGATTTGAATTTTGTAAAATAGACTTCATTTTTGAATTCGTAATATCAAATATAGCTTAGAGTGAATTTTTGGTAATTTTCTGAAAAACTTCAATTTTGATGAATAGTGAAACCACTAAGTGGTAATCAAGCAAACTGTTTTTTTCAGTTAAATTAAAGTTTACCACTAATGTGTATTGAATTTTGAAAATCCGACATACATGGTTGTCATTAAGAAGTAAAATGTGGTTCAATGAGATTAAAATAATTTTTTTGGTGAATAGTAACTTATTAAGTTCTTAATCGCGATTAGTGGTAATTAGGGTAGTTTAATGTATAAATAATGCTTTAATAATATAAAATGACCTAGACACATGTCCCAACCTCATTGGTTGTGTCATGGCCGACCAAGACAAGTCATGGCCTAACTTGGGGACCCCATGTATCCACTTTTGTTGGGAAATAACATAAATTACTTTTTATTAAATGTTAAAGTGAAAATGACACAAACATAATATGTTTTGCGAAAACAATTTTTAAGTGGGGTTATACAAGTCCAAATTTTGATTATAAATATTCAATGGAAAGCTAAAAAGATTTCCTACATCATAGTAATTTGTTTATAATTTTTAGACATTAAATAAATTTAATTATTTATGACATAATAATGATGCAGCGATGACATCATTATTTGACGATTTAAATAAAATGGAAAGATAAAATAAAATCTATGAACTACACATGTCCAAAACCAATTGGATGAATGGATTTCGATGCCTTATCACCTTATCCACGAATTCCATCAATGTGGGACCTTTTAAAACCGAAACACATTTTCAAATAATGTAATGTTTCTTTACTTTCCAAAAGTGCCCCTCCTCTCCCCTTATAAAAGGCCCCCACCTCTACCTCATTTCACACACTCTTCAAGCCATTGGCTCGGCCAAACCCTGCCCATTTGCTCTCTCCACATCCCTCTCCTCATCCTAGAGGATTCCCTTTGGGCAGAATCCTTTCAAAGGAAGCCTTTAGGCTCAAACCAAAAGAAGTTACACTTTTTAAGGTATTTCATTCTCTCATGTTCATTTGTTTTATTTTGCTTCTCCGACCCCCTAAACTCTTTTTATTTACTTCTTTTGTAACAACACCAGTATCTTCAATATACTAGGATGTTGTTATAAGATATATTTGAGCTACACTCTCACACAACTACATCAAATGGTTAAAGAACATACGGTTTCCGTGGATGGCGAAATTCTGCCTCCCGAAACGATGATTGTTCAATACTCATTTAACACCTTCAAAGGTGGCCATTATGATGTCACTATTTTTATATATGATATATTATATGTTTATGTTTTCCTTAAGCTTCTGTTTTTTTCATTTTGGGCATACCTTTATGGTTTCCATTATGGGTAAAACACGATATCTTCATTTTAGGAAGTGCGGACTACCGCCCCCTAAAAGTGATTTGATTCGTTAATACCATATGTGGGATGTGTAAAGGATAAAGTTAATGATATTATATATGTTGTTATACTGGAATTATAATATACTTTTATATCATTATGATTCCATTCCAGAAAATATGAAATAGAAATGGAAGTAGCGTTCATGCGTACGTACGGCTTACCGTCTCCATGAACGATGCATTTCATTTCTTACCTCTAAATGTGATGTAATATTATAAATGAATGTATGTACTGGATATATATGACATATATGATATCTACATAATGAATACCATTCTGGATATAATGAACCTTTGACCAAATTAACAACTTGTAAGTATAAGAAGTCAATTTTTGACTTAAGAACCAAATACCGACAAAATGAACATTATTAACTTAAATGATTACATGATGTTCATAACATGGTATAAAAGGAATAATGAACTTGAAAAAGATTCATAAGCAAGTAGAGATTAACTCAAGTTTATTATTCAGGAGTTTAAAGAACGGTCGGGTCAAGTCGGATACGAGGTATGGGACTTCGTCTCAATCTCCTTTCGTTGAGGCATATTTTATTTTATACACAACTTTCTTTTATACGGTGTATAAACCCCTTTGACTTTTACGTTTACTCAAAAGGAATCTTTTTTATACGAAGCGTTTACTAAATGACAAAAGGGAATGTTTTTGTCGTACGTATGCGGCGACAACGACTTCTCCGCCGTCGTAACCGTTATTTGAGTTTTGGCTTCCTCTACAAGCCATACCTTTTTTTTAAAAAGAAAAATAAATACCATGTTTTACTTTGGTATTGAAAATGGTTTTCATAATGTTTTTATTATATCAATGTGTTGTATTGATATCTCGTGATTGAAATGTGGAAATGTTATGTTTCCTTTATGCATGTTTTATGTGATATGATTATGTTATGGTTCTTGGGCATTATTATGAAGACGGGTGGTTCCGTGATAAACTAAGGGCGGGTGAGCCCGTTATAGCTCTCCAATGCATTGGGTAACGCGAAGGAGTGAAACGTTAAGGTTTCTCCGAAGAGATTTTTAGGGAATATACTGTGATGGGTATTCCAAACGTAACCAAGAGGGTTACTCCCTACGTAAGAATGTTATGAATGCCTCAAGTTACCTTTATGTCTTATGATTTCTATGATTTATTCATGATTTTATGAGGTATGTTAAAGTGCCTATGTTTTATGGGTAAAGTATGATTTCATTCTTATTTATATATGAACTCATGTTTCCATTCCATGTTTTTTTTATAACCCATACTGAGTTTTTATGCTCATCCCAAGTTTTTGAAATGTTTTTCACAGGTCAAGGGAAAGGTACATGATAAGATGATAGAGTCAAGGATGTGTCAAGAAATAATCCATGTTTTATTTTAAATCTGTTCCATTGATGGGAATGAAGAATACTATATTTATGTAACCACTTTGTTTATATGTGGAATGTAATGCAAGTTTTATGATCTAATTCTCTAAAACTCTAAACCTGAAAAGATCCTCAATGTGTAATCTTGTAATAACTCAAGATTAAGTAAGGTTTAAGGCTGGGGCCTTATACTTAGTACCATCTTTATCCAAGCCATTTACTCCCACCTAGGGATAGTTGGACATCAAGGCATCCAATGGGGTCCCATAGATTATAACACAGTAGAAGAACCCCCACACAAGTCCTCGGTCTCAATCTATGTCTCATGTAAAAAGTCAATGCTCAAGGACTACTATATCCCCTAACACCATCATCAATATATCATAGCCTTGCAAGATACATAGGGTATCTCACATTAGAAATAATCAATAGATGAAACATGACCCATCTCAGTTATCAAGGTCCAAAATGGTCAGTTTTCTCCCCAACCCATCATCACATCCTATATTCTTTCCAATCAGAATAATCATATCTCAAATAAAAGCCTTGGCCATCAGCAACTAAGGAGAACTAAACAGAACCAAGGTCCATTGTGGACTTTTCATTTTGTGCATCCTAATAATGGAATTCAATTTTTTATTATTTAAAAGTAATTAAACAATTAAATTAATATATTTAAATTATGAAGTTCATTTGATTAATCATTTTGATCACATCAATGGAGAGACTACATGATACATGCATAAATCACATTCATAAATACCACAAGGGTGAGTAGGCATACCACCGACCCTTTTTGGAAGCCTCCACAATCAATCTCCAAGGTTCGACAACTCTACCAAGGCCTACCAAGGTCAGATTATGATTGATCCTAGTACACATCACTTACCAAGCTCCTAAATAAAGTCAAAAATTTCAAAAATTAAAATATAACATTTAAAATTAATTCAAAATTTTGATTCAAAAAGGTATAATCATTGAGCAGCTCAATGGTGGCCTCTTCACACCATAAAATCAACCAAACACACACCAATGACTTGTGTCATGCCCACAAACCTAGCCTAAGAAAACTCCTTAATTAATATTTCTAAATCCATAAACAATTTATTTTAAAATTAAGGGAAAAACTTATTAAACTAGGTGGTGCAACATACCTTCACTAAAATGATGAATGACAATACTCGGAAAGCCTCTCGGTATATTCCCATTCCAATAAAAACAAAATCACCATATAGATTATCCAATTCCACCAAGATATATTGGAATTAAAACCAAAAACATAGGAATAGAAACCAAAAAATAAAATGATCAAAGGAGGAATAAGTTGGAGACCAACTAATGTAAATACTCTCCTTAGATTTCCAAAAAATGCCCAATAAAACACCCCTCTTAAAGGGATTTAATGGGAAGAGGAAGGGGAGAAGGATATTGGGAATGCATGGGGTAGATAAGAAGATAAATGGGGGATGCTGACTTACTTTTTAAAGGTTACACGGTTTGATCACATGGTTGACCAAATCATTAACCAACCATGCGTCCAACGCTACCCAAATAAAGATACCACGCACAATTATAGTGCATGGTTTAGAAAACCATACGATAAGAATTATACATATATTAAATTTATTTTATAACTTTCCATGGCCTCTCGGGGCCTTTTTAAAGATTTTAGAAACTATGCACCTATAAAATTTAGTTTTCATGGTTAGGGTGCATGATTATCACTAACCATGTGATAATCGTACACCTTTTCCTGCCACCATAATAACTTATGAAACTTAGTTCAAAGCCCATAGAGCTTACCTATACTCCCAAGGCACCTCCTAGTATGATGGATGTGATTGTGGTTATGATAGTGGAAGTGTGGACTTTTTGTTATGAGGATGATGGACTGTTTATTGTTGTGATGTGTTGTATTCTGCTAGTTTCCTAGGTAATAGTGGAATTAATTAAATAATAATGATTTGAAATGGAATTTTCTAGTTTCGTTAATGGGATGAATTGCTAATGAATGAATAAAAATGGGAATTGTTGTTAAATGTGGTTCATGTTTAATGTGAAATTAAATGGCATGAATAATGAAGTAAATGGGTTGGATAAAAAAATTGGTTGGTAATGTGATATTTATAAAATGTATTAAGTTGAGAAAGAACATGAAATTTGAAATGTGGAATGTGACCAATTGTGTGGTGTTTTTCATTTAGTGGTGGTAGAAAAATTGGTAGTGTTGTGAGGTTAAGAGGTGATGTTGTGAGTTGGTTAGTGATTTGTTGTGGACCTATAGATTGTGATTTTTTATAGTTATATATATATATATATATTCCAAGTATGTTCTTTATCATTTTATGAATGCACCCCACCCATATCAAGCACCATGTGTTGAAAACTAAAGAATTTGGGGGATATTTTTTCAAACATCACAGTAGTGAAGATGGATTGATGGAGACCCACTATCTTATAATACCTCTTCCAAAAAACATTTCCATTCATATGTTATGATGGACAGAAGTCAAAAGTGAACTTTTAATATGTGATGTGATGTGATGGATCAGGTGCCTTTAGGAAAGAGGTGATGTGATGGACCAAGTGTCTTTGGGTGATATGTGATGTGATGGACCGAGTCACTTCAAGTGAGGTATGATGTAATTACAGTTTCACGTGGGGTTCTTGGAATGATGTGATATATAGAATAGAAGAGAGCACTAGGATATATGATTTTGGGGTATGAGAGCAGAAAATATTTGGGAAATCACTATGGGGTTCCCTTTATCGATATGATTCTTATTATGTTGGTATACTTGGATGCATTATTTGCTGAGCATACCACTATGAGGATGGGATTGAATAGTTTACTTGTTTAGGTGAGGTTGGTTTTGAGGTTTTCTCATGAGTTCATTAGTATGATCTTTTCATATGTACATGAGACACTTTGGTATGTCCCTAACAAGTATACTTGTATGCTCACCCTATGTATGTAAACTGATTATAGGTTTCCAATAGGACTACATGGGCTGAAATATACATTTCAATATTATAATTAATCAATTTGAAATAAATAATACTAGAGTTCAATTCTGGATCAAAATTATTGGTCTTAATTGGATTTTGTGGAATCCTAAGATCTTATTTGATATTTCCTCTTCTGTGGGAATTCTGATCAAAATGGATAGGAATACTGAGATTGCTAAATTTTGGAATTATGATAGGGTATTAGTGGAGGTTGATTTGAGCTCTTGCTTGATCTGTAATGTTGTTTTATCGGCATTAGATGATGATATTCCCCTAAAATTGGAGTATGAAAGACTTCCTAACTTTTGTGCAAAGTGCCAAACTATTGGTCATGTTAAAGATAAATGTCACAGAAATGTGATTTCACCATTTTTTTCTTTAAAAGGGCACCATGAGTTTTCTTGTAGGAAGAAAATGAAGAAGCAGACCTCACAAACCAATGTAGTCCTTCCTGGTGATGGAAAACCCACTGGCAATGTGGGTAATGAATTGTCACAGGAGACCCAAGGGTCAGGGGAGATGGCCCTTATGTTAGTGCCAAAAGAGACTGAGGGTGACCCCATACTAGGATCAACTCTTTCATTTGAGGGCCAAAAAAATCTGAGTGATGATGGAAATATTTCAAGGATCCAAGAGGAAATCAATAAGTTAAGGTAAACCCAGGGCAACCATGGAAAATGAGATAATATTGAGGATGATTCCCCAAAGAAATCATCTTATAGTCAGGTATTGTCCAAAGGGAAAAATGTTGTTGTATATGATGAAAGTTTTCAACCTGCTCCTCCAAGGAAAGTGGGACGTAGAAATTATTACTCCTATCTGAAGCCGACTATGGTCACCAGGTCTCATGGCCCTGTTGATTATGATTCTGACTGGTATGATGATTATGATGACTCTTATCAACATGAGTATGATTTTTGACTTGGCATGGGGGCATTGATGTTTGTGTGACCCCAGCCTTATACTTTATGTATTTTCTTTTACTTAATAAAGGGCTCTTCTCTAACCTTCCTAGTATACCCATTGTGCTATTCACTAACCCAGGGCCTACTGGAGGCGGGACTTGGGGGTTATTTTTTCCCTCCCTTTATTTTCGACCTAGGAGGGGTGCCTTGAGAGGGAGGGGGTTGTTATAGTCTCTGGATTTATCCAAATTTAGATATTTTTAGAAATTCCAAATATGGTTCCACTTCAATAATATTAAATGAAATGGAATCTCCCTTGGTTTATTTTGTAAATAGTAGAGATTTGTTGTTTTAAATGACTTATTATTTATTCAACAATGAAACTAATTTCTTATAAGTTAACTGTTTGTATTTTCATGATTTTTCATCATTTAATATACCCCACTATGTTGTTTATTACTCTAATTATTTATTGGTTATGATACCATTGGTTTAATCCTTTGTGAGTTTCTTATCCATACATGGAACTTGAGCCATTTTTTGTAATCCTGCATGGGATTAATTTAATCTAATGTGAGTTTTTTTGTGAGCTAATATTTTGTGGTAGTAATTTTATTATTTTGTGACATGAATTTGAATTTTATGTATCCTTGGCATGTTTATGTTTAATCTTATGTGAAAATTCATTATTCTGATGTGAGTTGTATTTTCTTACATTTATTCTTATATTCATTATGTGGTTTGTGGATTATTTTCATAAAACTATTTTTTTAATTTCAAAAAACTTCTTCCACGGGAAAAATTATTCTTACATGGACCTTGAACCTCACCATAAGTGTATTTTATAAGTTAAAACCCTTTTCATTTAGTTATGTCGCTGGTCCTCTTATAGATATCGTTGGATTCAGGTTTTCACGGTCGAGTTAATCATGGGAGTTTACCTATGCTCAGTTTTTACTTTATAACCCCGATTGTTGGCCCTTCATTATTACCCTTTTAGCTAAATTGTAGATATATTTAATATTCATGCCATTATGTTAGTTATATAGAAACATAGAGAGCATGATACTAATAACGGGATCCAAATTCTATCTTCCCATTCAGAGTATACCTTTAGTCTTTTTTTGGTTCTGCTAAGATCATATGAGAGTTATCCCATGGTAGAGAATTTATGATGTTACCTATGAGGATCTATTCCCTCTATTAAATTTTATATTTCTAAAACTAGAAGCTTAAACCATATCCCTCTTAGAGTTGTTTTTCATGTATGATCCATTTATATGTAAGTTCACCTGATCTGTGAATTTTCTCTTCCTCTTTTAGTTTCTTACTAGGTAGCTACAACACCCTCATGCAGTATGAGATTCTATGAGTCATCAGTGTTCATGTAATCAACCAAACTGACCCTGGTTCATATCATGACTTTGGGAATGACAATGATAGGGCTCTATCCACCACTTAGTGGTGGTAAGGGAGGGGCTAGTGTTGGGGAGGTGGGCTACAGCTTGTGGGTGGTAACATGCTTATGCCAATCTTTGGAAGGGATATTTTGATGGGGTCCCATATAATTTTGGGTTATATCATCTATAATTTTTTTCACTATACTTGTTGGGATTCACATCCTCTATAGTAATGGAAGTTTTTGTTGGTTATTTTTAGGTCATGTAACAAACCAGTCTAAGCTAACCTCACATGTCACCCAATCCGGTCTGCCAAATGGACCAAAGGGAATCCCCAATCCTCATGGGTCAGAAACTAGTGCCTGGGTATCAAAGGAATCAGTTTGGGAATAGTTTTTCCCTCAAATTAGAGTTAAATTACAATATAACTTTCACAAAAAATCCATCATGGACTATCTATACATTGGACATCCATGCAATATCAAATAATCCAAACAAAATAAATGAATAAAACAGACTATACATAATCAATAAAAGTAATCCAACCCATATCAATAAACGATCCACATCTAGATTATACAACATAAAATTATCATAAATAATAAGATACAATGAAACTAGATTGAAATAAAATAAAAGAAATTCCATTTAGATGATTCATCAACATACCAAAAATAAAAAATTATTGACCCAAGCCCCGAAGCAATCCCCATGAAACCCCTGGTTGCCAACCACATCCCAATTCACCATCATCATACCAGATGAATGAAATAAAATCTAATAAATTCATATAGCCTATGTGAAATAATAAGGATTTCATACAAACACATATTAGCATGTATGCAGGGTGTGAGAAAAATGGCCTAGTAAGATTGCATCATGAATTTTATAAAATTTCTTCATATAAACATGTTATAAATGCTAGTTTAAAATATAATAATGAAAATAAGGTTTTCTATTTTTAACCCATAATGAAAAATATTAAAATTATTATTTTAAGTAACTAAAAACATTTCTCATTTTGAATTAGATCATATTAAAAGATTAAAGAACAAAAAAACCCCTTTTTTCCTTTCCATAAGATCATTTAAATCGTTTTTTAAAACCCATTTCAAAACCATTATTAAAAAAACATTAATATTTATATAAAAAAAATTAAACCAACCATTAAAACCACTTTGAAAACATACCTTCCCATAGATAAAATGGTCACATTCAAATAAGCACTATGAAATCATATTATATCAAAAGAATTAAACAAAATAGAAATGAATGGTGAAATGATTAAAACACGCATAAGGGGATATAATAAGGATAAATGGGAAATCCCATATATAAAAACACATATAAAGGCACAAGTTTTATGGGATATTAACATAGTCACTCAATTTATATAACCATGAATTAGTGACATGGACCCTTTGCTGACACTCAAGAACATGTATCTCCCAGTAGTACTGTTGAGCTAACCAAGCCCTAAAACCATCCCAGGGACCCAAAGATACCTTGGGTATATAATCCATATCAAAATCACTCATCATCAAAAATAATATTCCCACAGTAGGAGCAAAATCCATAATAGGGTTTCACTCATCCATGACTCTACTTAGTTACCTATCACTCCCATGACCAAATAATCAAGGAGGTGAGTGAGCAATCAATATAGTTATATAAATGAACACAAGAAATGTCCCAAACCTCACCTACAACAAATTCAAATAGAACACCCCATTTATAATCATAGAACCATCACATAAATGGAAAAAAATCGTGTAATTTAATAAAAATATAAGTGGTAATCAATGAGGATTTAACAATATTTGGACCCTTCTTCCTTAAAGTGATAAATGATCCCCTATATGAATACTGACTCAAGACGTCTAGTTATTTCCTCTCCTTTAAAATCGCATCACATAAATCAATTCGAATAAACCAAAGCATTCCAACCTTTAAAAAAAAGAAAACATTCTTTGAAAATGGGAAAATTACATTGAAAACCCAAAACAAGGATCAAGGCCCAGGTTTCCACCAATGCTTCCTTTAAAATATCATAAAATTCATTTCAAATATTCTTGGAACATGAAAACATTTGATTCAAAATAAAAACATGAATACCATAGGGAAAAACATTTGTAAAAATCCACCATTTTAAAAAAACCATTTATATTACACTTCAAACGTCATATATATAAAAATCATATTCTATAAAATAAATTTCTAAAACACAAGAATCCATGGATTTCAGAACAATTGGATTTCATCAAAAAAGATGCCTCAACTAGATCGAATTCAAGATGCAACATGTCCCCTTCCATGGAGAACACTCAAAATATCATGGAATAACCCTTTATGGGTCTTAAATCACCAATTACCTAGGTTATAAACAACCTGAAACCCTAAACTCCCATGAAGAGTGAGATATGGTTCCCAATATAAATATAATACTATATGAAATGGAGTAGAAAGTGAATGATAAGAGAACGGGGGAATATAAGGATACATTACTACAAAGATGATTGAAATCTGACGGAAGAGATATAATAATGTAGGATAGGATTAAGGATCCACACATAGGGAGATAAGAGGGTAGGTCACAAGAGATAGAGGGAGAAGAGGAAAGGGATTAAAAATCTAAGGGGGAGTTATGGTAATTTCACTTTTTAAGTGAATCTAAGAAAGCAACATGGTTTAGCCACATAGTTTTCCAAATCATGTTCCAACCATATGGAATCCACTGACTAACATACTAAACCCAACATATTTTGGATTTCACAGATTCCACTTACCATACACCAAATGTGTGGGTCACCCCAAAGACAAACCAAGCCACATAGTTTACCTGGGGACTCATAATGGTTTGAGTAATTGTTTACCAACTATGAAAAATGATATTTTTAAGTCTCCATGATGTGTTGCACTATTACCATATGGTTTTTACTAACCATGTGAAAAACATATGATAACCAAAATTTTACAAAACTTGAGAAATACTCCTAAAACCCTCAAACTTTTAAAAACAAAAAAATTAAATAAATATAAAAAAATAGTAACATGAGGTGTTATAATCTCTCTAACATGCCATTTTATTTCCCAAAAAAATTTATCGGTCAATGTAGAAGGTGATGTAAAGTTGAAGCTTCCACACCTCAATTCTAGAGGTAGGTAGTTTCGGAAGAAAGAAATAGGGATCTACCAAGGGGGAAACCACTCAATAGAAATCCTAAAAAAGATAGTACCTGCAACCATAAGAAAACCCAGCATCTCCCATCATAACTAAACCACTACCACCTAGACTAGAGGCCTATGATAACGGAGACCTACCAAGGTCATACCACCATTTATAACTGTTCCAAAATGGTGCAAAAAATGGGAAAGGAAATTTAAAATGGGACCACCACCAAATATAAAACTCATCCTTAACAAAACAACCAAGAAAGTGAAACATGTTCCAATAAAAAATGACCATTCTAGATAAAACAATTGAAATTCCAAGGTGACACTACCCCAATCAACTAATATCTATATAAGAAACTCATCCCCAAGCCATAAAAAACATTCAACCAAATATAACTAAAACAAAAAAGTCATAACTATAATTAGTTATAACTAGAAGCAATAAGTGTACCCACCTTGGGCCACCAATACACTAGGATAACTAAGACCACAACCACATGAAATTGTCTAACGATGAACCCATGGAACCAAAACAAGAAACCTTAGGTGCTCCCTAAAAGTTTGGTGGTCCTATTTACTCAAGAATAACACCAAAGGTATCCCATGTTCAACCTATAAGGATCCCATACTCAACACAACAACCATCAAACATATAATAATTGAGAATCCATATTCCACCTAGAAAAAGAAAACAAAACCATAAGCATCTGACATCCCTAATAAAAGATCAAATGAACACCCAATGAAAACATTTCATCATATGAAACCTCATAGTACTAATCAAATTTGAATCCTTAAATGGAAAACCATAAAACGAGCTAACATAAAAAACAGATATTACACCCAAAATAGGATCCAAGAGTGGAAAAAGGTTCTAAATCCATGACTCCACTCAGAATATGGGTAGAACCTAGAATCTAAGGAATAAAATTCAAGAAGTAGGAGTATTAAATAGAAGGTTCATCCTTATAAATTTACCTTTTAATTTCTCCTACAACCATCATAGGATGCATAATCTAAATAGCATTAGACATGATTACTTCAAATTCATGTCTCAAAAATAATCTAATAAGTCCCATTACAACCAAGTAATAAAACCCAAAACATAAACCTTTTCAAAATAAAACACAGAAATAGAAAACAAAGTATTTACTTTGGTAATGGATTTTCCCACAAATTATAGTTAAAACACAATTAACCTTTCATTTAATATCTGATATTGACTATCCTTACATTTTACATACATGAAACATCACATTAGAAAAACAAAATAACCGAATAAACCAAATGATTCACGATAAAAAAAATTATACAAACCATATCAAAAAATGAACCACATCTAGGAGATGAAACATACATAGATCATACATAACAATATATAATGAAAAAAAATTCAAACAGAATAAAATAAAGTCCATCTTGGAAGATACATCAATATATCAAAAATAAAAAGCAACTAAATCATGATCTAAATCCATCTCCTTGAAACCCATGGTTTACAACCATGTCCCAACTCACCATCATCAGACAAAGTGAATGATATCCAATCCATGAACAAGTCATGGAAACCGTATGAAAAAATAGGGTATTCACACACACACACACAATAGCATGTATGTAAGGCATGAGAAAAACAACCCAGTGGGATCTCACCATGAATTATATGCAATTTATTTTTATTAATATGTCATGAATTCAATTTTTAAATTAAATAATGAAAATAAGCTATTCCATGTTATAACCCAGAATGAAAATAAATCACACTACTGGAAAAATACCCACAGTTTTGAATCGTGGTTATAACACCTAAAAATAAGGAATTGGGAGGCATCATTATAGACCTATACTCATGGTTCTTAAACTTTTGGGGAAGTAAATTTAAATGGCCTGACATGTACCCATAGTTTGACCAAACCATGGGTATATCCCTATACTCATGGTTTGGTCAAACCATGCGTAGAGGTCATTTATTAAAAAAATTATCCATTGGGATTTGATCCTAGCACCTCTAGAGTATGGTCTAATGACCATACCACTACCCTATAAATGAAAATAAACCTAAATTGATAAATTTTTTGGGATTAAATGATTTAAAAACATATTAAAAATGATGAAAATATTATCTCACACAAGGGTTACCATGGGATTGATAAAATTTTACATATACACGTGATGTGGGTCAAAAACATTTCATTATTATGAATAATTTTCAAGGTTATTCTATGGTTTTATATTGGTAGGATTTAGATGTCAAAAATTCGTATGGTTAAACAAGTAGGGCTTGGATATTTTTAAAGAAAAATTGCATGATTCTAATTTTCACTCAAGTGTGTTCTCCTCTTTACTCCCTTTAGTAGAAAATAATATAAATCATAATAAAATCTCAAGGGAATGCTATTAAATATTTTAATATAAAATGTTTCAATCTTTCAGTCATAATTTTTCTTGAAAGCTCCAAATAGGCACAACTTTATTTCTCCATTGGAAGCTCTAAAAAGGAACAACTTTTTTTTCATAAAAGATAAAGAAATGAAAAGTTTTCAAAATAATGAATTCTTTAACAAAAACATCTTCTCTTAAACATTTTATTTCCACCCAAAGTACCATAAAATGAGGCAGCACAATACAATAAAGATTCCCCCACATTTAAGTTCAACATGATCATGCAATTTCACTTCAAGATCAGGTTGGATAAAGAAAATTGGATAGTAATGTGGATAGAATCATAAGTTTTTCATTGATTCTAGGGGATAAAAGATTATATTTAAAATGAGTTTAGAAAAAAATGATTCTTTTGAAATTGTTTGTTAAAACCAAAGAAATGCTTCAATCATTTAAAACACAAGCATCTCAAACACCCAAGTTTTGACAAAAATAAAAAAAATTATGGTTAAATAATGTATGGTATGGTTCTTTATAGAAGTGCGGTGAATGAAAATAATATGAAAAAAATGGTTCAGAAGCATCATGGGAAAGTGATTTAAAAAATAAAGATAGTAAAAAATGGCATGAGATTCAAAAAACAGAGGACGTTTTATGAAATTCACAAAATATTTGAACTTGAAACAAATTAATATTCAGCATTTATTTAGTCTTAGTTTCATGGAATAAATTGTTTAAATCATTGAAATGGGTTTAAAAAATGCAAATTATAATAATTTAAGCTCACAAATTTAAAAAACACTCAAATATTTTAAAGTAAACACACACACATTTGAAAAACACCCTCTTTTTTAAAAAATATATATAATCAAAAACAAAATTGAAAATACTAAACTACAAAGGTTACCCACCCCACAATTAATTCATGTAGTGTACTAAATGAATTCAGGTATATTTGAACATGTAATAAAATATTTAATTGAATCATTGTAAGAATAAAAGTGTTATAGAGAAGTACAACCTGATGAATTTTATTAATAAATTGGTTGCAGGAGTGTAATATCCTCCACTGGATTTGATGGTAGGTTCACATGGAATTTTTTCAACCAATCTCTATTAACATTTATGGGATCCTACTCTCCATAATTCATAGTGTTCACAACACTAAAAGGATATACATGAGTAACTATAAATAGAACTTCTCATCTAGAATGAAGTTTACCTAGCATCGGCTTGAGTCTTCAGTTGAATAACAACACTTTTTCTCTAGGATAGAATTATTTTGGTTGAATAATCTTATCATGAGATACTCTTTTTATCTATTTATAAATCCTAGAATTTGAAAAATATTCCCTTTTAATTTCCTCCAACTCCTGAAACTGTAATCTTCTCTTTTTTTTGCACTTTCAAGATCCAAATTCATCTTTATCACAAGCCAATATGATTTATGATCCAATTATATAGAAATGTGACATATTTTCAAATAAATTAATCTTTATGGACTCATTAATATTATGATTTTGTAGGATATTCTATAAGCCTGTAACTTATCCTTTAGCTTTTGGATCTAATAATTCCTATTGGGATTAACATCCATTTCCAAAATTCCTTCAATTTCCCTCATGGACACTTAGGTTTGTCCATTAGTCTATGGATGATAGGGATTTAATATTTTATGATGAACGCCATAATTTTTCAGATCCTCTATTATCATATTTCAAAAGTTATTCCCTTGATAAATTATGCTATCTCTGGTCACTCTAAACCTACAAAATATGTAAGCCCTGAAAAAATCACAAAATACTATGGAATCATCCATCTTGGTGACTTTTTCCTCCATACATTTAGAAACATAATCAACTAAAAACAAGGTTTAAGAATTTATAAATGAAATTGGTAATGTTCCCGTAAAATCTATCCCATATATATGAAAAATCCCACAAAAGTATAGTGGCTTTTGAGGCATTTCTTATCTCTTTGAAATATTTCAAAAAAAATGACATTTTAACACCTTTTTCAAAATTCATAAGAATATTTAAAAAGGACGGGCCAAGGAATTTTATATTTTAAAACCTTACTTACTATAATTTGAGTTATAAATTATCCTACACAATATAAAGTGTGAAAAAACTCAAAGATATATTCAATTTCACTTTCAAGAAAACATATTCTTGTCACTTGATCATTGCAAATATTCCAAAGAAATAGATCTTTCCAAAAGTACTATCTGGATTCAAATTTTCGTTTTTCAATTTGGTGGGAATTTATATGAGATTTTACTTAATATTTTACCAGATAATTGACCATGTTTGTATACCAATTCACTTATGCTTCAATCAAGTACAATTGTTCTCCTTGAATTTGATAATTCAGCAGGTCTTTTTCTAGAATTTCAGTTTTAGTAGTGGTTGGTAGTATACTTAATTGATTGTCCACATGGTTCTAAGATACATTGTTGTATTTTATTTCTATGTTGAACTATTTTATCAGTATCATCCATATCATTTTCCTTGGTTTAGCATTGGCCTTCTTTATCAAGTATCTAAGATCTGAATGATCAAAAAGCACTATGATTTTAGTTCCAAGAAGATATGATCTAAATATTTATAAATAAAAGACAACTTATAAAAACTCTTTTTTTTTGGTGTAATTGAATTGGTCCATATCTGAGGTTCATGAAGAAAATTAAATGAAATGTTTTCTACCCTCAATTACCTGATAAAGGACTTCTCTGACTTCTTGGTTGGATGAATCACAAAGCAGCTCGAATTGTTCTTCCAAATTTTGTAGCTACATCATGGGTAGTAAAATCAATCTACTCTTAAACTCATAAAAGGATTCCCTACATGAACCATTGAAATTAAAATAATCATATTTCAAAGTTAATCTATATATATAGAGATAACTCTTACTAAAATCTTTGATAAACCTCTGATGGAATCCTGCATGTCCTAAAAATGATATAACATGTTTCACACAAGTTGGGTAAGGAAATGAATTTATCCCTTCAATTTTTTATTTATCCACTTCAATGAATTTTTTTAAATGACATTACCAAGTAATATTCCTCTCTTAACCACGAAATAACAATTTTCAATATTTAAAACATGATTTTTTTCAATGCAAGTTTTCAAAAAAATTTCCATATTTTTTCAGAAAATGGTCCAAAGAATCTACAAGAACTTTGAAATCATCTAATAAAACTTCCATGAAATATTAAATGTGATCATAAAATATACTTACCATTTACCTAAAAAATTTACCTAAAGAATTACATAATCCAAATTTCATCCTTTTATATGAAAAAGTTCTAAAGGGACATGTAAAGGTAGTCTTCTCTTGATCCCCATGAGAAATGGGTACCTAGAAATAACCTGAAAATCCACCAAAAAATGATGAGTTCTCCATGATAATCACACTAAAATCTGTTCAATGAATGGGATAGAGAAATGATCATTCTGAGTTTCCTGATTAAACTTCCTAAAATTGATGCACACTCTCCATCTATTCTAACTTCTCCCCGTGATTAATTAATTCTATTCATTCCTCATAGTGGTTAGGCCAGTTTACTTTGGAACTATATGAATGGGGATAACCCAATATGAATAAGAAATGTGATAGATGATCCCTACATCCAAGATCTTCTCAATCTTCTTCTTCACAACTTCCATCAAGGTGGGATTCAACCTTTTTTGGGGTTGTCTGATAGGTTTGGAATCTCCATCAAGATGAATTATATGTGAGCATATTTTTGGGTTTATTATAGGGATATCACCTAAATACCAACCGATTGATTGTAAATTATCTCTAAAAACTAAATCAATATTTCTTCTTTGGCTTCGGACATATTATTACCAATTATCACTGGTAATTTATATCCCTCCATGAGGTGCGCATATTTCAAATTAGTGGGGAGTCGTTTTAATTCTATATCAGGGGGCTTCTCAAGGGATGAAATTAAATTCAGGTTCCCTATTTCCAATGGATGGAACTCCTTCACAAAAATAAAACATATCATCTTCATAATTTAAAAAATAATCAATAAAATCAGATTTTACCTTTTCTACCCACATAAAATTAGATTCTACAGTGTTTTGGGCATTCACATGTTCAGTGCTATTTTCATTAAAAAAATTATCTCTTATGTCTAAGAATTCATAGAATATACCTTATTATTCAATTTTTTCAGTACCAACTTCATGTGAGAGTGAAAACAGTGAGTTGTTATTTGATGGGTGCCTCATGGATTCAAAAATATTGAAATGGAAAATGTTATCTCCAAACTCTATAGTGAATGTCCCTTCATGGACTTTGATGATGGTTTTCAATTTTTTTAAGAATGGTCTCCCCAAAATTATGGTTGACTATGATGGTATCCTATATTCCTCCATATTCATCACATAGAAGTCATATGGGAATAAAATATTTTTACTTTCATAAGTACATATTCCAAAAATCCTACTTGGAAAAATGTGGATCTGTTTGAAAGATAAACCACCACTCTTGTGGCATTCAAGAGTCCCATCTACAAAGAAGTTTAAACTGAGTGAGTAAATAAATTAATTGAAGCATAGATATCACATAAATTATTATATAAATTTAAAGATCCATTGGTTCATGGAATGGGAAATGTCTACGGATATTGAAATTTGGCTGGAAACTCTAGTGTGATAAGGGATGAGACAATTCATCCCAAGTAGATCCTATAATTCCCATGAAGTATTCTATTTTTTGTGAAAAGATATTTCAGAAATTTTGTGTAACTTGGAATTTATTTGACAACTTCAAGTAGGGGGTATTAATTTCCACTTTCTAAAAGGTGTTCAGAATTTATTTTTGAAGTGTTTCTTCCAACAATGTATTTGATTCAGTCATTATTGATGGAAATTGTGGGTATATTTATTTCTTCTAACTTTTAGTCTTTGTAATGGTGTTTCTTTCTTCCCCATACTATCCTTCTCCTCCTTTTTTTCTTTTGTTCTTATTAGTGAATTTTCAATCAATTTTCATTATTTTCAACTTCATTCTCCCTCAGAATAGGTGGTATTGTTTTAGGTTCAAGGTTGCCTAGAGGTGGGAGTTATTTTCCAATTCTTACTGGGATTTCATTGACATTATCTTTCAGATTTGGAACTATCTAGGATGAAATCATCCCTAGATTCTTGGTTAGAATATCCAAAATAGGTTTTAACTAGTTGGATAGGTCTTTCACATTTTCTTTAATCCCCTCAATATGTGACTGTAATAGTTGGTTCTCAATTAATGGTTGTGAATTGGTTCATAGTTTTTAATAGGATATATGGAATATTTTTGGTTGAAATTTTTATTGTTGGTATGGATGTTTGTAGCGTTTTTGCAATAGTTGGGGGTTCTGATGTTATTTTTGTTGGTAGGCAGTTTGATTGGGGAATTGGTTAGGGTTGAAAGATCTCTCCTGGTTTTTTTGGTTTCCATATCCTTGTTGGTCTTGGGGTTGAGACTGTTGATTCTACTGAAATTTTCTTGGTTTAAAGGATAAAACATAGTATTATGTCCCCTATATCTTAGTATAATGGTCATTATAATGAGTGGAAGGAGAACATAGACCAAATAACTGAGATGCAACTTTTTTTCCATTTTCTTGAGTTACAGCTATTTGATGGACTAACCTTGTGAGGTCATCACCTTTGGTTTCAATCAACATAGATGAATAAAATGTTCATAACACATGTATCCCTTGGTTCCCATACCTATCATTCCAAATTTTGTGAGTTTTTTCAATCTTTATAATTATACCTCTGAAATATACAGGTGACTTTTCAATTAGGGATCCTCTAGATAAGGCATCTAGATGATTTCAATAATTGTCGATTAGTCCTTGGTAGAATAAAAAATGGAATTGGTGTTCCTCCATTTCATGATGTGGGGGGATAGAACATAGATTATTTAAATGCTCCAAGTATTCTTGAGGGTCTCTCCAATTGATTTTCTTATGACATAAATATAGTTTTTGATGGTAGTGCTTCTAGATGTAGGAAAGAATATCTGCATGAAGCTTATTTTTATGTTATCCCAATCATTGATCTCCCAAAGTTTTATATTGTACAACCATTAATTAATCTCCCCTTCAGGTGATAAGGGGAATTACCTCCACTAAAATTAGTCTTCAGGTGCTCCTCTTGGCCTGATGCTTGAGCAGGTAAAGCTGAATTCATACATGTGCCTATTTGGGTCTTCTCTTGTAAGACCATGAAATTCCAGAAGCATGTGAATCTTATTGAAATGCAATTAAAAATAATTTGGGGTAGTAGTTTCAATGAGTTGTTTATTTAAAATATAAAATTGAGGAACACATAGATCAAACAGGGTTTGGTTGGGATTTCCAGTGTTGATTTCAGGTTTATAGTGAACACTAAGAATTACACTTGAATATTAGAGGTTTATTTCCTCAAAGTTTATATTTAAGTTTATTTTTCTTATTTTGTTTGATTTTATTTCAATTTTTAGATCAAATTCAATTAATAGTTCTTTTTAATTGCGGTTCATTCAATTTAAGAAAATCTATTTTTTTTCTATACTCACTTCCTTGAAACGATTAAAAGTTTTACGCATGACTATTGTGAGGTGTGGAAGAACAATTTTTTATATTTCCTAAGTAAAGTATATTGATTAAACCTAGATAGTATCTAGAAGAGGAGTGAACACAAAACAATTTTTCACTTTTTAATTAGAGGAAAAATCTTTTGTTTTGGAATTTTTTGGATTTGAATGAAGTGAAATAAAAGAAATCAATTAAAAATAATAATTGAAATGAAAATGGAAACTCAAGTGATTGAAAATTTTTATATTAGAAGGGTGAGTAGTTCAGGGCCAGTTTTCCAATTTCAATGATATCCTTATTCTATTTAATTTAATCAACTTATACTAAGTTGATTAAAGTGAGATTCCACAATCATTTCCTCTCACTCCCTTGGTCAAATAGGGATGGTTAGAGAAAACTTTACCAAGATATTAGGTTTTTATACTCTCATTCCTTGTGAAATAGAGTTGCAATTAATATCCTCAAATGACTTAAAAAATACCCAATCAGGTCTTGTTCATACCAATCAATCAAGAACATAAACTACCCCTTTCACGCATACTGACAATCATCGAGTAATTCACCACTATGTTTTGGTATATTCCATCCTATATAAACCAAAATCAAGTGGAGGAAGATAATGATCATTGACTAAAGAAAAAAAATAAATAACATAATCAAAAAATAAATATGATCTTGCTTGATAATAAAAACTACTATGTGAAATTGAAAACAACATCGCAGAAGAGGGAAAGATATTTCATTCTATTATGTCCAAGGACTCAAGTATTAAAAAATAGAAAACCAAACCTTACCCAACCACTAAAATTTTTACCCCTCTATGTCATGAGTAATAGATATGAATGGGGAATGTCACAAACTAACCGAAGTCAGCCCTGAATAGATCACCCAAGCCGATCTGTGGAAAGGCCTAAGAGGCATTCCTGATCATCCCAGGGTGGTGAAAAGTGCCAAGGGAATCATTATAGACAATGGGAATGGTTTCACCCAATCAAATAAATAAAATAATCCAAATAAATAAATGGTAAAATTAAACTAAATATGGTTTCAAACTCTAAAAAATTTACACAAAAACTGATAATATAATGAACTGGGTAACAAAGCTACACCAAAACCCAAATTGAACCTAATGACCAAGACATCTCCACGTGACCCTGAGGGTCACTCTCCAATACAAAATCAACTATTTCCTGAGAAGATCAAGCCTAAGTTGGAACCTAAAATAGAAACTAAAAACAATAAAACACTATTGGCATGAGTATTAAAACTCAGTAGGAAGCCCTTAATAATTCAATTCCCAATTCTTATCCTTTAAATAAAGAAACATGGACTATCTGGTTTGAAATACATTATATAAATATAATTGTTTCCAAAATTTTCATTTTAATGTAAACAAATCGAGCCATAATCCATTTCCATCATGTTTTAAAACAAGGATCAAGGAGAGAAGGGGGGAAGAGAACCAGGTGGAAAATTTTCATTTTTCATATGGTGATAAATAAAGGGAAATACTTTCACTTTCAAAACATCTTCTTTGAAACCTTTTAAAAAACACATTGAATATTATCTAGGAAAACACCAAAACCAAGTGAAAAGAATAAGATTCTACACAATGAGGGAAATGGAACTAACATTACTAATATCGATGGAACATGGGAATACCTAGGAACTCATAGGAGAACTAGAACAAACTAATACATGAGTCCCCATCCCTGGTAGCATTCCATTCATGATGAAATGAAAAATTCCCAAATTCTCATCCATCCTGACTCAGGATAAACCGAGGGGCCCAATACCATAGTAATAAACCCAAATATATCCACCTATTATAGGCCACCGGCTAGTGCATAAACTATAAAATGTATCAATTATTCTCAAAATTCCTTATAGTTATGCTAGGTTCCCATTTTATGTTCACAAATGATTTTTCTAAAAAATGTCATGCAAAAATCCATACACACATGCCATCACACATATCACAAAAAAAAGCACCACCCTCACCACCACAAGGATTAGTTTGTTTCCCTAAAATAATTATCACACAAGGGAGGTCCCTTACCGAGGAGACTCCCATCTCATGGTAAACCAACAGAGCAAGAAACTCTCTCCTAAATAGGTTTTCCAAATAAACCATTTGAAAGATTCCAAATGGGCTTCACAATTCTTTCAAATCATAATCCTTTTCGCAAATAACCATACACAACCATTTTTCAGAACCAAACACACCTTTGGAAACCCATTTAATCAATCCAAACCACCATTTATGTCTGAGACATATTTAAAAAGGCCAAATGGGAATTCCATCATCACATGGTGTGAAAACCCCATTTCAAAAACACCAATCACCATTTTGGATATCATAATCCCATTTACAAATCTAAACCATTTCTTTAATAATCATAAATAACTTGAAAAATCCAACTGGGAAATTTGGAAAACACATGGTGTGAAAACCCCACCAAATCCACACCACATATCCAAGGGAATTCAGTAAACAAATTCATTTCACAAACAAAAAATATTCTAAAAATCATATATCACTATTTAACTATCATGTATGGGTAGAAACACAATAAATCAATGAAATGTTAAATTTAATGGTGATGTGCAATGGGATACTACCTCATATGACAAAGGAATTCTAGAATCTGATGTGAAACCTCATTCGCACATCAACCGCACCTAGAAGAAGCTAGATACAACCTAAAAAACTAATATTGAATGCAAAATTTTAGGATTAAAACCCTAGAAACCATAGAAAATAGATCATAAGAAAGAGGGAAGAAAACCCTATAATGGTGGAAGAAAACAAGGGAGAGAGGACTTACTATAAGATCCATTGAAGAATCTACACCCAAAACACACAAAAATGGAGGTCCAAGAGAGACAAGGGAGGGGGAGGAGGTGTCTAGCATGGAGGATCCCAAATGGAGGAGATAGAGGGGTGTTTGGGGTTTAAAATCAGGGAGGGGGAAAAGAAACCCCAAAATTTTAATGGCCTGGGTAGGCTGCATAGTTAATCCGCACAACTTTTCAAACCATGAGGTGACCATGCGAGTACCTATACTGAGAAGGAGACCTACCACATGGGAAACCCACAAGGCCTGACTAACCATGAGGTAGCAATGCTGTTGTTTCTGGTTGAGACACGACCTACCACACGGTTACCTGTTCCAAGGTGCATGATTTCCACTAACTGTGTTCCAACTGTGAACCAGAGTCTACCCACCCCAAAACACCCAATTTCTCTAAAAACTCATGGGTAACCTGTGGAGGAAGGATATGACATGTAAATAAGGGAATAACATCACAAATATTCAAACTTTTCAAACCCAGTTCCTAAGAAAATAACCAAGGATCAAAACCAAACTAAAACCAAATATGAATTTCAAAACCTGGGTGTGACAATTATCCCCACCATAATGCTTTTTCCCCCAAAAATCCAACCCAAGGCTTAATCCTAAATAAAAAACCACCACCCCTTTACATATCAAGGAGGTTCCCCTTGAATAAAAAATGAAGAGATTACAAAAACACTACCAGTAAGAAAAGGCTAACAAGATGAACATGGGAGACCAACATGGACTCCTCACTAAGTTCCACCCACCCCTAAAAGTTTAAACACATCTTGTTTATCGATCTAAAATACATGGAACTTTCACAGTGCCAAAACTATCCTAAAAACATGAACACCTTAAATATCACCTAGACTAATTTAAACAATTCACCCAAAATGAAAAAATGAACTCAAACCACATCCGAAGAATACCTCTATAACCTTAAATCAACAAAACCTCTAGGAACATTTCCATACCAACCTTTACTCAATAGAAGAACATAGATTTAGGTTTTTCCATAGAAGAACATCCACCAAAAAATAGATACCAAGAATGAAACCAAGACACTATCATAGGGAGGCCCAAATAGACTCCCCATTATAATTAACAATCTAACATTACCTTTTTTCAAGAGGAATTTTAATGAGACCCATAGGCAGTCTCCCCATCATAAGAACTAATGAGATTAAATGAACTAGAGAATTTTTATACAATGACCAAAAATCCCCACCACAAGGGGATTCTAGGGAAGGTTCCCATTTAATGTACCATCAAAACCACAACCAAAACATCCCAACAACTTAACACCCTCGAGAAAACATAAACCAGAACCACAATCAATTCACACCAACAGGACACTCAAAGTCCATTAAATAGAGGACTACATTCAGTAAGAAACAACCACAAAAATTTTAAGAAAGTGAGACAACTAAAACACCTCATAACCAAGGGAAAACTCTTACTCACAAATGGTTCATAATGTGGAAACATAGTCCCCACGCCTCTTTCCACCAAATAAGACTAATTAAAATTGAATAGCTACACTAGAGGCTTTAATTTCTTCTACCATCCACACTAAGGACATATGTTAGACCAAATCCTTTCATACCCCTAGGGTTCTCTTGACTACGTTCCATCTTCACTCTAGGATGTATGACTAGATCTCCGATGTTTGAAGCATCTCCTTCCTCTTAGTCAGGCCTTAGAAACCCTCAAATAGAACTTCTCCTTCCAGTTCCACAAAAAACACACCACCTCCCAAACATAGTCAACACAACCCAACACACCCCAAGATCCACTCTTCCTTAACATGTAACTTTACCATGATAGGGACTTAGAATATCTACATGTATCATACCTTTCACCTCAAACAAGGAACATGAAATAAAGGACCTAAGGAAAACATTTTCATCTGAACCCAAGATGTTCAAACTTCTTAGAGGAAAGATACACTTCTATCAAAATAGAAGTTCTCAAAAGGCCCCACAAAATCCAACTTTTTCATTTAAAAGAGAATATAAAATTGATAGACACCAATGAACATGAACCCTACAAACAAAAGAAACATTATTGGGGAAGGGATCTTAACCCATCTCCCAAACATCTCATAATTCCTACAAATGGATAAAACAGCCTCTTACGACCAAACTCGCCACACTAGTGGCCTAGGATGAACTCTAAAAGAAGAAACCAAAGAAAGGTCCAAATATCCTTTATAGGACAACATCTATGACTAATATATTCAAATCGTGTTTCTAGGCTTCGTAACTTGAATTTTCTCTTCAGCACTTTCAAACTGAACTTTTAGACACAATGGTTCTAGAATCCACCCTCAACGACTAACGAAACTCAATAAACTAAAGCTTCCTTCAACCCCTATCACATATTCCCACCCATAGTGAGATTAGTTTCTTAACCAAAAAAATTAAATAGGTAGATAAAAGCTCCAAATCCCAATATGAAAATCCTTTTGTTATAAAACTGAAGGGTTTGTTGCTGGGGGGTCACCCATGGCCATATTTCGAACATACATCAATTCTTTATGGGGGGAACACTGTAGACAATGAGGGGAAACCAACTACCCAATTTAATTGGTCCATTGGCCAAAACGTACCACAACGAACACCAAACACATAAAGGAAACCACCACAAAGGCTTCCTAAAACACTTCCCACAATACAAAGGGACACATCACCCAACCATTAGTGGTAAAAATTCAACATTTTCATTTAATATAATTTTTTAAAGGGAAATAAGTTTTAAGGATTACAAACCCACCAATGGTTTCCCATAGAGACTTACACATACACATCCTCGTGTTATACTCACACATATATATGCTTGTGGTCACCCATGGGAACACCAAAGATAAAAGCACCTTTCAAAAAAACATTTAATTCACTCCACCTTTTAAAATCCCACAAATCCTCTTTTCAAAATATCTAGTCACAAAACCCAAAACAAAATTCAGATCTCATAACACATTTTTAGAAAAAAACCCAACCATTCGAATAAAAACTCATTTCCAAACCTTACACATCCCTTCCAAAACATTTTACACATTTCGAAACACTTACAATTGCATGACAAACCTCATTTTATCCGTAACTGTTTTAATTAAGAACCAAACTCTCCTCATTTGAAGAAAATTTCCAATATACTTTCAATGGTAAATTTCCATTTTTTGAAATAAAATTGTTTGATAAACCTCAGGTTTTGATTACAAAAACCCATTCTCATTTCACAAAAAGATTGTTTCATGAAAATCTATTTTTCTAAACCTTCATAAAAAAAATCTTGAAAATGAATTTTCTACCTTTTGAAAACTAAACCACTTATTTCGTTCAAAATCTCATTTTCCTCAATTTCCAAATAACAGTTTTCAAAATGATTTTTAGAACCCAAAGGAACACATGACTCCTTTCAAAGAGAGAAACTAGTGCCGATGGGTGACTTATAAATATGGTTGGCATCCATATTCTTGTCACACCACTATCATAGAGAGCATTATAGGTTAATGTCCATAGCTTCACATGGATTTCCAGGCCTTGTGAGCTCATAGAGGTCAGTTTAAAAACTCCCTTTTCATTTCCCAACACCAAAAAACCCATAAGAACTAGAGGACACCAACAAACCCAGACATCCCATGGTAACCCGATGTTTGGAATGAGAAAGAGTTCTCGATGATCTTCCGACACCTACTCCTCAAATCATGGAAATCCTACTACTTCTACCATGACATCACCAAGTAGTGATGGGTTCTCTAAGAATAAAGTACCTTTGAATATCCGAACTCCTCTGATACCAATTATTCACGAACCAACTTGATTCAACCCTAAATAGGTCACCCGTACCAATCCATGGCAAGACCCGAGAGGCATTCCTGATCCTCCAGTGATGGCTACAAGAACCAAGGGAATCATTAGAGATAGTGGGAATGGTTTCAACCAATCAAATAAAAAAAAGCATCCAAATAAATAAAATGGAAAACCAAACTAAATATGGTTTTCAAAATTTATAACATTTACACCAAAACTAAAAATACAATGAATTGGGTAGAAAAGATACACCAAAAATTCAGATTGAACATTTTTGCCATTAAATATTCACATGACCCTAAGGGGAACTCTCTAATCCAAAACCAACTATCACCTGAGGTGATCGAGCTCGATTTGGAACATGCATAAAAAACTAAAATCAAGAAAATACTGTAGGCATGAGTATTAAAACTCATTAGGTAGGCCCAAATAATTCTATTCCTAATAAATATCTTTTAAATATAGAAACATAGAATAAAATATTTGAAATTAAACATATAAATATATGTTTTTCCACCCTTTTCATTTCAAAGTAAACAAATCAATCCACACTCCATTACCCTCATGTTTTAAAACCAGGCTCAAGGGGGGAAGGAGAAAGGGAACTAAGTGGAAAATGCTCACTTTTCATATGGTGAAAAATATAGAGAATTATTTTCTCTTTCAAAACAACTTCTTTGAAACCTATTAACTAAACCACACATTCACAATTTTCCAGTAAAACAACAAAAACAAATGCAAGGAATATGATTGTACATAATGAGGTTAATGGAACTAATATCTCCAGTATCAGAGGAACATGGGAATATATAGGAACTTAGAGGAGAACTAAAACATACTAATACATGAGCCCCCATCCCCAGTATCATTCCACACATGATGAAATCAAAACTTCTCAAATGCATAGCCACCCTGACTCATGACAGACCAAGGGGCCCAATCCCATAGTAATAAACAAAAATATATCCACCTACTATGGGCCACCATCTAGTGCATAAACTATCCAGTGCATCAATATTTCTCATAATTCCTTTTAGATTTTCTAGGTTCCTATGTTATTTTCACAAAGGGGTGTTTGAAACAAGATCAAGCAATAATCCATACACACATGTCATAACACATATCACAAAAACTAGCACCACATTATCTAACTCAAAGAGTAGTCCATTTCCTTCAAATAACAATCCTATAAGGGAGGTCCCATACCAAGGACACTCTCATATCATGGTTAACCAAAAAGGCAAGATACTCCCTCAGAGGGGTTTTCCAAATAAGCCATTTTGAAGATTCCAAATGGACTTCACAATTCCTTCACATCATAATCCTTTTCACAAACCACCATACACAACCATTTTCAGAACCAAAAACACCTTTGGAAACCAATTTAATTACTCCAAATCACTATTTAAGTCTAAAACATATTTACAAAGGCCAAATGGGAATTCCATAAATCACTTGGTGTGAAAACCCCATTTGAAAAACCCCAATCACCATTTGGGATATCACAATCCCGTTTAAAAAACCAAACCATCCCTTTAAGAATCACAAACTATTTGAAAAATCCAACCAATTAATTTAGAAAACACTTGGTGTGAAAAACCCATCAAATCCACACCAAACATACAAGTAAATTAATAAAACCACTTTATTTTACATAAAAAATGATTCTAAAAATCATAGATCACTACTTAACTATCAAAGAGGGGGAGAAACACAAGAAACCAATGAAATATTAAATTTAAAGGTGATATGCAAAGGGATCCTACCTCATATGATGAATAAATTTAGGAATCTCGTGTGAAACCTCGTTCACACCTTCAACGCACCCAAAAGAAGATATACCCACCCTAAAGAATCAATATTGAACCCAAAAATTTAGGATTCAACCCTAAAAATCAAGCCCTAGCCGCTAGATAAAAGAGATCCCAAGAATGAGGGAAGAAAACCCTAGAAAGATGGATGAAAACAAGGGAGATAGGACTTATTAGAAAATACCTTAAATAATATGCACCAAAAAAATGAAAAAAATAGAGGTCAAAGGGATCCAAGAGAGGGGAGGAGACATTTAGGGTGGAGGATCCCGAATGGGGGAGATAGAGGGGTGTTTGTGGTTTAAAATTGGGGAGGGAGATAAGAAACCCAAAGATTTTAATGACCCGGAAAGGACACACTATTAGTCCACACAGTTTATCAAACCATGAGGTGACCATGTGACTGCCTCTATCGAAAAGGAGACTTGCTGCAACCCGCATGGTTTGACTAACTGTGTTGTAGCTATGAGGAATCTTCTAGCTGAGACCCGATCTTCTGCATGGTTTCTTGGGACAAGGTGCATTGTTACCATTAACAGTGTTTTAATCATGCACCACAGTCTTCCCACCCCAAAAACACCCATTTTCCCCAAAAACATAAGGGGAACTCAGGGAGGAAGGCTAGGTCAAGGAAATAATGGAAGAATATCTGGAAAAATCAAACCCGTCACACCTGGTTCCCAAGAAAAGAACCGAGGACCAAACTAGAACCAGAACCAAATATGAATTTCATGTGACAGAGAATCTGAAGGAATTAAAAAACTAAGAAAAATAAAAGAAAGAAAATAAGAGAAGAAAAATTTTCCAGTGAAGTATTCTCTTCAAAAAATTTCTTTTATTTGGACGAACACCTCTTCGAATCACATGAATATCACTTATCATAGGTTGGTTCAAATTAAATTTCTTATCACCCATCCAAATTTTACATTAATTGAAAGTGTATTGATAATGTTATGAAATTAATAATGAGTATGAATTTTTCTAGATAATAATTATAGCAATCCTCCATCAATGTTTATCATCGAATGGCTTCCTTAATGGGTGTATAAATCTATGTAATTTATTGGTGTAATGTTCTTGTGAGTCCAATTTGAATTCCAACTAGTATCACCTCAATTTGAGGTGTGTAGACCAAGTTATGCCTCGTTTTTAGAGTTAAGGTATACTCTGTTCCATCTATAATAACCTAAATTGGATGTGTATAGCCTGATTTATGCCCCGTTTTTAGAGGTGGGGTCCACTCTGTCCCCCCGAACAATTTTTTTAACTTGATTGTTTTTTTAGGCATCTATAGTTTCAAATAAGCTCTTCGTATATATGAAAAAGATAAATCCCATAAATAAATTAATCCTATAAAAAAATAATCACTCAAATTGGAATAATATTTTAAAAGTTATCGACAAAAGACACTTGTGATTAAAATATGTTTAAATTCATAAATTAATAAATTTTGTTATTTTAGACCAAAACACTCCATAATTAAAAAATTCATGAAAATAAACTCAATTTGGTAAATTGGTAGGGACTAAATCATTGAAAAACATATAAAAATGATGAAAATATTATCTTTATTAGTCACATTTCTATAACATGAATCAAAATCACTAAAATATAAAGAGAGACATCACATAAGGAATAATTCATCCATAAATAAATCCATCACATATGAGAGGTGGAGTCCTAATCCCATAAAATGATATCTATAATGAATATTGATAGTCTCTATAGGTGCCTCTGATATATCCAATACCTCAAAGTCCATCCAAGGCAATCCATACGATATTCCTTGTATCACTCAATGTATGGTAACTCTAAGTTCATACCATGTATCTCACAAAGGGGGCCAGGTATCACCCGAGGAATGGCATAGCCATTTTTCTAATGGGTTTATCCTCAGTTACTCCACTTGGGATCTATCCTCAATCATGATTATAATTGATCCATCCAGAGAGCACGTACTTGGAAATCCAAAGTATAACTCTTGGCGTATTAGGTGAATCCAACTGGATATGGGGAATCCATCTATAAAATCCTTAATTTAGGACCCAAGTTCTCTCTCAGCCCATATCAAGTGATCCAAAATAACCAAGGCACATAAAAAATCAAGGAATCTATAAATAATTAAATTCCACCTAATAAAAATCTCAAATTCACAAGCTCAAAAACTAATCAAATTATAAAATTTAATCCAAACAACCATGGAACAATTTAAAAAGGTGAATTCCCAAGGCATTTCATAAATGTAATCAAATATTAGTAATGAAATTCAATCGTACAAGCTAACAATCTTATTCCAAGCATATAATTCAATTTAACAACACAATTATGGAATGAGAAATAATTCAAGGTGTAAGGCACTTAGCTTTTCATAAGGGAAAGAAATGTTATAATTCATTAAGCATAGACATTCAACAACTTACATAAGAAATTAAATATAAGGCATGCAACATATAAGAGAAGAATCAAGCATTAAAATGGAATACAAGTATAATAACTAGGTCATAGGAATGCACATAAGGCCTTTCCCATTTGAAGACAATAAACCTCATTTAAGGATTTTATTATAAAATAAGACATTTTTTTCAATAATCCATTTCATTCTATTTAAAGAGTTAAATTTCATCCCAAGGTGTAAAGTATATAGAATACGACACAAAGTAAGTGTGCAAGGCAAGACATAAGATCAAGGAAGAACCCGCTTAAAAATTAATAACTTGAAAAATATAGAGGGTGCATGATATAAGTCTAAAATCAAAAAACATTAACAAAAGTGCATAAAAAAGGGATCCGACATCGATAAAAGAGGATCAAGCCGAACACTTCGACACTTGATGTTTTCATCAGTGACAACTTGAAGCTTCTCTTTCCCCCCTTCAATAATATTCACCTTCTCATATACATAAGGACACCTAGCCCCTATGTATATATTTTCATGGCCATAAATATGTAGAAGGGGATCCTTACATATATTCTTAAATATGCATATATCCATTTAAACTTAAACACATATGAGTTTTTCAAATATATATATATATATATATATATATATAATCACACCTAGACCCAATATATATATTCATGCTTCCATGGGTAAATATATATATAATTGGGGAAATTACACACATATATATATATTCCTACCTATGCATATGTAGACAAGTCACGTTCGACTTGGTGATTGGAAACCACCTCCAGGATAACCAAAACGTACTATAGAAAAACTAGGAACTCAAAATCACCAAAAAAACCACAAATAATACAGGGATAGATAAATAAGTGTAAGAAAAACCTACCTCAAGTGGAGATTACAAAAGAGAATGTACCAAAGTGTATCACCTAGGGTGGTGATCACTAAAATATACACAAGGCTGACCTGAGAGACCTAGAAATGGGAGAAAACCGAAAGAACTGGTTAACCCTTACCATATGATTTGAATGAGAGACATAGAGCAATGGGGAAAGGGAAAATTGGCCAACCAATGGAGTAGAAGGGATCCAAAGGTCTTACCTTGAGGCAATGATAGACAATCCAAGAGGAATCATAGAATGACGACATGGAATGGGAGCTCGATGTAGGGAGGGGAACACACCATGGGGGTTTGGCCAAGGGGTTTTCTTGCAGGATTGTATTGGGGGAGGGGTATATTAGGTTTTTTTGTTTTAATTTTTAATTTAATTTATTTAATTTATTTATTTTTAAATAAAAATAAACACATGGTTTGGTTCACACTCTTAGCAAAACTATGTTCCAATCGTATGTTGTATAGTGCACAAAATGCATAAATGGAACTAACTATGTGGTTTAGGTGCACGGTTTGGGTAAACAATGTTCAGACCATATGACACCTTATTCTCCTCAGAAAAAGGTAACCTACTTTTCAACTGAGGGCCGCATGGTTTTAGACAAATCAGGTGCCCTGTACAAACTCCCTAAACTTGGGATTTTCATTGCCTAGTGCCCCTGAAACTCAATGAGACACCCAAGGGACCCCTTAAACCTTTACCCAAGTTGAAAAAAAACAAATTGAACTTTTACAACCCTCAGAATCATGTCCCAAAGTTCTTATCAAGGAAAGAACCATCTAGTAAACACCAAAAATTTAAATTCCCTTAGAATTTCACCTTATCTCAAAACAAGGGTCGTTACAACCTCCCCACCTTAGAAAATATCACACCCAATAATCCTTAAGGAATAATGGAAACATCACTCAATATACAAGGGTCATTAATTCTTTTTCAAATTTCTACATTTCATTTCCAATCTCTGATGCACCGTCAATCATTTCCTTAACATATGGGACATAAACTATAGAAACTCAAGCCAATGCTTGTTTCTGAGCTGAAGCATCAAGACAGAGCTTATTTGAGCGCATAAAGATAGAGACATGATCTCCACATAGTCTCTTTAGCCACCTTCCCTATGGTTCATCCACCATATTTTCTAGAATTTAAGATCCAATTCTAAATCACAGTACTACTACTAATGGAATCATCCTTCAATACATGCCAGTAGCACTCCAATGTCGACCAAGACATGTGACATGATATGATCAAAGGGTAGAATTTTAACTGACCCCATTTAAACTAATCATGTCTACCATTCCATGAAAAGAAATAATTCTCATCAACCTTGCACCCATCTTACCTGAAAAGGTCAATAAGTGGTTCCTCACTGACTACATACACCAAGAGAGGGGTATCAAGTCACACCATCCCCGTTCGACTACACTTGAGGCACCCAAATTAGATGGAAAATGCATTTCAGAAGCCATACCTGATACCTCTAGATGAAGTCACCTCGACACTTATTCAATCATGGTCACTAAAGCCTATAAACTATTTTCAATGATGTCTCTAGCCAAAAAACGCCCATTTAAACTATTATTCCCCAACAAGAACATGTAAATGCTCTAAATCCAACATATTTGGATTGTCGTGGTTAAAATAGTCCATTTGAGCCTGATATAAAACTTTGATAACCTCAGAGTCAACAACTGGAATCTAAAGATATTATCCTAGGAAAACCATTTTCAATTCTTACGGGTGAGATATTTTTAAAATCCAAATGTCCTACCTCAAGAGTATTGACTGAAACCAAAGTGACAACCACCTGGGGTTCAAGTCAAAATGAAATCAATTGGAGTCCTTGATCCTGTCAAAGTTGTTCCAACTTGGGAACCTAGATATCACTTAGGACTAACCAATCCACTAAGAATAACCATTATTCTGAAGAAAAACTCTTGAAAAAACCACCTGAACAACCAAAAATCATTTAAAAACATTAATATGTCAAAAAACCATTGCTCTCCCAATATGATCAGGCAATACCAGGATAGTTGAAATTGTCACATTAAAGCCACAAATACAGTAAGAATATTTAAATGGTTTTCATGAAGGACCTAAGAAACTTCCACTACAACACATGTGAATTTCTCGGTAAGGATCTAGGCCTTTCATAACAAACAACACATGGATAAGGACAGTTGAACCACCACATCTCAAATTCCTTTAGAGAAAGCTCGGCTTCACCTGCTGATGCATCAATGATCCAACCATGATTTCTTCACACCCGAGGCCTCCCATGGTCAACCAAGAACAACCACCATGGCCCATTTCTGACCAACTATGTCTTCAAAGGTTTCATGCATATTCAAGAATGTCATTAACATGTTATCTAGAAATCACTAACTTAAACTAATTATTACCATCCATAGGTCATTTTGAGTGAAACCGATAAGTATGAAACAACCCTCTAGGTTGTGCTCCTTATACTTGGAAGAACACATTTAAACAGAGTCAATGGGACCCTCCCCACCATAGGAGTTTCATTAGCATAAGATTCATAGATAAGGCATCTCATTCCATGATAAACACTCCCTCAATAACTGATTTTGGCCCTAGAGGTGTTCATCATGCTTTAACTAGTGTTTATAAGGAGAAATATAGATAACCAGCTGCTTAAGAGAGCTAGATTAGATGTACAACAAGAAGTACATGTGATGATTATCTAAGTCACATTCCCATATGTAAAGGAATTAGAAATCAAATACAAGATAATTGATTAGTGTTTTTAACAACCTATTATCCTTAAAATATCCCCCTAAACATTGGGATGATCCAGGACCTTTATCAATGCCCAGATCACTCTAATTCAGAGCTAATAGACATTGAAAGTGTAATAGATCAAGGTTTGAGGGAGTAAAAATTAATATAAAAGGTTCACTGAATGATTAAAAATATGACAGTTACTATGTATATCGACACAGACTACCATGAGATTGCATGATCTAGTAGCACATACCTGACACTATTCATAGGCTTATCAGCCATATTCATTCATCTATCTAGTGGTCCACACCAAGGATTAACCTAGAGGTCACATTACTCATATGACTGTAGAGAATCGTGATGACCTCCCAAGTCATCCAACACTAAAAATAAAGGATATGAAAGAAGGGTCACGTGACCTACTAAATGGCTAGACATTCCCTTGGCTTGTCTAGCCTACTGGAAATGAACATTTTAAAATTCTCACACTCAAAGTAGGGATCAAATAGTACATGAACACCCATTAGAAAAAGGGCATCGTTTTATAAACTAAGAGTCATACATGGGACTATGGAACCTAAATAGTACCACTTAAGAGAAATTTCTCACAACAAACAAGTATGGGTTCTAAATATCTGAGGCATTACCTACCATGGGATATCCTCTAATTGAAGCATAAATCATTGATCAAAAATATTTTATGCCTAAAAAAGGTCACTATGATTAAAGGCCAATCATTTAGACTCAATCTTATGAATTAATAAGCCAAAAGAAAACTCCCACGCTTCATTTCATGGAAACCTAAGAATGCACTCACCACCCTTACATGGGGGTTAATGATTATAACACCTCTTATTGTTTCATTTTAAATCATTAATCCAAATAAAATTCTATAGACCATTGAAAATTTTAAAGTATAGTTTTGAAGGAAAACTAATACTAGTCATAAGGCGAACATGCACGTCGTTTTAAACTACCCTTTTTAAGCATGATTATTCATTGAAATCCCATCATAATTAGGAAATTTTATCACAAAACCCATTTAAAATTATATTCATTTATTTATAAGTTTTCACACAAGAGAAGATAAAATAGATTTAAAGGTATTTTATTAATTAAGAGTGGTATTAACTAGTAAGAAAGAACCAAAAAGGGAACACTTTAAATTACCCACCTACTCATAGCCTAACTTACCCCCATGGGGTTTGTAACTAGGTATTTAAAATAAAAGGATGGCATACTAGGGTCCCTTTATCCATTTTGTGTTCATAAAAAAGATACCCCATAATTTTAAACATTTAGATTTTGAAAACACCTTTATCCATTTCATTTTATTATCAGTAAGCCCCAACTGACCTACTTGGGTCTAGTTGTGCTTTTATGAAATTATCCACACAGGTCATTAAGCCTAAGTAAAATAGGAACGAGCCTTAATTAGGCTCCCAATTCATTTAAGGTTAAAATTTAACACATTTACAAATTCATCAATTTCTAAATAGGTCTCATAATAAATGGTTCAGATTTATGGGTCATCGCCTTAATTTATAAAGAGCCGAAACACTTCACAAGTTGAAGGTGACTTCCATCTAACCAAAACCATTTTATTTGTATTAAATTAAGGATTTAACTATTTATAAATTAAATATAAACTATGATTAGATCATATGGGTCTCCCTTCTCTAATTCATAAAGAGCTCATACACTTTACCAATTGGAAATTGGTTCCCATTTAACTGCATCCAATTCATTTATGATAATAAAAAAATTTAATAGATTAACAATTATTCAAAAGAATCTGAATATATATGGTACAATTAAAATTTCATGGTTTTATAGGACATAATTTTTTAATTCATAAGGTGCCCATACACCATACAAGATGGAAATTTACACCCCTTTAATCACAACCAGAGTTTTTCACCCTATAATAAACAACATAGAAGCACGGAAACTTAAGAAATCACACTAAATAAGTTACCTAAACATGGTAAAAAATCACACATTCCAAAATAATGACAAGTCATTAATTAATAATGTTACATTCCAAAATAATTACAATTCATTAAGTAAAAATGGCATAGAATAGGCAAAAAAAGGCCCACTAACAATTTCAGAAAAAACTAATAATGAAAACTGCACGGCATGACATATGCATGGCATGTGAATTCCCATGTACCTATAATGATGCATGTAATGATTTATACTTATCGTACTAGGACAAGGGTGATTATTACAAACCTCATAAATCAGTAATCAATGAAATTATTGCAATCAGTTGAGGTGAAATCATATCAACGGTAATAACGGACAACATGAACAACAATCCTATACCTAGACACTTGGAATTTTCCCCATATGTGGGGTGATCGCTCCCATGAATGGATATTTAATAAGCATGGATACATTACTAGTCTCATGTATACAATACCAAAATAGTAAGAAAAAGGAAAATGAGGCTCATATTTAATTTTTTAACGTCTTGGTCTGACCAACCACTAAATTGGTAGTCATACCGGTCTCTACATGGCCTTAAGCATGCCTCCTCATATGCCAGAGGCTGCTGACTAGCAGTAAGGGTCCAATGGTGGTACAATGGGGAGACTATACCCTCAGATTTAGAGTTTCACAATGGTATAACCGGTTTAAATCAATAAAAAATAATAAGGGAAATAATAATAAAAGACATGATAGTTGAATTATAATATAATAATTGAATACAAGTGGATAACACCAATTTATAAAAATTCATGTATGAAAAATGATGCTACAAGTGCAATAAGTGATAATTAAAATAATAAATACAATGTAATAAAAGAATAACTACCTAATTACTAGCTCCATGATCATATCAAGTATTAGATCAACCCTCTTCCCTAACTCCATCCTAGTAATGTGAATCAAACATTGAATGTTGGTTGCTTCCCATTGTCAATACCTACAGACATAAAGTCTACTCAGGTACCAATGGTACCCAACCAGGTTGTGAGATACAATCTTAATAGGTAGACACCCACAATGTATAGGCCAATTCATTTCTTTCAAATAAATAAATTAAAATGTGTTATAGTAAAGAAATAAAATGTGGGGAAATAAATAAATATAATAAAGATCACCTTGGTCTGGGTTCCTAATGGACACTCATCCCATACCACCTACTTCATACTAAGCTGAATATCTAAAAAGAGGCACCTTTTCAAGTTCAAATATGTATTCATAATCTAGTTCAATCTAATCCACCAAGGTAGTGGACCCCAAACTTCTTCTTTATCTAGGAGGTCACATTACCTTAACATGAATCAAGATCACTAAAATATAAAGAGATACATCACATAAGGAACATGTAATCCATCAACCAATCCATCAAATCCCAAAGGTGGAGTCCTAATCCCTTCCAAGGTGGTCTATAAAAATACCAAGGGTCCAACTGGTGTCTCCGATATAGGTGATACCTCCATGTTTTTCCAACGCAACCCATATAGAATTAATTATATCACTCAAGGTATAGTAACTCTAAGTCTGTACCAAGTATCTCACATAGGGACTAGGTATCTCCCATGGCATGTCGTAGTCATCTTTCCAGTGGGTTCATATTTGGTTGGTCTAATACGTAACCTACCTCACTCGCTAGTATAATTGATCCTCCTGGAGAGCCCGTACTAAGAAAGACAAAGTATCACTCCTAGTAAATCAGGTGAATCCAATCATACACAACAAGACCATCCATAGAATCCTTATTTATGTACCCATGTTCTCTCCTGACCCTTATCAAGTTAGACATAATAACCAATTCACATCACAAGTCAAAGCATATATATATAATTAAATTCCATAAAATAAAACTCTCAAAGTCACATGCTCACCAACTAATAAAATTATACAATTTAATCTGAACAACAATGGAACAACTTAAAAAGTTTAAATCCCATGGTACTGCATATATGTAATCACATTTCAACAATGAAAATCAATATCACAAGCTAACAATCTTGTGCTAAGCATAGAATTTAATTTAACCACTCAATTATGCCATAATAAATAACTCTAGTCACTTATCTTTTCATAAAAGAATAAAATTATATAAGGCATTAATGATAGACATTTAACAACTTGCATAAAAAATTAAATATAAGGCATGTAAAATATAAGATAAGCATCAAGCATAACAATAGAATAAAAGTATAAGCATTATGTCATAGGCATGAACATAAGGCCATTTCCATTTTAAGATAACACGCCTCATTGAGAGGTTTTATAAGAAAACATGACATTTTTTCAACAATTCCTTTCATTCAATTTAAAGAGTTCAATTTTATATAAAGGTGTAAAGTATATAGCATGTGGAACAAAGTAAGTGTGTAAGGAAATACATAAGATCAAGGCGGTACACACTTAAAAATTAATGACTTTCAAAAGGTATATAGAACATGATATGAGAACAAATTCTAAAGACAATAAAAAATTTTCATAAATAATGGATCCTACCTCAAGATAAGAGGATTAAGATAAACACTTTGGTGCTTGACGTTTTCATCGGCGACCACTCAAATATGCTCCATCCCACCTCCAAGCATAAGCACCTTTGCATATATATAAGGACACCTACAATATATGTACATATTCACATGTCTATGAATATGTACATGGGGAACCTTACATATATGATTATATATGCATATACCTGCACGAATGTATTTTTCATATATATGAATAATCACACCATGCCCCAATATACATATTCATTCCACTATGGGTGAATATATATATATATAATAAGGTAACTTACATATATATATATGCCTACCTGTGTATATGAAGGTAAGTCGCCTTCGACTTAGTGACTCAAACCTGCCTCCAAGATGACCAAAATGTACTATGGAAAAAATAGAAACTCAAAATCACCAAAATTTTCCAAATAAATTGGGTTAGCCAAATCAGTTGTAGAAAAACCTACCTCAAGAGAAAACGAAAAACCAAAAAGGACCGAAGTGCATCAACTTCAGTAGAGATCACCAAAACATACATAAGGACGACCTGAGAGACCTACTACAAGCCCTAGAAATGGAATATAACCAAAAGAACTGGTTAAACCTTGAATTAGGGTTTGGATGAGTGTAAATACCGAAAACTTCCATGTAATTTTTTTTAAATTAAATGGGAATTTTATGAGTCTGCGAAAATTGACGGCGCATGATTCCGAGGTCTGGAGTGCCCGAAATGAATTTCTGAACTTTTTTGGGTATGTTTAGTAAACATACGAGCAGGTTTTGGTAAATTTTGAACCGGTGCTTGGAATTAAAATCTGAGGGCACCGTTGAACTCGCAGCATCGATATTCGCTTAAAGGTCAGGTTGGATCGAGCACAAATCCAACCAGGCCCTCGGGACAAAAAGGCTAATAACTTACAGATCGGACGTCCGATTGACGCACCGTCTGTTGAATTGAGACTGCTATGACATGGCGGGACTTTGTAATCCTACTTCTTGGGACTTCCTGGCATTTGGAGTATCAAATAGTGGCTTGTGGAGCAGACCCTCCTGGAGACAATCGAGCGTAGTGTGGGAACCCTGTAGTTGGCTGTGACCTGAAGAATGAAGAGCGATCCTGTGTGGGTCAGCACCGAGCGATCCTATGTGGGTCAGCACCTAGCGATCCTATGTGGGTCATCACCGTGGGATCCTATTTGGGTCAGCACCTAGTGATCCTGTGTGGGTAATCACTGAGAGATCCTGTGTGGGTTAGCACTGAACGATCCTGTGTGGGTCAATAGCAGAGCCTCTTAAGAGATTAAGATGATTCAGTAGTTACATATAATCATCTATACTATTTTACTAAAGTTATACCTGGTGTGAGATTATTCTGTACCTTATGGTACTTTGCTTCGTGGTAAGTCCTTGGTGGTATTCTTTTGTGTGGCGTACCTGTGTGGTACTTACCTTAGTGGTTTTCCTTCCTTTGTGGAACAGCTGAGCTTTGGGCTTTTGGGTTGGACCCTATGTTTCCTCATGGCTGATATGGGTATTCTTGATAACTTAGGCACATGTATGAGCATATACCTAAGTAGGGTTGACCGTTGACTTCATGCTTTGTGGCTTACCCTTGGTGGATTTTGTGATACCTTCAGGGTCTCAGGGTCCCTACTGAATATCGTTATACTCACCCCTGCATGGGTTATGCCCACATCCTATGGTGTTTGGTGTAGACGATGGACAACACTAACTGAGGACGAGAGTACAAGGACTAGAGGTAGCTCAGAGGTGGACGTTAGATGAGGTGAACTGCAGAGATGGTTGTTCATGAGCTGTACCTACCCTTTAGGTAGGATCTGTGGTGGATGATCCATCAGCTCCTTTCCACCTATCATTTGTCTTGTACTTTACAGTTTTCCTTGTACTTTCTAGTTGGGATTGTATTCTGGACCTTTTTTACTTACTATACTCACCCTGTTTACTATTCACTTTACTTGAGTTCGTATCTTTCTGTGTGGTTGGTTGTGTGTGTTACAGGTTATAAAGGCAATGCCTTCATAGTTTTAGGGAATACGCCTTCGGTGCTAGTCGCCAGCCCCTGTCCTATGGAAGGTGGGATTGGGGTAGTCACGACACGAGCCCTGGGGGATGGGTCGTGAAAAATTGGTATCAGAGGAGTCAGTTCTACTAAATAACTAGGACTCTGATATTTTCTGTGTGAAGTAATAGTGTTAATTGTTTTGAGTGTGGTTTTCAGTTTAGGGAATCCAGTGTTGGTGCAGCGGCTGACGTATCGATAGTTCCGGACCCTAACTTATGATTTCTAACTCAGTTCATGAAAACACTGATTGCGTGTGTGTTTTAAAGAGTTTCCTTTGTGATCTATTTGAGTTAGATCACCAGGTATAACTTTTGAACATGGAACACCTGTTTCTTTTCAGGATGCCTCCATGCATACAACCAGCTAGGGTTCCGAATGTAGTACGCACTGATAGCCCACCAAGCGAAAAGACCTCGTTGCAGGGCCCTCTTCTAGTAGAGGTACCAGCAGTGGCACCAGTGGTACCATTAACTATTGGCCCACCAATGACACCTACCCCAGCAGTAGAGGGTGCATGCCTCTTGAGCATGTTACACAAGTTCCTGCGCTAGAGGCCACCCAGGTTCAGGGGAGAGATGGACCCACATGCAGTTGAGGGCTGGCTAGAGGACATAGTGAGAGTCTTCCGACTGGTAGGGACACCAACTGATCTCATGGTGATCCTTACTACTAGCCTTATATAGGCCACAACAGGTAGATAGTGAATCTTGATGCTCCTAGTTCACGAAGAGGTGATTCTAGTTTGGGTAGACTTCAAGGGCCTATTTCGGGAAGAGTTTGTTCCAGTGACTCTTCACGCAATGCGCATACATGAGATTTGTCATCTGCAGCAGGGAAACATGACTATGGATCAGTACTCCGTGAGGTTCACCGACCTCTCATGCTACTCCACATATTTGGTGTGGGACCCATTATTCAAGGCCCATACTTTCGAGCATGAAATCAGGTTGGACATCAGGGATTTGATGATCTCACTCAGCATGCCGACGCAGGTGGGGGTGTTAGAGAAAGACCTTTTAGTGCAGAGTTTCCTTGTTGAGTAGTCACCAGTAGTGAGACCAACTACCAGTCATCACGTAGCGGAGTCTTATGCAGCTGGCAGCGGACAGATGACAAAGAGGTCCAAAAGGACTAGACCCACAGGTGGATGATCACAAGATTCAGGGTCATTTGTTCGGGGCACCCAAGGCAGAGCCAATCATGCCAGGAGGGGGAAGTGTTACACATGTGGTGGGAAAGGTCACATGGCTCGTGATTGTCCGACCCACTGTACGGATGATCAGAAGATGGTTGACGGACCACCAGGGTAGAGATAGAGGTTCGATCGAGGTGGTCTGCAGGGAGCAGGCAGACGTGGCAGAGGAGCTGGCCGTGTAGCTGGAAGTGGGCGATGATTCGAAATGCTACCGCCACCTCACCAGGTGGTCCACCCCCACCATAGGGAGCAGGTGGGAAGGGGAGAAACCAGCTCCAGACATCTAATGCATATGATCATGACACTCTAGAGATGATATGAGGTATGATCTGTGTCTACTTCACCTTAGCTGCAATACTTATAGACACAGGTGCTAGTCATTATTTTATTGCCACTACCCTCGTTCAGAGCTCGAAGATTCTGACGGAACCATTGGCTTGATCCTTACAACTAGATACTCCTATGGGAGCAGATTCGATGATTACGCACTGGTGCTGGTAGTGTGAGCTAACTCTAGGAGGTGAGAGCTTCGGCTGGGATCTACTAGTAGCAGCGTCGTGGAATTATGACATCATCTTGGGTATGGATTGGTTATCTACCGTCCAAGATCATATTGACTGTATTAGGCACAAAGTGTGGTGTGTCCGCATGGGTGGGACCAGGTTTACCTTCATCAGTGAGAAGGGAGAATTCACATCACATGATAGACTAACTTAGAGGAGAGTGCAGCCGACCACTCATCAGTTAGCTAGTCTTACCCTAAGAGCAGTTGATGTGGAGAGTCTGAGCTATCCTGTAGTGGTGGACCAGTACACAGATGTTTTCTCTGATGATGTTACGGGTCTACCTCCTCGCATAAAGGTGGACTGTTACATTGACTTATACCCCAGGACAATGCTAATATCCACACCATCATATCAGATAGCTCTAGTGAAGCTTCATGAGCTACAGGTACAGCTAGAGGACTTACAGGGGAAAGGGTTAATTTGACCCTGTGTTTCTCCTTAGGCAGCCCCGATTTTTTTCTCCAAGAAGGCGGATGGGAACTTGAGACTTTTTTTTGACTATCGATGCCTGAAATAGGTGGCTGTGAAGAACAAGTACCCACTTATGAGGATTGATGACCTCTTTGATCAGCTGAAGGGAGCACAGTGGTTCTCGAAAGTAGACCTCAGATCAGGCTATCACCAGCTTAGAGTACGAGATGAGGATGTGTATAAGACGGTTTTTAGATGTCGGTACGACCAATATGAGTTATTGGTTATTTCATTCAGCGTGACCAACGATCCAGCAGTGTTCATGGGACTCATGAATAGGATCTTTCAACCATACCTTGATCGCTTTGTGGTTTTCTTCATTGATGACATTATTATCTACTCAGCTTCCAAGGAGGAGCATGCCTATCATTTTCAGGTAGTACTAGACTCACTCTGAGTGCACCAGCTTTATGGAAAGCTCTCGAAGTTCCAGTTCTGGATCCGAGAGTTTTACTTTCTGGGATATGTCATATCGGAGGATGGAGTTTCAATGGATCCAACGAAGATTGAGGTGGTACTTTCTTGGGATCCACTTAGGAGTATGACTGAGGTACGAAGTTTCCTGGGTTTGGTTGGATACTACCAGAGGTTTGTGTCAGATTTCTTCTGAGTTGCAGCACCACTATCAGCATTGATGAAGAAGGGGAAACCCTTCATGTGGTCGGAGAGATGGTAGTGGAGTTTTCATGACCTGAGGCAGAGTTTGACTAGTGCCCCCATCTTGAGGCTTCTAGAGGAGGGAATAGGGTATGTAGTCTACATAGATGCATCAAGGACCAAGTTTGGATGTGTCTTGATGTAGGAGTGAGTAGTGATTACATATGGTTCTCGACAGCTGAGATAGCATGAGCAGAACTACGCTACCCATGACCTGGAGTTAGCAGCAGAGGTATTCTCCTTGAAGATGTGGCAAAACTATCTGATGGGAAAATGTTTTATAGTGTACTCTGATCACAATAATCTCAGGTATACCTTCTATCAAAAGGACTAGAACCTGAGACTGCGACATTGGCTTGAGTCCCTCTAAGACTATGAATTTAAGATAGTCTATACTCCTGGGAAGGGGAATGTTTTAGCAGATTCACTCAGCCGGAGATCTGATATACAACTGCTATGTGAGGCGATGAAGTAGCTAGTCGCTTTACTGATATCATTTATGGAATGAGATAGAGTATCTTTTCTTCATTCTCTTACAGTCACTCCCCCACTTCTTTAGCGAGTCAGGGAGGCACAACGTGGGGACGCTAACTACGAGGCTCGACGTGCTCAGATATCCATAGGGCAGGCACCTGATAGATTTTATGAAGGTGGGGAGCACATCAACCTCTTCATAGGACATACAATGGTACCAGTGTCGCTTCTAGAGGAAGTGAGGGGGAGTTCCACACATCCCCTCTAGTAGTACTCCCAAGAGTGGAAAAGATGTACCAGGATCTCCGATGACATCACTGATGGTCGGGAAGGAAGAAAGTAGTAGTAGAGTTTGTCTCTCGATGCCTCACTTACCAGTAAGTGAAGGAAGAGAATCATGTACCAGTAGGCTTGGTTCATCCTTTAGAGGTCCCAGAGTGGAAGTTGGTTGGGATATACATGGACTTCGCGGTAGGACTTCCACGTACATCTGGGGGTCATGACTCGATTTGGGTGATCATCGACCGACTCACCAAGTCGTCCCACTTCCTACCGATCAGAGAGCAGGGTTCAGTAGAGAGCTTGGGACTCCTCTATGTCCAGGAGATTGTGTGGCTACATGGAGTACCCTTGACAATTTTCTCCGATCGTGATACATGTTTTACTTCCCGTCTATGGAAGGGGTTGTAGGAGGATTTCGGGACGTAGCTTCATTTGAGCACCGCTTTCCATCCTCAGATGGATGGACAAACTGAGCAGACCATTTAGACCCTCGAGGACATGTTGCGTTCTTGTGACCTTGACTTCGGTCATAGCTTGGAGGATCACTTGTCTTTGGTGGAGTTTTCATACAACAACAGCTATCACTCCACCATTGGGATGACACCTTTTGAGGCGTTGTATGAACGACCTTGCAGATCACCTTTGTGATGGACTAACCCAGGGGAGCTAGCACTAGTGGGACCAGAGATGGTACAGGATACCACAGAGAATGTGCAGATCATCCAGGAGCAGATGAAGACTGCACAGAGCAGGCAAAAGTCGTATGCCGACAGGAGACAGAGACCTCTGGAGTTCGAGGATGGCGACCACGTCTTTCTACGAGTCTCACATCGACGAGGTTTGCGTAGATTTGTAAGAGGTGGAAAGTTATCTCCGAGGTTCATCAAACCTTTTCAGGTCCTCAGCAGAGTTGGTGAGGTGGAATACTTCTTATCTCTTATGCCTCAGTTGCATCAGGTGCACGACGTCTTCCACGTAACCTAGCTGAAGTGATACGTGCACGACCCTTCCCATGTCATCGACCACAGAGAGCTGGACGTCAACGATGGGGTGACTTTTACGGAGGTTCTAGTAGAGATTGGGGATCGACATGTGTAAAGACCCGTAAATTTCAAGAAATTTTTTTTCTTAATTTTCTTTGGAATTTTACAAGAACGCAATTTCTGACGACACCTGATTCCGAGGCCCGGTATTCCCGGAATCATTTTCGGAAGTTGGCTCAGGTACGTTCAGTGAACAAACGAGCGGGTTTTTCTAACTTTTGAACCGGTTCTCGGAATCAAATTCTGAGGGCACCGATGGAATCACAGCGCCGATATTTGATTAGAAACGCCTCTTCTGGGGTTGCGTTTGCTCGAATGTGGTTTTTTATTTTTGGGCTTTAAGTTAAGAAATAAAATAATGTGGTACGACAAACTTTATTTTATTTCACTTAAGCCGCTTAAAGCCACTTAAAGCTGCATAAGCTGAGTTGAAGCGGATAGGGTGGAACCCAAAATATCCTACCCTCTTGGTAGGATATTTGTGATGTGGGGCCCGCACGAGCCCCACCGTTTCTTTTCCTCTAAGTAACGCACCCACGAAAACCTTTTTTAATGAAAGTCAACTGGGGCGTTTTCTTAAACAATTAAACGCTCCTATTTAATTGGACAGTTTATTCGTTGAAATTAATTCTATGAATTAATTTGTTCGTTTCTTAACCTGTTTCAAACCGTTGGCATATTAATAAAATAAGACCAACACACCTTTCTTCTGGGATGCGATTTGTTGAGAGGATTTGGAGATTCTGTGCCTTCAACCTCCTTTGCGAAGAACGCGAAGAATGCGAAGAACGCGAAGAACGCCGGCCTCCGACGAAGGGCGACGAAGAACGCCCGACCCCCGGAGATCGACGCGACGTCGACGCTTCTTCTGCGATGTTATTTCCCCGCGAAAAATCTTCGATCAACTGCTTGAGGTAGGAGATTTCAAATCTTTTAAATATTTGTGGATTATAACAACAACATGGATTTAATTGTTATAATTAAATCTGTATGTTCTTGATCCTCGGAGTTCGTCGACGCGACGCCTTTCCGCGACGACACAACGCCCTTCCGCGATGCGATGATCCTCTTCTTCCGCGATGGTAAATTCTGCGAAGAACTCTCGTTCGACGGCGACGGCGAGGTAGGGATTTTTATTTGAAAAATAATATTTTATTCCCGTAGTTGTTTCCTTCTAAAACAAAGAGCCCGAGATCAAAGTGAAATTTTAATTTATTAAAATTGTATCTTGTTATGTTTTCATGTGTTGATCATTATTTCCTGATTGTTATCACCTAATGCGGAGGGTGCGGGCCAAACAAACATGGCCCGACAACCCTCCGCAGTTCTTCATTGATGTGCGAAACGACGGACAAAGACAAAACGGGCCGCAGAGACGATTTGTTGATTCCGCAGTGAAGAACGGGACCCGGGAGGAGCTATGGCACAGACGGAAATGGAATCGGACCACCGGAGCAACTCTGGTGGCCCGTGGAATCCACCGGCGGCGGCGGCCGACCAGACCCGCGACCGCGCGGGTCTGGCGAGACACGGGACGAGGCTCTGCCGCGTCCGCTGACCAAGCGCGGCCCCACGCGGGGCCACAGCTCCTCTTCCCGCGGGGGCTGCATGCCCCGCGGCTCCCCTTGCTCGGCCGCTCGGCCGAGCCGAGCCGACCCGCCGGCCGGGTCACGCCCAGGCCGGGCCGGGTCGCGCCAAACCGGGTCGCTCCGGGCCCAGACCCCCCGTTTCCGGACCTTTTCAGTCTTTTGGTCATAACTTGAGCTACGGGCCTCCGAATGATGCGCCGTCAGCAGCGATACGATCCTTGGATCGAGATGGTTGTTTCGGTATATCACACTCAAGGTTTTGGAATACTTTGGGTCGTCCGGGTTGGTTCGTACACGAAACCAACCGGGCCCTCGGAGCGGAAACGCTCATATCTTGAGCTTCAGACGTCTGATTGACGTGCCATTGACTTTGTTGTTTTCCTCTAAGTAAGACGGATCTTTTGGCTTACTACGCAATTGGTTTGGACGCAGGTGGAGTACGGTCGGGTTGGTTTTGACTTAAAAACCAACCGGGCCCCTGGGATGTAAAAGTCAATAACTCTCAGACCAGGCGTCCGATTGACACGCCGTCTGCGGCGTTGAGTTCCTGTTGACGATACAGAACTTTTGGATACATCAACTCTGGACTATGTGTCAGTTGATGTATCAGCCTCTCGGCTCATGGAGCGGACCCTCCGAATGAGCTTGCTGTGTGCGGGAACCCTAGAGCTGGTTGCGACTGCTACCGTGACGACGACGACTGTGCAGAGATCCTCAGTGGATTCGACTGCGACGATGATGAAAACAGTACGGGAATCCTCCGTGTTTTCGGTAGTGACCACTACGGTACATCTTGGGATAAGTCAACTCCGAACTATATGTCAGTTGATGCATCGACCTCTTAGCTCGTGGAGTGGACCCTCCCAGAACGATCATGCTGTGGGCGGAAACCCTAGAGCCGGTTGAGACTTGACGACGGCTGATCGAACGACTCGGCGTGTTACGGATAGCCCTGTGGGGAGCGCTTGGTTGTAGCGGCAGACCCACGGCGGAGGAGTGCTTGGTTGTAGCGGCCGACCTGCGGTACTCAACAGAAGGAGTACCTCTGGAGGCTATGAGGGGGAGCGCTTGGTTGTAGCGGCATACCCACGACGGAGGAGCGCTTGGTTGTAGCAGCACGGGGGAGCGCTTGGTTGTAGTGGCAGACCCACGAAGGAGGAGCGCTTGGTTGTAGCGGCTGACCCATGGTACTCAACAGAAGGAGTACCTCTAGGGGCTATGATGGGGAGCTCTTGGTTGTAGCGGCAGACCCATGGTGGGAAGCGGTTGGTTGTAGCAGCAGGCCCAAAGTACTCAATAGGTGGAGTACTACAGCAGTCCAATGTAAGAGGGAAGCGCTTGGTTGTAGTGGCATAACCATTGTACTTGATGGAGAAGGACTTTCCCAATAGCTATGGGTTCAACTTCATGATCGATCCTGTGTGGGTCATTGCGGGGGTTAGTACCTATCGATCCTTTGTGGGTCCGACGGCTTAGATGGATCAGTGATCATCTCTATTGTCATTCGAAGAAGTATACCTGTGTGAGCTGAAACCCTGTTTGCTTTCCTTTGTGGATTGTGTTGTTCGATCCTGTGTGGATTTACGTTTTTCTTTCCTTTGTGGATTGTGTTGTGCTATCCTGTGTGGATTTACGTTTTGCTTTCCTATGTGGACTGGGTTGTACTTGAGCTCGGATGTTGGAGCCGAGCGAGAATTTATGACTTAGGTATATGTATGGGCATATACCTAAGCCGTGTCGGATGTTACTTCGTGATTGTATCTTTCCTTTGTGGATTCTGGGAGACCTTAGGGGGTCTCGGGGTCCCTACTGAGTAGCTTATACTCACCCCTGCACGGGCTATGCCCGCACTACGTTGTGTTGGTTGCAGACGACGGACAACGCTGATTGTGGTGGAGGCTTGCGGAGCAGGACAGTACCTAGAGGTGGACCACTGGGCGGGACATACTCGGAGCGGTCGGCTAGACCCGAGGAGTAGTGGAGGCTATCTGTACCCACCCTTCATGTGGGATTCCCAGTGGACAGCTTGACGTCACAACTTTACTTTTCAGTTGATGTTTTCCCTTTCCAGTTGTACTTTACTTTCAGTTTGGGTTTGTATTCTGGCCCACTTACTTTCCGCACTTACTGTTGTACCAGTTTTTACTTAGTGTTTACTTATGCCTGCTTACTCTGTGGTGTTGGTTGTTTACTTTACAAAGGCAATGCCTTCCCTTTACCGGTATTTACACCTTGGTTCTAGTCGCCATCCCCTGGCCTATGGAAGGTGGGCTTGGGGTAGTCACGGCACGGTCCCCGAGGACGGTTCGTGACAAATTGGTATCAGAGGAGTTCGGTTCTACCGCAGACTCTGATCTTTCTACTATGTGAAGCAATAGTGTTGAGCATATTGAGTGTGGTTATCAGTCCAGGGAGTCCAGTGTTGGTGCGACGGCCGACGTATCCGTACACCAGGACCCTGACTTCTGATTTCCGACTTAATGCACGAAAACATTGATTGTATGTGTGTTTCAAGTTTTCTTTATAATTACTTATGTCAGCTCACCAGGTATACTGTTCTGACTGTGGCACAACTATTTATTTTTAGGATGGCCCCATGAAGGCAGCTAGCTAGGGTTCCGAGAGTTGAGTGTGACGACAGCCCGCCGAGCGACGAGGCCTCGGTATAGGGCCCTTTGACAGCAGAGGCACCGGCGATACCACTACCCGCCGAGCCACCGATGCTTCCAGCCCCGACCGCTGATGATGCACGTCGCCTTAGTGCACTTCATGAGTTCCAGCGCCAGCGACCGCCCAGGTTCCATGGGGAGACGGACCCCCAGGCAGCTGAGGACTGGCTGGAGGCGGTTGTACGAGTTTTCCGGTTAGTGAGGACACCAGCAGACCTTATGGTGGTCCTTACAGCGAGCCTCCTGCATGCAGCAGCATGCAGATGGTAGAGCCTGATGCTCCAGGTGCACGAAGAGGCATCACTCCTTTGGACGGACTTTGAGAGCCTTTTTCACTCAGAGTTCGTCCCAGCCACCCTCTGAGCGGTGCGCATCCAGGAGCTACTATAACTGCGGCAGGGAAGCATGACAGTAGCCCAGTACGCGGCGAGGTTTACCGATCTCTCGCGATATTCCACGGACATGGTATGAGACCCATTCTTCAGGGCCTGAACCTTCAAGCAGGGGCTCAGGTGAGAGATCAGAGCTTCAGTTGTTTCTCACAGCATTCCGACACAGACATGAGTGTTGGAGCGAGCCCTCTTAGTGGAGAGTTTCCTTGCTGAGCAGTCTTTAGCAGCAGGACCCACCACTAGCCGGCATGCGGCAGAGTCTTCTACAGCGGGCAGTAGACAGATGACGCAAGGGTCTAATAGGACTAGACCTACCGGTGGTCGACCGCGTGACACATGATCGATTGTGCGAGGCACCCGGGGTGGACAACGACTTACCATGAGCGGACAATGTTACTCCTGCAGCAGGGTTGGTCTCATGGCTCGTGACTGTCCGACCCGCCATACGAATGACCAGCAGATGAACGAAGGACCTCCCAGGCAGAGGTAGATGTTCGATCGAGGCGGATCGCATGGAGCAGGAGACCGTGGCAGGGGAGCTGGCCATGCAACTGGAGGTGGACGACGCTTCGAGGTGTTTCCACCACCACCACCAGGAGGTCCACCATGACCACAGGGAGCTGGTGGACATGGGAGAGCTCAGGTTCAGGCAGCTGAGGCCTACGATCGCGGAGCTCCGGGAGCAGATGAACAGGAGCGGGACTAGCTCCAGACCTGGAGACTTTTGTTTATGTTGCTTCTAGCGTTGTTGATGTTTGTTGTAGATGTTTTGTGTCTTTGTACTTTGAGCTGCAGTAATAAAAGACACTTTTCTTGTGGCGTTTACCTTCCTGTCCTCTCTTTTAGTTATTACTAAGAGGTTCCAGTTTAAAAACCGTTGACTTGACCCTCACTTTGAGATACCTACTGGAGGAGACCCAGTGACCACACACTAATGCCGATAGTGTGACTCAACCCTTGGAGGCGAGAGTAACAGTTGGATCTCTTGGTAGTAGTGTCGAGGCCTTACGACGTCATCCTTGGTATGGAATAGTATCATCCATGTCAGGATTGACTGTATTAGGTGAAGAACATGGTTCATCCAGGGGATGAGACCAGATTTCTCTTATCTGCAAAGAAGAAATCTCAGCAGCTCTAGAAGGACCAGAGAAGGTCCAGGTCATCCAGGAGCGGATGAGGACAGCTCAGAGCTGGCAGAAGTCTTATGCTGAGAAGAGGCGGAGGCCAATAGAGTTCGAGGATGGCGACCACGTCTTCTTGCGGGTCTCACCTCGACGTGGTTAATGGAGATTTGGCCGAGGCGGTAAGTTGTCTCCACGCTTCATCGAACCATTCCAGGTCCTCATCGGGATCGGTGAGGTGGCTTATCGCCTGGCTCTACAACCTCAGTTGCACCGGGTGCACGACGTCTTCCACGTATCTCAACTGAGAAGATACGTGCACGACCTGAAGCATATCTTTGACCATGGGGAGCTAGACGTTGATGATGGGGAAACTTTTGCGGAGGTCCTGGTGGAGATCGAGGATTGACAGAAGCGGGTACTACGTGGACGGTCGATTCCTCTAGTGCGCATCAGATGGCAGCACATGAACCTCCAGAAGAGCACTTGGGAGCGGGAGGCTCAGATGCGTGCTCAGTACCCACATTTGTTTCACTAGATTATGATGTATCTTTACGGGGATGTAAATACCTATGGTGGGAGTGATGTAAAGACCCGTAAATTTCAAGGAAATTTTTTTCTTAATTTTCTTTGGAATTTTACAAGAACACATTTTTTGACGGCACCTGATTCCGAGGCCCGGTGTGCCCGAAATCATTTTCGAAAGTTGGCTCAGGTACATTTAGTGAACAAACGAGTGGGTTTTTATAACTTTTGAACCAGTGCTCGGAATCGAATTCCGAGGGCACCGATGAAATCACAACGTCGATATTTTCTTAGAAACGCCTCTTCTGGAGTTGCGTTTGCTCGAGTGTGGTTTTTAATTTTTGGGCTTTAAGTTAAGACATAAAATAATGTGGTACGACAAACTTTATTTTATTTCACTTAAGCCGCTTAAATCCACTTAAAGCTGCTTAAGCTAAGTTGAAGCGGATAGGGTGGAACCCAAAATATCCTACCCTCTTGGTAGGATATTTGTGAGGTGGGGCCCACACGAGCCCCACCGTTTCTTTTCCACTAAGTAACGCTCCCACGAAAACCTTTTTTTAATGAAAGTCAACTGGGGCATTTTCTTAAACAATTAAACACTCCTATTTAATTGGGCAGTTTATTCGTTGAAATTAATTCTGTGAATTAATTTGTTTGTTTCTTAACCTGTTTCAAACTGTTGGCATATTAATAAAATAAGACCAACACACCTTTCTTCTAGGATGCGATTTTTTGAGAGGATTTGAAGATTCTGTGCCTTCAACCTCCTTCGCGAAGAACGCGAAGAACGCGAAGAACGCGAAGAACGTCGGCCTCCGACGAAGGGCGACGAAGAATGCCCGACCCCCGGAGATCGACGCGACGCCGACGCTTCTTCCGTGACGTTCTTTCCCCGCGACAAATCTTCGATCAACTGCTTGAGGTAGGAGATTTAAAATCTTTCAAATCTTTGTGGATTATAACAACAACATGGATTTAATTGTTATAATTAAATCTGTATGTTCTTGATCCTCGGAGTTCATCGACGCGATTCCTTTCCGCGACGACGCAACGCCCTTCTGCGACGTGACGATCCTCTTCTTCTGCGATGGTAAATTCCGCGAAGAACTCTCGTTCGACGGCGACGGTGAGGTAGGGATTTTTATTTGAAAAATAATATTTTATTCCCGTAGTTGTTTCCTTCTAAAACAAAGAGCCCGGGATCAAAGTGCAATTTTAATTTATTAAAATTGTACCTTGTTATGTTTTCATGTGTTGATCATTATTTCCCAATTGTTATCACCTAACGCGGAGGGTACGGGCCAAACAAACATGGCCCGACAACCCTCCGCAGTTCTTCGTTGATGTGCGAAACGGCGGACGACGACAAAACGGGCCGCAGAGACGATTTGTTGATTCCGCAGTGAGGAACGGGACCCGGGAGGAGCTACGGTGCAGACGGAAATGGAATCGGACCACCAGAGAAACTCTGGTGGCCCGCGGAATCCACCGGTGGCGTCCCGGCGCGCCGCCGGATGGAGCCGCCGCGGCTGAAGCCGCGGCGGCGGTGGCCGACCAGACCAGCGACCGCGCGGGTCCGGCGAGACATGGGACGCGGCTCTACCGCGTCCGCTGACCAAGCGCGGCCCCACGCGGGGCCGCAGCTCCTCTTCCTGCGGGGGCTGCATGCCCCGTGGCTCCCCTTGATTGGCCGCTCGGCCGAGCCGAGCCGACCCACCGGCCGGGTCGCGCCCAGGTCGGGCCGGGCCACCCAGGCCGGGCCGGGTCGCGCCAAACCGGGGCGGTCCGGGCCCAGACCCCCCGTTTCTGGACCTTTTCGGTCTTTTGCTCATAACTTGAGCTACGTGCCTCCGCACGACGCGCCGTCAGTGGAGATACGATCCTTGGATCGAGACGGTCGTTTCCGTATATCACACTCAAGGTTTTGGAATACTTTGGGTTCGGCCGGGTTGGTTCGTACACGAAACCAACCGGGCCCTCGGAGCGGAAATGCTCATATCTTGAGTTTCGGACGTCTGATTGGCGTGCCGTCGACTTTGTTGTTTTCCTATAAGTAAGACGGATCTTTTGGGTTACTCCTCCCGAGGTTTGGACGCAGGTGGAGTACGTTTGGGTTGGTTTTGACTTAAAAACCAACCGGGCCCCTGGGACGTAAAAGCCAATAACTCTCAGACCGGGCGTCCGATTGACGCGCTGTCTGCGGCGTTGAGTTCCTGTTGACGATACAGAACTTTTGGATACATCAACTCTGGACTATGTGTCATTTGATGTATCAGCCGCTCGGCTCATGGAGTGGACTCTCTGAATGAGCTTGCTATGTGCGGGAACCCTAGAGCTGGCTACGACTGCTACCGTGACGACGACGACTGTGCAGAGATCCTCAGTGGATTCAACTGCGACGATGATGAAAACAGTACGGGAATCCTCCGTGTTTTCGGCAGTGACCACTACGGTACATCTTGGGATACGTCAACTCCGGACTACATGTCAGTTGATGCATCGACCTCTTAGCTCGTGGAGTGGACCCTCCCGGAACGAGCATGCTGTGGGCGGAAACCCTAGAGCCGGTTGAGACTTGACGACGGCTGATCGAACGACTCGGTGTGTTACGGATAGCCCAGTTGGGAGCGATTGGTTGTAGCTGCAGACCCACGGCGGAGGAGCGCTTGGTTGTAGCGGCAGACTCGCGGTACTCAACAGAAGGAGTACCTCTGGAGGCTATGAGGGGGAGCGCTTGGTTGTAGCAGCAGACCCACGACGGAGGAGTGCTTGGTTTTAGCAGCACGGAGGAGCGCTTGGTTGTAGCGGCAGACCCACGATGGAGGAGCGCTTGGTTGTAGCGGCTGACCTGTGGTACTCAACAGAAGGAGTACCTCTAGGGCCTATGAGGGGGAGCGCTTGGTTGTAGCGGCAGACCCATGGTGGGAAGCGCTTGGTTGTAGCCGCAGGCCCACAGTACTCGATAGGTGGAGTACTACAACAGTCCAAGGTAAGAGGGAAGTGCTTGGTTGTAGCGGCATAACCATTGTACTTGATGGATAAGGAGTTTCCCAATAACTATGGGTTCAACTTCTTGATCGATCCTGTGTGGGTCATTGCGGGGGTTAGTACCTATCGATCCTTTGTGGGTCCGACGGCTTAGATGGATCAGTGATCATCTCTATCATCATTCGAAGAAGTATAGCTGAGTGAGCTGAAACCGTGTTTGGTTTCCTTTGTAGATTGTGTTGTTCCATCCTGTGTGGATTTACGTTTTGCTTTCCTTTGTGGATTGTGTTGTGCTATCCTGTGTGGATTTACGTTTTGCTTTCCTGTGTGGACTGGGTTGTACTTGAGCTCAGATGTTGGAGCCGAGCGAGAATTGATGACTTAGGTATATGTATGGGCATATACCTAAGCTGTGTCGGATGTTACTTCGTGATTGTATCTTTCCTTTGTAGATTATCCTTTGTGGATTCTGGGAGACCTTCGGGGGTCTTGGGGTCCCTACTGAGTAGCTTATACTCACCCCTGCATGGGCTATGCCCGCACTACGTTGTGTTGGTTGCAGACAACGGACATCGCTGGTCGTGGTGGAGGCTTGCGGAGCAGGACGGTACCTGGAGGTGGACCACTGGGCGGGACATACTCGGAGTGGTCGGCTAGACCCGAGGAGTAGTGGAGGCTATCTGTACCCACCCTTCAGGTGGGATTCATAGTGGAAAGCTCGACGTCGCGGATTTACTTTTCAGTTGTTGTTTTTCCTTTCCAGTTGTACTTTACTTTCAGTTTGGGTTTGTATTCTGGCCCACTTACTTTCCGCACTTACTGTTGTACCAGTTTTTACTTCGTGTTTACCTCTGCCTGCTTACTCTGTGGTGTTGGTTGTTTACTTTACAAAGGCAATGCCTTCCCATTACCGGGATTTACGCCTTGGTGCTAGTCGCCAGCCCCTGGCCTATGGAAGGCGGGCTTGGGGTAGTCACGGCACGGGCCCCGAGGACGGGTCGTGACAACATGAGAGGGTCCTTCATGGGCAGTTGATACATCTAATGCGTGTTCGTTGGCAGCACAAGAACCTCCAGGAGAGCACATGGGAGTGGGAGGCTCAGATTCATGCTCAGTACCCCCACTTGTTCTTTTAGTTTGAGTTGTGGCTTATGGGGACACAAATCCCGAAGGTAGGGAGAATGTAATGACCCAGAATTTCCATGTAATTTTTTTTAATTAAATGAGAATTTTATGAGTCCGTGAAAATTAACGGCGCGTGATTCCGAGAACCGAAGTGCCCGGAATGAATTTCTAAACTTTTTTTGGGTACGTTCAATAAACATACAAGAAGGTTTTTGTAACTTTTGAACCGGTGCTCAGAATTGAAATCAGATTCCACCGTTGAACTTGCAGCACCAGTATTCGCTTAAGGGGACCGTCACCTCAACCACAGTAGGTTGAGAGTGAAAGATAGAATTTGGGTTTTTTCGTGAAAGAATAAAATAAAATAAAATTGTGTAACATTTTATTCTATTTAGAACTCCTATGTAGATGTTGAGAGGTGGGGACTGCCATAACTAAACCTCTCATGTGAGGTTATGAAGGTGGGGACCACCAGAATTAACCTCCTAAGTGGGTTATGGTGGCGGGGACCACCCGAGACTAAAACCCTCTGGAACTCCCCTCTTTTGTGCCACCCCCTTAATTAATTATACCAAATCATTAATTAATTAATTAAGATAATTTGAAATTATGCCAACAAACATAATAGATAACTTGTTCTATTATGTGGGATAATTTTCATTTTGGTGGAATTGAGAGGAAAGGGTTGGCAAGATGAGAACATAGAAGAACACATCCTCCAATAAAGAGTTCCTCCAATGAAGAACGCCGACACATGACTTAGACTTCTTCCTTGAGACATTATCCAATGGTGGACATCTTCAACAATGAAGAACCACCTTCATCAAAGAGCAGTCATCCGATGAACGAGCTCGAGATTGGAGGCATGTGGCGGGTGCGACGAATGTCGACAAATTCGTCTTATCTCATCAACGTAAGCAATCAAATGAGGTAGGGGTGTGTTTTAATTTGATCAATGTTAAATTCCCTCTCACATTGAATCATATTCCTTGAGCTGTATGCTACCACCCGAACGTGGAGGGTATGGGCTAAACAAATATGGCCCGACCCCTCTGAAAATCTTGTGGATCTTTTGTGTGATATTATCGATGGTGTCGGTGACCGGTGTTGATGGTTGGCATCGATGGAACTCGATAATCTCTATGAAGGAGAAGAATGAAGGGCGGCTGGTCAAGCCGGCTGCTGGTGAAGGCATGACGCTCTGCCACCCGCGGCCTCCGCCGCTCCGTGGCCTCCGCGCCCCACAGCACTCTCCCACCCTGTGGCCTCCGCACCCCATGACGATCCGACGCGTGTGGCCTCTGTGCCCTGCGGTGCTCTGCTGCCCTGCGGCCTCCATGCCTCATGGCCTCACGCTGCATGCGGCCTCTACGGTCCCTTGCGGTCCTCCATGGCCCCTCGCGGCCTGCCAAACCACCCAGCACTGGCCGGGATGGACCCAGCAGGCCGGGTCGACCCAAACCGTTTTGGGTCGGTCCAGGCTGGGTCGGATCGGGTCGGTCCGACCAGGTCGGACCGGACCCAGACCAGCTACAAGTTTTACGCTCCTTTGGCCATAACTATGGCATTGAGAATCCGTTTAACGAACCATAAATGGTGCTAGAAACCTTGGAGTGATACGATCCCTTTGGTATACCCCACTAGAGTTTTGGGTAAAGTTGAGGAATGTTCGGGTTGAATCGATCACGAATCCAATCGGGCCCTCGGGACAAAAAGGCTAATAACTTACAGACCGGACATCCGATGGCACACTGTCTGTTTCTTTGAGACCCCTATGATGTGGTGTTCCTTTGTGATACTACTTCATGGGAATTCATGGTAGTTGGAGTATCGATTAGTGGATGGTGGAGCGGACCCTCCTGGAGATAAGCGAGCGTAGTGTGGGAACCCTGTAGATGGATGTGACGTGAAGAATGAAGAGTAATCCTGTGTGGGTCAGCACTGAGTGATCCTATGTGGGTCAGCACCTAGCGATCCATTGTGTGTCAGCATCAAGAAATTCTATGTGGGTTAGCACCTAGCGATTCTGTGTGGGTCAGCACCGAGAGATCATGTGTTGGTTAGCAATGAGCGATCATGTGTGGGTCAGCAGCAGAGCCTCTTAACATAGTAAGATGATTTAGTAGTTACATCTAATCATCTCTACTACTGTAATTAAGTTATAGCTGGTGTGAGCTAAGTATGTACCTTGTGGTACTTTCCTTCTTAGTAATACATTGGTGGTATTCTTCTGTGTGTCATGTCGGTGTGGTACTTACCTTCGTAGTTTTCCTTCCTTTGTGGAATGGTTGAGCTTGGGGCTTTTGGGTTGGACCCTATGTTTCCTCATGATTGAGATGGGTATTCTTGATAACTTATGTATATGTATGGGCATATAACTAAGTAGGGTTGAAAGTTGACTTCATGCTTTGTGGTTTACCCTTTGTGGATTTTGTGAAACCTTGAGGGTCTCAGGGTCACTACTGAGTATCATTATACTCACCCCTGCATGGGCTATGCCTACACCTTGTTGTGTTTCATGCAGACGACAGACAACACTGACTGAGGACAAGAGTACCAGGACTAGAGGTAGCTCGAAGGTGGACGTTAGATGAGGTGAACCGCAGAGGCGACCGTTCGTGATCTGTACCTACCCTTCAGGTAGGATCCATGGTGGACGATCCAGGAGCTGCTTTCCACCTATCAGTTGTCTTGTACTTTCCATTTTTCCTTGTACTTTTCAATTGGGCTTGTATTCTTCCCCTTTTTACTTACTGTACTCACTCTATTTGCTATTCAGTTTACTCGAGTTCATATCTTTCCATGTGCTTGGTTGGGTGTGTTATAGGTTATAAAGGCAATGCCTTCCCAGTTTTAGGGAATACGCCTTCGGTGCTGGTCGCCAGCCCCTGGCCTACGGAAGGCGGGTTTGGGGTAGTCATGGAATGAGCCCCGGGCGACGAGTCGTGTCACTGAGTGAAACTGAGTGGTGGGGAGAGGGAAAATCAGCCAACCAATAGAGGAGAAGGGAACCATAGGCCTTACCTTGTGGTGATTATGGAGAACCCTAGAGGAATCATGGTGCGATGGTGTGCAACAGGAACTCGACGAAGGGAGGGGCACATGCCATGGGTGTTCGGTCAAGGGGATATCATGCAAGAATATAGGGGGTGGGGGAGAGGAAGATTATGTTTTTTTAATTTTTAATTTAATTGTTTTAATTTAATTTTTAAAAAAATAAAACTCCGTACATGGTTTGGGTTGCACTGTTTTCCAAACTGTGGGCCAACCATGTGATGAACAGTAAATGTACACTACCTAAATGGCACTAACTGTGTGGTCTAGGTGCAAGGTTTTTGTAAACAATGAGAAGTCCGTGTGACACCTTCTTATCCTTTGAAAAAGGTTGCATGGTTTTTTGCTGAGAGCCACATCGTTTCAGAAAAACCTTGTGCCCTGTGCAAACCACCCAACTTGGGATTTTTGGGGCTTGAAACTATCGAAACTCAATGATACACCTAAGGGACCCATCATACCTTTACCCAAGTCTAAAAATAACATATTGAAGTGGTCAAACTCTTGAAATCCCGTTCTTATGTTATTTTTAAGGAACAACCCATCCAATAAATGCCAACAATTCAAGTTCCCTTGGAATTTCACCTTAGCACAATACACAGGTCATTACATGATGTGAACTAAGTTAAGTCAACCCAAAAAATCAAGTTAGAATTTCTTGATAATTTAAATCACCCCAACTTTTGGTGGTCAACCACTATGAAATGTGGTTCAATTTTAACTGAAGTAGTGGAAGTCTATACTGATTTAATATATTTAATTGTGGATTTTATCTTTTATGCATAAATTATCAATTATTATATTTATTACGTGGATGTTAATATTAAGTGAATTTACTTAAGTGTTTAACTATGTAATAGATAAAATTTATTCATAATACAATTTATTGTAGTTTTATCTTTGATTCTTATTAATTCATTAATTTATGTGATCGCAATCAAATATCCATAATGAAATATCCATGAAACTTGACAGAAAATAATAATAAAGTCGTATGATCATGATATTTTACTAATGATTAGGTTATCTGGTGGATGATAAACTAATTTTTAATCTAGGGGGAAATACATTGAACCGTTTATGGTTTGTGTTGAAGCTTTACACTTGTCCACCTATGTATCTATTTTGGATTCATTTCACATCAGTTACAAACTTGAATCACCTCCACCAATTTTGGAGTTCCATCCATTACCTATGATTTTACTCACACAAAGGTGAGGGAAACCAAAATATTGGTTAAGGGGTTTATATAAAAGAAACCATGGGCACATATACCCTTACATAATGATAGAATATATGACATAGATACCAACAATTTAATTTAATAATAAATTAAATGAATCCAATCACATAAAAAAGTTTGGTCTAGGCTCATGATCACCCACATGTATGCAACGAATTATGCATTTAATAAAAGTAACATTCAATTATAATTGTTCTTATTTAAGATAAATTGTGCAAGAATCAATTATCTTATTTAATTAATCAATTATTTTATCTTAATTATCATTTTAATTTCCTTGATATTCTCATCCATCATGATTTTAAACAAGTTAAATAAATTGATTTAAAAGTAACTATATACAATAGTGTACTTTGGAGGCAACATGGTGAGTATCTGTCCGAATTTCCTGATGTGTATTATACGCATATATTGTTTACTCTTGTGATATGTGTAAGACACTACTTATCACATAATATCATTACGTGTACTATTAACTTAATCATCACATGGTTTACATGTTTTTTTTGTTTTTTTACATAGCCTGTAATGCTTCATTTCACGTAGAGTAATAGCTATAATATTAATTATACATGACATGTAGATCATAACATCATGAAAAAATTAATCAAACATTTATATATATATATATATATTTATATATATAACTCACCACATGGAATTTCCTATCAACTTAATGACCACATGCAAGTACATGTTGATAATATTTGCACAATATAATAAATTAATTTTAATTCTGCCTAATTTGGTAAATGTACATGGTGTGTACAATGACATTTAAATAGAGTGTAATATTCTCACCATTTATCTGAGACACATGCCTAGGGAATTGTCATGTAACCGTGACCGAAAAAAATATTGGAGTATATGATTTGTACATGAGCTACACAGTGTGTGTTCCCCAAGTTACATAGTCACTAGTCATGTTGGCCATGTAAGAAGATACATGCCCTATCTATGAATAATGGAATACACGTCGTGTACTAAAGTTAAATAATGTGTACTCCTAATTACCATACGCTAGGCTGTCCTGGTCAACACATGATGTATAATTAAAATCATTGGGTGTAATTAATGCACACGACTTAAATTAATTATTAATTAACTCTTGGTGCATTGAACACTAGTACATGATGATTACCTCTGGGTTACACAATGTGTACATTTGTGTTATCTAGCTATATTAATCGACACCTCAATATAATATATTCAAATTTATTTCATTCATAAAATTAATCAATTTGATTACATTTATGAGAAACAAAGAGGAAGAAAATAGATCTTTCAATTAAAATTAAAGAATAAATAAATGGTAATTGACGACCAATAATAAATGCGTAAATCAATCAATGATATATAAATAATTTTTTGACCCCTTTGATACCACTTAATAGTTACGGGTGCAGCAGAAGTGTCAGATGGCTTGTGCCCAACTTTGATTTTTTTCATGATTGATGATTAATCTGAAATTTACACCACAATAAACATTGTGATCAATAGAATTGAATTAAATAATATAGACAATAGATAAATATCGGAACCAATGTGTAGGATTGTCACATATTACTTATAATTAATTTAATCAATTAAAGAATTACCTAACATGAAATTCTTTCTTTGTAGATAGATTTAACAATGGATCTATGTCGTACTATCATTATGATGTAGGAATCAAGATTATACGTCGTACTGTCATTGTGATGTAGGAATAAATATTAGATTCCCACAAGCGGGGATCCACATTTATTCTACTAAATACCAAGTGTCGTCGTAGGAATTTTTGGTTGCATGCACGGTAGATTATATTTCTTATGTCTTTCATCTTTGATCTCCCTAAGAATCCCTCCCAAAGAATTCTCCATGATCTCTCTATACTTGAGAGTAGAAGGTGGAAGATGATCACTCTATGTTCTTGGGAGTGTTATTGGAGAGAGAGCTGTCTATAGTTTGAGGGGATTCTCTCTAGCTATCATTGTGCACAATAAAATGAATTTGGATCTAATGAAAAATTATAAAATTGAGTTGATATACCACTAGTGTTAGAAATAAATAATTGCACAAGTGCCATTTATTATTTATTTAATCCCCATAGAACCCTATGTTTATAATAATAATATTATTATTATTATTTATTGACATGATCTAAAGTCATGAATTGAAATTAAATATTATTTATTCAAATAATTTTCAATATATATTATTTCCCACCATACCATTATACTCATTCTGTCATTACCCCATAATATTTATTGGGCCTTGAATAATAACTATTTATTTAATAAATAAATATCACTACACTATTCAATAATAAATAAATAAATATTATATTCACTAAATATCAAATAAATATTTATTAAATATTATGCTCATATGATATTCTTTCTATTAACTGGTGATGAAATATATGTGATCAAGTGGTCCTAAATAATTAATAAGCCACATGTGGTAATAATATATATTAAAATTGTTAAATAATAAATAATAATATATTATTTAACTAAGATTATGGATACACTTAGGGTGTGTCCCTCTAGGCCTCTTTCTCAGTGACATTAGGTGAAGCAACCTAAAGTTCAAGGTTAACATCTAGAAACATAGCAAGACACCCATAGAGAAAGAGGTTAATTCTGCAACAACATAATACCTCATACAGACACTTACTATGTAATATAATCACTTTATCACAATATCTCTAATCAAAAAGGTTTCATGCTAGTGACATCAACCCACATGCTCTATGTCTCTTTCTTTGACATTCTAAAAATCAAATTTTCCTATAGAACATCATTACCATGGATTTATTTAGGCTATATAATTTCCATCAAAGGGCCTGAGATATCAAATTTTGCTAAAGAACGGAAGGGAATAAACCTTTATCACATTATTAATTGATGAAATATTAATTATGATGCACCAAATGTATCCTACCTCTCCGGAAACATATGTCATCACAGTTTTTATCAACAAATCAAAGTACGTGACTTATAAAACTCATTAATGATAATCTTAAATTCTAAGGATCAATACATACATCCGTAGATAAGAACATCCATGAAACATATAAATATGGATTTCCTATTGGAGGGTCTCATTATCATAATACCCTACATTGGATATTACCATGGACATACACCATAAGAAGGTTCCTTAAAGTACTATGAGTCTCCACCCCTAATAGAATGTATCATTTGTGTCCATAAAATTATTTCATTGGGCTATAAAACATATATTTAAGAATACTATCATGATAAATTTGGGTTATCATCATAATGGGGAACTACTATGACCTTTTAATGTTAAAACTACTCTTAGTACATCATCGCATACTATGTTATGTAAAATAACAATCATGATGTGAAAAAGAATTTATTAATATTAAAAACAATGAATATGGGTTATCATAAAATACACACTGTGTATTTGTAGATAACATGAACCAGGCTACTGAAGTACACTTAAGAAACTCGTGATTCCTACATGACATGTTATTCTTCCAAACGACCCATTTAGTTTGTCTTCACATGAAAAAATGGAAGTACATGATCGACTATTGCCTAATCTCCACATGACATGTACAACAATGTACATGTCATGCACCATGGTTACATTGGTGTTTTCATTATCTTTTCTCCTATGAATCATACTTGGTCAAATTAGTAGTCTATTTTGAGCATTTTTACACATAGAACGTGATGATATAAAACTATTCATCACCAGAGGTAGTTTCTTAGACATTCTATTTGGATAGAGATCCTTAGCATCATAGAGATGACGTCAAAGCATGAGTGATGCTTTTAGAGAATACGTAGGGTTGATAACTCCCATAGAGACATTCATAGGACAAGACACTAGTCCCCTATATGTATTTTGAGTTGGGTACTCTCCCATGGACCTAAGGTGCAGGTCTTCCATTTTCAGGGTGTGTGTCTTCCATTTGAGAATGGGGTTGGAACTCCCTTGACCCCTATGAGGCATGAGTCCCCCATACTACAGTCAGAGTAATTACTCCCCCACACAACAGGGTATGGGTACTCTACCAACATAGGTTTGTGTTTTTTACCATGATTTAGGGCGTGGTTCCATCATTCTTTCATGGAGCTTGTACTCCCTTTGCCCCCTCCCACCAAAGATACCACAATGAGGGAAGAGAGATAATGACCCCCAAGTCCCACCTCTAGTAGGAATTGGGTTAGAGACTAGCACTGAGGGTATAAAAATATCATGAAATGAGAGGAATTACCATCTATAATAATAGAGGATTGGGAGATAAGATGAATCGTCCATAAGAAACTCCAAGACATAATATAAAAATAAATCAAAAACACCCCACATGCAAGTATAAATAAAACTGATACCAATGAAATTATTCAAAGTAAATACCCAAAATCAAAGATAAATTAGTGACAAAACAAAAATCTAAGGTCTGAGTTAGTAATTTTTATCAATTTCCACATAATCCCCATAGAAACCTAAAAACAGTTTTATATACATTGGGTGAGAAAATATATATACTCAGTAGGAAAACTAAAGTCTCTCGTGCACATGTGAAATAAGCATACTAATTCACCTGTGAGAAAACATAAGAACCAATAACACGTAAACTTATCAACTATCCATCCCAAACTCACTAAGGAATGATCACCAAATAACGCAATCCAAGTATAAAAACATAATAAGAAGCATATTGATAAAGGGTACCCTAAATCACTTTCCCATTGATTTTCAAATCTCAAACCCAAACATTGTACTTTATAGTGTGCATATCTCTTATGAATAACATATAAAACTACCCCACATGCATGGTCACATCACATCATTCCCATAGACGCCTAGTCTATCACCCCACAAACATGGTCACATCTCATCTCGCCTATAGAAACTGAGGCCACCACAACACAACCATAACGAAAGTAGTAGTTTATTGTGAACAAAAACATATCAACCTCATTCCCTCCTCCTACCATGCATAACCCCCACTATAAGCTTCCCCATAGCACAAGCATATCACATCTCGCTTGAAAACACATGAGCCACTGATCTATAGTATGATAATCACATATCACCCAAAAACACATGGGCCATCACATATCACCCGAAGACACCTGATCCATCACCTAGTGTACCAACAGACCTCTGACCATCAAAGCCTTTACATATCTACTCACCTGGAAGGGATAGTTGGAAATATAGGGTAAGAATCCATCCATCCTCATCACTAGGATATTGGAGAAAACCCCATGTGACGGTGGAGTGAGACCATCAGAAGGCCTAGGTAGATCATAGGTGGAGACCCTTGGAGTTTGAGATCAAAGATCATGGGTTCTTAATGGTTTCCCCTCACTAGGGGGAACAAAGGTTTGACTATGGGAGTAAGTTTTATCCTAGGCTTGTTAATACTTTAGAGGTGTTGATGCATGTGGGGAAGTTGGTTTATTAGTTTTAACTCCCACCATGGATTGATAGAGTTTGTGATATCTTCCATGTGTCCCAAATTTGAAGTTACCTTTACGATGGCTCTCATGTTATTGATTGGGGAGAGTTAGACATCGAGGACAACTTGACATTTGTGGAGTGGCCTATTGAGATCCAGGATTTTTGGGAGAAAGTGTTGTGCGAGTGAATTATCTTCTTGGTTCGTGTGTTGTGCAGGAGTGGTGGCTTAGAGTTATCCCCTTGGTTTGTCAAGTATGATATAGACTAATCACATTATATGTGATTAAGGCTTTGGGACATATCTCTTTCACAGTTAACTTTCTGGGAAATTTGTGAAAGATATTAATGTTGTTGGAAATGAGCTTCTAGAATTATATAAATCTATTTCCAGTGATGATGTAAGGGGTCATGTAACTTGAAAACACACCTAGATAACTTTCTTTTGAATAAGGCATAGTCCTTTCACTTGATATCTAGATCTAGATGAGTGAAAGAGAGTGATCTGAATACCAGTTTCTTCCACTAAAAATCCCATGGAAGACAGTAAAAAAATTATTAATAAGTTGAAAGATGATAGGGGTTGTTGGGTTGTAGATGAAGTGGAGGTCAAGCATCTTGTTCCAGTGTTTCATGTCCATCTATTTAAGTCTGAATAGATAGACATTTCTTCTAAAATCACTAGTTTTATTGGCCCCATTGTTTCTCATGATATAAACACCATGTTAATGGGATATATTCACAAATGTGAAGTATGTGTGAGATTAAACTATATACAATGGACTAAATACATAGGTTCATATGGTTTTTGCATAATATTTTTTAGGAAATTTCATTATATTGTGGGAGAAGATGTTTTACTCCTTATGAATAGATTTTTAATGGGTCTGAATCACTTACTTCATATAATGAGACTCACATAACACCGATTCCCAGAGTCATGAATCCATGATCATTTAGAATTTTGGCCCATTAACCTATTTAATTCAATATATAAAATTTATTTAAAGGATATGGTCAATAGATTGAAGCAGATTTTACCAACCATTATAACACACATGTAAAGGGCCTTCACACCAGATAGTTTGATCACATACAATGAAATTGTTGCACATGAAATATTTCACTGTATGAAAACTTGTTTAATTACAAAGTCATTCATGGTATTGAAACTAAATACAATGAAGTCGTATGACAGAGTGGATTAGAGGTATCTTAAATATACTTTAATGTGTGGGTTCCATGATGTATGGGTGCAAAATGTTATGAGGTGATTTTATATGTTTTTTAATAAGGTGATGATTAATGGTGGGTTTATGGATATCATTTTTCCATCAAGGGAGCCTTTTCAAGGATACTATTTGTCTATATACTTATTCATTATTATTTTGAATGTTTTTCCATGATTATCTCTAGTGAAGAAATGTAGGGGTGGATTCATGGAGTTAAAGCAATTAGAAAGGGTTAAGTTATTTTATATCTTTTTTTTGGTGGATGACTACCTCCTTTTGAGAGATAACGGGGAAGAATGCCTTGTTATTAAAAATCTCATCATTTTCTATTATAAATCTTCAAGACATGAGGTGAACTTCCATAAATATGAAGCCACGTTCAATAAAGAAGTTTCACAAGAGGTGTGAGATAATCTGTGACCTTTGATGGGTGTTAGAAATGTGGGAAAAGACAACAAATATCTTGGGCTAACATTGATCGAGTATGGAATCAGGTGAATGGGTGGAGGGGGAAATGTATTTCAAAGTATGAGAAAGAGTTTTTTTATTAAATTTATTTATAAAGTGATATAATTTTATTTTATGTCTTTGTTTAAAATCCAAGATTTCCTTACATAGTTCCACTCAATCTTTTGAAGAATTTAGTGGGGGTAGGAGGACAATAGGGACACAAAACAATGGGTTTCATGGAATAAGTTGTGTCAGCCAAAGGATGTGAGTGGTTTTGGGTTTTAGCATATAAGAAGGTTTAATAACACTCTCTTGGAAAAGAAATGTTGGAGGTTGGTTACCTCTATTGTCCTGTTATGATGGGGTTTTGATGGTGAAATACTACCCAAAAACATACCAGTACAAGAAAAATAGTAATTAGGAGTAGTCTAAACCATTCATAAATTATCTGGGATGCTTTTTATAAACAATTGTGAATTCATGTTTCATGAATATTTTCATGATATTTTTTTCACAATGGGTTTTTATTTAGAAGTGATTCGTTTAACAATGGTTTTAACCTCAACTATATATTAAGAGTTAGTTTTTTTAAAATATTGTTGAAATTTATTATTTATAATTCTTTATTATCTTGGTCCCATCCCAAGAAAGCCTCATGCCCGGATCCATCCAAACTTTTCCAGTAAAATTAAGTATAAATATGTATATGGTGAGATATAAACCACTTACCACTTGGTTATTCTACAAAGTCTTCACCACTCCGTCAAGATATTTATGTGGCAGTTAAACAGACTTTAATATACTTATATACAATTATATATAAAGATAAATACATATGTATATATATATATGTGTATATATGTATGTAGGTAAGTATGTATGTTTGTATGTGTGTACATGTATTTATTACTAATTTATAAATACATGCATATAAAAATATAATTGCATATCGACATAATATTTTTAAGTATGTGTATGTGTGTGTGTGTATATCACTACTGGAAATATCACCTATACCCACGGTTTAGAACCGTGGGTATAGCCCATGAAACCGTGGGTATAGGCTATACCCACGGTTTCATGGACCTTGGGCTAGAGTGGCATCACAATAGCTCTATACCCACGGTTCCTATAAAACCGTGGGCATAGCCCAAGAAAAACTCAGATTACCCACGGTTTACCAAACCGTGGGTATATATCTATACCCACGGTTTAGTAACCGTGGGTATACAGTTTTCCAGCACCCAAACTATACCCACACAACAGAATTACCCATGGTTTACCAAACCGTGGGTATAGATATATACCCACGGTTTGGTAACCGTGGGTATACAGTTTTCCCCCGCACAGCAAAATTACCCACGGTTTAATAAACCGTGGGTATAAACATTTTACCCCAGATCCTGCAGCTTCTAGCTTACCATCCTGCACCTCTGCAACTTCTAGCTTCCTACCATCCTGCACCTCTTCAACTTCTAGCTTCCTACATCCTGCACTTAAAAACAATAGAAACCAAAATACAAAATAGATGAATTTCAATCATGGTGGTGGGAAAATTAAAAATTCCAACTTGGATGGAGAAAAAGTGATAAAATTCCAGCATTCCAAAATGATGCATATATTAAAATGATGAAAAAAAGAAGACATTATCTATTTTACTAAGGTTATTACTAATCTAAATTCAATATTCCCATCGGTGTTAGAATCAAAAGAAAATGGAGGAAAAATCATGTCACACAGGAGTTCCCAGAACAAAACTGACTTACATTATCAATAATGATTACTACAAGACTAAGTTAAATCTAGGATATTATAAACCAACACAATACTAACCATTTATGTTTCCTCATGTCCAAGATTGTGTAACCATCTGTATTGCCTCATACTAACTGCAAGAACATAAAAACAACTAATTATGAACCTTTATTGCAAATGATAACAAGAATGAAGTACGATAAAATCCAATACTGAACTTGCATGAATAATAAAAGATCATTTTTGGTCAAGGATCATGGAAATCAGTGAGGATCTATCCCAAATGAAAAGAAAAAATATAATGAAATTTCTGCTATGTCAAAAAATAAAAATCAAAACAATAAGACCATGTTTTTAGCAAACTCAAGTGACCATCCATATTAAGGAAATTTGGAGTGCACTAACTTGAATATAGAAACTGCTAAAAAAAAGTGAAGAAAAATATATCTAATAATATGTTGAATATGAATATGGAAGATTCAGACGTTCACCAAAATTCAGGTTTTTATAGAGGATCTAAAACTAATTGTGGGAAGAATTTTGATTTGTGTCTGGATGCAGTGGGTATACAGTTAACGCTGCCAAAATTTATGATGAAATGGTCATGACCGGGTTTACTCAATGTATCAAGACTTATAATTCCCTTCTAAATGAACTGGCTCAATTGGGAAATTGGAAAGCAGTAGAATCCATCTTTCTAGACATGAAAATAAATAACACGCTACTCTCACACACTCAAACTACTCACTAACTCCATGCTTCTTGTTGTCCGACTCTTCACTATCAAAGAATGAATTTACACCAACATAGGTGTATCAATTCTTCTCCACGTTCATCTAATGATGAACTCAATGAATCTCCAATAAGAATACCTCCTAGATCTCCTTTATCTTACTTTCCATCCCACATATGGAAATATTTAGTTCTCTCTTTCTCCATGCTTGTTGTTGTCCTACTCTTCACTAATAATGAATGAATTTACACCAACATAGGTGTATCAATTCTGCTCTACATTAATCTAATGATGAAATCAATGAAACTCCAATAAGAATACCTCATAGATCTCCTTTCTATGACTTTCCTTCCCACGTATGGAAATCCTTAGTTCTCTCTTTGTATCTTTGAGATCTATTTCTATTGGTATATTCCAAGAGATTTCTTCCTTCTTTTGAAAGAGAAATATATCTATTTATTATATCTATATAATCACCATGTCACCCTCCAAATATCGAGTCATGATCACCAATTTAATCCACTGATATTCTTTCTGAAAGATAGAAATTTTTAACCTACAGGCCTGTTAAGTCTATTCTAAAATAGTGTGTTCATTACCACCATGGTGTGGAACCTTCATCTTCCAGTAATACCAACAAAAAATTTCATGTTCATTACTTCAAAATAAACCTCTAACATGAATACCACAAACATCAACTCTATGACTATATGAGTGAACCTTGTTGTATCAAACATGAAAATGATGAAAAAAATCCTTTGATGATGCATTTGTTGGTCGACTCAGAAACCGTATTCAGGACTATTTGGACTTCTGAATTTATGAATACTTTTCTTGGGAAATCTGATTTCAAGTAGTTGGGAGAATTTGGAAATATATGTACAGTAGCCGATGTGTTTATATGTTTCCTTTTTGTAACACCTCACTCTTTTCTTGCATTGTAATTTAAAGTGCAAGGTAATAATTATCGACATCAAAAGAAAATAATTTCTCAACACACTCATATTAAACCCACCTAGATGATGAGTAATCAATTATAGTACTCAACCCATCATAGCGGTTGAAGCATTATAGAATTTATTGTCCTAAAGTTACAAGATGAGTTATTGATGCTAATATAAAGTGAATCTAAAAGATGATAGATGAAGAAAGGTGCACATTTGGAAGATATGTTGAAGTGAAGAAAGAATGAAGATACATTTTCAAAAGATGACTCGTAGACAAAAGCCCTCCACCTGCCCAGCCCTCCCCATCCCTCCCCACTGCCAGCCCTTCCCCATCCCTCCCCACTGCCCAGCCCCTCCCCATCCCTCCCCACTGCCCAGCCCTCACCCTCCCCCCCTGCCCAGCCCTCCCCCTCCCCCCTGCCCAACCCTCCACCTACCCAGCCCTCCCCCTCCCCCTACCCAGCCCTCCCCCTCCCTCCCCACTACCCATCCCTCCCCCCCTACACAGCCCTCCCCCTGCCCAGCCCCCCTCCCCCTCCCCCTCCCCCCCTGCCCAGCCCTTTCCCTGCCCAGCCCCCCTCCCCCTCCCCCTACCCAGCCCCTCCCCATCCCTCCCCACTACCTAGGCCCTCCCCATCCCTCCCCACTGCCCAGGCCCTCCCCATCCCTCCCCACTGCCCAGCCCTCACCCTCCCCCCTGCCCAGCCCTCACCCTGCCCAACCCTCCCCCTCCCCCTTGCCCAGCCCTCCCCCTCCCCCCTGCCCAGCCCTCCACCTGCCCAGCCCTCCCCCTCCCCCTGCCCAGCCCCTCCCCCTCCCTCCCCACTGCCCATCCCTCCCCCCCTGCACAGCCCTCCCCCTACCCAGCCCCCCTCCCCTCCCCCTCCCCCTCCCCCCCTGCCCAGCCCTTTCCCTGCCCAGCCCCCTCCCCCCTCCCCCCTGCCCAGCCCCTCCCCCTCCCTCCCCACTGCCCAGCCCTCCCCCTGAATCTCCCTGCATGAAATATGTAGATTCATGACATGTTTTATTTGGATGCAGACCCAACCAGGTAAGGTACTGTAACTGTTAGAAAACATCCTAAAATTTTGATAAGGTACTACAACTCACTGTATTACAGAACATATTATAACAGAAAACAAATCTAAAATCAGATGTCCAACTAAATATGTTCCCTTAAGGTATGTTTATTTAAGGTAATACAACTCACTGTAATACAAAACAAATTATAACACAAGAAATACTAGTCAAACTCATGAAGAATGTGATTATCACTGTATCATTTACTTCTTGAGTTGTAAACAATATAAACTTCCATACATCCTATCCTGTTGAAGAGTTAGTTGGGAAAAAAAATACCTTCATCAATCCTCGCTGAGACATAAATGATACACATCTCTTAAGTTTCTTCTCCATGCTTATAAATCGAAGGCATTCATTCCATCAGCCCATGCACATTCACCAATATTTCGGTTCATCGCTATGCTGGGATGAGAACAATCAAAGTATGTCTAGAAAATATTAGACATGACCCACAAAAATCAATATACAGTGGAGTCAATAGTGAAAACATATCACCTGCATTCATATGTTGGATGAAAGGGAGGTTAACTCCATGATTTTACAACCAATAACCTGCATTCATATAGTGTGTAAATGCAAATGAAAAATGATGCATGGTAGGGAGGTTAATTCCACAATTTTAGGAAAACATACCTGTTGTAGAGATCTGGAACTTATTAGTGCAGGATTCCCTTGATCTCTTCATGTGCAGAGTGAGTCACCTGCAATATATAAATAAAAAATAATCAATATTCATCTTAAAAGATGAAGTGCGTAATAACGTATGAAAAAGTATTATGCGAAGGGAAATACTAAAAATTGTCTAGGAGATTATTTCAACGATATTACGAGAACATACCTATTGCAGGGTGAGCAACACATCGGTGAAGATTCGATTTAAGTGGCTGCTCTGGGAAGTTTTGTTAACATCCACCTCACCCGTGCACTTGCTTTGTGTTTTCAGTGCACCCTTCAAGAACACTTTCAGCTTCCAGAATGTTGATTCACTCTGCATCCCACATACCAATTATGGCCGAAAATAGAGAGGAAACAGAGCATTTGTGCTGCAATGAATAGTTAGAAATGTCAGATTTAATGATAGAAACCAGAAGTGTTTACCTTCAACTGGAAGACAGTGCCCCATTGATGATTGTTCAGAAGGCGCTGAAGAAAGGTGATGTCCTGGGAGTGGTCGATCCTCTAATGCGCCATGGTAATCAACTAAATTAGCTAAAAATTCATTTCTAGGAGCACTTGAAGTCCTACTGCATCATATTATGAAAATATGAGTCTGGGGTTAAATTGGATATTTGAGGATGCAGTTGAGTAAAAAGAAAACTTGTCATGATGTAAAAAATGGTGTGGTAAAACCATACCTTTAGCGACGGTGGATAAGTCGACACCGTGTCCAGCTCCTCACCCAGCCCCTCCCCCTCCTTCCCCACTGCCCAGCCCCTCCCCCTCCCTCCCCACTGCCCATCCCCCCCTGCCCAGCCCCTCCCCCTCCCTACCCACTACCCAACCCCCCCTGCCCAGCCCCTCCCCACTGCCCAGCCCCCCTGCCCAGCCCCTCCCCCCTGCCCAACCCCTCCCCCTCCCTCCCCACTGCCCAGCCCCTCCCCCTCCCCACCTGCCCAGCCCCTCCCCCTCCCTCCCCACTTCCCAACCCCTCCCCCTCCCTCCCCCCTGCCCAGCCCTCCACTACACCCCCACCCCCTCCCAACCGTCCCCTCCCAGCCCCCCCCCCCAACCCTCCACTGCATCCCCCCATCCCAAGCCTCCCCTCCACTACTAAGGCCAAGATTAGATGGTGAGATAATAATTAACACACCAAACCATAAAAACAAAAATGGAATGTGAATATTACCTAAAGAATTGTCAGATAACACCCCGAATGAAAACATAATCCAAAATGCATTTCATTGCATAAAGAAATTCACATACAAGCAGTCCGCCAATACAAAAAAAAATTAAAACTCCAACACAAGTCTCTTTGCTAAGTCAAAAATGGAGGGGATTAATATACCCCCATCACCATAATCGTCATCCCCATGTCCAACATCATCATCATCATCAGCAACATCGTCAGCATCATCATCACCAGCAGAAACATCATCATCATCATCAACAGCAGCAGCAATCGCATCACCAACAAAAGCATCAACAACATCCTAGCCAGCTCTATCGCCACCACCATCATCACCACTAGGACACTCATGGGAATCACCCGAGGCATTATGTAAAGAGCGCATTGATGCTATACATGAATCAAAAGTGGCAGCAACCTCTGGTGGTAGTGACTGACTCAACATTGACATAACTTTCATGAAATGTTCATTCATTAGCTTACTTTTTTCACACTCCTCTAATACTATTTTCCTTGTCACAGCTAATTCAGCACGCGTACTTTCCAACTCAGAGGCCTTAGAGGCATTAGAGGAGTCCGATGATGACCAATACCTAGAGGGGACAATGTTTTTGCTTGGTCTACAACGGACTCTTCATGGATGCTCCACGCCTAACACCTGACTCAAATGATCATTTGGCCCTAAGTTGTCAGCTTCCTCATCCATGGCCTCCAAGGCAGACTGTTGAAATTATACACATATTAAATTATGAATTTCGTATAAATGTTTGAAATATATATAAAAAAACTTACAATTTTTTCTTATGTTTGTGAATTAACTGCAGTTCCAACTGAAGCAGAATAATTTGGCACGAGGTACAAGACCTTCAATGCCCCATTCAGCTTGCTACATATGAGAAATGCACAAATTTGGATTACAACCATATATGATAAATGCAAAAAATTGGATTGAACGTACCAGCCGCTTCTCATGATCGGGCATTGTAGTGCGCCCCAATGTGTGTAGATATATCATTTCATCTTTGTTTTTTTTTTCACTGACACTTCCTAAGAAACAAAAAAACAATACAAGTAATAAGAATTAAATTTTATATAAAAACCATTAAAGATGGGTAGTACCTTATACTGTTCAGTCTTCCAATGTGCGATCATTTTTTGATATTGACTTTTTGGACAGTCAGGGTTTGTGGGTACACCCTCTAACTCGGTACCCACCCTGCTCCTCCAACCAATATGTAACTCATACTTGTATGACCGCAAATACTCTCCAAGATCACTCAACCTATTAGCTTTGACAGCTTCACCGTTAAGAAAGTTAAATCGACTCTGCAACGAAAATGTTAAGTCATATAAATACATTACTAATATAAATATAAATTTATAAAATTTCCGTACCCATATCTGTGCCCATGCCCTATCCTTGATGTCAGCACTGATATGTCTCCATGAGACCAGTTCCACCAGAACGATATCATGATATTTGGATAAAGTATCCATGAAACTTCTACACTCCTTAGTATTTTTACCTACCATTTGATTTTGAGGATTTTAATCCACCATAATATGAGTTTCGCGATTCTAGGCATCCCGCATTCGAGTGCGCCCATGTCGCCTACTAGAAGATCCCACTAAATAACAGAAGAGGTGAAAAGAGAAGAGTTAAGTGACAATAAAATAAGACAAAAGTGAAATTCTATAATTTGAAACATTTATAATAAAAAAACCTGATGCAGGCTCCTGAATAGGCTGTGAGGCATCCGTGGACTGTGCTGGATCAGCATCCTCCGAAGGAAGTATCTGTTTCATAGCATGCTCTGGATGATCTTCATGAACAAGAGTAGAAACTGAAGGAACAGACTCAATATGTGTATGATGGATGGTAGGAAAAGGAGGTGGCGTAGACATGTCAGAATATGCGTAGTAGGTCTGGGGATACATGAATGGATATGGAAATTGTGGAGGTGAGAACATCGGTCGAGTCGGCGTGGACATGGAATGGGAAAAAGAGGGTAAATGGGATGATGATGGTAGCATGTATGGGAACATCCCAGGGGTCTCAAGCGGAGTGCGGACATGTGTGGTAGATGGGATGTCCACTCATGGGTCAGTGTGGGAAGTGGTAAGACGGGAGCTCCGCCTAGGTCTAGGAGGATCCCTGCTCAGTCCCATACTAGGAAGAGGAATCTCTGAAGTTATATATCCCTAAAATAAATTTGATCAAAAATATGAACATCATATTATATGTAATGCAGAAGATAAATATTAGAATTATTATACTCACTGAGGACAACTCACGCTCGCATCTAACAGGATCAACATCAAATAATCTTTTCTTGCGAGCTTCTGTAGTTTTCTTCATAATCTGTATAAGAATGAAATAAATATTTTTTAGCAACAATTTTTACAAATCATACATACAACTTAGAATCCAAATAAGACAAAAAATGTCATAACATCTTTCAGTAATGATAATTTACAACCAAGTTATACAATTTTTAAAACCACATTTTAAACCCATTTTTCTGAATTGAAATAAATGTAATTAAATGAAACGAAACCAAACAATACTAAAACTGACATATCATTCCAAACTAAAACTAAATTATAGTAATTACATTCGTACCAACCTGAGAAACTCATGTCAATGTAAACTGAATGAACTCTGAATATATATGGTTTCTTTTATATATTACCCTCCACTACCTCAAGTTCAACATCATCTCTCACAATGGGACAATTTGTGTCATCAAATACAATATTTTGGCTAACACCGATGGGGGCGTCAATGGTGACAATTTCATCCCCAGCATCATGAAAAATATGTCTTGGGATTACTTCATTAATGACACCGTAATTAGGTTTCAGATGATCTTTCACATAAAACACTTGTTTTGTCATTGATGCCAAAATGTATGGTTCATCGGTATACAGGAATCGACTCATGTCAATAACTCTAAATCCGCAATCATCAATAAATGTACCATGTCGCGTCATTGAATCAAACCATTTACATTTCATCATAGTGACTCGACCTTGAGAGTAGTAATCCAATAACAATATTTTCTCAACCAGCCCATAATAATACACATCTTCATATCGAGGTCGACTATCTGATGCACTGGAATAACAATCTGTTCTAGAAGTTAACATAACACCATCATGTTTTGTTCTCATTTTCACCGCTTTATCAGTTGTAACAAATTTATATCCATTGATTATTAAAGATTTGCAGTCACGAACCAAAGAATTGGGACCAAAAGCCAACGCTCTTAATTCTTGAGAAATGAAGTCAACAGGTAAACTCAATACCTGAAATACATATGAGTAATATAATTAAATATATATCTATATTTTAAGGTATATAATGTAATGGTCATACCTTTGATTTCAACCAAGCTGGGAACTCTTGGCTATGCATAGCCTCTCTCCTTCTCAATGGCAAAGACCGATGAACTCTACTTATAATTTGTTTATGTTCTCTACATAAAATGACAATAAAAGTATAAGGTATATGTGATATGATATCATATGAGATAACATATATATACTCAAATTACTTACTTGATATAGGCATCGAACAAACCACAATTAAACAAGACTGTTCGATGTGCCATATTCCGCTCTTCAAAGCTCAATGTAACCAATGTATATGACCCGAAAATTCCACCTGTTTGGGGAAGAGATGGAAACGAGGGCTGAATTTCCTCATACTACTCATCTTCATTTCTCATTGGTCGATTATGTCTTGTGCTCACATCAGAAAAATACATTGAACAAAAATCCATACATTCTTGGGCCAGATAACTCCTCACAATGGAACCTTCAAGATAATTCTTATATCGGACATATGATTTCAAAGTGCACATATTTCTTTCAGTGGGATACATCCACCGAAAAGCGACTGGTCCCCCAAGAAGTGTCTCAGGTGGAAGATGAACTGTTAAATGCAATATGCAAGTGAAAAAGAATGGAAGAAAAAGTTTTTCCAACTCACACAAAATTAACGGAGCCTCTTGCTGCATTTTTATCAACAATGATTTAGATAACCTTTTAGTACAAAGGTATCTAGAAAAATGAAAAAATCGAATCACTTCCACTCTTACATTATTGGATAGAAAATGCCGAATTTCTATTGGAATCAATTCATGAAGCAGGATGTGATAATCATGAGTTTTTAGGGATTTCAATTTTAAATGTCTTCTGTTGACTCGTTTAGATATGTTGCTGGAATAGCCATCTGGAACCTTGATATTCTCCAATATTTCTAGAAATCGATCTTTCTCTGCCGGTGTCATCACATAAGAAGCACATGGAACTTTCCATTTGTTTTCACCGATACAAACAGGATGTAGTTCTGGTCGAATACCCCAATCTAATAAATCCCGACGAGATCGGAGGTCATCTTTGGTCTTCCCCTTAATATTCAAAAGAATTTCAAGCAACATTTCACATATATTTTTCTCAATATGCATTACGTCTAAACAATGACGTAAAAAATTAGTAGACCAATATGGCAACACAAAAAAAATACTTCTCTTTTTCCAATTGTAAGTGACTTCAGTATCATCATTCTTCCTCTTTCGAGATTTCAACTGACCTTTCCCTAATGAAAATCTAAAATCTTTCAATTCATCAAGCACATCACTTCCTAACATACATTGAGGTGGTTCTTCAGTGTCAACATTATTATCAAACCTCTGACGATTCTTCCTGTATTGATGATCCATTGGCAAGAATCGGCAATGCCCCATGAAACTAAAACTACGACGATATTTAAGCCTTCTCGATCGTGTATTCTTCATAAAAACGGGACATGATAGTTTTCCCTTTGTGCTCCACCCAGACATCATTACATAGGCAGGTGAATCATTTATGGTCCATAGAAGGGTAGTACGCATCTGAAACGTATTATTTGAAGAAGCATCAAATGTCTGCACACCTAAATCCCAAAGTTGTTTCAACTCTTTTATTAAAGGATGTAAGTAGACATCTATATCATTACTAGGATCCAAAGGTCCAGATATCAGTATACTCAAGAAAGTGAAAGGTTTTTTCATACACATCCATAGAGGAAGATTATAAACATGAATAAAAACCGGCCACGTTCTATGAGCAGTAAGCATCTGACCAAACAGATTAAAACCATCACATGATAGGCCCAATCTGACATTACACACCTCAACTGCAAAATCAGGATGTTGTGCATCAAATGTCCACCATGCTAATCTATCTGCAGGATGGACCAGCTCATCATTACCTTTAATTCTCTCAACATCATTCCATCACATATTAACTGAGATTTCTGGAGACATGAATAGATTTTGAAGTCTGGGAATCAATGGAAAGTGCCACATGACTTTCTGTGGCACACGAGATGGTGTTCCATCTACATTTGTCTTCCATCGAGATGTACCACATTATTTACAGTCATTACGGTCAGCTGTTTCCTCCAAATATAATCTGCAATCTTTCAGACAAGCATGGACTTTATTAGTAGCAAATCCAAGATTCTTAATTAACTTCCATGCCATGTAATGATTGGAGGGAATATCTGCACCATCAGGAAGCAAGTCCTTCAAAAATGTAAGAATATAATCAATGGCGGTATTAGAAATCCCATACATGGTTTTTCCATGATATAACTGCATTAAAAATTCCAACTTGGTCATTTTAGTACATTCTTGATATACTGGAGTTCTGGCATCATCCAATAAATTTTTCACTCTCTCAACATCATCGTCTTCAACATTTTCCTCATGTGTACTGATATCATTGTCTTCTTGCACCAGCATGTTATATCTCTCGGAATGATGCACATATGGAAACCGATCCAATATCAAATTCTCTATGTCACTCCGTTCATTTCGTTTATGAACAGTCGAAGATTGACTCGTCTCTCCATGGTGAAACCAAACATTATAGTTAGCTTGAAATCCAAATTTCATTAAATGGTAACTAACTTCTTCTCGTCTTAACCATGGTCTTCTAACACAATTATATCAGGGACACTGTATACATCCTCCATCTGACGCATTGTTAAATGCAAAATCTAAAAAATTCTCCAAATTACTTTGAAACTCGGTTGAAATCCGATCGGTACGATACATCCAACTTCTATCCATTCTATAACAAGAAAAAAAATTATCATTCAATCAACAATGTAAATCATATTTAAAAAATTCATTACAACCAATTTTATTATTAAATTAATCAATGCATATTAGTAGCTAGCAAAACATATTTAATGACAAGAGGAGTCCATGATTGAATAAGTAGAAATAATAAGAATGGTCAGGATAAACCATATTTCCATATTTATTTTCCATGTAAATCTAGAAAGGATCACATTGGATATCATTGTAAATACTAAAACTAGATAAGAAATCTGAGATCTATTTCCTTTACAAGGATAATAAATAATATCTAGCAATAATAAGAATAATAACAAACAAATGATAAATTATATTTAAATCTCAAGGACTGATTAAATTCTATGTAAATGGTTGGTTGCTTGGCTTAAAAAATCTTGCTCTAAGTCATTACATGTTGTTCAATTCACCTTTAAATATAACATTGAAATGTTACGTTAATACATAGTAAAAAACTTTAAATTTAAAAAAAAAATATTTAACTAATTGTTTTTCATAATTTATGGAACATACATTATCAAGATTTGAAGATGATTTCCATGTGTTTCTGGTCATAAAATTTAGTATGTTAATTATGAATAATTCCATGATTGGTTTAAGAATTATGTATGTACTCATATAATTATGTTAAAAATAAATTATAAATGGTATTTTCAGATAAAGCATTATATATGATCATAATGTGTCTTATATAGTCTAGAATGCTTAAACAATTAATTGAGCATGATTTTCCAAATGCATTCAAATAAAATGTTATTGTACCACTCAATACAATAATGAATTATTTATTTTGAAATACAAATGACTATTAATTTCTCATTATTTAGGTTGTTAAAAATAGGTCAATACAATACAATAATATTTTGGAGTTTGTTTCAGCTTGGTGTTTAGTGAAAAGTAAGATATCAAAGAGAAAAAAAATTAGACATAGAAAAAAATCTTGGTGTGTTACAATGAATATTAAATTATTCCTCCCTATGTGTTGTGATCATTATTGGTTTGAAAATCTATTCTATTAGGATGGTATGAGCTTGGTCTTCCTGGTTTCGCATCAGATGGTTTGCAACAGGTCATGACCACATGGAACAACCCCAAGAGATGATTTAGATCTTTCAGTTCATCTATGCAGAGTTTTTTGGATTTGGTCATTTGAGAGGGTATGGCGTCAGCCATCTGATCGAGACTGTGCTTTGAAACAGGACACTTGCTTCTTGAATCACTTTGCAATGGTAGAGAGCTTCATCACATTCAAATGTTGGGGAGGGTAGTTTTTATGTTGTCAATCTGGTTTTATTTTCCTTGACCCTTAGGGAATTATTTGTCCCAATTCATGATGTCTTTGGGTTTTCCCATTCATCCCTTAAAATTAAGTCTTATCTTAATAAAAATTTGAAGGCCTTCAGGCCATTGGAGGAGGTATGATCTCGGTCAAGTGTCTTTCGAGTCATCTATTTATCGAACATTTTTTCCACACATAGTTAGTTTTTCTTGATAGTCACCCTCTTCTTCTGGTATGGGTAAAGGTTAAATATGCCACCTATGTTGGGGCCTTCTCTAATATCATATATCTATAATCAACTGTGCTCTTCAGAATGTCATTGAAGACAAATCAGCCTTAAATGGTGTGGATCAATCTCCTATAAAAAGAATAGTAGACATGATGGTCTGTGAGGTTGACCTCATTAGGTTTCTTAGGTTTTTGTATCTTGATTATGTTATTTTCCATGTATGTAAGGAAATAATTGTAAAACTTCTCCTTTAATAAGTAATACACTTTGTACATCCGTTCCTCAAGTCATGGGTGACCTAGATCACTTTTTTCTTCCATTCAAGGGAGAATTTGTTGTTAATGCCGCTCAGTGGGAGGTGTCATGTGATTTAGGGCCTTCCTAGGTGCTTGAATTGGAACTACTACTATTTTTATGGTAAGAGAAGCATTATCTACCTTACTAGTCCTTTTTCCTTATGTCATGGGTGTCGGCCAAGATTTGGCCTAGGTTTTTTAAATGGAATCTTCTAAGCATTGTGTTGTCTCTAAAAAATCATAGAATCTGCCTAGATAATTCATCAAGATAAAAGGTGTTCGTAGTTCATCCTAAATATTCCCATCACAAATTTCCATCCATTTATTTTTTGATAAAGGTATTCTGAGTGAATATGTTAAACTTTTCCATCTAGCGATGAAGTAAGAAACTCTATCACTTTCACATTGTTTGCAATCTGTGAGGTCAAAAATCATTATTTTCATTAACATGGAGTTTAAATGATCTAGGAATTGATAACGAATAAATTTACATTCCACAATGTATCCTATCGAAAGGTTATTTTACTAAAATAAGGTTGCTCCTACCAAATTACATACAAAAACATCTTAGTTTTGTTTCCTCCTACTGATCTTAGGGGCTCATCATAAAGTCTCTTTAGGACATGAAGTGCGTGAGATGTAATTTTGGATCTCCCAAAAAATCAAGGCTTTAGAATATAGTATTGTAAAAATTGGATAGGTTAAAGGTTTTATCCACACATTCGGGATATAACTTATTTTTGGGTTGTATGGGGGTGTCCCTCCCTTCAATGGATTCCATTTTGGAATCCAATGATTCAGTGGTGTTGAGGAGTTCTTGAGGTATTATTGTCTAGGCCACCTTCTAACTACAGGTATTGGGAAAGTATTGATGAGGTGGCCCCACCTTCATATCTCATTTATTCTCAATCTATGCTAAGACTGAATGATCGATCTAATGGGGAAGATGTTGTCACCATAGTAGAGGAAAGTCGTAATCATTCAAAACTTCTTCATTTATGTAAATCAATTTCTTGGATCTATACCCAACCTAACATTAAAATTACACCGTTTAATGCATATTATCCCTCTCCTGATGTATGTGATGAGAGTGTTTTTTCTCTTTTTGAAGATGATAGCCAGCAGAAATATTGTCCCTGATAGTTCCTCATCGATATATCTGAGATTCTATATCACATTCTTTTATTGTGCTAGTAGTTCCTCTATAGAGGTAATTTCAGTTCCCCTAGGTAGTGATTGGTATGTATCTACACATTTCCCTTTATCCTAGGCAGAGTTCCATCGAGGAGAGGGAAATTCCTCATTCGTTGGTGCCATGTTCTACATATTTTTCTGATTACATGTATGTGTAGCCTTAGTTTGTTCATCCACATCACCTACCCCTAAATGAACAGTTTCCACATCATTCCCCTATATTTTTAAATCTTGGTTGACATCAATTTTTATATTAATTATGATGATGTTCACTAAGGTGTATCAAGTAGTGGGATTTGCCCCATCACTCTCCACGCAAAAGGGAAATTATCCACTGTTTACTCCTCCTTTGAGGGTTGCATTAGGGTCATTTATCTGACCCCTGGTCATATTAGTCCATTTTGTCTTATGAAACTTATGGTTTTTAACTTCCTTTATCGTAAATTCCCCCTACCTTGGTCTATGAATAGTGACCATAAGGGTATTTCCAATCATACTTATCGAGCAGACCCAAAATGAAAGAGGTGTATCTCATAGTGGGAGGAATGATTGGGATGTTGACCATTGATAATTATCTTCAAAACTAGAGAAGACTAATTCCTTTAGGGGTGATAATAATGATAAAAATTACCCTGGACCTATAGAATGGGAACGATTTGGGGCTGTTGTTGGCACTTTTTGATCCCATTTTTGAGGATATAAGGAATCCAATCAAGGATTTTATGGATCCTAAGATGGAAATTGAGATATAAATTCCCCCATACCTAGATGTTGGTGTTGATATAGATCCACCACTGATTTCTCTAGGACATAAGGAATCCAATCAAGGATTTTATAACATAAGATGAGTGAATTGTTGTGTCATTTCACACATATTACTACAAATTTCCGATCTATCATTATCTATAACCCCATTTTTAGATCTTCCATCGCCCATGAAATTCAATCTTATAAGAGAATATTTTCTTATTCCACACCTAACTATTGATTGAGAACCATTTACAACTTCACATTCCACATATAGAGTACCACACCAGTATCTCCATCCTATAACTAACATACATTTTCATATATTTTAATTTTTATCATTAATTATAATATATTTATTTGTCTTGTTATTAATTTATGAAGAAATGTATTCGGACATGAGGACCGTTAGCATACATAATATATATAAGTTGATATTTATGATAACCCCAACTCTATCATAAATAATTCCCAATTTTACTAATCTATAGATATCTATGTGACACTTAAATCAACCAGTATCTACAACTTCAAATCCTAGAGGTTAATCATTACACATGGTAACCCCTATAATCAACCAAGAATCATCGATATCCTCCCATAACATTAATGGAGCATCACAAGTAAAATTACCTTGTTTGAGAGGTGTCGAGGCGGAGGCGAAGGCTAGGGGGTCCAGGTCGGGAGCTGGGATGCGGAGCTGGGAGGCGGAGCCGGGACGCGGAGCCGGGACGCGGAGCCGGGAGGCGGAGGCCGGGGAGGGGAGTCGGAGAGGGGAGGAGAGGGCCGGGAGACGGTGGTCGGGGAGGGGAGGACAGGGCTGGGAGTAAGGGTCGGGGAGGTAGGGTTGAATGGGGGGAGCGCCGAGTGAGGAGGAGCCCGAGGAGGAGCCCGATAGTTCGGGCAGTATGATGTTTTAATACCCACGGTTTTAATAAAATCGTGGGTAAAGATAAGTAAAAACAACTTATTCCCGCGGTTTTATAAACCGTGGGTATATATGTGTGGGGATAGACCCCATTCCCAGTAGTGTATATATATATATTATAGAGGAGATTATAAACAAAAAATGCACACACCTAGACACCTCTCACCCATCTCAATGATTGGCATATATCTACACGACTTATTTTGATACATATTCATGGCCTTAGGCCCCTGATAATATGGCACGAAGCCTTGCTTTGTGTCTGACCAGAAGCCCCTTTGATATGTCTGGCCCAAGGCCGAGTTTTTAATGCGTCCGCCTACCCTCCATCTGAAGTCGACCACACCCACCTATATTACCGCCAATTCTATTATTGGTAGCTAGTGAAACGACAGGTGCCTTAACTCCCGTATCGATGGTTGCCTGTTCGCCCACCAGGAAGAAAGCCCACATAACCCGTCACGCCAGCCTACCTGCATCATCCTCGTGTTATCACCCACCAGAGCTCATTCACACAAGGCTTCCCTGTGTTAGCCGTGCATCACCGCCCGTCAACACAAGTTTGCCTGCATCTCATCACTGTCAAGATCCTCCATTGTGTGCGCTATCATCAAGCTTCTGCCCTACTGCGACCATCGCTTATCCGCCCTCAAACCGCCTTAGCAATCCTCTATGTTCACCTACCCTCTATTTGAAGTTGACTGGCCCTGCCTTGTATTTATTCCAAGCATAGTAAGGGTATCCTGTGACACGACATGTACCTTCACTACCATGCCAGCAAGCGTGAGCCCGACCAAGCGAACCTGCCTGATGGAGATAATGTCCAGCGGTTTGCACCAACCCCACCACCCATTTGGGTGCTTATCGGCTGCTGCACATTTAACATTGATGGTTGGTGGGATTGATGGAGGAGTCGTTTCAAACATCACCATGGGTATTCAAGGTGAACTTTCATTCCTCAGATTTGAACCAAGAGAGCTATATTGTATCCGGTAAGAGAGAGTCAAGAGAGTTTCATGTGAGAGAGAGGGGTGCAGAGATGATTTCTTTTGTAAGATTTATTCATGATGAAATAAAGATCAGTTTATTCCTCCATTCATCACTCTTCCTGGTCAGCGAATCACAACAAATGATGTCAGATCCATTTAACTACTAAAAATTACGGCTTTTGCGCACTCTGGAACAGGTGACTGCCATTGGAGGTCGCAAGCCTTAAAAAGACACAACCCAATCTATCCCCACCACCCCCTCTCCCTCGGCAAACCCTACCTCCGCCGCCGCCCGTCCTATCACTCGCCACACCTGTCTCTACCTCTGGCTCCGGCTCCCTCTCGCTCCCTAACTCCCCTCCCCACCTCTGCCTCCACCTCCCTTGCCCCCGACTCCCTCTCCTTGCACCTCACCCATCACCACATCTACACCCGGAGTTGTGTGCCACCCATCTGCGCCCTAACCGTCGACCCTCCCTCGCATCTCGCCCAGCCTCTAACTCCACCTCTACATTCCCTTGGTTTCAGAATTGTTGCGCTATCAACGAAGCATGTTATGATTTAATTTCTTATCAATATTTCTTAAAAAAATCTAAATTAGCCAAAAAAAAAAAAAAAATAGAAAAAAATCCAATTCCAACATAATCTTGGAATTTCTATTAGTTCTCATGAATGTTTAGAATTTAATTTTATTCTATTTGTTAAAAAAAGTTATATTAAATAAATTCTTAGTTTTAAATATTTAGTATGTTTTTTTGGGTAAGAAAATCATTTATTGATAATGACATCACGATTTGATTTCTTTTTTTTTTGCTGCATTTATAGTTAAAATCTGGCTAATTACTATCTCTACTAATAGAGATTTTTATTAGTTGGGGGGTAGGTTCTAGGTCCGTTTCCATACCTTCATTCTTTGGACGACATGTTTAATCGATGTGTTTTGTATTATTTTATTGAATTGAAAAGTGTGTGTAATGATTAAATTCATTGATATTTTATGCTTCTCTCTAATTACGTATTTCATAGGAAAGAGGAGAAACAAATATTGGAAAATTTCAGATATTATATATGCTAAATAGAAATTCCAAATTCAAACTAGAAGAAAAGAGTGGATAAGATAGATGTAGTCAATATCCATATCTATAACATCTAAATACTCTAACAGCCTACGTTAGGGTAGACACCATGTTTAGGGAATGTATAACATTGTGTGGATAGTTTTCATAAATGAATGAATGTGAATAATTGTTGCATGTAAAGTGGAACAAATAGTGTTGGGGGAAAGTTGGCAAGACGTTGTTTTTGTAGCTGGAAGATATTTTGTGTTGTCTTTTGTTTTCAAGAATGTTTTTTCAGAAAAAGAAATCACCTCACTTTGTATTTTTTTGTGATCAGGCAGACCATCATATTCAAAAACATGGATTCAGATTGCTTAAGAAATTCCATCATATTGGAAATATGTTTTCTGAAAGAAATGGTTTATAAGCCTCACCTCAGGTTCAAAATGAAAGGAAGATCATTATGAGGAAATGAATCTGATTCTATATGGATTCGATGTAAATCCAACAATGTTTTACTATTTTGTATTTCACAAAATCATGAGTTATCTGAAAACATGTGATGCGATCTTTATGAAAGAAAGGGGGAGTGCTGCCAATCGTATTGAAGTCTAGTAGGAAAGAAAGATATTTTTTGGATGAATTAGAATTCACAAAAACTTCCCAATTTAAATCAAATGATCCTAAAATCAAACTTCAATATATTTAAAGTCGTAAGGAATTCATGCTACAAGCAGAAGTTATTGAAAGAAGAATGTTTTTGAAGCTGAATATTTCAAGTCTCAGTACATCGGTATGAGAACACCAGACACGTAAATGTCTGTTGTATAAGAAGGTTGATCTGAATGTGATGATTTAAAGATGCTAGTTTTTAGTCAAAATAATAATCCACTAGAAATTAATCTTCAGAGAAATAATTTGATTATTATAAATTCATTGGTATCATAATAAGAAAAGGAAAAGAAGGTGCTAAATTCGAAGCTAGTGGAACCGATCCATCGGATGCAGAATGCCACTAATCCATCGTAATAGGGGTTGACACTAATTCATTTCATTGGTATCTGTTTTATATTGTATGATAGATTTATTGAAGGAAGAATTTTTTTTGGGAATTGTTTGTGACCAATACAAAGAAGAAAATTAGAGATCAATCAACAATATAGTCAACCATTATCATCAAGAAAAATTGATGATTCTTTTTTAGATAAGAAATTCATTTTCCTTGTCAAGTGGGTCAAGAGAAAAGAAATGATTAGATTTAATTTCTAGAGTTTTTATATCAAGTGTGTCAAGACAATTGGAATGATGGTGAAACTATTAACTTCATTTAACTCCAGATCATTTGAAGAAAAATATAATTTCTTGAAGCTTTTCAAATTGTTGTCAAGTGGATCATAAAACCTATTGAAGAAGTTTTAAGAATGGTTTTCTTATGTTTCATTTGGTGTATATCAGCATAATGAAGAATGTGTTGTCCCCATCATATTGAAGACATCAGAATGAGAAGTTGGTTTCGAGAATCCTGATGAAAATACGTATGTTTTCCGTCTTATATTTTATGCAAAGCAATGTAATGAATAATATATATGGAACATATTCTTCCATCATAATGGGAAAATCAGAATGGTAAATAAGAACCATACTAATGTTTTTGAAGAAAGTATGAAGCGAGATGAAGTTGTGAGAATATTTCAGAAGGTTCAAGAAGAAAGTAGAAGAGTTAAAAGTGTAGTTGGGGTTTGGCTTAGTGGTAAGCACCCCGTAATCCTACATGAAAAATGGGGGTTCAAAACCCATTGGGCGCAGGTTACTGTAGTGGTAATATAGCAGCGGAAACACTGTTCATCAACGGGTACTGTAGCGGCGGCAGGGCACTGTAGCGGTGGCGGTACTGTGCGGGTACTGTAGCAGGCGGGTTACTTTTCACAGAATGTGAATTGGGCCAAAAAATTTGGGTCTACGGGCTATGTAATGGGCTACAAGCCCACTGGGCCTTCGGGCTATGTAATGGGTTTCCCTCTACCCAATTAAAAGAGGTCTTTGCTTTGATTTAATAATAAAAATGAGGCTTCGGCCCCAACCTTTAAAAAGTAAAAGGGTTAAAAGCATTGAAGAAGTAAAAACGTATCCAAAATTAAAAGAAATTTAATGTTTCAAGAAGTTTTCTTTTGCGGGAAAACTTTTCATAATCCCACCCAAACCGGATTTGGCTCAACTATAAATAGTGAAAGTACATTATACTTTCTAATAATCAAAGTATTGAAGAAAGAAGGCAGAGTACTGAAGAATTACATAGAGAAGAAGTTTCTAGATTGATTATTCTTGAGGAAGTTTAACAGACATAAGAAGAAAGGATAAGGGACAAGATTTTATTCAACTGATTTTCATATTGTTCTTGATAATCAGACTAGGAAGATTGCATTAAGATTGACAGATTTAGAAACAAGAAGTTTAGAATTGTTTCAGTGGTATTCAGATAGAGTATTATTTTCATATTGATCAATCGGACTAAGAATTCAGACTGAGTGTTATTATGAAGTATAAAAGAAGTTTTTTCTGACCATTAGGTAAGAAAGTGTTGAATTTTTTTAAATAGAATATTTTTTAAAGTCGATCAAGCAACACTGTAACATGTTTGTTACATAATTGTATTACATCATTTCATTCTACTTGAAAAAAAGTTACTATTGTATTGAACATAGTGCTACACAAGTGTAAAGGCACATCTTGATCATTGTATTCAATATAAAAGGTTTTTTATAGTGGATTTTTTGGTATCATGTTGTTTCTATACCATACCAAGGATGTAGCTACTCTTTTTTTGTAGTGAATCTTGTAAATACCTTTTTCCTATAGATGTTTTTTTGGTTTTATTTTCATCAAGGTAACAACTCTTTAATAGGTAGATAAAGTTTTTTTTCGAAATAAAGGAAACTTAAAAGAAAAAGTTATCACTAATTCACATCCCCCCTATCAGTGATACATTGATCCTGTTGGGAATTCTCAATTTGTATCAGAGAAACGTTTCCTTTGTTTTACTCTTTGTTGAAGTTTTGAAATAGAATTTGTGATGTATAATATCAATTGTGTGAATAGTAAGGAGATTTTGGTCTTCGATATTGATAACTTTCAAATCCAGAATGATAGAATGTTTCCTTATCTTATTTTCATTAGGTATGATGTTATTGAAGATGAAATAGATGGATTTCCCCTTATTGATGATAAATATCCTCTTACATATGTTGAAAAGAAGAATCTTGAGAATGATGGAAGGGAGAAAATTGCTTTACACTCATTACTTTCTAAAAGTGAGTTTTTAAGAGTGAAGGGTGTGGACATAACCAAAGTTATATGAGATAAGTTGAAAAAAATATATGAAGGAAATATAAAAGTGGAGAATGAAAATTTACAAATCTAGAGGTTGAAGTATGAAGATCACAAGATGGGTGAGTATGAATTTTTTGGTGACTTTTTTACCAGGGTGAATGATATACAATCAGATGTCTTGTTGAGAAACTGAAAGACTCAACCATTATTAAAAAGATATTGAAAATTATTCCTAGAATGTATGATGTTAAAGTTTTCTTGTTTGAAGATAAATATGCAGAAACATTATCTCCTCATTGATTTGCATAATACTGTCATTAATCATGAAATTAGAAGGGATAAAGTTATGAAGGGAAAAAAAGTTGATCAAGAAATGTCTTTCAATTCTTCTAATCATGGGAATTAAAAAAGGATTATTGATGAAGAAGATCTTGTTGATTCTGATTCTGAAAATGAGGTATGTAAAAATAATGAAGAATTTTTATCCTTTTTATCTAAAAATGTGAGAAGAGGTATAGGTAAATATAAAAGGAAACTTCCTATGAAATGTTTTGAATGTGGAGATGTTGGGAACTTTACATCTACTTGTCCACGAATAAAGAATGATGAGGATATTGAAGATAATGATAGAGGGAAGATAATATCATGGAATAAATAGGTTGAGAAGGCTGAATATTATTCTAAAGTGAAAGATAATAATTTATTCAAATCTTAAAGAATAATTTTCTTATCTAAAGATGACGAAGAAGAATATAGTGAGGATGAATCTGAAAAATATTTTGAAAAGTTTGAGAATAATTTTATTCAATATTTAACAATGTAGAGTTAAAAAGCAGTAGTTCTGAAGAAGAAAAAGAAAAAACTCAATTAGAATTTCATCTGAAATAAGAATTGAAAGCATACATGAAAAATATTGGGAGGATTAAGAAAGAAATCAGGAGGCTAAAATGTATAGGCTTTTCAACAATAAATCTATAAGATTTTCTTAATGAGAATGTAAAGTCTCTAGAATAGATTGATGGCTTGAATAAATCTATTAAAAAAGAAAATATTCATAATGAACATCTGTAAGTAAATATGGAGGAAAAAAAAGAAGAGTTGAAACTTGTCTAATAAAATCTTTTTAAGCCGAGCATACGTTTACAACTTTTAATAATTATATCTCAAAAGTTTTTCAAAGATCTAGAAAGGGTAAAACAATAAAGGATTAAAAATTACCATTCAAATGTTAAGAAGAAATTTGAAATTGTTTATGAGAATAAGAAAGATGGGAATTTATCTATGTGGAAAATACCAACAAAGTGGGGAAGTCAAAATTTTCTAAAAATCTCAACTCTGAAAAAGTTTCTATTACTTTTAGTTCCAATAAGGATGAAAAGAAAACCAAACAAAAGATTAAGTGTATGATTGGTAACAGAAATTTTGGTGGTTAAAAAAGTTCTAACAAGAAATACAAGAAGGTTGTTGTGAAACATACCTACAATTCTGGTCATTATCGAAGTTATAGAGGGAAATATTATTTTTATGGGTACTTTTAGTATTGTAGTGGATTTTAACACATGGAAAATATGTGTTGGTTCAACCAAAAACATAACCACTATTCCAAAAATTATATAAGTAAAATATTGAGGGGGAACCGATCCTTTCAATGGAAGAAAACTAAGAAGGATGTTCTGAAGAAATCTGAGAAGGCTGGTTTGAAAATTAAAAATAGATTCAAACCCCTGAAAACTATTTTTGAAAGATGTGAGAAACTTGGACACCTTGAAAAATGATGTCTTATTTTGTTACTAGCACAACAATAGTTTGTTTACAATTCTTAGAAGTCATAAGTTAAGAAAGATAAAGGGAAGGAAAAATATCTTCTTTTGGAGACCACTATCAAAGTAAGAAAAGAAGAATGACCTTGGATTTTGGATAGTGGGTGTTCTTATCATATGATAGGAGATTTAAAATTTTTGAAACATGTGAAAGATTTAAAATAAGGAAATGTGACATTTGGAAATAATGAATCACTCGGAATCAAAGGTATTAGTTCTTCCATCATTAGGGAAGAACGGTTAAAATATTAAAATTCTTTGTATATTGTTGGGTTGAAACAAAACTTGTTATGTGTTTCACAACTTTGTGATGAAGGGGAAAAAGTTATTCTCATAAAGGATTGATTTTTTAAAAAATTTAGGAAGATGGAAAGATGGTTACAAGAGGACAATGTAAAAAAGGAAACTTATTCCAAGTTGGTGAGATTCAAAACTCTTGTTACTTGAGTATGGTGGAACATAATCAGATTTGGCATAAAAGGTTGGGACACATGTGTCAGAGAAACATGAGAAAGTTATCAAAGTGATATAGTGTATGGGGTATTCCTTATTTGTCAGGAAGAAGAGATTGGTGTTGCAAGATTTGTTAGAAGGGAAAGATAACAAACTCTATGCATAAGAAAGTTGACATTTGTTCAAAATGACCCTTGGAACTTATCCATTATAATATGTGTGGGTCAATTAGAAAACAACCAAATCATAAATATAAGTACATCATTACTTTCATTGATTATTTTACTCTCATTACTTATGTTATGTATATGAAACATAAGTCAAATACTCTGAAAATGTTTAAAAGTTTCAGGAAGAAATCTGTGAAGGAATGTGAGTATTTTGTAAATAATTTAAGACTAACAATGGTGGTTAATACAAAAATGAATAATTTGAAATTTATCTTGAGAATCATGCAATTTTACATGAGTTCAGTACACCATACACTCCTAAAAAAATGGTGTTTCCGAGAGTAATAACATAAGTCTGGTGGAAATGGGAAGAAATATGTTACTTGAACATGGTCTATCTCATTACTTTTGGAGGCAAGACATGATCACTATAAATTATTTTAAAAACTATTTTTTTATAGACCAAGTTCAAATACGACTCCATATGAAATGTTTTATGGAAAAATTACATGTTTTAAACACTTAGTTTTTGGGATTCCATGCATCATAAAGAACAAAGGTGTAAACCTTGGAATGTTTCAGCAGAGAGGTTGAAATGGAATTTTTATTGGCTATGCTTCAGATGGAAGATGATAGAGATGATTCAACAAAGAGTAAGAAAGATTATTTGACTTTATCTATGTGATATTCTTTGAAAAATATGACTAAGATAAACTGATTCAGGTAGATAAGGAAGATGAACAAGGTGAAAGAATTTTTTAGAAGTTTGAAGTCAATAGTAATCCTACTCAAGAAGAAGAATCAGAATCATTTATTTCAAGTGATGAGGATTAATATTGAAAATCTCATCCTAGGATAAGGAATAAATCTGAAGATAAAAATATTTTTCGTGATCAACATCAAAGGGTTCAAACAAGAAGAACAATTTCACATACTTATTTATATTCAAAAGTTGAACTGAAAGATTTGAATGAAGTGTTTGAGAATCTATAATGGTTTTAGGATATTAATTAATAACATGATCATATTTAAAAGAATGATACAATCGATCTTGTACATAATCTAAACAAAAAAATATTTTTAGAAAAAATGTTTTTTCTGGAACAAGATGAATGAAGAAAGTGAAGTGATAAGGAACAAAGAAATATTAGTATGTGAAAGTTACCCACAAATTGAAGGCATTGACTTTGAAGAAACATTTTCTCTGGTGTAAAGGTTAGAAACTATAATAATTTTTCTTTTTATTTCTGCCCAATCAAGTTACAAAAATTTTCATTTAGATGTGAAATTAAAATTTTTGAATGGTGATATTTATAAGGAAGTTTATATCAAACAACCTTGTGGATTTTTTATTGGGAAAGATGAAAGTTATGTGTGAAAATTAAAGAAATCCTTGTATGGGCTGAAACAACAACCAATATAATTGTATTCAAAATTAGATACTTGCTTAAGGAATATGAGTGTCAAGAAAGGAAGTGTTGATAATAATCATTATATCAAATAAAGTCAGGAGTTTTCCCTCATCATAATTTTTTTTATGTTTATGACAATATCTTAGCTGGGAATGATAAAAGAACATGAGAAATATTTGCTAACGAATTGTAAATTTTGTTTGAGATTTCCTTACTAGGAGAAATGAAATACTTTCTTGGGTTAAATTTTTAAAAAAATAAGAAACACATTTTTTATTCCCAAGAAAAGTATGGTAAGGAACTTATTAATAAGTTCAGCATGAAAAATTTGAAACCTATTTTCACACCAATTTTTGTGTAAACCAAGTTGAAAAAATACGGAGAAAGCAAGTAAGTTGATCAAAAAGAGTTTTAGAAGATGACTGGAATTTTGTTATATTTAAATGCCTCATGAACTGATGTTGTTTCTATTATCATATTATGTGTAAGATTTTAGAGTGCTAAAAAATAATCAAATTTATTGGCTGGAAAAATAATTCTCAGATATATCAAGGGCACATAAAATTTTAAAATCATGTTTGATAGGTAAAATAGTATTGACTTGTTTGGGTAATCAGATGCTGATTGGGCAAGAAATTTTGGTGATTGATGATCCACATTTGGAGGAGTTTTCTTTCTGGGAATGTTTTTTGTTAATTGGAATAAAAAGAAGTAGAATTTAGTAACTTTTAGCATGGATTGATTTGAGTATGTTGTTTGTACTCAATATTCTACCCAAATTTTGTGGATTATGACTCAATTGTAAGATTTACTCGATCAAGTGAAGTTACACTTTCTATTGGGTTGTGATAATAAAAGTGAAATCAACCTTACCAAAAACTTGGTATAATATTCTAATTCAAAAAATATTGATATCAAATATCGTTTCATCAAATAGAATATGGAGAAACAATGAATTGAAGTTATAGTATTTTCCTACATCATAACAAGTTGATGAAATTTTCACAAAACCTTTACCAGCTGAAGCTTTATCCAAATTGAGGTCGAATATGGGTGTCTAGCCTCTTTCTAAACAAGGTTGAGGTATGTGTTTATGTTCCCTCTCTCATTTTTTTTGGATATATTTTTCAATGGGAGATAATGTTTTTCAAATATATCTATTGTTAGGTGCTAAACCTTTTAAGGAATAATGAAAAAAGGGGGAGTTGTGAGTTAGCTATGAATCTAACATTCTAAATGTTTGAACTATTCTAACTGTTTTTTGGAGTGGTTTTAAGAAAAGTTTTTTATAATAATGTGGAAGAAGAAAAGAAAGAGGTGAATAAAAATATGAAGAAAAGATTAAAAGGTTTTCATGATCACTACTTTTGTACATAATGGCTTTTTTATCAATAATTATTACTTTCTACAATGAGTTCACTCACATAGGCTTAGAATTATTGATGTTTAATCCATAGCATGAGGTTACAAAGTTCATTGATTTATTACTCTAGGTTTAAAACAAAATCCAATATGGGATATTATTGGGAGAAAGTTGGAAAGAAGTTATTTTTTAAGATGGAAGATGTTTTGTGTTGTCTTTTGTTGACAAGGAGTTTTTTGAAGAAAAAAATGACCTCACTTTGTATTTATTGGGAACCAGACTGACCATCATATCCAGGAAATTGGATTCACATTTCTTAACAAAGTCCATCATATTGGAAAGATGTTTTTTGAAAGAAAGGTTCATTAGACTCACCTCAGGTTTGGAATGAAAGGAAGATCATTATAAGGGAGGTAGTTATATTCTGTATAGATTTGATGTAAATATGACTATAATGTTTTGTATTTTATTTCACAAAAATCATGAGTTATCTAAAAACATATGATGCAAGATTTATGAAAGAAATGGGGAGTTCTTATAATCATATTGAGGTCCGGTTGGAAAGAAATATGGTGCTGGAAAATGATAAGTCACAAATACTTCCCAATGTCAGTCATACGATGTTGAAGCTGATCTTCAATGTATTTGAATTCATAAAAAATTCATTCTACAAGAAGAATATTGTGAAAGAATAAAGTTGGTGAAGTTGATGATTTCTTGCCTCAGTTCATCGGTATGATAACACCAAATGTAGAAATTTTTATTGGATGAGAATGATGACCATAAAGTGGAAATATGAAGATGTTGGTTTTTAGTAAGACCAATAATCCATGAGAAATAAATATTTAGAGAAATAAGTTGAGTATTATAAATATATTGGTATCATAATTAGAAAAGGAAAATAATTTTCTAAATTAAAAGCTGTTGGGAATGATCTATTAGACGAGGAATGCCACTAATCTATCGTAATGGGTTTTGACACAAATTCATTTCATTATTAACTTTTTTATACCAGATGTAGAGATTTATTGGAGGTACAATAGTTTTATGAGAATTTTTTGTGACCAATTAAAAGATGAAAAACAGATACCAATCAACAATATAGTCAAAAATTCTCCTCTAAACAAATTTTTTATTATTTTTCAGATGGGAACATTATTTTCCTTATCTAGTGTATCAAGAGAAAATAAATGCTTTGATTTTTTTCAATAGTTTTTTTGTATCAAGTGGATCAAGAAAATCCAAATGGATATGACCCCAGTAACTTCATCCAACTCAAGATAATTGGAAGAAAAGTTTAATTGTTTAAAGCTTGTCAAAGTATTGTCAAGGGGATTATAGAATCTATTGAAGAAGTTTGAAGAATGGTTTTCTTCTGTTTCATTTGGTGTAGACAAACATAATAAAGATTCTTCTGTCCCAATCATGCTGAAGACGTTAGAATGAGCCATTGGTTCCAAGAATTGTAATGAGAAGTCATGTGTTTTCCTTCTAAAATTTGGTGAAAATCAATGTAATGAAGAATCTATGTTGAACATATGCTTCCATCATAATGAAAGAATCGGAATGGGAAATCTGAATCAGAATAACATTTTTAAAGAAATAATGAAGTAAGATGAAGTTTTGAGAATATTTGAGAGGGTTCAAGAAGAAGTGTGAAGGGTGGATAAGTGTTGATGAAGCCAAAATGTATCTGAAATACAATGAATTTTGAAGTTTCAGGAATTTTTTTGAGTGTGAAAACTTTTCATAATCCCACCCAAACTAGATTTGGATCAACTATAAATTGTGAATGTAAATTTTAATTTTGGATAATTTAGGTACTGAAGAGAGAAGGCATATCACTAGATAATTTTAGAGAGAATAAGTTTCTTGATTGAGTATTCCTGATGAAGTTTATCAGAAAGAATAAGAAATGATAAGGGACAAGATTGTATTCAGGTGATTATCATATTGAGAAGATTGTATAAAGATTTTATGACTGAGAAAGAAGAAGTTTTGAATTATTTTAGTTATATTATGATAGTGCATTATTTTCATATTGAGCAATCAGACTTGGGAATTAGACTGGGAAATCAGACTGAGTTTCATTAGGAATTTGAGAAGAAGTTCTTTCCTGTTACTGGGTAAGAAAATGAAGAATTATTTTGAATAACATATTTGTGAAATTTAATCAAGTAACACGGTAACATGTTTGTTGAAAAACATTTATTACATCATTTTGTGCTACTTGAACAACATGAACTGATGAATTGAACATAGTGCTACATTAGTGTAAGGGAATATACCAATAATTTTATTCCACACAAAAAGAATTTTTTTCTAGTGTATTGTGTTGTATTAGATTGTTTCCATAAAATACTAAGGATGCATCTACTATTATTGAGTAGTGAACCTTATAAATACTTATGTTCTTGTGGATGTGTTCTTGGGTTTATTTTCATCAAGGTAATAACTCTTTAATAGGAGGATAAGGTTTTTTCAAAAGAAAGGAAATATATGAAAAAAAAAGTTATCACTCATCCACCCCCACACCCTCTCCCAGTGATATATTGGTCCTACTAGGTATTATCAAATAGTAGAATGAAATCAATTTTAAAGTTGAGTATTGAATTTATTTGTTGGATGAGGTTAGGTTTTTTCTTCCATCGGTAGATTTTATCCATCTATAGAAAGAAGAAACATTGATAAAAAATGAAAAAAAATCAGTTCTTCTCATCATGTGAATGAGAGAATGACCTAAAAATCATAATGGAATTTGTCTGATGAAATGGGATGTTGTACTATAATTTAAAATTAATGTTTCTTCTTTATTTTAATATTTAGTAATCAAAAAATTCAATTCTATCTCATGGTACATGACCATTATGAGAAGCTCAAGCTTTAAAGAAAGAGAATGATGTTGGTTTTTCTTAGTCTTTTTCATATTTCATTACTAATTTAATTGTGGTATTATTTTATATTATGTCACTCATAACCTAAACAATATTGAATACACAAGGGTCCCCTAAAAAGATATTAAGATCATGGTGATCTAGTTTACAATGGTTATATTATGTACCAAAGTTTTCTTACCTTTTCATTTCTATTTGGCATGAATAAATTTTTTTAACCTATGTGAAAATCATTTTTTAAGTGCACATGAGATTTTATATATGGGATCCTCCATATATTCCTTATAAAGGTTTTAGGTATCCTTAGAAAATATACATTACGGTCAGTGGTGTTCACTGAGAAAATTATGCATTCATCGTGTTGGCATTTCCTTGTTGCATACTTTCATAAATACAGGTTTGATTCATGTTGAAATATAGGTGTTGATATTGAGATTGATGGATTGTTTGAATGTCTTTAGTAAAGAAAATATAATGTGTTGACATGACTAAAAGATTCATATAGTTCTTAATGGTTATGATAAATGATTTAGTATAAGGGTTTGAAAATTTCTTGAAAATGTGTTTTTCTGTTATTTAAGTGGGTTTATTCTGAAATTTATATGAAAATTATGTGAAACTATATTTTAGAAATAAATAAATATGAATCAATTTTTGGTAGAACTTCATACAAACTTCTTAGAGTATATATCAGTTTTGGTAAATTATTTTGTGTACGTGTTTTCAAATTTTTTGAAAATGTGTTTATTGAAAAATTGTTTCTTGAAATTTTATTTCTTGAAAATGTGTTTATTCATATATTTTAATTGATACGAAATTTTGTCTTTATATTTACTTATACTTTAATTTGTTTTTGTAATTTCATTATCTATTAACATTTTTAACAAGAAAAACTCATTTTGTAACAAAAATATTTTTTAGTTGAGTTTTATTTAATATATATATTTGATCAACATTTTCTTTCTCTTAAAAATATTTTTTTTATCTGGAAATATTTTATAAGTTCCTCTCTACAAAATTTTAGTCATGTATAATTGAAGAATTTAAAAAATAAAATGTATAATTAATTAACTATAATGAAATGATCGTGTAATTTTTAAATTGATTTTTTTGACGAGTATGAATTGAAGTTCACGTGAAATTGCTTAGTCTTTATTTTAAATATATTTTATGATATGAAATTCTGAAAATGCATGTAATATGATGCCTTGTAAAATTACTACTACTTGTTGTACAGATACGAATATAGATAAGAGTTGGATTTATCTTCCAAATAGAACATCTAGAGAATATTTTGAAGGAATTATGCAATTTATTGATTTTACTAGAGGATTAAAAAGTGACTATATAAGTTCTCTATATAGAAAATTTGAAAACAGATATAAATTCATATGTGATACCATGAGGGAGAACCTATTATTTAATGGGTTTCTAGAAAAATATAATATTTAGACTCATTATGGGGAATAATATATTCATTTTCATTATACAGAAACAATTCAGATGGATTTTGATGCTAGGATGACTGATATGATGCCTAAAATTCTTACAAAAATGGTAAGTAGACTGACTCATGAAGGTATTAACACCCAGAATGTTGAGACTCATGAGATCAATCCACACTATAGTGTAGATCCTGATTTTTTTTAGGTTTTATTAAATACTTTATGACGCACAAACTGAATTATATTCTAGGTTTACTTCTTATAGTAAATTATCATTTATCATGGAGTTGTTGCACTTGAAGATTTTGAATCCGTTTTCAGATACACCATTTGACATGTTGTTTGTGTTATTAAAAAAAAGTACTTCATGTTGATGTTACGATTCCTAATTCGTATTATCATTCCCGTAATTTGAGAGAGAACTTAGGTTTCACATATGAGACCATAGATGCATGTGAAAAAAATGTATTCTATTTTGAAGGGAAACTGTGAATTTGAATAATTGTAAATTTTTTTACTCTTCTAGGTGAAAAGATATTGGGGGAAATAAGACTCATCAATGTAAAACCGTGAATTAGGGGAAACTGATTTTCATAAATTAATTTTTAACTTTCCATTGAAGATGAGGTTGAAAAGATTTTTTATGTCATCTAAAGTTTCTCAATTAATGAGATGACATGTAGAATTAAATAAGAAAATTAATATTCTAACCCACTCAGAAGACTCCCTTTCATGGAATGATTTTGATTAGAGACACCCTGAGTTTTCTAAATATACTCTTAATATTCTATTGGGGTTTTCAGCAGACAGTTTCAATCCATTCAGGTCTATGGTTGGTGCAACTCATAGCACATGGCCTGTGGTGTTTATTCTGTATAATCTCCCTCCATTAATTTTTATGAAACAAAAATTTATATTACTTTCTTCTCTTATTGATGGACCTAAATGTCTAGGTGGATAAGATTTATGTTTACCTTCATCCATTGATTGATGAGTTAAATGAATTTTTTGGTGATGGTGTGATGACATATGATTGTGAAACGAATGAAATGTTCAAACTGCAGGTTACTTTATTGTGGATAATCAATAACTTCCATGCTTATGAAAATTAATAATGTTGGAGTATGAAAGGGGAATTTTTTTCCCTTGCTGCAATAAAATTAAAAAAAAATTACATGCCTTAATAATTGTAAAAGTTTAACATACATGGTTCATATACATTTTCTTCCCCATCATTACAGATTTTGAAAGGACATAGTGGCATTTTATGGTTCTAGAGAATTCAACCCATCGCCAAAGGTCATGATAGAAGTATACCTATTATCCCAGATTAAGTAAAACTCCACACTGAATATGAATTTCAGGATTTGGTGGCTCCCTTACTGGAAAACTAACATGTAAGGAAGAATATTGATGTTGTGAACATTGAAAAAAAATCCTTGTGATAATATATTGTGGACCATTTAAGGTGTGAGTGGAAAATAAAAGGATCAAGTCAATGCACGAAGTGATTTTGATTAAATGGGTTCAAGGAAATAATTTCATTTATAGTTGGATGAGGTAAACATGTCATACATTCTTACTACATTGTATGTGATGAGTACAAAAGAGAAAGAGAAAATTATTTCCTTTTTGAAGATACTCAAGGTTCTAGATGGTAACTCTTATAATATTTTCAAGTGTGTGAATGTGAAGAGTAGGAAATTTCAATGGTGGAAAAGTCATGATAATCACTTTCTACATCAGTAGTTGATTCCAATCACAATTCATGATTGTTTATCAGCCAATTTTGTTCGACTACTGATTTAGATGAGTAATTTTTTAGACATATTTGTTTAAGAAATCAATGAATGAGTGATTTAAAAAAATTATGGATGGGATTGTACTTATGATTTTTCACATGGAGAAACTATTTATACCCTCATTTTTCAATGTTATGGTTCACTTGACCATGCACCTAAACAATAAAATATTGACTATTTTTTAGTAATATTCAGGTGGATGTGTCCTATTGAGTAGTTTCTGAATACATTCAAATGATTCTTATGTAACATATCTCATCCTAAGGCATAAATATCCAATGGTAATTTGAGATTGAGTGTACTAATTTTTGTGTATAATATATTATGGATGTTGAAACAAAATTAAATAATCTCTTTTAGATTATTGATGGTTCAGTTGGAGAAGGAACTATATCTGATATGGGAAACATCAAGGGGATACAATATTATCGATATATCTTGTTCTATAATCCATCAGTTGCACCATTGATGCAGTAATTGTCTTATCAATTTTATTGTTTAACTTTTACAAGTTTTTTTTAATGTATAAAGTTGATCATTTAAACATAGTGTTATCATTTGTAGGAAACACATTAATGAGATGAAAGAATAGATGTATCGTTCGAGTGATTATCAAAATCAACAGTCTCATTATGCATTATTTCATGACTGGTTCAAGCATTTGGTATGTATAAATGGATTTTCATTATGATTGAAGTATAATACTAATATATGTATGCATAATTTTTTATTAAATTCTATGAAATATATAGGTCCCTAACCTATGAGAATTAGGTGACCCTACACTAGCTGAAGAATTTAACCAACTAGGTGAGGGTATATCTATAATAGCTTGTTATTTAAAATCTTTAGATGCCAAATGGATTTTTGTTTTCACATTAAATATGTCGATGACAAATCAGCAACAAAAAATAGTGTAATTGGTGGTCCATATATCAATTATAGTTAATACTATGGTCAATTAAAAAATATAATTTAATTTTTATATGCTCATGGGTTGAAATACATATTGTTAAAGTTTAATTGGCTTGATCCAATCCATAGAAGTAAAGTCAATCAATATAAATTTACATTGGTGAATTTTAACAATATGTTATATATAGATGAATGAGTTAGTAATGAACCTTTCATTTTGACATAACAAGCATAACATGTTTTCTTAATTACCTTTCCATTTAATTCAAATTGGAAAGTTACTGTGAAAATTTTAATTTGAGGAGTTTTATTAGTTGAGAGAGATGAACTTGAGACTGTTTCATTTGTTTCATAATAGCTTTATCAGCACACCATAGTTCAATGTGAAGAAGATATTCATTGGGTTAGAGAGATCATTGAATGAGAAATGGTCGGTTTTAATGTTTAATGTATGGTATGATTGTTTTCCCACTAATTGGTTTAAAACCTTTTTTAATTATTTAATTTTTTATTAACTGTTTAACTATTTTATTTGTGTATTAATTGTCTCTATCTTTAATATATAAATTCCTAAAAAATGACATAAATTAGCGTAAAAATAATTAAAGGAATTATTTTTTAGAAAAATATAGAAACAAAAATTCCTATGATATTTATATAATAAAAAACATAAAACCATAAAATATATGTAAACTATGATAATAAAATAGTAACAAAAATAAGTTAATTGTATCCCCCCACAACTGAGATACTACTCCACTTTAAGTAATTTCATGCAATAAAATGTTTCACTAAGCATTCATTTCATCAAATGTATGATGCTTGGGTCACCCAATGGGGATAAGTACTTAATGAAATTTGATAATTCTTTTACTCATATGATTTTTTTCCATTTTATGTCGAGTAAATTAAAATATCCTGATAGATTTAAATAATTTCAAAGGGTTGTGGAGAATCAAATAGTGGATGTCATCAGAAGATTCTAATCCGATGATTTTCAAATCAATTTCAAGAAAATTATAATCAAATGAATTTAGAACTAATTCATCACCTTGTTTGAATTAAACTTGTAGGACTTATTGTATATTCACTGCTCCTAGGAGGAATCCTAATTTAAAATGTAGGTATAAATCCTTCTATATACTCTATTTTAGGCACACTTAACCTCTCAGGTGGTGATAGACTATCCCAAGTTTAATGCTTAACTGACTAATTCTATGAGGCATCAGTCAGCTTAAGTTTCTTTATAATTCCCCTAGATGAACTATACTGGATACACCATTGAAGGTGATCATAAAATCCATAGAAATGAAATTTCTTCAACTTGGAAGTATAATTGATCTTGATATAATGTTTCTACATGCAATGGTGACACTGAACAGAGGGCCTACCTAAACTATAAGGTGATGGAACACTTTCATAACTAGCTTGAAATTAGCTATGATGAATTACCTCCTCTAGAAATCATTTTGGTATGGTAGATGATGTATCCCTAGAGTATTTATAGACATTGGGACACCAAAACTCAATCCTCCTCTAGATATTGTTTAAGATAAAATGACTTTTTTACCACATCAAAGAAGGTATTTGTGTTAATGAGATTCACCTATATCTATAGAAGTTCTTTAAATCCCATGAAAAATAAACATTCCATAGTCTCATCAACCCCACTAATATAAGGAGTGAATCTTTTAAGGTTAGCAAATGTAGTGGTATATTCTTTTATTAACATCAAAGTAGGAGGCTTATGAACTCCTTCATTATGAAAAGCTTGTTTTCCATTATTATTATAACGACCCAAAGTTTTATTGATGAAAATTCTCTTCGTATAATTAGTTCATACATTATAATCACATAAAATCATATTAAGAATACAATACAGTCTTTATAAATGAATAATTAATGAAATAAGAGATATCTCTAGAATTTATGGAACATATATCGAAGGAATGGAAACTTGACCTTTAGAATAGTAATGTGATCCTTATGAATAGTAAACAATCCAAATGAATGGTAACCTCACCCATGAAAGTATATATTAAATATAGGAATATTATAAATGAAATTTTCATATAATTATACCATATTATATGTGAATGAATGTTTTAAAAATTATTAATTACGTGTTGGTATTTTTATAACTCATAAATATTTAATTAGAAAGTTATGATTAATTTAATAGTTTAAAAGAAAATTTATCTTCTTAGAATTTATTCTTTAATTCATATATTTAGGTCTTATTATTTTAATATAATTTTATGAGACTGTAATTAATTTTTCAAAGTGTTACAAAATTGGTTATAATTTTAAAATCTGTATTTTTCAAGTAAATGATAATTTTAATTAAAAATTAAATTTATCATGTTTATAAAATTATTTTTATAAAATTTATTTCATTTTTTATTTCTACACTTCAAAAAATAGTTATGGTAAATTTTTGGGATTTTTCTACAATACTTAAATTTTTGGTGAATAGTAAAATACAATAATTTACCATAAAAGCTAAATACATGAATTATGGAGTCATAGATTATTTATGGCTAATGTAAGCAAAAAATATCTAAATATCCTTCATTATTTTAATTTTTTTTATAATTATCAAACTATTCATATTCTTGATCCAAAATAATAAACTAATAATTAAAATAATGAGAAAAAACCCCTCTCCTCCACTATAAATACCACCCCTTTCCACCTCTTCTCCTCACACCTCTCAAGCCTTGATACTTATCCAAATTATACTAAAATATCCTACCAATACCCTACCCCATGTTTATGAGTGTTATTTATTAAGAAAATACCAAAACCAACCCCCTAAGAGGGTTCTCAAGAAGAAGAAATCAAGAGGTAAAACCCTCTTCCTTTTTATAAATTTCCTTCCAAGTTCCTTTATTTTCTTTTTCTCTCTTCACCTACCCTCATCAAAATGGTATGATAAATCCAATAACTTAAATATACTATAATTTTATTATTCTAATGGAATAATTCATCATCATCTCTCTTTCACCATCCTTTTATATTAAAAATGAACACATCATCCCTGATATGTTAATTTATCGCATTCAAGGACAACATGTTTTCAATTTCTGTTACCATCTTCAAGGATGGACATCAAAAAAATTTATGGTTGAACATGATTATAATATATTTATTATATATTATTTAATGTTCTGGAACCATTATATATACATGATATTAAATAATATAACAAAACTAGTCCATTGTGATTCAAAAACCATTAAAATTAAGTTAAATGATTATCATTAATATGTTATCTAATGATTCATCCTCATATCTAGAAGAAAAATAATGTATAATATCAATTAAAATTATTTTTTTCATTAATAATATATAATTTCAATTATGGATAATTATAACCATTCCACATGAACTTCCGTACTCATTTACAAGCGAATCGATCATGAAAACTAAGAAAATGAACACTCTTGAACGATGAAATTAAACATTATAACTCATACAAAATACCAAGAATGAACATAATAAAATTATAATAAATCAATTAAATGTATAAAAGGTTCTTTAATTATTAATTAATTAATCTAATTTGGTTATTCAGTTCATTAAGATCAAGTGAAAAACACCTCCAGACATAAGGTAGGGGATTTTACCCTAACCTCCATTATTCCTTTGGGTTACTCTTCCTATAATTTTACCCAAATGAAATTATATTTTTTATGTAAATATTCTATATTATATGTGTATGTTCTAAATTCATTCATCAATATTCGTTCATCCTTATTTTTTGGGGATATATATGTTTTTAAAAGGTTCCCTACACAAATTATTCCCAATAAGCAATCTCGATTTAAGGGAACTTTCCAAATTCTTTCCCAATTTCAAGTGAACTCCATAATATATATTAATCCATAATTATTCTCCTAAAATAATTCATTTTATTATCAAAAATTTCTTGGTTCACTTATGGTTTTATATAATAGATTATGCCCAATTTCTTCTTTAAATTCTCTTTAACATTTTCCTTAAACCGCATTAAAATGTTTTATTTTTAAGGTTTATTAAATTCCATTTTTACACGTATTTACTTCAGTTTGAAATCATTTATCATGTTCTATGCCTATTTTCCCTTATTAACATGTATTATTTAAATCCTTTCTTTCATGGAAACTATTGTGATATTCCCTTATGTTATGCCTATTGGATAAGATTATGATTCCTCATTCTTACCATGTGTAACCCTTAGGTTTATGTTCGATTCCTTATGTATGATTCTTCATGTGGAACATGTATTCATGAAAATTTTATAATGGGTTTAACTAGATAGAACTCAAATACATTTTTTAATGTTTAGTCTCATGAGACATCATGTGCAATGGTCTTGGTGGTTAGCCTTGACTCATGATCCATGTGCAACGGTCTTGGTGTTTAACCTTGACTCATGCTCCTTCATGTGAAATGATCCTTAACTCATGATTATGTCATCTTGTATGTTGTTTCCACATATCATATGATACCATGATTACATATTGTTTGCTTAGTTATGTATATCCATTCATTTTATGTCATCTTATTATTCCTTTCAACCCATTTGTTATGTGTCATTTGTTATTCTTATGTTTATTCCCTTTACTGGGATTTTTAACTTGTCACTTTATTCATGTTATCCCTAGGTTATCCTATGCAGATTTAAGGGCTAAAAAGAAGTTAGTATCTCATAATGGTTGATAAATAAATAAGTGTTTTATCTAGTCCCATGTTTCGGTTTTATGTACATAGTCTTCCAAAGACACTAGACTTTATGATCCTTGGATTGTAATTTGATATTTAATTATGTTTGAAATAATGTAATAATATGTAAAAAAGGATAGGGTCACTATAGTTGGTATCAAAGGAAAGTCTAGTTATTTTCTAATATTAGTAATAGAGAATGTTAGTAAGAACCATAGGGATAAGACTAAGTTTAAGAAAAAATCCCTAAATATTGGTAAGTATATAGTAAGTGGTTTATTAAGAAAATTTATCCCTCACTGGATACTACAAGTGGACATGGTTCTGGAATATATGTACCTAGGAGTAACAAATATAACAAGGTGTTTTTAGGCCTAGCTCTCGGTAACTTGGTAAATGACAATGGGCCTTACTCTGCAACTAGTTTGACACTCCCAGGGGATATGCTTTGGTAAATTCATAATCTCATTACAAACCATTATTAAGGGAAAAAATTCTCATAAGAATATATGTTAGGAAACAGATCATGGATAACCTATATCAAAATCTAGGGAATCACAAGTTAGGATATACATTTATTTTACAAGTTTATCCTTTAATGCTTAAAGTTTCCTCTTATATGCTTATTAGATAAGTATTCAAGACCCCTAACTGAAATTTCTTCCTTAGTTAATGGCAGGAAATATAAGAAATTATGTCAACAATCAATGTGATAGGTAGTGTGATGATTTCCCTAATGATATGCCAATTATGATGGGAATGGGCGCTCAAAACTTCATGACAATACTTAATCAAATAGCTCTAGTTGTGAATAATAAATTAGAACACGTGGAACACCCTTATTCTATATGGAAAGAAAAAGTTTCCATCAAATAATTCATGTGGAAAATTCCTCCCATGTTTAGTGAATCTTTTGATCCCCTTCTCATAGTATATTGGATTAAATTAATTGAAATGATATTCTCTGTCCTCCAGTTCTTAGAATAAGACAAAGTTATGCTGGTGATCTAGCATTTTAATGGGGAAGTTTTTCAGTGGTGGAAACTTATCAAAAATATAAAGTCCAATGAGGAAATTGATTCCATGGATTTTGAGTAATTCAATAAAATGTTTTTCAATAAATAATTTCCCTAAACTCTCTTTCTCAAGATGAAAAAGATAGTTCCTCAGACTTAAGAAGAAGGAATATGAGTCTATTGAGGCATATGAAGAAAAATTTACAAGGCATGAAAGGTATGCCTGCAAATTTTTCACGAACACCAAAATAAAGGTGGATCACTTCTTTAGTGGGCTAAACATGAGTCTATGAAAAGTGTTGTAAATTCGAGACTTTGATAGCTATGAGAAGATTTTATGTTGTTCTCTTATGGTTAAAATGGAGATCGGAAACTTTCAATGGTCTCATGGGCCTTGGGAAAAAACTATAAAATGGAGTCTAATATGGGTAGATTAGCAAATAAATCCCATGATGGAAAGAATATCAAATATCATATGTGTCAACATTGTGGTAAGAAACATCATGGGTACTATATAAAAGGAACTCAAAAATGCTTCAAATGTGGAATAATGGGAAATCTGGCTAAGAACATTGGAAGGGATATAAATAATTCCACTAATGTGGAAGAATAAAGGAAGGATTAGACCAACACTCATCCTATAGTGCAGTGTTTTAACTTCAAGGAACATTGGAATTTTTCAAACCAATTCCCTAAGTTCAGGTTTGTCAGGGGAAATCAATAATAACCTCCAAGGAAACTAGGAAGTGAATATTCTATCACTACTATTGAGGTGGGGTCGGATAATGATGTGGTGATAGGTATAATGGTTATTCATTCAATAATAGAAAATGTACTATTTGATTCTAGTTCTATGCATTTTTTAATATCTTGAAATTTTAGTAAGACTATTCAAACACCACTTAAAAATATGGAGATTGAGTTATCTGTTAGAACATAAAATGGAGAAATTATTGCTTCCAAAGTATATAACTCATCTCTGGTTAATGTTTGTGGAATTAACCTACAAGAAAATATTTTTTTACTTTATTTGGTGGAGTTTGATTACATATTGGTCATGGGTTGGCTATCTTTATACAAATCCAACATCAACTATCGGGAAATTGAGATCACTCTTCACATCCAGAATAATCCACCAATCTGTAAAAGTGCAAGGAGGTCAATGAATCTCCTTTATAATCATTATCTCAAGTGTGGATATTACTACCTTATGATAAAGAATATCTAGCTCAAATGATTAATACAAAGGAGAGTATCATGCTTGAATAGATTTTTATTGTAAGAGACTGCATTAATGTTCTCCCAAAATAGTTTCCTAGACTTCCTCTAGATCGATAGGTTGAGTTCTCAATTGAACTTATTCTTGTATCATTACCTATATAAAATACACCTTATAGAATGGCCATCGTTGATTTGGAAGAGAGGAAGAAGTTATTATAGGAGAATCAAGACAAGGGTTTTATATGTCTAAGTGCTTCACCTTGGGGTGCACCAGTCCTATTTGTCAAGAAGAATGATGGATCAATGCACCTATACATTGATTATCATGAGCTCAATAAAAACATGATAAATAAAAAGTACCCCTTGACTTGGATAGATGAATTGTCTGATTAGCTATGTGGGGATAGTTATTTCTTAAGGGTGGACCTTCAGTCGGGATATCATATTTAGTCTCTTCGGACTCACTAATTATCTAGAAATTTTCATTGATTTAATGAATATATTCTTTATATATTACCTCAAAAAAAAATTGGTAGTCTTTATCGATGATATTCAGATAAACTCCAAGAGAAAGGAGGAACATGAGAAGAATTTGAATACTATTTTTAAGACTTTTTGAAGGAATAAAATTTATAAAAAGTACAGTAAATGTGAGTTTTGGATGGAGGAAGTATCATTATTGGGACATGTCATCACTAGTAAAGGGATATCTGGAGACCCTTCCAAGACAAAGGCAATCAAAGAGTTTCCTGGGCCAACATATATAATAGATATCCATAGTTTCGTTAGCCTAGATGGTTATTACCAGCAATTTGTGAAGAACTTCTCATGATTTTTAAATCCAATAACCAAGATGACATGGAAGGGAATGAAGTTTGTCTGGACTCAAAAATGAGAGGAACACTTTAAGGAGATGAAAATGTGGCTTCTCATTGCGCTAATACTCACACTCCTGAAAAGTGGAGAACTATTTTTAGTTTATAATGATTATTAAAATAATTTCCTAGGTTGTGTACTGATGAAAAATGATATAGTGATAACATACACCTCAAGGAAGTTGAAAATTCCTGATAAAACTTATCTTACTCATGATCTGGAGTTGGAAGCTATGATCTTTAAATTGAAAATATGATGAGATTATCTATATGTGGAGAAGTGTGAGATATATACTGATCACAAGAGTCTCAAATATATATTCACATAAAAGGAGATTTATATTTAATGGTGAAGATGGTTGGATATCATCAAGGATTGTGACTTCTCAATCCACTACCATCTTGGTAAATCAAATAAGGTGAAAGATTCTCTAAGTAGAAAGGATTCTGCATCTTTATCAATAATGATAATTGAGAATAATCCAATCATCTTAAACTTGGAAAGTTTGGACATGGGAATCGTTAAGGAAGGAACATCATCAATTCATTATCAAATTATTTATTAACAATCCCTTATGGTGAAAATAAAGGATACTCAAAGGAATGATGTGGAAATTCAGAAAAGGGAGGAAAATTTTAGAAATGGGAATTCCTCAGAGTTCAATATTGATGAGGATGGATTCATAAGATTTGGGACACAACTATGTGTACCATACAATCTAGAGATAATGAAGAAGTTTCTAAATGATGCACATAGATCAACCTTCTATATTAACCTAGGGATCTCAAATATTTATCGAGATACTAAAGGGAAATATTGGCGAGAAAATATGAAGAAATAGATTGTGGAAAATACATCAAAGTACTTTCTATGTGAGCATGTGAAGACTGAAAGACAAAAGTATAACGGTTCTATGCAACCATTGCCCATACCAACATGGAAATGAGAAAAATCACCATGGACATTGTCATTGTACTTCCAAATACATCCAAAGGGAACAATGATATATGGGTTATTATTGATTGTATTACAAAGATATCACACCTTATCATAATTTGAGAGGAATTCCCATTGAATAAACTTGTATGAATATACATCAATGAAGCGGTAAGGCTGCATGGAGTACCACTATCGGTTGTATCTTATCGAGATCCGAGATTCACCTCGAAGTTTTGGAAAATACACCAAAATTCTCTAAGCACTGATCTGAACTTTAGTACGGCCTAACATCCTCAAACTGATGGATAATCTTAGAGAACTATTTAGACATTGGAATACATGTTGAGAGAATGTTCTATATACTTAAAAGGATGATGGGACCAATATCTTCCTTTGGTTGAGTTCTCTTACAAAAATAGTTTCCACTCAAGCATCCAAATAGATCCATATGAATCCCTTTATAGGAAAATACATAGAACACTAGAATGTTGTGATGAGGTCGTTGAGCCTAAGCTTATAGGTCCAAAAAATGGTCAAAGAAATGGTGGAGAAGGTGAAAATCATTCAACAACACATCAAGGTATCCCAAAGCCAACAAAAGAGCTATACAAATAATCATCAACAAGACCTTTATTTTATGGTTGGAGTCATGGTATTCATCCGCATATCTCTATTGAATTGGATCTTGTGATTTGGGAAGAAAGGAAAGCTAAGTCCTAGGTACATTGACCCCTTTTAAATTCATAATCATGTTAGAGTTGTGGAATATTGACTAGAACATCCTCCAACCATGTCCCAAGTACATGATTTATTCCATGTATCCCTCTTAAGGAAGTACATACTAGATCCCTCACATGTACTGAATTCGGAGGTGGTACTGTTGTAAAAAGATATCTCAAATGAGGAGAAGCTAGTGAAGATCTTGGATCATGGTGATAAAGTTCTACGCAACAAGACTACTCATCTAGTTAAAGTACTATGGTGGAATTATAAGTACGAAGAGACAACATGACAACTAGATTAAATGATGAAAGAAAATTACTAACACCGTCTTTCAACATAGAATGTAAAATATAATTTCGAGGGTGAAATTTCATAAGGGGGAAGAATGTAACGACCAAATGTTTTATCAATGGAAATTTCATTCGTATAATAATGTAATATAGTATAATCACATAAAATCACATAAATAACACAATAAAAAGTTTATAAATAAATAATGAATAAAAAATAAGTATCTATAGAAGTTGAGGAACATATACTGAAGGAATAGTAACTTGACCTTGGGAATAGTAATGTGACCGTTATGAATAGAAAACTAGCTAAAGAAATAGTAACCTCACCCATGAAAGTATAGATAAAATTTTTTCATCTTATAAATGAAGGTATGATATAATTATACCATAGTATAATCCAATGAATGTTTTAAAAATTATTAATTAAGTGTTTGTATTTTTATAAGTCATAAATATTTAATTAAAATATTATGATAAATATAATAGTTTTAAATAAAATTTATTTTCATAAAATGAATTCATAAATAAATATTTTTGGTCTGATTATTTTAATATAATTTTATCAGACCTTAATTAATTTTTCAAAGTGTTACAACATCAGTTATAATTTTAAAATCTGTATTTTTCAAGTAAATGATGATTTTAATTAAAAATTAAATTTATAGTATTTATAAATTATTTTCATAAAATGGAGTTCATTTTTTAATTCTACACATTGAAAAAAATTTAGGGGGGATTTTTGTTATTTTTCTTAAATACTTTAATTTTAGTTGAATAGTAAAATACGATAATTTACGGTAAAAGTTAAATACATGAATTATGGAGTCATAGATGATGTATGTCTAATGTAAGCAAAAAATCTCAAGCTTTAATTAATTATTTTAATATTTTTTATGATAATTCTCAAACTATTTATATTCTTGAGCCCAAATAATAAACTAATGATTAAAATAATAATAAAATACTTCTCCCCTCCACTATAAATACCACCCCTCGCCACCTCTTCTCCTCATAGATCTAAAGCCTTGAGCCTTATAAAAATTCTAATAAAGTATACTCCCAAGCCCCTTTCCAACATCTAAGATATTTTATTCTTAAAAAAAGACCAAAACTAATTTCTTAAGGAGGTTCTCAAGAAGAAGGAATCAAGAGGTAAAACCCTCTTCCTTTTCGTTTAATTACTTTTCAAGTTTATTTCTTTTATTTTTCTCTCTTCACCTCCCCTCATAAAAATGGTATGATAACTCTAGTAAATTAAATATAATATAATTTTATTATTATAATTTAATAATTCATCACCATCACCTTTTCCCACTTCTTTTATACTAAAAATAAAAACACTGTCTATGATGTGTTAATTTATCACATTCAAGGACGATGAGTTTTCATTTTCTACTACCATCTTCATGGATGGTCATGAAACCATTTTTATGGTTTAAAAATATTTTAATATATGTATTATATCTTATTTAATGTCATGGAACCATTATATACACATGATATTACATAATAGAACAAAACTAGTTCATTATGATCGCAAAAACCACTAAAATTAAGTTAAACGATTATCATTAACATGTTATCTAATGATTCATCATCATATATGGAAGAAAAATAATATATATTTCCAATTAAACTTTTTTTAGTTCATTAATAACATAAAATTTCAATTATGGATAATTACACCCATTCTACATGAACATCCATACTCATTTACAAGCAAACCGGTTATGAAAACTAATAAAACAAACACTCTCGAATGATGAAATTAAACACTATTAATCATCAAAAAGCTGATGAATGAAATTAATAAAATTATAATAATTAAATTAAATGTATAAAATATTTTTTAATTATTAATTAATGGATATAATTTTGTTATTCTGGACATTAAGATCAAGTGTAGAACACCTTTAGACATAAGGTATGGATTCTACCCAAACCTCCATTATTCCTTCAGCTTACTCTTCCTCTATTTTTTCAAAAACGAAATTCTATTTTCTTTTTATGTAAAAATTATAAATTATGTGTATATGTTTCAAACTCATGTATCAATATCCATTCATTCTTCTTTTTTGTGGATATACATGTTTTTAAAAGGTTCCATACCCAAATTATTCTCAATAAGCAAGCACGATTTAAGGGAACTTTCCGAATTCATACCTATTTTCAAGTAAACTCCATAATATATTTTAATTCACCATTATTCTTATAAAATAACTAATTTTATTATGAAACATATATTTTTTCATTTCTAGTTTTATATAAAATATTATGCTACTTTTTTTCTTTAAATGATCTTCAATATTTTCCTTAAACCGCACTAAAATGTTTTATTTTTAAAGTTTTTAAACACCATTTTTTCATGTATTCACTTATTTTTACATAAATAATCATAAAATATGCATATTTTCCCTTATTAATGTCAATGTATTATTTAAATCCTTTCTTTCATTGACACCATTGTGATATTCCCTTATGTTATGCCTATTTGACAGGATTATGATACCCAATTTTTACCATGGGTAAAACTTATGCTTATGATTGATTACATATGTTTGATTATTCATGTGCCCCATAAATTCATGACCATATTATTATTTGTACACCCATATAGTTCTCCAGTGCATTGGGTAATTTTTATTCTCATGGGACGTCATATGCAACGGTCTTGGTTGTTAGCCTTGACGCGTGCTCCATATGAAATGGTCTTGGTGGTTAAACTTGAATTGTGATCCTTCATGTGCAATGAGTTTGGAATTGTGATTATGCATTGTTTAATGTTGTTTCCATATCTTATATGATACCATGATTACATATTTTATTCTTCCTTATGTATATCCATTCCTTTTAGGTCATCTTATTATGCATTCTAAGCCATGTGCTATGTGTTATTCTTATGTTTACTCCCTTACTGGGCTTTTTAGATCATCCCTTTATTCATGTTATTTCTAGGTTATCCTATGAATATGTAAGGTAACAAAGGAATTTAGGAGATCATTATTAATTTTAAATAAATAATTGTTTTATTTAGTCCCATGTTTTCATTTTTATGTACCTAGTCTTGAAAATATACTGGAATTTATGATCATTTTCTTATAATTTTATAGTTAATTATGTTTTAAATCATGTAATAATATGTGAAAAGTCTAGTTTTTATATAATTATTCACATTAAAAATTATTTTCAAATATGTATCATGCTAAAAAAATCATATATAAACAAATAAAATCATGATTGGGATATAAAATAAATTAATCCTACAACCATTATCATAAAAAGGAAAGTATAAATTAAGGGAATTTGCTAAATAATAGATTCCAACTTGAAAAAAAAACTTATATACATGAATCTATACCTTTCTAGGCCTACACAATTATAGATTAAAGATAAATGTGGGGGAGATGACTCCTTCTTACACATTGTTCACAAGTAGAATCCTGATAACCACTCTAGGGAGGGATCAAACACAAATAAATTGTATGTATACTTTATTACAATTTCATTTGTTGGTTTAAAAATAGAAGAATTAATAAGGAAAAGAAAATAAAAACTACATATTGAATGATCAAAGCATTACAATATTTAAATGTTAAAAAATAACTACTATCAATGCCCAATGTGTTAGAACTAAGGGAATATAATATATTGGAAGTATGAAGGTAAGTAAATATCATGGACTACCTTATATGTGACAAAATTTGAAATCAACACTTCTTTTTCAGTTTAATCCTCTTATGGTAGTGGTACTTCCATTGGAATCTTTACATTTTAATTTTTTTAGAAACTTGTGTAACTAAGTGGTTTATTTTGTTGATGATATCCACTTGTGACTCTAAGAACTCTTCATCTTGATGTGTTTATATAATTTTTTTATAAATATAAAATACTTCCTTAGAATTCAACACCCCTTTATATTTAATAAAATATGTGTACAATAAAAAAAATTATATGAGTCCTTTTTAGTTCACATTATATGGTATTGTAATAGGAAATGAATAATGTCCTTACAAATTCTTTCTATTACTGTAGACAAGTTAGGGGAATAATCACTAGATCCACATCACTCTAAAGACCCATCTGCATCTAAGGGTTGAGGTGTCCATGAATGTAAATGTGTTTATTTTTTTAATGAAGTTTTAAACACATATATATGCATATATTTATAATTATTATTTATTATTTTTCAATAGGATCAAACTCGACTGCTTCTTCCTCTCGTAGGAAATTCTTTGGTTATGGTATTTCATCTTGGAATTATGACAGGACCCTTGACGTATCATTTTATGAGAGATACCATCTTGTGGGAGTAGGTACCCCTGTATTTATTCACCATTTGGGTCATATCATACGTGAACCACATATATTTTCATTGAATACACATGATTGGGCTTTATCCCCCCAGGATATATTAGATCGACTATGAAGGGAATTTATGGTAAGAGGACCATTTTAGTTTCTTAGGTATGTTTAAAAAATACAAAACAGTGTGAAGAATTTTTTTAATGTAATAATATGAGAGTGTTCCCAAATTATTTTGAGCCAGTGTGTATGTCCAAATGTTGTAAAATGTGGAAAGATCATAAATGGGGACTCAAGTGAGGGCACTAAGTACCAAATATGGGTGCCCCATACATTCTAGACTGAGTCCCATGGGGTGTTCTCCCATATCAGTGGAATGATTTAGTTGTATATTGGTCCACTAAGGCTAAAAATGTGAGTCTATTTATTTTTATATAGTTCCAAGAATCCACAGCATTTAAATTTTTGAAATTTGAATTCATTTAATATAAGAGGTTGAAGCACATCATTCCAAGAATCGTGCATTGTGGGGACCACCTCATGGGATTGGGAGTCGTCACATACCCGAAATTCAACATGATGTATTTATTATCCACTTTTAAAATTTATTATTTAATATATTTTTTTCTATATACATATATATCTCTTAATGGTATACATTTATGATAGTAAGGTGCACCGACTGATAAAATGTCGGTGTGGATGATGACTCATGATCAAAATGATCCGGAGGTTGAAGCTCTTATAATAAGTTCTTATACTAATTATAAATACTTATATAAATATGTATATATATTTATATTTATATTTATATAATATATAGGATCAATTTTAGGCTGAGTTATCATAGCTACCAGAGGACCATTGATAACTTGTCATGCAAAGGGATGAGATATTCCATCGAATTATTGGTTGTGATGGACATGGATAAAATTTGACATATGAAATAGGGATTCTTAATTTTTTAGTTTCATTCACTGAGGTTGGGACTCCTGTTTTTTTTGGGATGACATATAAGGTGATAGATTTGGAGGCACCAATGCATGATTTTGGGGAGGTAAATGTCCAGGACATCAACTGAGGATAGAGCACGATAGGAATATATGCGTCGGGGTGATGGTGCATGGGATCCTATGATGAAGGTTTATAATGAATTTATTTATTTAGTTTTTATTATTTTCATTATTATAATTATTATTTTCTTTAGGCGCTTTCAGCATTGGATGGATGTATCATCCATGGCCCCACATGACACATAGATTCGAGAGGGGTGTTTTGTTTTATCTTTCTAGTTTCTCATTCAAATTGACAATATCATTTTTTTAGTAAATTCACAACTCACATTTAAATTTTCATTAAAATGATATTTTACCAATTAGATATTCAAAACCAACTAAATACATTTATACTAATGAGAAAACTTAATAAAATAACCATTAAGTTCTTTTTTAACTTTAAATTTCAATCGCACATCACATGTGGAGTATACAAAAAATTAGCAATTAGATAACTTCCATTATACAGTGAAATCATATTTAAAATCAATTTAAGAGTCTAGGACATATTTTCAACCATTTTGGGAACTCATAGTACATCATAGGTAAATTTAAAGTGTTGTTTTTCAATGATATGGTTTGAAAAAGATTATTTTTATTCTAACACTAGACAGTCTAAGAATAATGATTTTGTTATAGGTTTACCGACCATATGGATGAGTGGAAATGAATCTAGGAACAAGAAACTTATGAACCCTTCATAAACATGTTATATATATACAAGAGATGTATGATTAATTTTCCATTATCCCACATCTTTCTGTGGTAGCTATGGTATGTGTTGCACCTTCAAAATTATTCCACTAACATAAAAAACATTCAATTCCATTATATTTTTACTTTATTCATTTCATAGAGACCTTTCTTCAATTTAAAAAATATCTCATAGTTAACTTATTCCATCAAACATATTTGTGTCATCATGTAAATTACTTCCAATAAATCTCTATGAAATAAATCTATATTTACATCCTTATTTTCCATGTACTAACATCTAATGCCACTATTATTAACACTATTTGGATAGTTTCAAGTGTAAATATCAATGAAAACATATTTATGAAATAAAACACTTATTTTCATTAAAACCTATTTACTACTATCATGCCTTGAACCACTTCTCATCATCAACTTCTTCCATCAAACGATCATCTGAATTTTTCCAAAGTGATCATTTCCTTTATTGTATAATAGCCAAATACAATGTTTTATTAGAATTAAATGATGTAATTTCATCATTATTTATTGACTCCCATTATTTTAAGTCATTATGTTATGATTCTTATTTTAGGAATTTAGTTTTCCTTATATCCATTAAAATAAATAAATTAATGTTATCTCTAAACCACTGAACCGATCAATTGATTTTGTTCGATCTCATCAACTGAATAAGATTCTCTATTCTGTATAGATTTTCTATCTATCTTCTAAAACCCTAACATATTTTAATCTCACATGATTTTTATCTATCACTAAAAATTCTATAATATCATTTAGTATCCCATTAATAATATTTTTATTACTTTTTTTATGATCTCTAGATCTTTGTCCCTTCTAGAATGTTTACTATGATCAAATTATACTATGATATTTGATTAATTTAAATTAACATACTTTTTACCATGTTATAATCCTTCTAGAAAACCTTCTCATTATATTGATAATCTAGAATATGGATGAAATTTCACTTATCAAAATCCCATATTCAAGATTCATATTGTTTATCTGCATATCTAATGAAAAAATAAAACTATTATTATTATTCAAGAATGTATTAAATCATAGCATTGACATGAATATATTCCATTATTATAAAGAAATAATGATGGTTATCATCATAATTTTTACCCATCAATAGCCCCTTTAGATGAACCTATTGGGTTTGGCGTAAGATCTATTTTCTTGATCAAGTTTTAGAAATATTGAATTTCAGTCACCCAACATATCGCATGAGGAATAATAGATTGAGACAAAACAAACAAAACAATATAGGATCTCCAATGGATAAAGTGGCCCCCCTCTACAGACCTCCAAGTTCATGATCCCCCAAATTGATGTTTTTTTATTATTTATAATCTTTAAGTGAAAATTCATCCATAAATTATCATTTTCATCATCCTTCCACTACAGCACAATCATTGGACCATGGAAAATCCTATTCCTTGAAAATTACTCTTCACTATTTCTATAGTGCAACTAAATCATCTTTGCTTCAAACCCCCATGCATGTATTTTAGAACATACTCTCTCTTAATCCAAGATGTAGGAAAACCCAAAAAACCACCAATAAACATCATTTTTTTATTTAATTCTCCGATGAGTAGCAAAACTAAGATCGAGTCTAGTTAAATCTCTAAAATGATCATATTTAGACACTTGTAGAGAGATAGAATAGATAATAGGGCCTTGGACATGACCATGAGTGAACTTCTGTCGCCATAAAAAAGCATAAAAACCATGAAAAAAAATATGTGGTTATAAAAAAACAACCCCACCACCAGGCATGGGCTCTTAGACATAGGACCCGTTGGAGATGATCTTGGGGCCTTGACAAGTTAGTTTCCAGCACACCGAGTGACCAAAACTGGTGCTACTAACAAGATCTTGTTGTTAAATTAAGATTTCAATCTGATTGAATATGTGAGTGGGTGGTTCCTTGTGATTGTACAATGGATAATAGTAGATGATAAAATCCCTTAATTAGTCTTTTATGTGTGCTTCAAAGGGTTGGATACCTTTTTGACACTTCTCATTATGAACCTCCCAAATACGCTAGTAACCCACAGTAAATAAAACATTTTGCATTTGAAATTTTCGGGATCTACATGAGTCAATCTGGTAATATTTGTTGAAGAGGTAGTCCATAGATTGAAATTGGGTTCTTGCTCCCAAACACAACCCAAGTTGAAACTAGACTAATCATCAGCATTCTCCATTAGTGGAAAAATAGAGCATAGATTATATGCTTGTATGAACACAAAACCAAAATTTTGATGTAAGAGAAATCACTATAACAGGTATCATGAAATCATTGAGAACATCTCTTTTTACCTTTAAATAGACTCATAGTTACCTCTACGCAGCTTCATATTTACCTCTATACAGCCTCGAAGATCCTCTTTCTATGTTATTGCCCCATTTAATTCCATGAAATCTATATCACACTATAGATTATTATTCATGAAAAATGGTATATCGGAGTAGATAAAACCCCTACGGTGAAAATGAATTCTCTAAATCATATCAATCTTCAAGTAAAAAACCCTATGGTGTAATGACAACGTGAAATTTCAAGTTTCGGGTTAGCAGATGTATGTTAACCATAAGAACTAGTAGTGTGAGTTGAACTGATGTTTAACTTGATCCTAAAATTATCATATCAATATAAGCACATTGAATAGTGTGAGTTCAAACAAATTGGAAAGAACAAATGTAAGGACTTAATTTAATGGACAAGGTAAATTAGAAGTTCAATTGTTGAAATACATAGAAGAATAATACAATGCCTCTACTAGTGAAGTATTTTATATTTTTAGAGGTTGTAGTGGAGAAAATTTAAGGGGAAGCTTTTGGTAGATGAAAAGAATTATAATATAGGTGAAGTAACTGTAGAATTTTATTCATTCCATTAACATTGATTATGGGACATTAATAATTGTACTAATGAAAGAGTTAAGGGGAGATTCCTTAAAGTCATTTGTAGTGAAATAGAGATGACTTGAACTTTTTCACTGAGTGTTTGAAGTTGATGTAACAAATTTTAATAGAAATCAGATTTTGATCAGACCAATTTGGTCACATCTAGAAATGTATAATGGTGGTTATGAATTGATAACCAACTCAGGACCACTATAAATAGTGGGATTCAACTACTTGTTTAAATTTTAGAAAAACTATTCATGGAAGAGATTATAATTACTAAAAAAAGAATATGTGGATTTGGTAGAAGGACCATATGGGTTCATCTAGGTGTTATTGGAATTATCAGCATGTGGGTCACATAACTTAAGTTACCGGTATGATTGAAAAGGAAATACATCCCTTGGATTTGTATTTAAGTGAAAAAACACATAAAACGGGTACATATACAAAGAAAACACACCATATTGACATGAAATCATGAGATAATGATCACCAATCCATTTTTATCTCTAGGAATCAACGCTGCATCCATCAAATGCTTGTGTTTCATGATATGATGGAAAACTATGGGTAACATTATCTTGTGTTATTAAAATGACATTTTCCTATTAGGGGGTCAAAATTAGCAAACTACTTCTTATTTATATAAGAATCTAGGAGAAAATTCCTAGAATCATATGTGAGAAATTTGAATCAACCATGTGGAAAATCAATATTCGGATTTTTCGGTATAATTAAAAGCTCATTTTCACATTTATTACCATTTTTGTAATAATGATTAAATCATGTGTGTAGGGGTCAAAAATGACCAAACAAGTTCTGAATGATATGAAATCCTAGGAAAACTATCTTTAAGTCATTTAAAATATGTAGAAGGCATTGACATTTAGATCAGATACCTGAATTGATTGGTATGATCAAAAGTGATTTTTGTCTCTCAGATTTAGGTTAAGTGAAAAATAACGTAAAAGGGGTGAGTAATAAGAAAACATGCTTGGATTGACATGAAATCATGGGAGAACAATCACCAATCAGTTTTTGATATGGGGGAACCAACACTGCATCTATCAGATGCTCTTTTCACCAGATATGATGGAAAATGATGGGTAATATTGTCTTATATTATTAAAAAGACATATCTCCCATCATGGGGTCAAAAAATGAGAAAATGACTTATGATTGATGTGTAAATCTGACATAACATTCCTTTAATCATGTGTAATCTATTTGAATCAACCTCGTGTCATTTCGATATCAGGCTTGGTCAGTACAATTAAAAGTTCATTTTCACATTTATTATCATTTTTGTAATAATGGGAAAATCATGTGTGTAGGGGTCAAAACTAACCAAATGAGGTTCAATTGACATGAAATATTATGAAATATATATTTAAGTCATTTAAAATATGAATTAATAATCAATATGTGGATCATATACATAAATTTCTCAGCATGATCAAAACTGACGTTTGTCCCAAAGATTTGGAGATAAGTGAAAAATCACACAAAATATTTCAATATAAAGAAAATTAATTTTTATTGACATGAAATTGTGGTATAATTATCATTGTGACGTTTTTTATATGTACGAATAAATTCCTTATCCATCATATGTTCATGTCACCCAGTATGATGAAAAATGATGGGTAATATTTTCTAGTGTTATTAAAATGATGTATCTTCCGTGAGGGGGTCAAAATGAGAAAGTAAATTCTTATTGATGTGAAAATCTAGGATAACATTCCTCAAATCATATGTGATATATTTGAATCAACCATGCATGAATCTGATGCTCGGATTGATTGGTATACAAAAAACATGGTTTTCTACTTTTAATAGTCATTGTTTAACTGATAAATGTTTTAAACAGATATTTCATATTAGATTTACCTAATTTCTGTATTTATGATGATTTCTATAGGTAACACTATATAAACTAGTTTTATTATTCTATATATATATATATACATTAACTAAATAGATATGATTAATGTTAATTATATTAAATTTTATTTTGGTTTGTTTAATTGTTTTTTATATCTTATAAGTAGATTGATTGAGACAGAAGATTATAAGGGATCTATAGTTGTTTGGATCACTGTTTTGGTTAAGATGCATGTCTTTTATTTATTTTATTTATTTTTGTTGTATTTTTTTGTTTTGGTTATTTGGGGTTTCCAAATCGAAAAAAAAATTAAAAATTCTCCAGGTTAGCGATCCCCATTGCTGGTTACAAATGCTTTTCTATTTCAAGAGTATTAGAGATCGCCCATGGTGGTTGTTAATTCTCTTTAGAATCAAGATAAACAATCCTAGAAAAATAGACTGGATGATGGCTGCTAAATCCCATTAGCAAACACATTTTGTAATCTCTAATTCTCCATTTTATAGTAGTGTTTGCGGTGAAACGCTGGGAGTAGTGGCGATTTTTTGATGGTCAGAAAATTCAAGTTTCCCAGAATCATGTTTTGAATCTATATCCTTAAATTTTGTGTTGAAGTGATTCCAATGGCTCAAACAATGTCAACAATAGAGACAAATCAATCTCCCTAGACTCGGTCAAATTTTGAGTGTTACAGTTCCTCATTTCCATAGAATATGGTACTATTCCAACATCAGTGACATTTCGGGTGATATTCCGGTAGCTTCTCTGACATGCCAAGTCAGTGCCATTCCATCTCCACATCATCAGTCAATATCAGTCATTGATGCCGATTTGGTCATATCTTGATCAATCTGTGTCAAATTTCAATGATTTAGGGTCGATTCCACCATTTTCAACCATTCTAGACGCAAATATGAGATCCATTTTTCCATATTTTGTACCAAATTTTACAGAAATTAAATTCCATTAAGAGACTATCCATAGGAGGTGGTCGAGGGGATGCAAACGAACACCAAGTCTAGAGCACAAGAAGGTCCACAGATGAAAAGACACCATCATACAAATTATACTTTTCTGGCATAGTGGGACATATGAAGAATAAATTCTTAAGTTTGATACAAGAAAAGGGTCAATGTAGAAACTGAAAAATATAAAATGAAGATGTGCATATTATAGCTTCCAGATAAATCATGATTTTATACAAATACGAATAAGATATGTGCTTTCATACATCAATACATGACACATAATGGGTGGTTGATACTACAACATTATTCCACACCACTCTGAATCATGAATATTTCTTGACTTATCGAGCTAGTGACGTTGGTGCAGTCAAAACGGGGACTACTAGTTTGTCAAAGATTGTTGGAATGGGTGATATCCAAGTCAAGATTAATGTTGGATAAACAATCACTCTAAAAGATGTTCAACTTGTTCCTAGCCTTCGACTCAACCTGTTATCTGGAATATTCTTTGATTGATAGGCCTATGATAACATCTTCAGTGATAGAGCTTGGAAGATTATAATAGGAGCCATTATCAATGCCTGAGGACACATATATGGTACTTTGTACAAAAATCATGTGAAGATATGTGAATATAGCCTCAAAACGATGGAAGGAGAAACAAAATCCAATATGTGGCATAGTAGACTTAGCCACATGAGTGAAAGACGATAATCTATATAACACCCCAGAATGATAAAGGGTTAAATGACTAAATGATATGACTCATGTCAACAAGGTGCACATTACTTTTCAGGAGCCTACCTGATTAGAACTCCACAGATAAGCATTCTTGGCCTGGAGTAGTGATCAGGATGGGTGACCTTCTGGAAAGTTTCCCAAGGTGTGTGTGAGTGAGGACAAAGCACCCTGGAAAGGACATGTGTTGGCCTATGGGTATTGCCATTAGTCAGATAACATGTTCAGGCATGTGGGTGGGACCCATGGTGGGGACCACATGTCTGTGGGGCAACTAGGGTACCTGGAGGGCCGGGACACGATGGTCTTGTTAAGGAGGGGTGTCTATACTGTCACCGGGACCCATTTGTCACATTTGGTATCAAAGGTGGTACCCAGCCTTAAGTGCGTTGTAATGCCTGGGTTGAGATGTAGGGCCCACAATGAGGACGTTGTGCTCTAAAAGGGGAGGGGGTGATTGTAACACCCCAGAATGATAAAGGGTTAAATGACTAAATGATACGACTCATGTCAACAAGGTTCACCTTCCTTTTTGAGAGCCTACCTGGTTAGAACTCCATATTTAAGCATGCTTGTCCTGGAGTAGTGATCATGATGGGTGACCTTCTGGGAAGTTTCCCAGGGTGTGTCTGAGTGAGGAAAAAGCACACTGGAATGGACATGTGGTAGCATGTGGGGACTTTCATTAGTCAGATAACCCGTTCAGGCATGTGGGTGGGACCCATGGTGGGGACCACGTGTCTGCGGGGCAACTAGGGTACCTGGCGGGCCGGGACACGATGACCTTGTTAAGGCGGGGTGTCTGTGCTATCACTGGGACTCGGTTGTCACAATCTAACCAGGTGATAAATAAGTAAATCGGTATTGATAAGGATGCATCACTTGATCCTTGCATATACTACTTATATGGGAAGCATCATAAAACATCATTCAATAATGCTTCATCATGGAGATCAGAGTTGTTGGTTATGGTTTACTCTAATGTATGCAGACCCATGGAGGTGGATTCATTAGGAGGTAATAAGTATTTCCTATACTTTATTGATGATGCATCATCAAGGGTGTGTATGTTTTATTGTTGATGAAGGACCAAGTACCGGACTACTTCAATATGTTACAAGTCATGGAGAATTATGAAACTGGAAGGAAGTTGAAGTGTCTTCATTCAGACAACATAGAAGAGTACACATACAAGGAATTTGATGCCCATTGTAGGTGTCAGGGCATACAACATGAGAGGATGGTCCCAAGAACCCCACAACATAATGGAATGGCATAATGGATGAACATAACCATGATGGATAAGGTTAGAATCATGATGAGTTTCACTAAGCTGCCTAATCCATTCTAGGGAGAATCTGTTCAGGTTGCATGTTACCTTATCAACAAATAACCATCATTCATGCTAAATATTGAGATTCCATAGAATAGATGGTCTGGTAAACATACCTCTTACTATCCTTTATGAGTATTTGGATGTTTGATATTTCCACATGTATCCAAGGAGCTCATGAAGAATCTTGACGGGTGATCTACACCATGCATCTTTATCGGTTGTGGAGATGAGAAGTTACGATAAAAGCTTTGGGACTCAAAGGAGAATAAAGTAAATAGAATTAGATATGTCATATTCCATGAGAACAAAATGATCTAGGACATTCAAAATCCTAGAATGTATTGAAAGGAAAGTGTCAAGGAATAAATTCATGATCCAACACTTTTACCAGCACTATCGGTCAATGAATTGGAGGAGGCGCAAAAAGACTCATCAGAAACAGGCTAGAAATTGGTGGAGTATGATACTGAGAAGGTAGAGACTCAATCCTCTCCAAAAAAAAAGTTATAGAACCATCATAGAATCTAGGTGATGTTATGCCTACTGACCCTAAGATTTCACTAATTTTAAGGTCATCACAAGGAAGGATTCCATCAACAAAATATTTGGAGTCAGAATACATGTTGCTAAATGATGAGGGGGAGCCAGAAGGATGTCGGGAGGTAGTGTCTCATCCTGATAAACTACAATGGGTGCATGAAATGGAGGATGAGATGGAGTATTTGATGAAGAACCAGACATAAATTTTAGTGCAACTGCCCAAAGGTAATAAGGCTCTAACGAACAAATGGGTGTTCAAGTTAAATAAGAATAACAACCAAAAAGAGGTCAAGTGAAAAACTCGATTAGTAGTCAAGGGATATATTTAGAATAAAGGAGTTAACTTTAATAAAATTTTCACCTGAGGTGAATATTTCTTCAATACAAGTCATTTTTGAATTGGTGTCTAGCTTGGACTTGGAGCTTGAACAAATGGAAGCGAATATATATTTTATTCCTGGTGCCCTCTTTCAGGAGATCTATATGAAGTTTCCTGAAAGTTTCGTGGTTTCTGGATTAGAAAACTGCATCTGCAAATTTAAGAAGAGCATATATAGACTAAAACATTCTCCCATATAGTATAATTAGAAGTTTGACACATTCATGGTGATTCATGGATACAAAAAGACACAGGTCTACCAGTGTGTTTACTTATAGATATTTTAAGATGGTAACTTTGTTTCTCTTCCACTTTATGTTGATAGCATTTGATCATTGGGAAGGATGCAATGAAGGTCATCTAGTTGAAGAAGAAGTTATCCATGTTTTTGATATGAAGGATTTGTAATAAGCTCAATAGATTTTGGGGGTGTAGATCATTTGTGATAGAAAGAGGAGGTTGTAATGGTTATCTCATGATAATTATGTTGAAAGTGTTTTGAAACGTTTCAACCTGGACAAAGAAAAACTAGTGAGCATATCTTTTCCTGACCAGTTGAAGTTGAGCAAGATTTTAATTCCATCATCCAAGGAAGAAATCAAGGCAATTAAGAGGGTACCATAATTATCAGTAGTTAGAGGCTTGATGTACATTATGATGAGTATGAGTCCTGACATTGCTCATGTAGTGACGATCGTGAGTTGATTTCTCTCTAATCCTAAGAAGTAGTACTAGTATGCAATCCAAGGGATTCTGAGGTATCTTAAAGGTAATTCAAAAGTATGTTTCAGAAATGGGGGAGTTGAACCTCTCTAGGAAGGATCTAAAGATTCAAATATAGTTGTAGATCCTGATAGTAGGAAGTCTGTGTCAGGATATATCTACACTTTTGAAGGAGGAGTTGTATCATGGTAGTCAAGGTTTCAAAAGTGTGTCACATTATCCAAGATATAATCAGAGTACATTGCTACTTCGGAAGCTGGCTAGGAGATGTCGGGGCTAAATCATTTTTTCCACGAGCTCGGATTCAGCGAGAAGGAGTACAAGGTTCCATTACGATAGTCAAAGTGCTTTGTACTAGAGCAATAACTCCATGTACCATTACCGGATGAAGCATGTCGACATTCCCTATCATTGGATATACAGGGTGATGGATCAACAGCTGCTGCGACCTGTGAAGATCCAAATGAAGGAGAACCCGGTAGATATGTTGAAAAAGGTGGTTTCTCGAGAGAAGTTGGACCTTTGCAAATGCTCCAAGAAATTATAGTTGGAGGTGGAGATTTGATAGAGATTTCCAGCCACCAATACCACAGATAAGCATAAGGACAGGACTATCTTTTTTCAGTGCTAAACAAAAAGCGCTGATAAAAGCGCTCATAAATATCACTTTAATTAATGCTAAAAAAGTGCTGATGAAGGCAAACCCTTTTTCAGTGCTTGTTTTAGAGCTGATAAATTTTCTAGTAAAAAATTTTATGAATATATATATATAATTATTATATTTATATTAAAAAAATAATGTTTATTTATATACATTAATTTTAAAGCCCATGTTTATAATTAATATAAATATGATATATATATATTTTTATAATTCAAATATATATATATATATATATATGTGTGTGTAAGGTTTAAAAAAAATATTTATAAGATTATAAATAAATAAATATATGTTTATGTAATTACAAAATTATAATAAATTTTTTAAAAGAATAAATATATTTATAAGTATATATTTATAATTATACATTTCTAATTATATATTTATAGTTATATATTTATAATTATACATAAATAATTTTTAAATATATTTATTTATAATTATAATTATATATATATATATATATATATTTAAATAAATATATTTCGCCATTGAATTGGGTAAATAAATTTATATATATATATACATATCTCATGCGATAATGATGAAATTAATGGACATGATTTTCATAATTTATGTCTGTATATTGATGCATGAGTATGATTGACGCTATATTATCATAAGTTTATTTATAGACATTATTGTGGATTGTTATGCTCCAAATGTTAAGAATATCTATATTATGATGACACATGCATATTTTATGTATTCATGATGACTCCTGAATGTTCATTTATACATTGACACCCTTATTATTCATGTTTTACATATATGTGATGACTCATTTTTTATTATCTATACCTTACTAGGTATGATTCATTCATGTTATACCCATGAACTTATTATGTTCTCATAAATAAATATAAAAATACAAAAAATATATTTCAATAATAAATAAATTTATTATATTTATAATTATAAAATTTTAATTATATATAAATACTTTTTTATATATTTAATTATAATTATAATTATATATATATATATATTTAATTATAAAAACATAATAAGTATATTTAAATATTTAATATAGCTACTATATTTATAATTATATATATTTATATATTAACATAAATATGTATAATTATATAAACATATCAAAAGAGGTATGGACCATGAGGTACAATTATATAAATATATTTTTAATTATGCAGAAATATTTTTAAATATTTTTATTTATAATTATATAAATATATTTATAATTATATAAATATGTTTATAATTATATAAATATATTTATAATTATATAAATATATTTATAATTATATAAATATATTTATAATTATATAGAAATATTTATAATTATATAGAAATATATATATAACTATATTTAAAAATATTTCAATATATTTAAAAAAATATATATTTATATATTTAAAAGTATATAATTTTTAATACATTTATTATAATTATAATTTTAAATACATTTAAAATATATATAATTTATAGTATATAATTAAATACAATTATTATTAAAATATATATAATTTATTATTTTATAATTTATTATATATAATTTATAATATATAATTATAAATATATGTATTTATTATATAATTTTAATATATATATAATTTATTATATATATAAATATATTTTTTATTATTTATATACATTTATTATTTTAAATACATTTATTATAATTATAATTTTAAATACATTTATATTTAAAAATATTTTTATATAATTATAAATATATATTTATATATATATATATATATATATATATATATATATATATATATATAATTTAAAATTCAATTATTATATTTTTAAAATTTTATTTATTAACATATTTATATCAATGGTTTTCACCATTCCAAGTGTATATATATTTTTATTTATAATTATAATTATAACTTTATATATAATTATAAAATAAAAATAAATACATTTATTATAATTTAATAAATATATATTTATATATAATAATAAATATGTCTATAAATATATTTATAATTATTTATAAATATTTATAAATATATATCTATATAAATATATTTATAAATATATATATATATATAATTATAATTATAATTATATATATTTCTAATTATAATTATAAAAATATATATATCTAAATATTTATAAAATTATAATAAATAAATTTATTATATTTACAATTTGATAAATATATATAATTATATAATTATATTTATAAATATATACAAATATCTATAATTATGGTTATTAATGAATATGTAAATATATATATTCAAATAATTATAAAATTATAAAAAAATATTTATTATATATAATTATATAAATATATACAAATAATTATAAATTTATAGAAATAATTACAAATATGTACCAATATTTATAAATTTATTTATTATTTTTATAATTATAAACATATTTTTATTTATTTATTGTTATAATTATAATAAAATAAATTTATATTTATTATATATATAATTTTATAAATATATATAATAATATAAATAAATTTTTAAGATTATATCTTTATCTGTGCTAAAAAGTATTGATAAAGTGGTGTTTTATCAGCGCTTTTTTGATAACGTTGATAAAATTATTCCCCGATGTTATAAAAATAACTCTAACATAGTCTCTTTCTCTCGCACCTTCAGGCTTTCACAAAACCTGACTATTGTGGCTGCCAAACCTTATCTCTGCCGCAACCGAACCCTATCATTGTTGTTGTCGAAGTCTACCATTGTCACTACCGCCACCATTGCTGGTACCGACCGCTACCTCCACTGCCACTGAACCCTACCACTACTGCCGAACCCTCCCCAAATATAATGTATGTTTCAACTTATCTTGATGTCTTCTTCAAGTTTATAGTGTCGAATTTTCCATGATAGCGTTTCTTCCTCCCCCCCACCCTCCCTTTCTTTATTTTCTTGATTTTTTTGGTTTTTTGATATTATCCTTTTGTTTTTATATATTGTGAATAAATCTATGAGGAAGTAGTAGGGAAACAATGCATTTGTAGGAAAAATGAACACAATTCTCAAACTGACTTGGGTTGTGCCCTAGGCCTACCCTCAATGTTTGGATGAAACATCTAGAAGATCCATTGAAGTATATTTTCATTGTTTGAGATGGTTCATAGACTTAGAACACTTATTTTTAAAACACTTTCAGGTTCACAGGTGACTCATATAATAGAGATTTATGGAACCAAATATTATGTGTTAAGATGAATTGGTGATTAGCTATCAAAGGAGGATTATTAGAGTTAATATATTAATTTTAGATGTGATATTTTACCATGGTATAATAATTAAGGTTTGAAACATCATATATATGCTAATTTGTGAGAAATTGAAAGGTCTTAGATGTTAAATTTTAGGAAAAATATATTTAACAATTTTAAATTTATTTATAAATGGGTTTGGAGTTCTTATGAATATTTCTTTTTTTATGAGTAAAATTTTTGGATTTTTTGTGTGGATTTTCTAGGAAAGTGTCTTCAATTTTTAAATAATGGGGATTTCTAAGGGTGCATATTTTATTGTGGTGAATTATTTTGTAATTTTACTTTTTAAAGAATCATTTTCATTATATTTAAATTATTTATACATATAATTTTGTTAAAAATTAATAATTTTATAGTTTTATATATTTTTAAATTTATATATTTTTATAAATTTTATAGTATATCATATTATAATAATTTAATTTTATTTTATTTTTAATAAATATTTATACTTTTACAGTTTTATTCATTTATAAACTTATATACTTTTATAAATTTTATAGTATATCATATTTACATATATAGTTTAAATATAAAATTTTATTAATTATTTATACTTTTTTAATTTTCTAGATTTATAAATTTATATACAATTATAGTTTTATTCTTTATAAATTATTATAATATTATACTTTCAGAAATTTTTTTGTTATATATTATAATTTTATAATTTTATATTTTATTAAAACTATATACTTCTATAAATTATGTATAATTTTATAACATATAGGTAATTTTATATAGTTTTATAAATTTATATACATTGATAAATTATGTATATTTATTTAAAATATATATTATTTTATAAATTATATATAATTTTATACTTCTATATATGTCTATAACATTATATACTGATATAAATATATATACATTTGTAATTTATAATCTTATACCTGTATACTTTTTTTAAATTTATCAATAGTTTAATACTTTTATACTATTATAAATTTTATTCCTATAGATGATACTTTTATATTTTTATAATTTTTTAATATGATTACTATTTTTCAAAAAATTCATTTGGATAATTAAGAGTTATTTTATTTTATGAAATATTTTATGTTTTCAATCATAACAGATAAAAGTTGGATATCTGCTTTTTATTGAGTTTCAAAATTAGATTTTTCTTTTTATATTTCATGTTCAACAATGTATATCGGGGGAATTATTGAATTCCTTTTTATAATTCCATTGGTAGACCATGGTTTACTCATAAAGGCTGGTATCTATATTTATATGATCATATTAACTTTAGGAAACCTCCTAGATACACATAATCTCACCTACAATATAATATATATTGATAATAACACCATGATAAGGGAATGTCACTAACTCTATCCAACCTATAGAATATCTATCATGACCTCACTCCTGGAAATAGAGAATTAATGTTTATCCCCATTGAAACTCTTAAACCTACTTTTCATCCAACATCACCTACATGGGTTATATTAGGAGAGTCATCCACAACTACATCTTCTCTCTGATTTGGTGTTAGCTTCTAAGGGGATGTGTCTGAGGCAACAAAATAAAATAATAACTATCATCCTAATCAGCTTCATCTTTTGCACAGTTATCATTACATTTGGTTTCTTAAGACTCATCCCCCATCTCTTATAGATGTGAAACTATGTTTCTTGAACTACTCTGAGCAGTAGTAACCCCATACTAGATATCAGTGAACATAGTGGATGAATTTAGAGGATAACACCTACCACCAGGGGAGCAATTTTTTCCTTAACTTCAATTACCCAGTTCCTTAAAAATATGATAAATTTATTTAAAACATTAAAATTTTGGTTTCCCTTTATTTTAAAGGAAATTTTTGTGTATTTATTTTGTTAAATATTCAGATTACCAAATAAAATAGGATGGATATGAATAGAAATGGATGGATGACAATCGTATGACAAAAGTGTATGATGATGGGGTAAAACAGTTCATTAAGTTTGCAAAAAACAATGCATATAAACCTTCTCAAATCCTTTTTCCATTCTTACTCTATTTTTATTCAAGACTAATCAGTCCAGATGAGTTAGAATAACACTTGATATGTCATAGAGTAGATCAAAGTTATATTTGTTGGAATAAACACGTGGAAAAAGAGAATGTATCTAGTGACTGGTATAACACTGTGTTTTATCGATCATCTGATATGATTAAAAGTGTTTACAATAAAGAAGACCTTGTCGAGTATGTGATTACATGTTTGAATGATGATTAATATCATGTTAATGAAATGATAGTGACATTTTAAAATGAAGTTCGTGATTGACCAATTTTTTTTGAGAAGTTAAATATTTGTTCAAAGACACAATTGAATGCCGGTTGCACTAAATATATAGTATTTTCATCCATACTATAATTTAAAAGTAGAAAGAAGATGGATTGATTATACTTTTATTGAACTACTTGATCTGTTGAATGATATGATCTTAGAATATAATGGGCTCTTTATCCGAACATATGACGCTAAATGAATGCTATGTTCGATGGGTATGATCTTTGAAAGAATACATTTCTATCCAAATGACTGTATATTGTTTCACAAGGACCAAAAATCACATATAGAATACCCAAATTGTGGTGCTTCTCAATACAATAAAGATGAATTGGGTCTTATCGAAGTTGATGGTACATTATAATCATTCCAAGGTTTAGTCACCTAAATGGAAGTGAGGAGACTGTACGGAAATTTACATGGAATAACGATATAAGAAATAAATATGGGAAACTTCATCACCCATAACAATCTCCTCAGTATAATAGAATTGATCATGAGTATCATGAGTTTGGAAACGAGATAAGAAACCTTCATATTATATTGTATTTAGATGGAGTGAATCATTTTTGTTTTCAAAGAATCACTCACATTACATGGTCGTTATATTGGTAAATTGTAAGTTTCCAATATGGTTATGTGTAAAAAGAAAATACATTACGTTATCTATTCTTATATCAGGACCAAAACAACTAGGTAATGATATTGATTTTTATTTGGCTCCATTGATCGAATATTTTAATTTATTGTAGGATTAAGGTGTTACATTGTATGAATATTATAGAAATTAATATTTCACATTGATATCCATGTTGTATGATATGATAAATTACTTTCCTACTAATGGAAATTTTTCAGAATATAGCATAAAAGGAACTCAAGGGTGTCCCATTTGCGAAAAAAGGTACATAGTAAATTATGTTGAAACATTCATTGAATACTGTGTTTCTAGGATATCACAGATTTATTTTTCGATGACATAAGTAATGATATTTGATGACATCATTTGATGGGAGTTCATAAGTACACACATCACCATCTCCACTAATAGGTGATCAACCATTTGAGAATTTAAAAGACGTGGACATTGATTTTGGGAAAATGTTTTTAAAAAACCTTAAGAAAACTAGTTGTAAAAAGAGATTTAATATCAAGAATATCTTATAAATGACTAATTTAAAGTTAAATAGTCTAAAATAAAATGACTTTTTAGTTTTGATGTAAGATCTAATTTCAATAGATTGACGTTTCATTTTTTCCACGATTGTCCGACATACATTAACCAAGCTCCGTTTCTTTTTCAAATCTATTTGAAAAAACTTTATAGACTGAGTGAAATTTATAACTATGGAAAATGAAATTGTCATCATATTATGTTAATTTGAAATTTTATTCATACTAGATTTCTTTGATATCATGATTCACTTAATGGTTAACTTAATGAGATAGATTCAACTATGTGGTCCTATAAATTATAGATGGATGTACCCCATTTAATGGTATATGAATATTTTGAAAGGGTGTGTCAAAAATCCAATTGGGCCATAGGGTTGTATTTTGGAAAGATATATTGTTGAGGGAGCCATTTAATTTTGTACCAACTACCTATTTGGTGTGGAAAACATTGGTTAAATGAAATCTCGTCACATTGGGTGGCTTATGGATGAAGGAAGTTATGGAATAGATGTTGTCACAATCAATATTACATATCATTATTAGGCCCACATTTATGTTTTTCATAACATTTTAGAGGTTTCCCCATATTTTGAAACCCACAAAGAAATTTTCAGTCATTTGAATCCATCAAAGGCTGAAAGATGGATATCAAGTAAACATGATTAATAATTTATAGGATAGTTTAGAGCCAATATTATTATAGAGTCATATGAAAATATAGATTCAATTTTAGAAGGACTTCGATGGATAGCCAGAGGATCAAGTGTTTTTTGTATTATATTACAATGGTTATACATTCTATACAAATTAATATGATTAAGGCGGTACAATGAAAAATAGTGGATTTACACTTGTGGCTGAAGTGATACATGTTTATAGTACTAAATTAAGAAATCCAATTTATATAAATATGTCATACCTTGGAATCATCAAAAAAAATATGGAAGTTGGATTATACAATATTCTAAGTGCCAATTTTTTAATGCAAGTGGGTTAATAATAGGAGTTATGTTAAACTAGATGAATTGAGATTCATGAAAGCGGATTTCAGAAAGGAAGGGTACAAAGATGAAACATTTATAATGGTATCATAGGAAGTACAAGTATTTTATGTTCCATATCCCACAAACCAAAAGTGTTTAATTATTATGTTATAGACAAAAACCACTGAATGGTCAGATAAAAATTCAACTGAGGATGGTTCTTTCATTGGGACGTTGTAATCATATCTTAGAAATCCCAATATAGATGAGGTTTTGTATGTGAGAGGAGACCACAATGAATATATTTTGATACTCGATAGAGGGGCCAAGTCCCTTTAACCTTTTTAAAAAATTTATTTTAATAATTAGGTGATTTTTTTAATATACATTGTGTTACTTCATGTTATTATTTGTTCTCTTCTGAATTTATATAATTTAAATTAAATGTTAAACCACTTCTGTAGATAATGAATTCTGAACATACTGATGCTCCCAATCCTGACGAACAATAAGATTCTCAACCTATTTCTTCTCCCAATGTAGAGGAACAACAACCTTCTCCAAATGGTGATTCTACCAATTTATAAGAACAACATTTTGATGATATTGAACTTGAGAAAATGGTAGACAATGAAGAACTGATGTTGGAGAAAAAAATTGAATGCCATAGAATTATGATGTTAGAAAACATTATTATGGTGAAAATAAAAGGTATCAAATTGGAGGTCAAATGGAATGTACACTACCATCCTATTAACACAAACAAGGCCATGTTTAGAAGTTATATTGGGATCAACAATTGACAACATGCGACAATTGATTTGGATTCATGGTACCATGTTTTTCTTACACTTAAGACACTAATTTCGGAAGATATTATAATAAAATTATGATTTCATTTATTTATTTTAATAAAAAAATAAAATAATGAAACATTGACTTACTCTTCATCATCCCGTATAGTGATCATTTATAATCGATGAATCCCATAAGAAATTTTTATTAATTATTATTAGAAGGATTAAAAGGGGATTTTAAAAAAATAACAATATTTTATATTAAAGATGATAAAGGGAAAATAAACCCTCACCCACCTCTTATGTATGAACACCTCATAATCTAAGATTCATGGGATGAATTTACTACCCGTCGTGGGGAGACAACTTTTCAGGTACATTGTAACTGGTAATACATTATTTCACAATAAATGTATTCATCACTTTGATTTATTATTTTTTATTTATGAAATAAAAACTATGTGTTGAAAATAATGAATGAGCAGAAAAATTGTTGTACCCCTATCGTAAAGAAAGGATGGGTTGTGCTTCACTTGAAAAAAAATAGTAAGTATTTCAAATCTACCATTATATTTTAATGTGACATGAAACTACAACATAATTCTATTCCTATATTTATATGTAGATTGATGAATCCAAATGAAAATCCACTTTCATCCCATATAATGTGTTATAGAAGAAGGCATGTGTAAATAATTATGAGATACTAATAGATGAAAACACCCAAAAAGTGTGGGAAACATTTGTAAGTATGACATAATAACTTTTTTAAATACCAATTATATAACAATGATTACTGATTTTCATATATTTTATATCTGACTTAGTTATAGGAATTATCAACCCCTATACTAGATTAACACATACTATTCGTGGCCTTAAAGTGTCCAGAACAGTATGGTCGTGTTAGAGGTGTGGGTTTTTGGGTGACACCCTGAACATATTTTGAGAAAATAAAAAAACATGAGGATAAAGATAAAGATATTAATGAGTCAAAAGCAGTATTATCTTCCCTTGAAGAAAAATTTCATATCCAGACTGAGTTTTTTGAAACAGATATGGGGGGAGAAAGGAGAATAAAAAACTTTAGAACACCCGCTGCATAAAGATCCCACCCCACCCCCCACCATATTTGAGGTGGGTCGTTCCCCTCAAAGAGTTGTCTTAGATGAGGTAAACAATATTATCATTATTTTGTTTTCTGAAATTTGAATGAGGAATACATTGATACCTCTCCAATATAGATATTATAAATTATGAAAGTGATCATGATATATATCTATCAACACTCACCCATCACCTTATATTGAGGGTTATCGTGTTAAATATCCAAGAAGACAGTCTACACAATAAATCACTTCTAAAAGTTCATGTGAGAGTAGGGATTATCATAGATCGTGAGCTGACCACTAATCTACCTATTACACATGATGATATAGATATTCATATGGTCAGCCAAGCTATTGGAACATTCTTACATGGCCATAAGATCTTGTAAAAGAACATACTGACAATGAGGTATTCATTTCAAATTTATTTTTCATGCTAAACATTAAAAATTAATGAAAAAAGGTATGAAGTGATGAATTTTATTATATAAAGAAAAGGGGAAGAGTTGAAACTAAAGTTTAAATAAAAACCATCTAAAGGATCAACCAACTAATTGAAAATATCTTTAGAAAGCACCCTTACCCTACCCATTCAATATTCACACATACTAACATTGAAGGTTCATAGTGATACAAAGTTATGAAGTGGTAGTAATCACATAATTTATTTTTAAGAAAAAACATTTAGAGAGGATGTTATACATTTCATTTCTCTTAAGAATGTAAATGAGATCTTAAACTATTAATAGCTAGGATGCTCAGTTGAAAATCTATACATGATGTGTGTTTTCATGATTTGTTTTTCCAAAATCTGATATACTATATTAATTATGACTAAATAAATTTCAAAAAAAAATTAGGTGTATATATAAATAACAATTTTAGGGATTACCCCATGAAAATAAATTTGGACTCATTAGTCCTCACATCACTTCTAAAGAAAAAACACAAATAGAATAAAAATGAATGAAATAGTGGAAAAACTGGCCAAATAATTTGAAAACAAACTTACTAATGATAGAATATTCTTAGTACCAATAATGAAGGTGTCAAATTATAAAATTTAATCCTATAAAATATATTTTCATTTCATTCATTTCTTATTCCTTTTTAGGCAATATTGGATGCTCGTTGGGGTCAATTTGGATACTCCAAATATTTATTTCCTAGATTCACTACATGGATACACAAAAAACTAACCAAACGTGATGAAATTTTTCAAATTTTTATACACTACATACAATTTTTTTATAACAAAACCTCAAGTTATATATTTTTATATTATATTTTAATGATAATTCACTTTTGATAGGATGGTGTATAAATATTGTGAAAATTGTGGTATGAGGGCAGTCCATGCACACAAGGATCTTGATAAGTTCTACAAGTGGATAAGTATCAGGGTATATATAATAATATTTCACCATCCAAACACATATCAAAACAAATTACTTATTTTTATCACTATTTCTACAATGAATGAAACAAAAATATGGAAAAGATTTTTGTTGTTATGTTTTTAAATTTATGATAGAGATCATATTCTGTCAACAAACTAGAATCCCCAAAGAGGTATTGTCGATAATAATTAATATTTCATTTTAAATATTTGTTAATCCTTTATGTATTTATGTATTTATAGTACTACTATGACTGTCAAAAATTATTTTATTCACAAGATGTCATAGATTTGTTTAGAAACAAATGGATAGCATACCTGATGGTAGAATGTAATCATATATCCTGAAGATGTTTCTTCCTACATTATATTTAGTTTATTTTCTCATCATTTTATCTACTTTTTTTGTTAATTTCCTCATCATTTCTATCTGATATCTATTTTGTTATTTTTCTCAAAGACCATAAAGAAATGACCTCGCGCAAGATTAGACTTCGAGGCTAAAAATGAAACAATAAAAATAAATAAATAGGTAAAGAATATATACAACCATTATGAATTGGTAAATTACTACCACCTTAAATAAATATATTTCAATGGAAATGTTAAAGTTTTTTTTAATATACTATATTTTCCCTCATAATATTATCTATTCTCTACTATATTAATTAAATCTAAATTAAATGTTTGACTAATCTTGCAGACAATGTCTTCTACACATCATGATGTTACCAATCCTATGGAATAATTGAATATAATAAAGGAAACCCTTTGGGAAGATTTAAAGGTAATTTTAGGATATAATTTCTCTATTTTACTGAAAAATTATTAAATAAAAAATACTGATTTAATTTTCATTATTCCTCATAGATTTTGTTCATTTTATAAGATTTTTTCCATCGTTTATTCCATTTTGCACCAAAAATTACACATAATTATTCTCCCTCAAAACATTTTCACCCCTGAAGTGTTGGAATTTATCACTTTCATTAAAGTTACATCCATTTCCTTTATAGGAAGAGCAATTACATTGCCTCTACTCAATCATAGAGATAATATTAATGATTGTATAGTAAAATCATTATTCATAGAAGTAATGGATTTATTCATATTTATGTTTAATTTATTTCTTTTTAGTGTTACTCACATAAGAATTGTTTTCTTATATATGGGGATTATTTTTATTGAGTTGGGGTGTATTGTTTGAATCTACTCATGCTCATGGGATATTGGAATTTGGGCCCAAAACTGGGATAATGAATATAAGGAAATGGGTCAATAATGTATAAAACCATAATGAAAATGTGAATTCCTAATAATTATTTAATTAATCTTCTCATCATTTTATTTATTATCTGTACATTAATTTTCTTATCATTTTTATCCAATACTAATTTAGTTTGTTCACTGATCCTTTGGGAAATCATATTTTTCTTTCAACTATTTATAAAAATCCACAAAAGAGATAACATGTTCCTTTCTACCAATGTTACAATTCTTTCCATTTTATTTATTTATTGAACTTCCAACACTGCATATTTTTTTGATGTTCTTAGCCAAAAATCAATTCTCATTGTTGAAAACTAGAATAGTAGAGGTAGGTTTTTCTTCTAAGAACATCGACTCAATATGTTGTGATGGTAGTTAAACAAAGAAAGAAAATGGGATAGTGTCACCGGTATGACTCCAGGTGTATCTTTTTATTTAAAATTTAAATTAGTTTTAGTCAAAAATAAAATTAACATACCCAAAACCAGACAAATGCATTAAAATTGTTTTTATATTTTAGGAAAATAATCCATAAGTAATTTTTGACATGTAGGAATCAACCAAACCTTAATCTGATGCATGGTGTGGTCGATATGATTCCATGTGTGTCTATTTATGGTGTGACCGTTATAATTCCATGTGTGTCTATTTATTTAAAATTGATATTAATTTCAGTAAAAAGAATAATATAATAATTAAAACCAATAAATCACATTCAGATTGTTTTGATACTTTAGAAAAATGATTCGTAAGTCATTTATAACATGTAGGAATCAACCCCATCTCAATTTGATGCATGATGTGACTAAAATGAATTCAGATTTTTTTGATACTTTAGATAATTAATTTATATTGTTTTGATAATTTATCAAAAAGATTCATAAGTCATTTTCGATGTGTAGGAATAAACCACACCTCAATCTAATGTATGGTGTGACTGTTATGACTCTAAGTGACCGTTATGAGTTTAAAATTATCATTTTTGTTCAAAACATGTCAGTCACTGAAAACCAAAAAAACACTCTGATTTTTTTCATAATTTAGAAAAATGATTCATATGTAAGCTATGACATGTAGGAAGTAGTATCACATCAAAATGACACAGGATGCAACCGATATGACTCAAAGTGCATGTTTCTAGTTTCAATTGACATTTTAATAAAAAACACAAGTGACATACTCAAAACCGAGAAAAAAATCAGATTGTTTTTATACTTTAGAAAAATTATCCATAAGTAATTGGTGACATGTAAAAATTATTTGTACATAAATATGATGCCTGGTGTTACCGTTATAATTCCAAGTGTGTTTATATGTCTAAAATTGAAATTAATTTTAGTAAAAATAACAAGTGACATACTAAAACTGATAAAATGATTTCATATTATTTTGATACATTAGTAAAATGATCTATAATTCCTTCATTATGTGTAAGAATTATCCTTACCTTAATACAACCCACGGTGTGACCGGTATGAATCAAAGTGGATCTTTTTATTTAGAATTGAAATTAATTTTAGTAAAACAAACAAGTGAAACATTGAAAACTAATAATATTCATTCATATTATTTTTATACTTTCAAAAATGATCCATAATTCATTTTTGATTTATAGGAATCAACCTCACCTCAATCTGATGTATGATGTGGGTATGACTCAAAGTGTTTTTTATCAGTTTAAAATTTTTATTTTTGATCAAAACATGTTCTAATCACTAAAAACCAAACAAAAACACCTCAAAATGATTCATAAGTTAGTTGTGACATGTAGAAAGTTGTCTAACATCAAACTGACACCAGAAAAGACCGTTATGACTCTAAATTCAATTTTTCAGTTTCAAATTACATTTTAATAAAATACACAAGTGACATACTCAAAACAAAAAAAATGTATTCTGATTATTTTGATGCTTTAGGGAAATGATCCATAAGCCATTTGTGACACGTGGAAATTAGACTTAGATCAATTTGAAACATGGTGTGACCAACATAATTCCATGTGTGTCTTTATTTAAAATTGATATAAATTATAGTAAAAAGAACAAGTGACATACTAAAAACTAAGAAAACACATTCATATTGTTTTGATCCTTTAGGAAAATGATCTATATGCCATTTTTGATGTGTATGAATCACCTGAACTACAATATGATGCACAGTGTGATTGGTATGACTCAAAGTCTCTCTTTTTATTTAAAATTGAAAATAATTTTAGTAAAAAGAAAAAGTGAAATATTGAAACCCAAGAAAATGCATTCAGATTATTTTGATTATTTTGAATAATGATCCATAAAACATTTGTGATTTGTAGGAATCAACTAAACCTAAATATTATTCAGGGTGCAACCGGTATGACTCAATGTGTTAGGTATCAGTTTAAAATTTTCATTTTAGTTTAAAATGTGTGTCAATCATTGAAAACCAAAAAAAAATATGCTCTGATTAACTCGATAAGTTAGTAAAATGAGTCACAATTTAGTTTTGATGTGTAAGAAGTAGTCTCACATAAAACTGAAACTCTATGTGATCTCTATAACTCTAATTACACGTTTCCAGTTTCAAATTAAATTTTAATAAAAAATACATGTGAAATACTCATAACTGATAAACACACTCTGATTATTTCAATACTTTATGAAAATTATCGATAAGTTATTTTTGATGTGTAGAAATCATTATCACCTCAATCTGACACACGGTGTGACCAATATAATTCTAAGTGTGTCTATTTACTTAAAATTGACATTAATTTTAATAAAAAGAGAAATTCACATACTAAAAATTGAGAAAATTCATTTGAATTGTTTTTATAATTTAGTAAAATGAATCATAATTCATTTATAGTTTGTAAGAATCAACCACACCTCAATCTGACACATCGCCTGACCAGTATAACTATAGGTGTGTCTTTTTTAATTGACATTAATTTTAGTAAAAGGAACATGTGATGCACTAAAAATTGAAAAAAAACATTCCAATTATTTCTATACTCGAGGACAGTGACCCGTAAGTCATTTTTGATGTGTAGGAATCAACAATACCTCAATATAACCCATGGTGTGACCAGTATGACTCAAAATTCCTATTACAAGTTTAAAATTGATATTTTAGTTCAATACGTATAACTCACTAAAAACTAATAAAACGTGCTCGGATTATCTTGATAAATTAGGAAAGTAATTCATAAGTTAGTTGTGACATGTTTGAAGTATTATCATGTCAAAAATACCCATGATATGACTAATATAACTCAAAGTGTGTGTTTCGAGTTTCAAATGGCATTTTAATAAAAAACACATGTGACATACCCAAAACCAAGCAAACACATTCTTCTTGTTTTGAAACTTTGGGAAAATGATCCATAAGTCATTTTTGACATGTAGGAATCATCCGCACCTCAATCCAATGCACTGTGTTACTGGAATAATTCCAAGTTTCTTTATTTAACTGAAATTGACATTAATTTTATTAAAAATAACATGTGATATCATGAAAACCAATAAAACACATTCGAGTTGTTTTGATACATTAAGAAAATGACCCATAAGTCATTTTTACCATGTAGGAATCAACCTCACCTTAATAGGATGCATAGTGTGACCAGTATAACTCCAAGCATTTATTTTTATTTTAAATTGACATTAATTTTATTAAAAACAACAAAAAACATAATAATAACTGATAAAATGTATTCGGGTTATTTTTATAATTTAATAAAATGATCAATAATTCATTTGTGATGTGTAGGAATCAACTACACCTCAATCTAATGCATGGTGTGATAAATATGATTCCAATTGTTTATTTTTATTTAAAATTGATATTAATTTTAGTAAAAAGAACTAGTGACATGTTGGAAGCTGAGAAAACACATTCGGATTGTTTTGATACTTTGGAAAAATGACCCATGATTCATTTTTTACATTTAGGAATCAACTACACCTCAATCTTCTATACAGTGTGACTGGTATGACTCAAAATGTCTATTATCAGTTTAAAATTTACATTTTAGTTCAAAACATGTTTCACTCACTGATAACCAACCAACACACTCTGATTATATTGATATTTTAGGATAGTGATTAACAATTCTATTTTGATGTCTGGGAATAAGTCTCACATCGATCCGACACACAATGTGACCAGTATGTCTCAAAATGTATGTTGCTATTTTGAAATGACATTTTAGTAAGAAATACAAGTGGAATACTTAAAATCAAAAAAATGCAGTTAGATTACTTTGATACTTTAGTAAAATGATCCGTAAGTAAATTTTTATGTGAAGTAATCAGTTTTACCTCAATCCAATGCATGGCATGACCAGTGTAACTCTATGTGTGCCTTTATTTAAAATTTACATTAATTTTAGTAAAAAGAACATGTGACATACTCAAAACCGAGAAAACACATTCATATTATTTTGATACTTTAGTAAAACAATCCATAACTCATTTTTGATGCACATGAATCATCCACATCTCAATATGATGAATGGTGTGATTGGTATAACTCCAAGTATGTATTTTTATTTAAAATCGACATTTTATTAATTCATTATTCCATATTAATGTTTAATTTATTTCTTTATAGTCTTACTAAGATAAGACTTTTTTTCTTATATAAGTGGATTCCTTTACTTAGGTTGAGGTGATTTTTTTTTGGTAATTGATACCATGGGAGTACTTTTTGAAGAGAGGATTATGGGCACCAAATATGATGAAACATTAATTTTTTTAAATGTTTGTGGATAGTAATTGTTAATATAATTATACAATAAATTTGTTTAAATGTATATAGTTTTGTTTTCTGTATTCATGATTTAAAATTTATTTCAATTAAATTATATATTTTTCATACAGGTTACGGGTTTTTGTAGTGTGGTGTTATACAAACATAACTTTTCATCATGTTGGTCCTTTATCAGTGGTGATAAAGGGGACCCCCTTTAACGGTGCTAAGAACAAAAACAATTTTAGCACTATTAAAGGCATTTTTTCATGCTGTTTAAGGGAATATCTATAGTAGTATTCCACGGTAGTTTGTTGGTGCACCAACTCCACCAACCATGTTCGGTGTGTATTGGTGGGAGGTTGGTGGGGAGAATTGTGTCAAACATGACACCTCCCACCATACCTATTTAAAGAGGGTCATGGGAGCTTCATAATTCATTATTTGATCCAAGAGAGTACTTCTATCTAGTGATAGAGCCTTGAGAGATCCGTGTGATAGAGAAATAAAGGTGTGGACACTGAATTTTTTATTCTTTATTCATGTTAAAATAAAGATCTATTTCTCCTTACATTATTTTATTTTCATGGTCAATGAATCACAATAAGTTGGGTGATTCAATATTGGCTCCTCCATATGTTAAATGTAAAGAGTGTGATGGTTGATGGTTGGTGGGATTGATGAAGGGGTTGTTTCAAACAAGAAATCCTCCCACCATGACTATTTAAGGAGGCTTTGGGGAGCCTCTTTCATTCATCGGATTCGATCCAAGAGAGATATATTGTATCTGGTGAGAGAGATCCAAGATACCTCCATGTAGTGCAAGGATGATAGGTTTGATTATAGAGCATGGTTCTAGTGGGATCTAAAATTATGACCTGGGTGGAAATGTGGTGAGTACTTTTGGAAGTGAAGATATAACAGTCAGTGAAGTGGCAATGACTGCTAGAAGTAGGTAGCATATCAATGATGCATTCATAATTGACTCAGGGCAACATGGAACTTGACATCTCAAAGATAATGGTTTGATTAGTATGAAACCATCCTGAAATGACTTCTATACATGAGGAATGATCACAGATTGAATATCATTGGATTTAGTACCATCAAATTGATGATCCTTGATGGCACGATAATATTCCATGTGAAAGGCCTAAAGAAGAACATATTATCTTTGGGATAATTTGATGACATTGGATGAAATACCCACAAAAAGAATGGAGTGATGAGAATTTTGAAGGGTGTACTTGTGTTAATGAAGGTGTAGAATATATCGAAGAACCTATACATGCTTATAGATGAAACTTATAAGGAGGTGGAGGTAGTTGTTGCATCAACTACCTTGAAAGAAACGTTGATGACCTTATAGAATTGGAAGCTTAGCCTTATGTCAGAATAATACCTAATTATTCTTGTAGATTAGAAGTTTTTTCCTAGGATTACAAAGACATCCTTACCATTTTGTGAGCATTTTGTTTTGAGAAAGAAATATAGGTTAATGTTTAGGGTGTTAACAATTGGAAGAAAAGATATCTTATAGTTTTTCCATTCTAATGTTTTCAAAACACCGGTTATATCCTTTGGAAGAGAAATGTACTTTTTATCCTTCATTGATTATTATTCCAATAGATGTTGAGTGTTCCCAGTCAAGAGAAAATAAAATGTTTTTGAATTATTAAAAAAAATCAAAACACGAAAGCAGTTTGAATATGGAAAAAATATCAAGTGCCCGAGGACTGATAATGTTGGAAAATATACAAGTGAGGAGTTTGATACTTCTTTATCAACAAGAAGGAATCAAGAGATAGTTCATAGTGGTGTACACTTCTTATCATAATGGAGTGGTATAGAGGATGAACAAAACCCTTTGGGATAGAACAAGGGAAATGTTGAAGATTGAAGGAATTGAAAAAATATTTTGGGAAGTAGTGAATACCTCCTATTATGTTATCAAATATCTCCTTCACTAGAAATTGATCTAAAGACATTGATGGAGATGTGGAATGGTAAACCTTCTAACTATCCTCAATTACATACATTTTGAAATCATGTATATGAAATGTTTAATGACTAGTAATGATCAAAGTTGGATTCTAGATCCATGAAATGTATCTTCTTGGGATATGCTGATGGTGTGAAGGGGAATTTTTTGTAGGACCCCACTGCCAAAAAACTTATCATCAGCAGAGATCTCATTTTTTAAGAATAAAAGGTGAAAATGAAAATTTATTGAGACATGTAAAAAGATAATACAAAAACTACAATAGTCGAGGTGGAGGAAAATAAAAGGAAGAACCAATTTTCTCTAAGGCATCACCAGAGCATGATGATCAAGTACCAGTTGAGTCTGGACCATAATGGTCAACTTGAGAGAAACGATACCCAGTATGGAACTTATATTATGTCACTGAGATCAATATTGCATACTTTTTATTGATAGAGGCTAGAGATCCATCTTCTTTTGTGGAGGTGACCCATTTTCCATATGTGTCCTCATGGATGGCGGTGATACAAGAGGAACTTGAATCCCTACAAAACAACAAGACTTGTGGAACTTGTTCCATTATCTCATGGAAGGAAGGATTTTAGAAAAAAAACAAGTCTTTAAGATCAAGTGGGGTGGAAAGGACCATATGGAAATATATAGTGCATGACTCGTGGTCAAAGGATATGCATAGAATTAACGTATCGATTTCAATGAAATATTTGATCCTATTGTTAGACTGACGGATGTTTGGATAGTTATAAAGATGTATGCCACATACAGTTTACATATAGGGAAGCTGGATGTAAAGACTTATTTTCTTCATGATGATATTTATAAAGAGATCTATATGCTCCAACCGTAAGGATTTAAAAAAGAAGTCAAATATAACTTGGTTTATAGGTTGAAAAAAAAATTCACAGTCTCAAAGAAGAACGGAGGTATTCGTACAAGAGAGTTTATTCATATATCATGCGACTTGGATATATCATACTTCATTCATACACTTGTTTGTATTTTAGGGGTTTCAATGGTAATGATTTCATCATTCTTCTATTTTATGTGGATAGCATGTCAGTTATAGGTCCCAATAAATATTAGATCTAGGAGACAAAATCACAGTTCTCTAGGGAGTTTAAAATGAAGGACTTGGGTTAAGCAAACAAGATTCTTCGGATGCAGATTTACCGATACAGAAATAATGGTATGATTTTTATATCGCAAAAGAATTATCTAAATATAGTTTTTTATTGATTCAACATGAAAAACTATAATCTAATATCTACCCCACTTCTTATTAAATTCAAGTTATCCTCTCTGATGAGTCGTAGAACTAAATGAGAGATAATGGAGATTTTTCTAGTACCATATACATTAGTAGTGGGGAGTTTGATGTTTTCTATGGTTTGTACTAGATCATACATTGCACATGCAGTGGGAGTAATTAGACAGTACACGGAGAATCTAGGAAAAGAGCATCGGATCACAGTGAAGAGGATACCGAGATACATCCAGGATAGCTCATATGTTGCATTATGTTTCAAAGAAGCAGATTTCACTATCAGTGGAAAAAATGACTTATATTTTTCAGGTAATTCTAACTGGTGGAAATCCCTTACTGGTTATGTGTTTACTCTTGCAAGAGGATCTATGAGATAGATTTCGAAGTAACAATCATTTTTTTGCTTTATACATAATGGAGGAAGAGTACATGGTAGGTAAAAAGGCTTGGAAAGAGGTTATTTGGATGAGATAGTTTCTAGAGGATATCAGCAACAGAAAGGAGTATATTTCAATTTTTTATAATAAGAGTGCCTTGTACATTTCCAAGAATCCAAATTTTCATTCCTAGATGAATTATATTGGGGTACAATATCACATTTTATGATAGGTGTTAGAGGAAGGATGTGTGCATATGCATAAAATTCATACTAAAGATAATATGGAAGATTTCCTGCCGAAGGAAGTTGACTATGAAAAGTTCAGATGGTGAAAATTCTTGAGTGGCCTCATAGAGACCTGAGCAGCTAGTTTGGAAGATATAAACGATGTGTGGAGATTTTATTGGTTATCAATCAAATCTCCAAGTGGGAGATATGTTAGTAGTTTCTTTATTCAGAGACAGTTCCACCCCCCACTTTTTCAAAGGGGGTAGGCAGTGGAAAGTGTGAGGTTGGTTTCCAGCTCCACCAAATCCACAAGCGGAGGAAGATAAACAGGGGTTGGAAGAGGCCTATAAAAGGAGGCTCTCCCCTATAGTAGATCATCTCATCTCATCAGCTTCATCAGCAATCTTATCACTATTTCTTCATATGTCAGAGCGGTATTTTGTGAGGAAATTTACACACTTATTCAAAATAGATATTTGTTTAGGGTTTCTCCTTATAATATTGAGGGAGTTTGTATCTACTTTTACCCATAATTATTCTTTTATTTTCCCATGGTTTTTTACCCATTTCAATTTTTGGGGGTTTTACATGTTACATCTGGTGTCATTTATTTCTACATTTTGCACTTTATTTTATCTGGTAATTATTGTTGTGCTAGTGGAACAATCATTTTTTGTCTCAGAATTTATCCATACATCACCTCCATTCCTCCTACATCTAATCACATCCATGCTCTCGACCAAATGTGAATTGTTACCGAGCTTCCACCATGTTGTGACCCTCACTAATACACCCCCAAATAAATCGCCTTAGCAGTACACAGTGATTGGCTTCCCACCATTTGAAGTTGAATATACCTCATTTTATTTCTTCCAAGCCTAGTACATGTAGCCAGTGACACAAAATGCGCCTTCACTCTAGTATTGATGATCTCCCGATCACTCACTAGGAGGAAATCCTACCACTTTGGCCTGCATGATCTCGACCAAGCCTATCTTCCTACATCATCCATCTATTATCACCCATAAGAGCCCATTTTCACAAGGCCCTCCAAAATCTATCACGAATCACCAAACATTCACACCACTCTTCCTAGATCTCACTATTTATGAGCTCACTATTATTGAGTTTCCATTCTATTGCGAGCATCATTTATCCTCCCTAGTAGTAATTTTCTTAGCGGTCCTCTATGTCTACCTACCCTCCATTTGAAGTTAATCACACTTGCATATATTGCTAACAATATTTGGTGTAGGTAGCTAGTTACATGACATACACCTTCACTTCCATATTGATGGTTCTTTTTCACCAACCAATAGGAAATACCACAAAAATCACCACACCAGCCTACATGAGCCCGACTATTCCTACCTGCTTGCATTAACCCTTTGTTTTCACTTATAAGAGCACTTCCACATAAGGCATGTCTATGTTATGCATGAATAATCACTCATATATGGTAATTATCTTTCATATCATTGTTTTTTATCTCCATACCTTTCCTGTGTTTTCACCGAGCTTCCCCCTTGGTGTGACCATCACTTATTCACCATCACAACCACCACCTTAGCGGTCTTCTGCATCTTCCTTCCCTCCATTTCAAGTTGATTATGCATGCATGTATTTCCAATAAACCTAGAACTAGTATCTAGTGACATGAAATATGCATTCACTCCCTTATTGATGGCTTCCCATTAACCCACCAATAGGAAAGACCACATAGCCCGATGTGCCAACCTATAGGAGGAATGCCCTAATAGCCCGATGTGCCAGTCCATGTGAGCCCGGCCAAGCCACCCTACCCCATAAACAATGAGATATCACCTAAAATAGGTTATCTTCACAGGGACCACATGCTTCAATTGTGAATAACTTATTACTGTTGAGATCTGGCCCCTGTAGTCGTTGCTAAAATTTTGTCTTTTATTAGTTCTATAAAAACACTGATAAAATTCTGTATTTATTAGTGTTTTTCATAAAATAAAAAATCATGAGCTTTATCATTGGTTTATAGTGATTCTAAAGGGTGAATTTTATCAATAATAAAATAAAAATGTTAAAAGGTATTCTAAATTTTTGGAATTAGTTCCCTAGAACCAACTTTTGTGTACTTTATGATTACCTTTATTCATAGTTTTTAATATTTATAAACTTCTTATCACATCATGATTATTCTTCTTCATAACATAACATGTGATAATTTACTAAAATTAATTGGTGTACTAAAATGTAATATCAGCTTCCCTTTATAATGAGAACCTGTAAGTGATACAACACTATTCTTAAATATATGTTTAGTGTCCAGATGATGTCATTTGAGGGACACAAATGATTCTGGATATCAAGGGTGGAGACTCATAGAACTTTAAGGAACCTTCACATGGTATACTCCGATAGTAATATCCAATACTATATTTTGAGAATGAGACCTAGTGGTAAGAAATCCCCATTTATATTAAACAGTAAGCATCTATATGAGGTATTATGTCATTTTGACATTAACTTACTTTTCTATGGGTGTCTTAGCGTGTTGCTAGATGCTAACCTTGGACTTTATACTGCTTCCTCTAATCCACTGAGAAAGAGGTCTAGAGGTTCATGTAATAAGTGTATCATGGATCTCTGTTAAGTAATATATTATTATTTATTATTTAACAAGTTGAATAAATATTATTACTACATGTGCTTTAATAATTATTCATGTTTTCCTGATCACATATGTTCTGTCACCAGTTATTTGAGAGAATGTAATATGAGTAGAATATTTAATAATTATTTCTTTTCAATTTAGTGAATATAATATTTTTTTATTTGTTAGAGAATAAAGCAATGATATTTATTTAATAAATAAATAGTCATTATTTAATAAATAAATAGTCACTATTCAAGGTCTTATAAATATTTTAGAGGAATATCAGACCGAGTTTAATGTTCTGGTGAGAAATAATAATTACTGAATATTATTTGATTAAATAATATTTAATTTAATTCAAAAGTTATGCACATGTCGATAAATAATAATAATATTATTATTATTTGACATGGGGTTCTATTGAGATTAAATAAATAATAACAGGTACTTGTGCAATAATTTTTTTTCACCCCAATAGTATATAAACCCAATTATATTATTTTCTCAATAAGACAATTCATTTGTTTTGGTTGTGCGCAACGAATTTGAAGAATCATTTCAAGACCTACAGATATATCTTCTCTAAGAACATTCCCAAGAATGGAGAGATATCATCCTCTACCAACCACATTCAAGTAAAGAGAGATCCAAGAGAATGCCAGAGAAGCGGTTCTCAAGGCGATCAAAGGAGGACGATGCAAGCGATAAAATCTGTCATGTTAGCACCTAAATATTCCTATGGTGACATTCAGAGATATTTGTAAAATGTGTGGATCAACACTAGAGGTAATCTTTTTTGTTTCCTATAATGCAATGTTGGTACAATGCAAATTTTTTGTCAGATCCATCAATGAAGAAATAATTCCAACAAGGTAATTCTTTAATTAGTTAAATTGATTATAAATAATATTTTATGATCCTGTCTTTGTTATATAATTCTATCCCTTGTCTATATTATGTAAGTCAAAACATTTATTGCTCTGTAAATCTCTGATTGATCATCAATCATGGAAAAAAGCAATGTTGGGCAAGACACATCATATGCTTCTGCTGCGCCTCGAACCTATAAGGTGTATCATAGCATTCAAATAATTATTTTTAATTATTTGAATATCATTTATTGAGTTATGAATTTTTATTTAGTTTTCAATTTAATTATAAATGTTCTTTTAATTAGAATTGTGATAATTTCTTCTTCCTCCTTCATTTCTCCTAGATCTAATCAATTCAATTAATTTTATGAATGAAATAAAATCAAGGAACTCATCTGAAGGTGCTACGAATTCTGGCTAGATAACATAGGAGTACATACCATTTACTTATTTTCAACGCATCAGGAATTAATTCAAAAATTAATTCAAATCGTGTGCATTAATGACATGTGGTGTATTTAATTCTTACACCACGTGTTGACTGGTCCAGACCGCCACACTGTCAACTAGAGTATTCATTTTTTATCCCATGTACACAATGTATAATCCCTTTGAGCCACATATGGGCCTTGTGTTACCATACACTTACTACTTGACTATGGACTATGCAGCTCAGAGACCACGCGTTGTTCGCTTATACAGGTCGTGTACTCCAATTTTCTGGGGCACAATTTACTTACTGAGTCCATAGGAGTGTACCTCGGATACACAGTAAGATATTTAAATGTTGTGTAGCTCACCTGTACACACCGTGTGCGTATACCAAATTATGTAGATTTATAATTTATTTATTATACTATGAAAACCTTGTCGACATGTTCTTGTTTATGGTCATTAAGTTGATAGAACATTCCATGTGTTGGGTTTCAATATATATATATATATATATAATTAATTAATATCTATGTAATGTTATGATCTATATATCATGCATGAATCATATTGAATTTGTTACTCCATGAGTATTGAAACTTAACACATGAACAAACAGTAATGTAATTTGTGTAATCATTAAGTTGATAGTGCATGTCATGGAAGTATGTGATAATTCGTGTATGACATATGTCACAAGAGTAAATATTATATCAGTATAATACATGTTGGAAAGATTCAGACAGGTATTCACCATGTTGCCTCCAAGGTACATTTATTTACATAGTTAATTTTAAATAATTTAATTTAATTTTTTTAAAATTATAATGGATGAGAATCTCAAGGAAATTAGGATGAGAATTAAGGTAAAAGAAATGATTAATTAAAGATGATAATTAATTGATTAGAGCGTGATTTATCTTAAATAAGAAATATTAAGAATTTAATTCGAATTTTATTAAATGCATAATTCTTTGCATGCATGTGGATAATCATGAGCATAGACTAGTCCTTTTTATTTGATTGGTTTCATTTAATTTATTATTAAATTAAATGTTTGTCTTATGTGCCTTCTCTCCTCTTATTATGTATGGGCCTGTGTTCCCATGGTTTCTTTTAAGTAAATAATTTTCCCCTCACCTGTGTGTGAGTATAATCATATGTAATGGATTCAAATCCTAAGATAGTGTAGGTGGTTCATGTTTGGAGCTGAGGCGAAACCAACCAAAGAGAGATATAAAGGTGGATATTTGGAATTTTGTAACACAGAACTTAATTGGTTTATGGTATTTTCCCCTTATGTCAATTGTTACTTTATAAACCACTACATAAACTAACCATTAGAAATAGATCATGATCACACCACTTTATTATTTTATTCCTATCAAGTTGCATTTTTATTTCATTATTGATGTTTTTTGTGATCACATGAATTAATGAAATTAATGAGAATGCAAGATATAATTAAAATAAATTGGATTATTCATAAATATTATCTAAGAAATGGTTAATTACTTAAGTAAATCCACTTAATATTAACATGAATGTGATAAAGATAATACTTTTAAATTTAAACATAAAGTATAAAATCCTTAAATTATATATATTAAGTCAGTATATTATTCCATTACTTCAGTTAAAATAAAACTACAGTTCAAAGTGCTTGACCAGCCAATGTTGGGGTGCTTTTAATTATTTGGGAATTATAACTTGAAGTTTTGGGATGAATTAACTTAGTTTAAATCAATTGTTGACTGAAAAAGCATAACATGGTGTAACTAAGAGGAAAGGGTTGAGTAAATCCAATTTAATGATTTTAGGATTGGGTAGTCCACTCAACAGATTATGGAACTGTGGGTTAATTCAGTTGGAATTTGGAATGCGTACCTAAAACCATTCAAGTTTCTTGACCAACTAAATTCAAGGCAATGAGAAGGGTAATATGTATCCCTTCCCCTAGAATGCATAAGTAATCGGATAATCTGAAGACAATGGTGAGGGATATTGGGTTTTGATAAAATAGGGGTAGAAAAATAAATATAATACTTATTTATTTGTCTAAATTCTATAAGATGAAGTACTAAAATTATGAACATGTTATTTTTTAAAAATATCATTAAAATGACTTCAAACATATCACTGTGATCCATACTTGAGAAGGATAACCTTCTCACAGAATTTTTTTCTAAGAGTGGGAAAGGCACTTATGCGTTATACTTCACAATGAAAGGAAATTATATGTTCTAGAAGAACTTTTTCCTCATGTGCTTGGTAATACGGCACGTTATGAAGATTTATCTCTCTATGGGAAACATTTGAAAGATTCCATAGATTTTAATGTTTCATTTTATCATCCATGACCAATGGTATTTTAAAGCAATATGAGGACATTTATGTGTATAGAATGTTTTCTCGCCCTTAGGGTCTCTATCAAGAGAAAGTGAGACAAGAGAGGTATGAGATCTACAATTATTTTCTTCAAAGTAATCTTGGTGATTCTGTGCTAGCTAGGCCTCATACAATCAGGCTTATTGGCTTTATTTAATGCTTAGAAATCTTAGGGATTAAATTCCAATATGAGTTACGTATAGATCTCATACTTTTATCACTTCCAAAGACCTTGTCCAGTTTTATTGTTAATTATAATATGATAAATGGTGAGAAGAGTCTTTCATAACTTATTAAATTAATTCTCCAAGTGGATAAGGACATGGGTCACAATAAATACACAATCCTTATGATAAAAAATAAAATTAAGAACAATGAAAAGGGGACCGATACTCGTAATAAGTCTAAAGATCTTGAGCACTGTCCTTCCAAGAAGTGAAAGATCCAAAGGTCGGGTAAGGAAATGGAGGTATTATGCTTTACATGTGGCATTCTAGGGCACTAGAAGAGGAAGTGAACCCAGAATAAAGGGGAAGCTAAAGGTTCATTCATTATTGACTTTAATCTTTCAATATCTACCCCTTGGATATTAGATATAGCTTTTGGGGTTCACATATTAATCTAAATTCAAGAACCAAGTAGATTTTGAAATATTACTAAAGGATAGGTGGATCTAAGAGTTACTAATGGTGTGAGGCTGAATTCCCTATCAATTGATGAATACCACCTTTCATTTCCAATGGCAATGTTTTGGGTTTTAAAATATTGTTATTATGTACCTATGATGTCCAAGAACATAATTTATGTATCATTCCTAGATACAGAGGGGTTTATTTTCAAGTTTGGAAATAAAAGTTTTTTATTTTATAAGGACAACATATGCTAAGGTATTAAATAGTCAAAAAAAATTCTTTATGTATTAAATTAAAAATACAAGTATTAGAAATTGATAAGGAATCATGTTCACATGACTCATATAACACCAAGTTATGGAATCATTGTCTTGGTTAAGTAAACAAGAATCATTTGAAAATATCTATTAATATGGTTATTTAGACTCTTCTTGTCTAAAACCACTTGAAAGACGTCATTATTGTTTATAAATAAAAATGAATAAACCTCCATTTGGTGGATAGGTTGAAAGGGACACAGAGCTTCTAGGATTGGTACACACTGATGTGTGTGAACCTTTTCTAGTAGAAGCTAGAGGTGGATATTCTTAATTCATAACTTTTACTAATGACTTGAGTATATATGGATATATCTAATTGATGAGGTATAATTATAAGTCCTTATAGAAATTAAAGGAATTCAAGAATTTAGTTGAGAATAATCTTAAAAAGAAGATAAATAAGCTTTCATCAAATCAAGTTGTTGAATATCCTAACCAAGAGTTTATTGACTTTCTACAAGAGTTTGAGATTCTATCTTAACTCACTCCATCTTACACATCATAGCGGACTAATGTTAGTTAAAGTAGGAACCATACCTTATAAGACATTGTAAGGTTTATGATGAGTCATGAAGGTCTTCCAATATCCTTTTGGGGATATGCATTACCAATTGTAGCATATGCATTAAATCAAGTACAAAATAAAGGAAAAAATGGAATTCCCTTTGAGTTATGGAGTGGAAGGAAACCTTTTTTGTCGTATACATGTGTATGGGTTTGTGAGGTGTTTGTTAAGGACTTATCAGGTGAAAAACTAGCACCCCAAGGCATAAATTATTTCTTTATAGGGAATCCTAAGGAAAAAAGGGATACTACCTATATAACCCCTTAGGGAAGAAAGTGATTATCTCCAGATAATACATATTTTTTTAGAGGTAGAACATCCTCAAAAAGGATAGTGGTAGAAAGATTGAATTTGATGAATTCGATGCTCAAGATACATAAGAGTTGGTACAAGAATATATTCTATAGGTCCCTGTGGAAGAAGTAGTTCTTGAAACACAAGTACTGCGTAGGAGCACAAGAGAGGTAAGAGAACAAGAGAGATGGTCTTTTAATCACTAAATATGGTGACTAGTTATTGGTTTATATTGATGAGACTCTCTCTAAAAATAAGGTAGTAGAGTTCTCGTAAGCTGCAAGATGGAAATAATCCATGAATTATGAAATGGATTCTATGTATCAAAACCATGTTTGGGTTCTGTTCGATGTGCCAATTGATGTTAAGCCTATTGGATGCAAATGGGTATTCAAGAGGAAAATAGATATGGAAAGTAATGTAAATACATATAAATAAAAGATAGTGGATAATGGGTTTAAACAATGTAAAGGAATTGAATATGAATAAACATTTTCACTAGTTTATATGTTTAAATTCATCAAAATTCTATTTGTTATAGCAGCTTACCATGACTTTGAGATTTGGTAGATGGATTTCAAAACTACATTCATTAATGGGAACCTTTAGGAAGATTCCTATATGACACAACCAAAAGGGTTTGTGACTCTAGGAGATTCCAAAAAGAGTTTCAAGTTGTAATGATCCATTTATGGATTGAAGCAAGCATCCAGGTTATTGAACATTTGATTCAATGAATCTATAAAATAATTTGGTTTCATTAAGAAAAAATGTGATCCTTGTGTTTACAAGAGGTTTAGTGGGAATAATATCCTAGTAGTTTATATTAATGAAATATTACTTAATGTAAATGATGTACCGGTCATATAATATATTAAGGAATGATAAAAAAATGTTTCTCCATGAAGGACTTAGGTGAAGTAGCCAATATTCTAAGGATAAATATAATTTATGGTAGAACAAAGCAATTTATTGGACTAAGTCAAAGTACATAAGTTGAATATATACTAAAGAGATTTATTATAGAACAATCCAATAGGGTATTGGTTCTGGTGTCACATGGTTTACATCTTTCAAAGAAAATGTTTAATCAAATAGAACAGGAGAAAGAGATAATCTGTAAGATCATATACACTTCAGTGATATGATCAATCATATATTCCATATTAGGTACTATACTTGATGATACTTATTCATTGATCATGGTATGAATATATCATGTGGATATAGTAGAAGAACAATGTTCTATTGTTAAAGTTGTCCTTAAGTATCAGAGACGAACTATGGAAATGTTCTTGGTGTACGAAGGAGACAAGGAGCTGGTCATCAGGGGTTATACTGAAGCTAGTGATTAGATAGATCATAATGATTTGATATCACAATCAGGATATTTCTTATATATCAATGGAGTAGTAATGAGATGGAAGAGTTTAAATCATCCAATTGTTGCTGATTCTATAGTGGAGTCTGAGTATATAGAGGCTTCTGATGGGGCCAAGGAAGCTATTTGGATATGGAACTTTGTCTAAGAGCTTTATGTGGTACCTATAATTATAGAATCTATCACATCATATTGTGATAATGCTGTAGTGGTGTCTCTTTCAAAAGATCCAAGATAACACCAACGAGAAAAGAACATACTTAGGAAGTGTCACGACCCATCCTCGGGGCTCGTGTCGTGACTACCCCAAGCCTGCCTTCCATAGGCCAGGGGCTGGCGACTAGCACCAAGGCGTAAATCCCAACAAAAGGGAAGGCATTGCCTTTGAAAAGTAAACAAGCACCACAGAGTAAGAAAGCGGAAAAGTAAACACTAAGTAAAACTGTAACAAGCTGTGCTGGAAGTAAAAGGGGCCGGAAATAAAAGCCCAACTGTAAAGTACAACTGAGAGGGGAAAACAACAACTGTAAAGAAAAGCCGCAGCGTCGAGCCGTCCTCTGAAGGTCCCACCTAAAGGGTGGGTACAGATAGCCTCCACAGCTCCTCGGTCCAACCGTCCGGTCCGAGTACGTCCCGCCCAGTGGTCCACCTCCAGGTACCGTCCTGCTCCGCACGCCTCCACCACGGTCAGTGTTGTCCGTCGTCTGCAACCAACACCACGAAGTGCAGGCATAGCCCGTGCAGGGGTGAGTATAAGCTACTCAGTAGGGACCCCGAGACCCCCGAAGGTCTCCCGAAATCCACGAAGAATAATCCACAAAGGAAAGATACAATCACAAAGTAACATCTGACACGGCTTAGGTATATGCCCATACATATACCTGAGTCATCAATTCTTGTTCGGCTCCAGCGTCCGAGCCCAAGCACAACCCAGTCCACACAGGAAAGAAAAACGTATACCCACACAGGATAGCACAACACAATCCACAAAGGAGAGTAAACTGTAAATCCACACAGGATAGCTCAACACAATCCACAAAGGAGAGTAAACAGTAAATCCACACAGGATAGCTCAACACAATCCACAAAGGAGAGTGAACAGAAGATTCAGCTCACACAGGTATACATCATCGAAAAGGGTGAAAGAGATGATCAGACATAGATACTGAATCATCTAAGCTGGGACCCACATAGGATACAAGACCAGCTGTCCTCATCGTTTCGTTTATGCTGGGACCCACATAGGATACAAGACCAGCACGGCTGGGACCCACATAGGATACAAGACCAGCACTGAGTCATCTAGGCTGGGACCCACACAGGATACAAGACCAGCACTCTTCATTGATTCATCTATACTGGGACCCACATAGGATACAAGACCAGTATTGAATCATCTAAGCTGGGACCCACATAGGATACAAGACCAGCACAGCTAGGACCCACATAGGATATAAGACCAGCTGTCTTCATTGATTCAACTACACTGGGACCCACATAGGATACAAGACCAGCACAGCTAGGACCCACATAGGATACAAGACCAGCTGTCTTCATTGATTCAACTATACTGGGACCCACATAGGATACAAGACCAGTATTGAATCATCTAAGCTGGGACCCACATAGGATACAAGACCAGCACAGCTAGGACCCACATAGGATACAAGACCAGCTGTCTTCATCATCGCAGTCCACTGAGGATCTCTGCACAATCGTCGTCGCGGTCCACTGAGGATCTCTGCACGGTCGTCGCTGTCGAAGTAGCAGTCGCAGCCAGCTCTAGGGTTCCGCACACAGCAAGCTCGTTCGGGAGGGTCCGCTCCACGAGCCGAGAGGCCGATACATCAACTGTTACAAAGTCCGAAGTTGATGTATCAAAAAATTCGGCATCATCAACAGGAACTCAACGTCGCAGACGGCGCGTCAATCGGACGCCCGGTCTGAGAGTTGTTGGCTTTTTCGTCCCGGGGGCCCGGTTGGTTTTTAAGGAAAAACCAACCCGACCGTACTCCACCTGCATCCGAACCTTGGGAAGAGTATGCCAAAAGATCCGTCTCACTTAGAGGAATCCACCAAAACTGACGACACGTCAATCGGACGTCCGTAGCTCAAGATATGAGCGTTTCCGCTCCGGGGGCCCGGTTGGTTTCGAGTACGAACCAACCCGGCCGAACTCAAAGTATTCTGAAACCTTGAGTACGATATACCGAAACGACTGTCTCGGTCCAAGGGTCGCGTTTCCGTAGATGGCTCGTCAAACGGAGGCCCGTAGCTCAAGTTACGGGCATTTGACCGAAAGCGGTCCGAAAAACGGGGGGGTCCGGGTCCGGGCCGACCCGGCCCGACCCCCCCTGGTCGGCCAGAACCGGGTCGTCCCGAACCGGGTCGACCCCGACCCAGTTGGCCCGGCCCGGCCCGGCCAGGGCCGGTCCGGCTCGGCTCGGCCGAGCGGCCGACGTGGGGGGAGCCGCTGCCCCGCGTGACACCCCTGCGGCACCCGCGGGGTGTCGGCCAGACAGCCGGACGCGCCGCGTGACAACCCCGCGGAACCCGCGGGGTGCCGCCATGGACACCCGGGCGGGCCGCGTGACAACCCCGCGGCACCCGCGGGGTGCCGCCGTGGACACCCGGGGGGCGCCGCGTGACAACCCCGCGGCACCCGCGGGGTGCCGCCCTGGACACCCGGGGGCGCCGCGTGACAACCCCGCGGCACCCGCGGGGTGCCGCCGTGCACACCCGGGGGCGCCGCGTGACAACCCGGCAGCACCCGCGGGGTGCCGCCCTGGACACCCGGGGGCGTCGCGTGACAACCCCGCGGCACCCGCAGGGTGCCGCCCTGGACACCCGGGGGCGCCGCGTGATAACCCCGCGATACCCGCGGGGTGCCGCCCTGGACACCCGGGCGCGCCGGACCCGCGCCGTCGCCGGCTTCCGCGGGCCGCCGGAGTCGCTCTGGTGGCCCGTTTTCCTTCCCGTCTGCGCCGTTGTTCCTCCCGGGTTCCGTTCTTCACTGCGGGATCATCAAATTGCCCTTGCATCATATTGTGCCGTCGCCTGCCAAATCCACAAAACACGAAGAACGGCGGAGGGTTGCCGGGCCGTGTTCGTTTGACCCGCACCCTCCGCGTTAGATTAAAACAACGGGAGAAATTGTTCAACACATGAACTGACAATTTTAATAAAATAAAATTGTTCATTTGAAACCGGTTCTTTAATTTTTAAAGAACGTTCACGGGAATATAAAGAGGGGTATTCCAAAAATAAAATCCCTACTTCGTAGTCGTCGCGCGTGAGCGTTCTTCGCGGAATTGCTCGTCGCGGAAGAGGGGGATTGTCGAGTCGTCGCGGAAAGGCGTCGCGTCGTCGCGGAATCCGGCGTTGAGTCGGCGAACTCAACGGACCAAGAACAACATATTTAAATTATAAATAATTAAATCTGTGTTTCGTTTTAAACCAAAAATAACTTTTAGAAGAAACCCGAAATCACTCACCTCAACCGGTTGGTGATCGGAGATCGGGGCGGGGAAGAACGTCTCAGATTAGAGCGTCATCGATTTCCGCGGATGACGACGTTCTTCGCGTTCTTCGCGTTCTTCGCGAAGGAGAAAGAGGATGCAAGGATTCTGTCAAATCCTCTCAACGCGCAAACTTTCAAAAGACTGGTTGATCTTATTTTATTATTATGCCAACACACGAAAAAGGGGAAGTAACGACCCATCAATTCGTTGAATTAATTCAACGAAAGAAACAGCTCATTTAATTTATGAAATAAACTGCTCAATTAAATAGTTTGTTAAGAAAATAAGAAAACGCGTCAGTTGACTTTTATAATGACGGGTTTTCGCGGGTGCGTTACTTAGCGGAAAGAAACGGCAGGGCTCGTGCGGGACCCACCTCACAAATATCCTACAAAGGGGGTAGGATATTTCTAGATAGCATCCTATCCAGTTCAACTCAGTTAAGCCGCAATTAAGTGGCTTTAAGTGGCTTCCAAGTGACTTAAGTGAAATAAAATAAAGTTGTCGTAAAATTATTTTATTTCTTAACTTTAAGACCAAAAATTAAAAACCACACCTGAGCAAACACAACTCCGGAAGAGGTGTTTCTAAGTTAATACCGGCGCTGTGATTTCATCGGTGCCCTTAGAATTCGATTTTGGGCACCGGTTCAAAAGTTATAAAAACCCGCTCATCCGTTCACTGAATGTACCCGAGCCAAACTTCGGAAAATGATTCCGGGCACACCGGGCCTCGGAATCAGGTGCCGTCAGAAGCTGCGCTCTTGTAAAATTCCAAAGAAAATTAAGAAAAAAATTCCTTGAAATTTACGGGTATTTACATTACTCCCACCATAGGGCTTTACGTCCCCGTAAAGCTTCAACACAAACTAGGGATACAAAGGCGGTTCTGAGCACGCAACTGAGCCTTCCGCTCCCATGTGCTCCCTGGAGGTTCCCGTGCTGCCATCTGATGCGCACAAGAGGAATCGATTGCCCATGTAGGACCCGCTCCTATCGATCCTCTATCTCCACCGGGACCTCTGCAAAAGTCGCCCCATCATCTATGTCTAGCTCCCCATGTTCAAATATGTGCGTCGGGTCATGCACGTATCTCCTCAGCTGAGATACGTGGAAGACGTCGTGCACCCGGTGCAACTGAGGTGGCAGAGCCAGACGACAAGCCACCTCTCCAATCCTGCTGAGGACCTGGAAAGGCCCGATGAAGCATGGAGACAACTTGCCACCTTGGCCAAATCTCCGCAAACCACGTCGAGGTAAGACCCGCAAGAAGACGTGGTCGCCATCCTCGAACTCTAGTGGCCTCCGCCTCCTGTCAGCATAAGACTTCTGCCGGCTCTGAGTTGTACTCATCCGCCCCTGGATGACCTGGACCATCTCAGGTCCCACAAGAGCTGCAAGATTTCTTCCTTGCCGATAAGAGAAATCTGGTCCCATCCCCTGGATGAACCAAATTCTTTTCCTAATACAGTCATTCCCGACATGGGTGATACTAATCCATACCAAGGATGATGTCGTAAGGCCTCGATGCTACTACCAAGAGATCCAACCGATACTCTCGCCTCCAAGGGTTGAGTTACACTGTCGGCATCAGTGTGTGGTAACTGGGTCTCCTCCAGTAGATGTCTCACAAGTGAGGGTCAAGTCAACAGTCAAAACTGGAACCTCTTAGTAACAACACAAAAGAGGACAGGAATGAAAACATCACAAAGGTATGCGTCTTTTATTATTGCAGCTCATAATACAAGATTCTACACAATAGAAACAAGGAACTAGAAGTACAAAGGACGTATCCACTAGTTCCGCTCCTGTCCATTTGCTCACAGAGCTCCATGATCGAAGGCCTCATCTCCCTAAAGCTGAGCTCTCCCATGTCCACCAACTCCCTGCGGTCGGGGTGGACCTCCTGGTGGTGGTGGTGGCAACACCTCGAAGTGTCTCCCACCATCAGCTACTCGGCCAGCTCCTCTGCCTCGTCCGCCTTCACCCTACGGACCACCGTGGCCGAACCTCTGTCTGGGAGGTCCCTCTACCACCTGCTTCTCATCTGCAAGACAATTCTGGCAGTCTCGAGCCATGTGGCCTCACCCGCTGCATGCGTAGCAATGCTTGCCCCTCGTGTATCTTGCTCTCCTTCGGGTGCCCCGCACAACCGAATCTTCATCCTGAGACTGCCCATCAGATGGTCTGGCCCGTTTGAACCTCTACGTCACCTGTCTACTGCCAGCTGCAGAAGACCCTGCTATGGGCCGTCCTGCGGAGGGTCCTGTCACTGGAGCCTGCTCGGCGAGAAAACTCTCCACTAGAAGGGATCTCTCCAACACCTCTTCCTGTGTCGGAATGTTGAGGGAGATCATTGAAGCCCTGATATCGTTCCTCAGTCCCTGCTCGAAGGTCCGGGCCCGGAAGAACGGGTCTCGTACCATATCTTTGGAGTAGCGCGAGAGATCAGTAAATCTCGCCGAGTATTGGGCCACTGTCATACTGCCCTGCCGTAGCTGTAGCAGCTCTTGGATGCGCACCACACAGAGGGTGGCTGGGATGAACTCAGAGCGGAAGATGCTCTCAAAGTCCGTCCAGAGAAGAGATGTCTCGCCGTGCACCTGGAGCATCAAGCTCCACCATCTGCCTGCTACCGCGTGCAGGAGGCTCGCTGCGAGGATCACCATGAGGTCTGCTGGTGTCCTCACTAGCCTGAAAACTCGAACGACCGCCTCCAGCCAGTCCTCGGCTGCCTGGGGGTCCGTATCCCCATGAAACCTGGGCGGTCGCTAGCACTGGAACTCATGCAGTGCACTAAGGCGACGTGCATCGTCAGCGGCTGGGACTGGTAGCATCGGTGGCTCGACGGGTAAAGGTACCGCCGGTGCCTCTGCTGTCAACGGGCCCTGTACCGAGTCCTCGATGCTCGGTGGGCTCTCATCACGCTCTACTCTCAGAACCCTAGATGGCTGCCGTCGTGGGGCCATCCTAAAAAGGAAACAAGTGCGCCACAGTCAGAACAGTATACCTGGTGAGCTGACACAAGTAATCACAAAGAGAACTTGAAACACACATGCAATCAATGTTTTCGTGCATTAAGTCGGAAATCAGAAGTCAGGGTCCTGGTGTACGGATACGTCGGCCGCCGCACCAACACTGGACTCCCTGGACTGATAACCACACCCAATACGCTAAACACTATTGCTCCACATAGAAGAAAGATCAGAGTCTGCGGTAGAACCGACCACCTATGATACCAATTTGTCATGACCCGTCCTCGGGGCCCGTGCCGTGACTACCCCAAGCCCGCCTTCCATAGGCCAGGGGCTGGCGACTAGCACCAAGGCGTAAATCCCAAAAAAAGGGAAGGCATTGCCTTTGAAAAGTAAACAAGCACCACAGAGTAAGCAAGAGGAAAAGTAAACACTAAGTAAAACTGTAACAAGCTGTGCTGGAAGTAAAAGGGGCCGGAAATACAAGCCCAACTGTAAAGTACAACTGAGAGGGGAAAACAACAACTGTAAAGAAAAGCCGCAGCGTCGAGCCATCCTCTGAAGGTCCCACCTGAAGGGTGGGTACAGATAGCCTCCACAGCTCCTCGGTCCAACCGTCCGCTCCGAGTACGTCCCGCCCAGTGGTCCACCTCCAGGTACCGTCTTGCTCTGCACGCCTCCACCACGGTCAGTGTTGTCCGTCGTCTGCAACCAACTCCACGAAGTGCGGGCATAGCCCGTGCAGGGGTGAGTATAAGCTACTCAGTAGGGACCCCGAGACCCCCGAAGGTCTCCCGAAATCCACGAAGGTTAATCCACAAAGGAAAGATACAATCACGAAGTAACATCTGACACGGCTTAGGTATATGCCCATACATATACCTGAGTCATCAATTCCCGTTCGGCTCCAGCGTCCGAGCCCAAGCACAACCCAGTCCACACAGGAAAGCAAAACGTATACCCACACAGGATAGCACAACACAATCCACAAAGGAGAGTAAACTGTAAATCCACACAGAATGGCTCAACACAATCCACAAAGGAGAGTAAACAGTAAATCCACACAGGATAGCTCAACACAATCCACAAAGGAGAGTGAACAGAAGATTCAGCTCACACAGGTATACATCATCGAAAAGGGTGAAAGAGATAATCAGACATGGATACTGAATCATCTAAGCTGGGACCCACATAGGATACAAGACCAGCCGTCCTCATCGTTTCGTTTATGCTGGGACCCACATAGGATACAAGACCAGCACGGCTGGGACCCACATAGGATACAAGACCAGCACTGAGTCATCTAGGCTGGGACCCACATAGGATACAAGACCAGCACTCTTCATTGATTCATCTATACTGGGACCCACATAGGATACAAGACCAGTATTGAATCATCTAAGCTGGGACCCACATAGGATACAAGACCAGCACAGCTAGGACCCACATAGGATACAAGACCAGCTGTCTTCATTGATTCAACTATACTGGGACCCACATAGGATACAAGACCAGTATTGAATCATCTATGCTGGGACCCACATAGGATACAAGACTAGCACAGCTAGGACCCACATAGGATACAAGACCAGCTGTCTTCATCGTCGCAGTCCACTGAGGATCTCTGCACAATCGTCGTCGCGGTCCACTGAGGATCTCTGCACGGTCGTCGCTGTCGAAGTAGCAGTCGCAGCCAGCTCTAGGGTTCCGCACACAGCAAGCTCGTTCGGGAGGGTTCGCTCCACGAGCCGAGAGGCCGATACATCAACTGTCACAAAGTCTGAAGTTGATGTATCCAAAAGTTCTGCATCGTCAACAGGAACTCAACGTCGTAGACGGCGCGTCAATCGGACGCCCGGTCTGAGAGTTATTGGCTTTTTCGTCCCGGGGACCCGGTTGGTTTTTAAGGAAAAATCAACCCGACCGTACTCCACCTACGTCCGAACCTCGGGCGGAGTATTCCAAAAGATCCGTCTCACTTAGAGGAATCCACCAAAACTGACGGCACGTCAATCGGACGTCCGTAGCTCAAGATATGAGTGTTTCCGCTCCGGGGGCCCGGTTGGTTTCGATTACGAACCAAGCCGGTCGAACTCAAAGTATTCTGAAACCTTGAGTGCGATATACCGAAACGACCGTCTCGATCCAAGCGTCGTGTTGCCGCAGATGGCTCGTCAAACGGAGGCTCTTAGCTCAAGTTACAGGCATTTGACCGAAAGTGGTCCGAAAAACGGGGGGGGTTCGGGTCCGGGCCGACCCGACCCGACCCCCCCTGGTCGTCCCGAACCAGGTCGACCCGACCCGGGTCCGACCCAGTTGGCCCGGCCCGGCCCGGCCAGGGCCGGTCCGGCTCGGCTCGGCCGAGCGGCCGACGCGGGGGGAGCCGCCGCCCCGCGTGACACCCCTGCGGCACCCGCGGGGTGTCGGCCAGACAGCCGGACGCGCCGTGTGACAACCTCGCGGCACCCGCGGGGTGCCGCCCTGGACACCCGGGCGGGCCGCGTGACAACCCCGCGCAACACGCGGGGTGCCGCCCTGGACACCCGGGGGGCGCCGCGTGACAACCCCGCGGCACCCGCGGGGTGCCGTCTTGGACACCCGGGGGCACCGCGTGACAACACCGCGGCACCCGCGGGGTGCCGCCCTGGACACTCGGGGGCGCCCCGTGACAACCCCGTGGCTCCCGCGGGGTGCCGCCCTGGACACCCGGGTGCGCCGGACCCGCGCCGCCGCCGGCTTCCGCGGGCCGCCAGAGTCGCTCCGGTGGCCCGTTTTCCTTCCCATCTGCGTCGCTTTTCCTCCCGGGTTCTGTTCTTCACTGTGGGATCATCAAATTGCCCTTGCATCATATTGTGTCGTCGCCCGCCAAATCCGCAAAACACGAAGAACGGCGGACGCTTGTCGGGCCGTGTTCGTTTGACCCGCACCCTCCGCGTTAGATAAAAACAACGGGAGAAATTGTTCAACACATGAACCGACAATTTTAATAAAATAAAATTGTTCATTTGAAACTGATTCTTTAATTTTTAAAGAACGTTCATGGGAATATAAAGAGGGGTATTCCAAAAATAAAATCCCTACTTCGTAGTCGTCGCGCGTGAGCGTTCTTCGCGGAATTGCTCGTTGTGGAAGAGGGGGATCGTCGCGTCGTCGCGGAAAGGCGTCGCGTCGTCGCGGAATCCGGCGTTGAGTCGGCGAACTCAACGGACCAAGAACAATAGATTTAAATTATAAATAATTAAATCTTTGTTTCGTTTTAAACCAAAAAAACTTTTAGAAGAAACCCAAAATCACTCACCTCAACCGGTTGGTGATCGGAGATCAGGGCGGGGAAGAACGTCTCGGATTAGAGCGTCGTCGATTTCTGCGGATGACGGCGTTCTTCGCATTCTTCGCGTTCTTCGCATTCTTCGCGAAGGAGAAAGAGGATGCAAGGATTCTGTCAAATCCTCTCAACGCGCAAACTTTCAAAAGACTGGTTGGTCTTATTTTATTATTATGCCAACACACGAAAAAGGGGAAGTAACGACCCATCAATTCGTTGAATTAATTCAACGAAAGAAACAACTCATTTAATTTACGAAATAAACCGCCCAATTAAATAGTCTGTTAAGAAAATAAGAAAACGCGTCAGTTGGCTTTTATAATGACGGGTTTTCGTGGGTGCGTTACTTAGCAGAAAGAAACGGCGGGGCTCGTGCGGGCCCCACCTCACAAATATCCTACAAAGGGGGTAGGATATTTCTGGATAGAATCCTATCCGGTTCAACTCAGTTATGCCTCTATTAAGTGGCTTCAAGTGGCTTCCAAGTGACTTAATTGAAATAAAATAAAGTTGTCGTAAAATTATTTTATTTCTTAACTTTTAGCCCAAAAATTAAAAACCACACCCTAGCAAACGCAACTCCGGAAGAGGCGTTTCTAAGAGAATACCGGCGCTGCGATTTCATCGGTGCCCTCAGAATTCGATTCCGGGCACCGGTTCAAAAGTTAGAAAAACCCGCTCGTCCGTTCACTGAACGTACCCGAGCCAAACTTAGGAAAATGATTCCGGGCACACCGGGCCTCGGAATCAGGTGCCGTCAGAAGCTGCGCTCTTGTAAAATTTCAAAGAAAATTAAGAAATAAAAATTCATTGAAATTTACGGGTCTTTACAGGAAGTATCACCTCTTGAGGTATTTATATTAGAGGGGTGAAGTTGCACTGAGCAGTGTACCCACATAAGAGAATGTTGATGACCCCTTGACTAAAATCCTATCTTAGTAGAAGCGTGATTATCATTTGAGATCTAGTGAAATTAAAGTTGTCAGTAGTTGGATCTAGTGAAAGTGGGATTCTGTTGGAGTTGGAACCCCAGAACAAAGTTCTATATACTTTATGACAACCTTTATTCATAGTTCTAAATATTAATAAACTTCTTATCATATCAGGATTGTCCTTTTACATAACATAGTATGTAATAATGTTCTAAAAGTAGTTGTTGAAGTAAAAGGTCATAGTAGTTCCCTGATATGATGAGAACATGGAAGTACTACGAAACCATTCTTAAATTTATGTTATATAGTTGAATGATGCCATTTTAGGGACACAAATGATATTGGCTATCAGGGTTGGAAACTCATAGGACTATGAGGCACCTTCTCATGGTGTATTTCCTTGGTAATATCGAATAAGATATTATTAAAATGATACTCACTAGTAGTAAATACACATTTATATTACACACTAAGCATCTGTATGAGTTATTATGTCCTTGAGACATTAACTTCTTTCTCTATGGGTATCTTGGCGTGTTGCTAGATGTTAAACTTGAACTTTAAGTTTCTTTTCCTAATGTCATTGAGAAAGTTACCTCGAGGGTCATACACTAAGTGCATCCAGAATCTCAGTTAAATAATATATCATTATTTATTATTAAACAAGTTGAATAAATATTATTCTCACATGTGGTTTAATAATTATTAATTTGTTTCAATCGCATATGTCCCATCACAAGTTATTCAAGAGAATATAATGTGAGCGTAATATTTAATAAATATTTGTTTTAAATTTAGTGAATATAATATTTTTTATTTATTTGTGAATAATGTAGTCATATTTATTTAATAAATAAATATTCATTATTCATGTCTTGATAAATATTGTGGAATAATGATTCACTGTGTCTAAGGGTCTAGTGAGAAATAATAAATATTGAATATTATTTGATTAAATAATATTTAATTTAATTCTCATGTTAATAGAATGTCAAAAAATAATAATAATGTTATTATTATTTTAAATGGGGTTCTATATGGATTAAATAAATAATAAAATTCACTTCTATAATTATTTTATTTTAACCCTATCAGTATATAAACCCAATTATATTATTTTCTCAATAAACCAATTCATTTGTTTCAGTTGTGCACAACAGATTTAGAGAATCCTCTCAAGACCTAGAGATATTTATTCTCTAAGAATACTCCTAAAAAATGAGGGTGATCTTCCTTCACATCCCACTCTCAAGTCAATATAGATCCGAGAGAACACTTTAGAAGCGGTTCTCAAGGTGATCAAAGGTGGGAGACACAAGCGATAGGATCTGTTATGGTAGCACCCCGAGATTCCTACAACAACATTTGGAGATTTTTGGAACAAATGTTGATCACCACTAGGGGGAATCTTCTTTGATTACTGTAATGCGATGACGGTACAATGCAGATCTGTTGTCAGATCCATCAACGAAGAAAGAATTCCAATAAGGTAATCCTTTAATTAATTAAATTGATTTAAATAACATGTGATGATCCTCTCTTGGTTTTGGAATTCTACCCCATGTCTATATTCTTTGAATCAATTCCATAGATCACAACATTTATTGTTGTGTAAATCTAAGATTGATCATCGGTCATGGAAAAAAGAAAATTTGAGCACGACCCATCACACGCTTCTGCTGCACCCGGAACCTACATGAATAATTAAATTTATTTATAATTATTTATATATTTTTAAATGTGATTTCTTTAATAATAATTATATGTTTTTATTAATACAATATATATATATATATATAAATTTATACTTATTTATAATTATATACACATTAATTACATACATATAGTAATTAACCTAGTTGAAATAAAGAATGTATGGTCAACTAGATGAAGAGAACAAATGATTTCATCACTCATATTTCAAATAGGTTGAGGAATGTTAGGGAATGATGTCCCATCCCATCACCCATGAGGTTTATACTCGCCTGATATATCTTTCATGAATATTTCCACACACATGCACACACATATAAACATTTAAATATTTATATGCGTTTATATATATAAGTAGATGAAAAAATTAAACCTCAAATTTTTAAATGAATTTAAATTATAAAATGAATGTATTAGAATTTTAGTAATTTTTCTTATTAGTAATGTATATTTTAAATATTTTTTAAAATATTTATAAATTAAATTAAATAATGTTTTTTAATTATAATATTTTTTTTGAAAAGTCATAGTTAATTATATTTTTTATATACAATAAATAAAATACATACATCTATAATTAATAATAATAATATATATTTTTATAGAAATTTTAAATATACTTAAATATAATTATTAAAATTCTTATATTTAATTTCATAGTTTTATAATTATTGATCTATAGTGAAAAACATATATACATAAGATTACTATCTATACATTTATATTAATGATATATTTATAAATCATTTATGCATTTATATAAAAAACAATATTAAATATAATTAAAACATTTTCAAATACATTTGTTAATAAAAAAAATTAAAAATTAATACATTTATTAACACATTTATCATAACATTAATACATTTTTAATACATTTAATATAATTTTTTATTCATTTTAAATACATTTTTAATTTATTAATTTTTATTTATTAAACTTAATATTTTTTAAATTTTTTACTTTTAATATTTGTTAATGTTACGCAAAAATCCCTCAAGGCATCATTGAAGTATTTTTGGGTTGGTTATGTTTGTTAACAAAGTGGGCCTTCATGATGTGTTTGTTGAAAAAGCATATCACGATGTTAAATTTGTTGACAAAGGGGGTTTACATGGTGAATTTTCGAGTTCAAGAGATGTTGTTGACAATACATGATTGACAGAAGAACCTCAACAAAGGAATGGATGATTTGGAGGCAGTACAAAAAGAGTATATTCAAGGTGGTGCTATTTTCGAGTGTTTTCCAAATATTTTGGCCTAAAAATTGGAAATTGGAAAGATTTGTTTTTGGAAAAGGAAGGTTCATGAAATATTGGAGTCATGTGAAAAATATTGGAATGGATTTTTCCGTGCAAGAGGTGTTTCAAGATCATAAGATCAAAAATTGGCAAAGGCATGAGGTGCATGGAATATTGGAGTATTGCACGAAATACAGTGTTTCATGGAAGATGTGTTTTTCACGCTCGAAGAGGATTACGTTCTCTATGAGGGTTTTTTTCTCATGGGTCAAGTTTTCCTATAAATATGAGGTGACCCCCCCTCCACCTCATTCAAAGGAGCTAATGACTTAGAGAAGATCTGAGCTATGACGTTTGTAAGAAATGCGCGAAAAGGAAATTGCGCGAAAACATGAATGTTGCACATAAAATTGGACGTTGCACGAAAAATGAAGGTTCCGCAGAATTGTTGAGGTTGTGGAAATAGTTGAGTTGGTAATTCACACAAAAAGAGATATTTTGCACGCAAGAGAAGAGAATTACATGCAAGGCACAGTAAGGGCTGCACATACAATTTGAGGTTGCCTAGTTCAATTATGTGGTAAAGTGGTATTCATCTATGGATGAAAGTAGAACTTAAATAGAGAATCTACATATAGTTGAGGATGAGGGTATTCATTCAATTTAAGAGACCTGCAGGTCTATAAACTAATAGTGGATCTTCTAAAGAAGCAGTGACCACACTTTAGTTGAGAGAACAGTGAGCTTTCATATTGTGATTGATTGTAAACCAAAAGGGACAGTGAGTCTGCATCGAACATTATAAATAGAAGTGCACTTATATTGGATTTGGTACATTGTCACATCATCGGTGTATGATCCCTGGATGTACCCTAGTGAGGGTGAACCAAGTAAAAATTGATATGTCATGTGCATGATTTTATTTATGTTTATACTTTGCTACGGGAAAGAGAGAGAAGAGAGTTTTTCTTAATATCGAAACAAGATCCAAAGGGGCATAGGTTTAAATCTGTCATACCCTAATTCACCCTCCCCCCCCCCCCCCTCATGGTATTTGGCCTTGTGGGACGAATATTTAATTTATAATTTTTTTGTAATTTATTCATTATTTAATATTTTTTTATACATATTTATTTATTAGGTTTTAATATTTTTGATATGTTTATAATTTATATGATTAATATTTATTCATTTTTATTTAGTAACATTTAATATTTTTAAAATGTTTTAAATTTATAAAATTAATTTATATAAATGATTTTTTTAAAATATATTTTTAATTTAAATATATAATATAATTCATATTTGATAATTTTGTTATTTATATAATTAATATTATTATTTTTAAATTTTTAATCATTTTTTATGTGTTTTTCATTCATGCAATTAATGCCATAAATTCTCTTTTTTTGTATTTTGTTCAATTTTATTTATTCAATTTTTAATAGTCTTTCATTTAAGATTGTTTATTCCTTTTTATATTTTTTAATTTCTAATGTTTTTGAATTTATTCACTTATTAATATTTACTTATACATATTTATTTACAATGTTTTAATAATTTCAATATTTTTTTAATTTATAGGATTAATATTTATTCATTTCAATTTATAATTCTTTAATATTTTTAATTTGTTTTAAATTTATATAATTTATTTATTTATTCACTTTTATTAATTTTTTTAAGTGTTTGTAATTAAAATAATTAGTGTTATGAATTCACTTTTTTAAAACATATATTTTTTAATTTATTCAGTTTAATTTATTCATTTTTAATATTCTTTCATTTAATTTTATTTATCCATTTTTAATATTAATTAATTTTTAAGACTTTTGTGATTTAGTCATTTTTTAATATTTATATATACATATTTATTTACCAAGAATTAATATTTTCAACTTTTTTGTAATTTATATGGTTAATATTTATTCATTTTTATTTATTAATTTTAATATTTCAAATTAATTTAAAATTTATATAATTAATTTATTTAAATTCATTTTTTATATTTTTATAATTTAAATAGTTAATATAATTCATTTTTAATAATTTTATTATTTATGTAATTAATATTATTTATTTATTTATTTATTATGTTCCTCTAATTTATGTAATTAATGTTATGAATTCAATTCTTTTAATATTTTTTGTAATTTATTCAATTTTAATATTCATTCATTTAATATTATATATTCATTTTTAATGTTTATTATTTTTTCATATTTTTTTGAAAATTATTCATTTTTTTATATTTATTTATACATATTTATATATTTAGTTTTCATATTTTAGATATGTTTGTAATTTATATGATAACTATTTCTTCATTTTTATATATTATGTTTTCATATTTTGAATATGTTTTAAATTTATATTGTCAATTTATTTAAATGCATTTTTTAATATTTTTGTAATTTATATAGTGAGTATAATTCATTTTTAAAAATTTAGTTATTTATATAATTAATATTATTTATTCATTCATTTTTTCATTTTTTTCTATGCTGGATTAAGCGTTTATAGAAGTATATTTTATCAGCATTAAACAATAAGTACTTATCAATACCTTTTTTATCATCTTTTCTAGTGCTGATAAATGTATTGATTTATTAGCATTAAGAATGAGCTGGTAAAATCTTTATTTATGAGTGCTTATTCTTTTAGTATTGATAAAATTAGCTTTTATCAGTACCTTTTAGTTATCACTCATAAAACCTTCTTAGCTTTCGAAAAAGAACCCTAATAGATCGCTTCTCGCCTCATGTCGCATTCAAGACTTCACAGAGCCAAACATCTATAGTTTCCGAATGCTAGTTTTTTTGTACAAATCAAACCTTAAATTAAAGGTATAATATTCTGAATTTGTTTTTAAATATTTCATGTATTTTTCATTATTTTTTTGAGGTAATATTCCTTTATTCGTATGTAATAGTTCTTTCCCTACGCGTTCATCTATAACTAGTTTCTTACATTGTTCTTCCCTTTTTTTGGATGAATCGGCCCTTTTTAGGTGCTTTCCATTTTGGTTCACCAATCCATCATGAATTTCGTGATTGTTGGGTTGTTTTTACTACTTTTGTATATAAATATAGAATATAAATAGGGATTTCTAATAAAATATTTTTTTATTAGATATTAAAATAAATTAAATGGGGTTTATTGGAATGAAAATGGTTTTTATCGATTAAATGACATTTGGTAGCCACAAAATAAATAATTATGTGGTTAATTAAGTGATAATTTAATTTATTAGGTAATTTTTAAATATGAAATCAATGTTAATAATTTTATAAATAGGTGTAGGACTTATAAATATTAATTGATTCAATATTATTTAGTGTGTTACGGTTTGGTTCAAGCTAACAACTATATTTGAAATGTGAATGATTGAAGCGTATAATTAGGTGTTTTTTAATAGAAACATGACATGACATATGATGTTTTCTTAGACAAATATGTGTCTGTGTGTGTTTCATTTGTTTTTATATGTATAAGTATATTTGTGTATATTTTTTGGTTTATGTGTGCTTGAATATTAATATATCTATGTGTGTATATGTATATGTGTGTGTGTGTATTAATATTAGTTTATATTAAAATTTCCCTGAAAAAATCATCACTTTGTGCTTGAAGTTAACTTCTTCTCACTAGGAAAACAATCGTCATTTAAAGAAGGCTTAATTATTTCCAAAACATAGGCTTGGAAGAATATTTGATCTGTCACAAAATTGATTGAAGTTACAATTGATGGTCTAAACACCTGGAATAATTGAATGTAGATACTGATTGTAATGATAACATGATTTATGGATCATCTGTTATGATTAAAATTGTAAACAGTCATATAAATCATATTGAAGATATGACAATGAAAATTGAAGATGACCTTCGTGATTTTCCAAAGCTGTTTGAGAAGTTAAAGAGTTGTGAAAAGAGACTAGTATATACTGGTTGTACTAAATATATAGTATTTTCAAACGAATTGAAGATTTATAATTGGAGATCTGGAAGGGGATAAAGTGACACTAGCTTTATAGAACTATTTGGTCTCCAAAATGATATACTACTATAAGAGAGGTGAATCAAGTCCTTTGAAATATGTCTGGAAATTTCCAGTCATTCCAAGGTTTATACAACTATATGTATGTGAGGAGACCGCTAGAAAATTGATGTGACATGCAGATACAAGAATTTAAGATGAGAAACTACGTCACCCAATGAACTCTCATCAGTGGAAAAATATTGAGCATGCGTATCCAGAATTTGGAAAAAATCCAAGAAACCTCCATCTTGTGTTATCTACAAACAGAGTGAATCCTTTTGGTGTAAGATGTAGTACTCACAGTACATGCCCAATTATAATGGAAAATCGTAACTTTACATCGTGGTTATGCATGTAATGTAAAGACATATTGTTATATATACTTATATCTTGACCAAAACAACCTGGTAATGATATTGAAATTTATTTGGCTCTATTTATTGACGATTTGAAGTTAATTTAGGATACAAATATGACATTGTATGATTCTCATAAAAGTGAAGAGCTCACATTGAGTTCCATGTTGTACGAGATGATCAATAAATTTTTTGGTTATGGAAATTTGTCAGGACATAACATTAAATGAATGTTGGGGTGTCTAATATATGAATAAGGCACACACTTAGTTAGTTTGAAACATTCCTTGAAGACTGTGTTTTTAATAAATCATAAATTTTGACCCTGATGACATAAATGTCGATCCTATATGTCATCATTCAATGAGAATACAAAATAAGTTACAAAATTGTCCCTATTAACAGGCGATCAAAATTTTAATAAATTAAGGGATATTGTAACTATTTTCGATATACCTTCTTTGAAAACCCTTACAAAAAGTGTTTTGAAAAAGTGATTAGTTTTTTTTAATTACCATAATGGAATTGTTTTTATATCATACATTTTCTTGATTTTATGCACATATAAAAGAATAAATGTGATATTGTTATTGGAACATTACTCAATGCACATGAAAAATAAAGGATTCCATTAAGGTTAGGTTAGACATGAATGATATGGGGTTAAGGGAAGATTTGGTTCTAGTGAAGGTTGAAAGATAGAATTTTTCTCCACTAGCAGCTTATATTCTTTCTAGGCAAGAGATATATCAATTTGGAAACTTTTTGAATGATTTAAAGGTTCTAGATAGGTATTCATCAAATATAAATAATATTTTTTCATTGACGGATTTGAATTTCAAGGGAATAAAATCATATTATTATCATGTTTTGATGTAATATTTGATTATTGTAGCTTTACATTTCATTCTGATTAAAAAAAATTCACACGTTAACTAAGCTTTGTTTTTTTTTTCAAATATATATACAGTAAATTTATAGATCCAACAAAGTTTCTAACTATGGAATAGAAAATTTCTATCATATTTAGTGAATTAGAAATTTACTTCTCACTCTCATACTTTGATATAATGATTCACTTAATAGTTCACTTGGATAGAGAGATCAAACTATGTGGTCCTATATATTGTAGATTAATGTACCCCATTGAAGGGTATATGAATATTTTGAATGGGTATAAAAAAAATTGAAGTCATCCAAAATGTAGTATTGTAGGTTAATATATTATTGAAGAAAATATTGAATTTTGCACCAATTTCTTATTAGACATTGATAGCATTGGTCACCGAAAATCTCATCACAGTAGATTCATTATGGATGAAGGGATTTTTAGAAGAGATTTTGTTACAATTATCATTACAGAGATGGAACAATCTCACCTTTACATTTTACATAATGTTATATAGGTTTCTTCATACATTGAAACACTCAAAATAAATATTAGGCATCTGAATCCACCAATGGATGAAATATGGATATCAAATTAACATAATCTACAGTTTATTGGATGGTTTTAAGATCATATTTTTAAGTAATTATCTAAAAATCCAATTCAATTTCTAAACAACATTAATTGATAGTCAAAGGACTAAATGTACATGTATTTTCCTGCAATAGTTATGTAATTAACGGTAATATAATATATACAAAGGAACATGATGAATTCAATACGATGAAAAATAATGGAGCTACTCTTATGGATGATGTTATGAATCTATCTAGTATCAAGGATAAAAATACACATTATGTGAATTTTTCATCCTTTGGCATCATCAAACAAATATATTAGTTGGATTATACAACATATCAAGTGTCTCTTTTCCATTTAAAATTGGTTTACAACAAAGGTGTCTTTAAATTTAAATAATTATACTTTATAATGGTAAATTTCTATGTGAAATGGTATAAGGAAGAATTTTTTGTAATGGCATCATAGAAGGTGCATGTATTTTATTTCTTGAATCCTACAAAATGAAATTGGTTAATTGTTTTATTTGTGAATAAAACAACTACATGGTCAGTTGAAAATTTAATTCATGAAGATCCTTTCCTTGGGGAATCACAATCATTTCATAGTGGTCCTAATATATATAGTTTGTTGTATGTCATAGGGGACCACAAAGTGGGGATTTGGATATAATATAGAGGAGATAAATCCCTTTAAACTTTTAATAAGAAAATGTTATTTTAATGTGAAAGTTAATGGTTTTTTAATATATTATGATTTTTCTCATAATTTTATGTTTTCACTGCCAAATTTACATAATTTAAATTTAATTTTTAATAATCATGTTGAAAATGGATTCTTCACCACAATAATGCCACCAATACTGAGGAACAAGACATCATTGATGTTGAAATTGAGGAATTATTGTGAGGTTAACATCATGTGGATGAAAAAATAAGAGTGACGTAGTGACATCGTGTCAATTAAAGTTATCATAGAAAGAATCAAAGGTATAAAATTTGAGGTTGGGTGAAATCAACATGGAAAATATATTGACACCAACAAGTCAATTTTGATTAGTTACACAAGGGTCACAAATCGAATTCATGTGTTGATTAATACCGATACCTGGTAATTTTTTTTGTCTAAATTGAATTTAATTATTTTGGAAGGAATTAGGTTAGCACTATGATTTACTTTATCCATTTAAATGAAAAATAATATAATGAAATTGTTTCGTAGCTCCTTGAAATGTGTGTTCTAGTTTTAAGAATCATTGTTTCTAGGTAGTTTCTGTTGGATTTATTTATGGAACCGAAAACTTCCAGCAGTTATTTATCCAAAGAGGAAATGTTTTCCAAAGGCAGACGTTTGTTAAGTTTGAACTTTACGATACTTCAGAACTTGCACTGGTTGTGAGGATGGGATGTTAGACTCATCACACCCTTTTGGGGGTAATTATTGTCTACTCCGGGACTCTCTTTGTAAATTTAAGATATTTTCATGAATACTTATTAATTCACCAAGTATATCATAAGTATCACTTGGAATTTACAATCAATTATTGACATTTGTAAAATTTAGAATCATCGGTATACATTCAAGGTTCTTCATTAATGGAAATAACTATATGTATTTGAGGTTTTCCATCAATGGTATCCTCTAATATACTGATTAGAGATTCTTTTATCATCATTGTGACGATACTAGTTTTAATCCACTCAGTGGGGCACTCTGGAGTTTATTGTCATCCAGGGAGATGAAGGACATTTTGATCTTGGGATCATGCCCATAAAATGGGCTACCTACGTATCCTTGTGAAAGGAATCAGAACCCTCATAGTTTGGTGCCACTTAATAGGACACATCATACCTTTTAAGGTCATGTGATAAGGACCTCTAAGCGAAAGGTTCTTGGTCAAAAAATAAAGAGGGACTTATGATCAAGCATCCCAAGGAACTTGGAAAGGATATGGGTTTCCAAGTAAGATCAGACCCTGTTGGTAATATAGCCTAAGGAGAATAGGGTTAATTTGAAGTGTTGCCTTTGAACCTTAAGGAGGATTCCTGCATATCCCATAGGGATGGGAATCAAATCCCATGTAGTTCAGTAAGTCTCGTAGGAGAGTATAGTCTTCTAAGATAGATGAGTTTGGGCTTACTTTCTGAAAAGGATGCCTTAATTATTTGGGGTCTAATTTGGGTCTTATTCTTAAAGAGGATGCCTAGTGTGCTCGGGCCCTAAAAAGGCTTCCAACATATCTTGGTTTGAACAAGAATCAGAGTTCTAGTAGTTCATTAAGTATCATATGAGAGTATGGTCCTTTGAGAGAGATGAGTTTGGGATTACTTCTTGAAAAGGATTCCTTAATGATTTGGGGTTTAATTTGGGGCTTATTCCTAAGGAGGATTCCCAGTGACCTCGGGCCCTGAAAAGGCTTCCTACATATCCTAGTTTGAACAGGAATCAGAGTTCTTGTAGTTCATTCGGTACCATGTATGTTTGTGAACATGTTGTAACCATGACAAATATTTAATCCCATGTGAGTCCTTCTCGGTGTAAGAAACAATATGATGTCAAAGATTCAATGAAGGAAATCACATTATCAAATCTTTCATCCTCCACTTGTGGAAGAGGGCGCGTAGACCATGGAAGAGGGAGAGGAAACCCGAGAAGAGGGCGAGGTGACAAGCTTTCCCTCTATTCTCTTCACATTGGACAAGGGTCCAAATGGAAGTAAGAAACAATGAAAAAAATGGGGCTTACACCAGGATGGATGCCCATGGTGACATTGCGCAATGGGATAGGGAAAGGGTAGAGAGAGTACCTATGCCCATCTCCCCTTTGGTCTTTGGCACCAAAGAAGTGAGGAGGAACAATGATGCTAACTCCTGCAAGAGAAGCTAGGGGCTTACACCAGAATGGTTGTCCAAAAATTGATCTTGGAATAAGAGTCATGTGATGAGGTTTGAGTAGTTTCTTATGGAATGTATCAACCCAAGGTACTCAAGAAATCCATAACGAGATTCCAAACTCATAACATGTTAAAGGAACCAAGAGGAGTGAGTCAACTCAAGGAGCTTCATTGAGTGTGATAGAGCATCTCAAATCATGGTATTCCAAGGTTGGAAGTTGGGCCACATAAAGGGCACAATGGAAAATGTCATCGACCAGATTCAAAAAGTTCATTGTGAAACTATTTATTTTTCATGGGGGTTAGTGACAAAAGTGAAGGGATCGGCCTGAAGGGTAGGGACCGCAGCCCGACACTGAACCCGAGAAGGGGTGTGGGGTGTAGCCCCCGTTGTATGGACCAGCAGAGCTGTGCAGGGGTTCCACAAAGGTTTCTAACATAGTAGATCCATGTATCTCACCTGCGTAGGAACTCCGCATAGGTTCGGCGCGTAGGTACTCACGCAGGTGCTCCGCGCAAGTGTGGCACACAGGTGCTCTGCGCAGCTACCTCACACTGGTGCTCCACGCAGCTCCATGTGTCTTAGACCTTGATGGGACTTTCAACCTATTTTCCCCATTTAATTCTCTCTTCTTTCATGTTTTAGAAACCTACCTGAGAACAATTAGGGGATCTTGGAGAAAGAGCTACGCAATGGGAGTTTGAGAGAGTCTTTTCACTTTTCTTCATCTCTGAAATGGGGAGCCCAAGGTTCTTATTTATAGGCAATGAGGGGACCTGGTTGAAGGGAGGTTGTCCACATAGGTCCTCTGTGTAGGTCCTCCGCATAGGTCTTCCACATAGCAGTGAAAAAATTAATTTGTCGCGTAGTTCCTCCGCGTAGGACTTCCGCATAGGTCTTTTCCATAGATCTTCCATGTAGGTCCTCTGTATAGGGCCCTTTGTGAAATTTATTCGTCTTTCAAGTTCCATAACTTTGGATCCATAAGTCTGTTTGGGCTCCATGACTAGTCAAATCAATGTTTTTGAAGAGATATACACTTCTTGAGATGGTAAATACACCAAGTCTTCTCAGAATAAACTCAGAAATTTAATTTAATTTGTGGATGCCTTTTCATCATCAATCATGGGAATCCACTACCTACTCCTGGATGGGGGAATCATTCCACTTATTCATCGATATGAAGTAGTGTTTTGGCATATAAAAAACCAAGATACATCCTATACTTGACATTTGTTGTCTATGTGAGAATCATATCTCCACTCTATGGAAAAGTTCATAGAACGCATTTCATGGTGTCAACAAAATCCCCCCCCTATAATTTGATTCGTTCTGAACAAAAAGAATCTTGTTTTAAGGTAAATTTAGGGCACTTTGATGCATTCCAAACATCATTTAGTTAGATTTGGAGTAACTTCATGTTTGGAATGATTATCAAATGTTTTCTTAAGCCATGGGGCCTAGTGAGCATAGTTTGAATGTTTCTAGGGTTATATGGATAACCCCACAAATTTCATATCTTTTGACCCCCCCCCCCTTTATTGCTCAATATTACCTAAATCATACAAAAAAATGTATGTTTAGTGATCTGGGACTTGACTTTTGTTTAGAGTACCCTTTGTGGGTTCTCAATCTAATGAGCACCAAGTCTTTTTTATTGGAAGTTTATTGTCATGAATGTTGAACTATAAAGGGATAATATTTAGGGACAAAAAGCTTTGACTATAAATTTTGAAATTAGATCCCAAACAAAACTTTGTGGGTAAGAATTAATTTAATATTCTTTAAATATTTCCAAGGGGAATCTTGAGCCATGATTTTTATGGTCACCAAATTCAAAACTTTTTTCAACATAAGGGGTGTCTTTTCTAAGAACCAAATTACCATTATTTGACAAACCTATTATGGGGGTTGTGTTATTTAGGGCCAAATGGGGCATATGACACATAGAAAAATAGTGGAATATTTTGTCTAATAAGCCTATTATGTAGGCAACTTATGCAAGGCCACTTAAGGGCATGTGCTGCATAGTCAAGAAAAAGATCTCTTTGAAGTTTAACATTTTACTGTTGATATATAGGGGAAAATAATATTTGGGTGACTCAAGACCACAGTGGGTGGTTTTTCCAAAGAAATGAATTTTAATAATGAAAAAAGGGTATATTTTAAACTGATATAAGTCATGAATAGGAAAACTATTTCTATACAAATTTTGTGTATGAGTAATGGTTAAAATTTATCAGAAAATGGAGTTTCTTATATCATACTGTGTAGTTTTAAGTCATGCAATGAAGACATTGTACTGTGCAGTTTTAAGTCTTACAGTGAGGAAATTATACTATGTAGTTTTAAGTGATGTAGTTAGGACATTATACTGTATAGTTTTAAGTCATACAGTTAGGACATTGTGTAGCTTTAATTTAAAGTCTTTATCTTTGACCAAAGGTACGAAACTGTCCCAATTTCTTGATAATTATTTTGGAAATATACTATCATATTCAGGTATATAAGGGAAAATTGAAAACTATGATTTGGGATTTTTTGAATCGAGGAGTGATGTGGGAAAAGGGATAAAACCATTAGAGAATGTCTTTTCCAAGAACAGAGTTACCATTATTTGACAAACTCGTTATGGGGGCTGTATTATGCAGGGCCAACTGGGGCATATACTGCATAGTCAAATAGTGGCTTCTTTTGACTGATAGGCCTGTTATGTAAGAAACTTATGCAAGGACACCTAAGGGCACGTGCTGCATAGTCAGACAAAAGATCTCTCAGAAGTTCGACGTTCTATTACTAAAAGTCGAAGGAAGTTTATGGAGATTGATATTTTCTGAAGAACAGAGTTTGGTTTATGGAGAAAGGTACCTAAATATGGAAAAGGTATTTCTAACCAAGATGTCCAAAGAATCATAGGAATATGAATTTTACGAAGGTATGACCCAAACGTAAGAGGTATTGTGTCTGTAGTTTTAGGTCATACAACTAGGGCCAGAAATGGAAACAATATATAACATGTGGCCAAGTGATTTCAAGGTTATTTTATAGTGCATAGAACACATGGTGAGGGAGATGTGTAAACCATTTTCTTGAAGACTTTTAGATTGTGATAAAGATAATGGGACAATGATACTTGAATGTCTGTTTTAAAATACAGATTCTTGTATATTGTCATCAAAGATTAAAGGGGACAAAGATAATATAATCAAGAATGAATTTACCATTATTTGAAAAAACCTGTTATGGGGGATATATTATGTAGGTCCAACTGGGGAATATACTGCATAGTCTAATAGTGGCATCTTTTGGCTGACAGACCTCTTATGTAGGAAACTTATGCAAGGCCGTCTTAGGGCACGTGCAGCATAGTCAGGAAAAAGAGATCTTGAATATTATAAGTCTTGTTGCCAGAAACCGTAAGAAAGATTATGAGGATATGAAAATATTCATTATTAAGAGTCTGAAATATGGAAGGGATTTAGGTCCAATGAATATGATAAATGTTTGAAGCAATATTGGTTATGAGTTTGATGTTGTTTATATATATCTAACTCATATGTAAAATGGAGACTTTCTTTGTTTCCTTTGAATTAATATTATGACGTGCAGTTTAAAGTCATGAAACGAGGACATTATAATGTGCAGTTTTAAGTCATGCAGTGAAGACATTAATAATTACATAATAAATTGAGACTCCTTATGTATATAAAGAATCTATTTACCCAATTCCTAAGCCCATGTGAGCTATGTTTGGTGTGAGAAACAGTGAGAAGTAAAGGTTTTTTTTACAACGCAAAGGTGACGTAATTGAAGAATAGAGATGCTATATTTCCATGCAATTTAATGTCATGCGGTAAGGATGAAAATGAACCGATGTGAAATGAAGATAAATATTTTAACTAGGTTAGGGGATAAAACCCAAGTGTCACATATATCTTTTCTGGGGAAAGAATAATGTCATACATAGTTATTAAAACATTCTCTATGCAGATTTGATTCTTACACAAGATATAAAGGGGTTTTTTCATGTGGTTGGGCCCAAGATTAGAGATCAAGGCATCTATATGTAACTCATTAAAATATGAGAATCAATCCATACATAGTTCTTGAAACAATCATTTCTCATACCAATCGAGTTTGACATGAAGAATGGGAACTTTTGACACGATCTGGGAGAATGGTAAATATTAAGACATACAATGGTATAAGAACCAGATCATATATCCTAAAGAAACACTCTATATAGATCTAATTCATATACAGGAGTAGAAAAGAAAATAATAAGATTTTGGGATTGTGGTTGGGCCCAAAATTGAATATTTAGGCGTCTCTACGTATCTCATTGAAAGATGTGAATCAATCCATACATAGTTCTTGAAATTAGGTCTCTAGGAAGATCTGACTCAAACATAGGAAATATAGGGACTCATATGCTACTAAGTAGTAGTGATAATGTCAATGATGTTTGATTATGTAAGCTTCTAACATCCAAATAGAGAAAATGGTAGTTGTACAAATGATGTCATGTCGTTTAACATCAAGCGACAAGGACAAAGATGCTGCATATTTTAACGTCATGCAACATGGACACTTATGGTTGTTATGAAACTTAATGTCTTGAAACTAGGAAATGGGGGTTGTGAAATTTTAGGTCTTGTAGCAAGGACATAGTACTGTGCAGTTTAAAGTCTTGTAGTGAGGAGAAATATTCACAACTATACAAATTATTTCTTCAAGAATCTCACATTGGTTGGAGTTTTAATAAGATCTACATCCATTGATATTAAGGCATAAGCTTCATTTGAATAGACCTTATGTATGGAATAAGGCCCTTCCCACTTTTTCTCAAGTGTTGGAGGATTATTTCTTGGTATCATTAGATTCCTAAGGACCAATACCAATTCTCCTTGAAGAAATGAATGGAGGAAAACATTCTTGTTAAAATATCATGTTATTCTATTCTGATAGACTTATAGATGATGCAAAGTATGAAATATTTTCTCATCTAATCATTCCAACTCATTAAACCATTTTTGAGACATCTCATCTGTAGAAAACAGATAATAGATTGAAACTATGAGTGAAGGTAATTGCATTTCAATTGAAAAAACTGCTTCAGTTCCATATACCAATGAAAAAGGTGTTACTTGAGTAGTAGTACGGTTGTTCAATAATCCCAAAAAGAATTCAAAATTTTATCAGGCCATGATTTCTTATCTTTATCCACTATTTTCTGGATTATATTTTGTAGGGTCTTGTTGAAGGCCTCTATCTTTCCATTGGTTGCCGCATGATAGTGAGATGAATGGTTGGATTTGATATTATATTCATGATAAAACTTTTTTAACTTATTAGAAAAAAAATTGGTGCTATTGTCCATCAAAATAGTATGAGGGATACCAAATCTGGTGATGATATTAGTTTTGACAAAACTAACAATGATTTTGGCTCTGACTTCCTTGAGAGGTATTGCCTCAACCCATTTAGAGAAGATGTCAGTAGAAGTGAGAATATACTTTAACTACATAGTCGTGGCTGAAGGATAAGTTCATAATACAACAATTCCCCATGAAGAAAATGGCCATGAGTATTTAGGTGTATGTAGTAACTCTGGGGTTTGATGAATAAAGTTGGCATGCACTTGACAGGGATGAAATTTTTTAGTGAAATCTATAAAATCCTATGCCATTGAGGACCAAAAGTATCCAAGACTTCAGATATGATCAGAGAGTCTGTTCCCAGATTGGTGGGTACCAAAAATCCCTAAATGTACTTCTTTCATGACAGTTGTAGTCTCTTCTCCATCAATACATCTAAAGAGGATACCATCAAATCATCTCTTGTAGAGGATCTTTTGGTGGTCTGGACTCTCATAAATAGTAAAATTGGCCGTTCGTCGCTAGATTTGTTCTTTCTCAGTCCTATCTGGTGGATGTACCCCATTTTGAAGATATTCCATGATGGATGTTCTCCATCCCATGGTATGACCATATGGTTTGTAAATAGGGGGAATTTAATTAATTTCCACCATTCTAGTTTGAAAAAATGGTGAGACCACATGAAGATGAGCTATTCTAATGACTGTCTCATCCCGATTTGAATCTACCAAGGCTGTATCTGCATTACCTAGGGCATCTGCTTGGGAATTTTGTGATCACGAGACAAAATACAATGTTAGCTGTGAGAGAAATTCAGCCATTAACCCTTTGAAATAATCACAAAAAGGGATTAATTCTTCTTTTCTGATAGAATATTCTCCATTTATTTGTTTAATTACCAGTTCTGAATCACCTTTCACCTTTAAATGATCCATTCACACTTGAAGGGCCAATTTCAAACCCATGATGAGGGCTTGATATTCTGCCACATTGTTGGTACCACCTTCTGATAACAAGAAGGAATAAGGCAATAATTTCTTTTCTAGGGAAATAAGGACAATTCCTAACTCAACTTTGTTGATTTTAGGGTTTTCCATTCTCTTCCCTGTTGGGCTTCTAGAATCACCATCAAAATACATTTCCCATTTTTGGAAATTATCTTGAATAGAGAAGACTTCTTCATCAGGAAGTTCAGTATTAAATGATATATCTTCTACAAATGGATGCTCAGCAAGGAATTCATCCAGATCTTGGCCTTTTATTCCCTTTTGAGGCACAAATTGGATATCAAATTGTTGCAAAATAACTTCCCACCGTGCCAGACGCCCTATGAGCATAGGACAACTGAGAATAAATTTGATTGGATTGTTGCGAGATACCAATTAGACCTCATGATGTTGTAGGCAGTGCCTCTATTTCTGAACAGCAAAGATTAATGCTAGGAAGCACTTTTCAATACTTAAATATTGAGTTTCTACATCATGAAAAGTTTGACTAAGATAGTAAATGTTGTTTTCATTCCCAACATCATTCTTTTGGGCGAGGAAGGCACCTAGTGATCGCTCTAAAGCTGTCGCATATAGAATAAGTGGTCTTCCATCAATAGGTGGAATTAATACTGGTGGAATCAAGAGATATTTCTTTATGGTATCAAATGTTTCTTGGAAGTATTCAGTCCATTGGTGGCTGACTCCCTTCTTCATTAATCTGGTGAACGGAAAACACTTACCTACCAAATTGGTGATAAAGCACCGAATATAGGCTAAGTGTCCTTAGAGTTCTCTTAATTCTTTCAAATTTCGAGGAAGTGACATACCAATGAAAGATTTTTTTTCTCAGGATCAACTTCGATACCACGATGGTGTACAAAGAAGCCAAGAAACTTTCCTGAGGTTACCCCAAAAGCACATTTCAATGAGTTCATCTTCAAAATGTGTTGCCAAAGTTTATTGAATATAGCTTCCAAATAATCCAAGTGATTGGAAAGTTTTTTGGATTTTACTACCAAATCATCCACATAACATTCGAAAAATTCCCTAAGAATGGTTTGAAGATATGATGCATGACACGTTGATATGTTTCACCTGCATTCTTTAAGCCAAAGAGCATTACCAGATATAAAAATACACCTTGAGGGGATCTAAAGGCTGTAGATTCTTCATCCTATGGGGCCAAACAAATTTTATTATACCCATAGTAGCCATCCATGAAGGAAATAGCCTCATAGCCAGCCGTTGCATCAATTATAATCTCTCTAATCGGAACTAGAAAATCATCTTTAGGACAATATCGGTTAAGATCTCTGAAATTAATGCAGAATATAATTTTTCCATTCTTCTTTTTCACTAGGACAATATTCGCCATCAATTTGGGATACTAAACTTCCCTGAAAAAGTTATCCTTTGTAATTTTATCAAAATCAGATTTAATTTTAGAGGCATGAGTTGGGTGTGTTCTTCTTGCTGCTTGCTTGAATCCACGATGTTCTTCCGGCAAACCCAAATGATGGGTGTCTATATCAGGATTAAGACATGGAATTTCTATATAATTCCAAGAAAATATATCTTGATGTTTCTTTAAAAATGAATTATACACCTCTTTCTCTTCAGAGGTCATAGCCGCACTAATTAAAGTGGGGTGTGGATCTTCTTTGCCCAGATTTATTTCTCTAAGCTCATCCACAGTGGTAGAGACACCTTCCTCAAATGTCGAAGGAGCATCCCTGAGATCTTCTACTTCTTTATTATGTGTTACCTCTTCTATTTCCATTTGCATAGTAGATGAAGAGGGAAAACTCCTAGAGTTAGAGGGGAAATCAGTATTTGAACATCCCAAAGAATAGGCCACCATATCTGACCCTATTGATGATGAAGGGTTTTCCAATGGTAATAAAGAGTGAGTGATGGATTGAGAATCAACATCTTTGTTTTCCTCTAGTATTGCTACAATCTCTTCTACTCTGGTTGACAAAGTAATGGCTTTTTGTAGTTCAGTGGATGAAATGAAAACATCTTCATTTAGGCTTTCATGTGGATCAACATTGTCTTCCATATTTTTAGGCACAATTACAGTAATTGACATTATGGAAGTTACTAGACGATTTCCCATATTTGGGTTTACCTTTTCAATTTGATTGATGGGTAACACATAATCTATACTCAAATGCATAAATGGATTTTATGGGATCTTTTCTAGTCCATTTGGAGCATTAAATAGGGTTATTTCCTTTATCATGGGCTTTGTTCCTTTTGTGTGATAAAACTATGCCTCAATGTATTGAGATTCACATGTTTTGAATGGATCCTTATCACCATACAATGTCCTGATTTGACCATTGAAATAGTACTTAATACTTTGGTGGTATGATGAAGGTATGGCTGCATGTTGATGCATCCAAGGCCGTCTAAGCAGAATATTGAAGGCTGTGTTCTGACGAACAACCATGAAATCTGAATTAGATACAAGGTTTCCAAACTGATTTCTGAGTGTAATCTCTCCCAAAGGTTCTTGTTTATTCTTATCATAATCTTGAAACATTAAAGTTGAAGGAGATAAGTCAGATTCAGTTAGGCCCAATTGATGAAGTGTACGAACAAGAATGAGGTAGACTTCAGAGCTATTACTAATGAAGGCTTATCAGACATCTATATCATTGGCTTTTCCAGAAAAATACATGGGTCTGATATACCCATGCACAACATAATCTTCCTCTTCATCTATAAAATATATGACTGCATGACATTCTGCAGGATCATTCTCTATACGGTAAACCTCAGCAGCTGCAACTTCAGTTTCAAACTCTTAAGGAGTTGACTAAGCCTCAATGAGTGCTTCTCGAAGATCTTTTGGAATATTCAAAGCATCTAGAATTGATAACTTGGCTAGTACTTGGTCCAATTGTTTCAAGACATCAAACTTTTGGTCTAAAAGTATGTGTTTCCCAGCATGGAGATGTGGTTTTGCGGGTGCTTTGGAAGTTGATGCTTCTGATGTAGACGTACTCTGTGTCAAAGCAAAAGCTAGAAATACTCCCAGCTTTGGAAAATTAGACTGAATAGGTCTATTCATTTGATCAAAAGAAGATGGTGTGAATTCTAATCGATCTTCCAAAATAATTGTGTCAGAACCGAACCTATCTTGCATGGAAGAAACTCCTTGTTCTTGTTGATCCTACTCGAGGGCTCTTCCACAAGTTTTTTCTGCATATATGGTTCGAGCATCGGTAGAGTTAAAATTGGGGGTTTTATAATTCCCATGTCTTCCCCTATATCCTCAACCTTGGCCTCTTCCTCTTGTTCCCTAATTAGTTACAAGGAATTATGGATCATTATAATTAGAATCACCACTAAAATAAGGATCCGTTAAATGGATAACATTAATATAATCAAAGATCAATTCTTCATCTGACGAAGATTCTTATTGATAGGTTAATTTTGGTTGTGTCTTTTGGAGGGGCGGTGCCTGTGCTTTTGAAATAGATGGAATAAAATCTACCAGGGTCAAGGAAACATTTGTCCCTGACACAAGCTCATCTTATTCTGAATGCTCTTTTTCCTTATAATCACTTTGCTTCTTTGAGGAATGACCTTTTGATAAAGGTGGTTTTGTTGTGGAAGGAGTGGCAGAAGACACAATCGGTTGTTTCAACTGTGTTTGTAAAATGGCATGAGTCCAGTTGATCATTTTTCTGATCATCCAATCATCGTATTTCTGCACATTTTTACTTTTGATCTCTTTCCATTCACCTTATTCCTCTAGATCAGTAGCAGTAACTCATGCTACATGAACTGATGAACTTTTCAGTTTCACTTGTCCAGAGTCTGCCATATTTTGTAGAAGGTATTTGAAAACAAAACAATCCTGAATGGGGTATCCCAACATTTGTTGAAAGGGACAATAATTTGAAATATATTTATCTCCATCTTTATTTGGCTTCTTCGACCATGGAAACTGAACCAAATTATTTTCTAGGGCTGAGATAATGTAGGCAGGAACTTGTTCTTTCATGAAAGAATAAACTTTATTCTTTAATTCCTCAAATTGTTTTTGTCTTTGATCTCTTTGATCATCATGATGAGATAGTCATTTCTAATGATGTTCAGGAGGCGGAGCCCTTCGGTATGATGAATTTCTTGAAGTAGAAGCAGGTACTGGTGCCTGTTTGAGTGTGACTTTAGCAGCTTCTTCCTTTCCTATCCTCCTCCCTGGAGTTGATGAAATTACACAAGTTTTAGCCTTAGTTTTGATAATAGAGTCTTCTATCTATTGAGCGATTTAAGTAAGGTCTCGAAACCCTCTGGTTTATTTAATAGGGATCAATAGTGTGCGTAATTAATCATGCAGATTTACCACACAAATTGGAGGCAACTCTTCTTGAGGGAGTTCTAGACTTAAGGAATATGTTAATCCTTTCCATCATGAAATGAAATTTGAAACTCTTTCATTCTCCCTTTTTTTACAATTGGTAAGATAAAAAATTGTCATCTTTGGTAGTGTTGAGCTAAATTGAAGAAGTAATTTCTGACAGAGATATTCTCATCCAGTAATAGATCGAGATTGTAAACTTGTATACCAGACAAAAGCTGGTCCTTGTAATGATTGCACAAAACACCTAAGCTTAACTGCTTGTTGTTGTTGAGAAGTTCCCATCATGGGATCACAATGAGAAACAAAATGTGTTAAGTGTTGTTCTGGATCTCTCGAACCATTAAAGATTGGGAATGTGGTGTTCAAAAAATTTGGTGGGGGGGGGGAAATTGCATCCACCCATTCAGGGTAAGATCTCTTTTCTAGATGAACTGGTGCACATCGTTCTTCCATATCTCCCAATAGAGTCGTTAATGCCTCAATTGTATTGATAAACATTTGGGGAACATCTGAACGAGCTGTAACTTTTGAAGGTATATAAACTGGTGCTTGAACTGGTGAAATGAATGGCAAAACCACCGATGGTGGCGCTAATATCTGTCTTGGATAACCCACGAGAACAGGCCTATCAGGATGTATAAGGTTCTTCCTTGATTGTGTACCCATTAGAGGGAATTCATTATCTGCATCTGTAGTTACTACAAATCATATTTGTTGAGGATCTCTTACAATATTTGCAAGTTGAGGACCTATTTGGGGAGTACATATAGCAAAAATGCTATTTCGAAATAACTCTGTATTGAGTCTTTTCAAATCCTTTATTTCCTCTTTTGGTGTGAAAATTTCTCTTCAATCAAAAGATAATGACCTTATTCAGTGGAAATGTGAGGTGCAATCTGACTTTTTCCTTTACCATAGTTTGATGCTTTTCAGAGAGGGGAGAGTTGGTTATTTAAAGGCATGCCTAGATTCTAGGTAAGCCTCTGATTTTGGGTGCACACACCTTCTTCATTTTCCTCGATGTGTACCATATTGTGGATAAGAACTTTATATTTGGATTCCCTTGAACTGGAATTATCTTCTAGGGGATCTTCTACAATGGTGTTAATGATATTTACTGATGTGTAATGCATTGATGGCATTCTATCTGTATTTTTGTGAGATTGTATTCCTTTTTGTCTTTCCTGAGACATTATTCTCCTATATATGAATTCCCTAGAACTGTTTAGTGGATATTAACCTGAAGGAAATCTTCAGATAGTTCAGTTGTATGCTTTTCTTTTGGCTTCTTCCCTAATCGGGAGAAAACTAACTTCTGTTGAGGAGGGGATTGCATATGTAAAAAATCCCCTAGCCCTGCGGGCTGGGGTTGTTCCTCTTCTTCTTCTTCAAACCTTTAAACTTTGTTGAATGAATTTGAAGGTTAAATTAAATGATCCCTCATCCTTGAAAGCTGGGGAGATTCTTGAACTGCTACGACTAAAATTTGTGCAACTGCTCTTTTGATTTTGCGGATTTTGGTTCGAACGTTAGTTGGGTGCATCATCTGACAACCATTTAAATCACTTGTCTCAGAAGATCATTGTGCTATTTCAAACATTTTCATTCTATGATTCCTGAGGTCCTCTAATCGGGATGCCTTCTCAATATTCTCGGATGATTGATGTAAAAGTAACTCAACAACTTCTTTTCTTTGGGCCTGATTTTGATGAGAATTGGTTTAGGCCTGTTCTTGAGCGTACATCCGATTACCTAAAAAATCTATTGATTGTGGACAACCTTGGGCAATAACATTGCATGATACCACTTTTTGCGGACTTTGCTAATTTTGGAGTGCAATGAAATGCAATTCTCCATATGCACCCCATCCTCTGATACGAACACTAGATGGGGAATCAGAAATTAACTGGCATAGTCTCTTTAGAGCATTGAGACATGCACGCTGAAGGGTTCTATTCTATTTTTCAACCTTTGGATATTGATAAACCGAGAGAGAAGCCAAGTCAATTTGGCATTTTAACTATTCTATTACCTTTACATGATTTTTATATTCATCAAATGGTAATACCTTGGTTTTCAAATGATGAAGATTTTTTCATAAGTTGAGACAGATGTCATGAATGCAATATTCTATCTTTAATTCTGAAATATTATACTAAAATTTTTCCAAAGTCCATAACATGACTGGTATATCTCCTTTAGCTAAGTGTTTCCTCATGTTTAACACATCTTCATCATCTTTCACTAAAGGTTCCTCCACTTGGTCTGACCAAATTGTATGCTCTGTATTAGAAGATAAATGACCCAAGGGAGGTTCATAGAATGACTGTTCCCTTAAGATGTCTTCTGGTTGAGAAAGTGTTTCACCTGTAAATGAAAGGCATCAGACATCATTGGACTTGTGTTTTCAAGTTCCATGATATATGAGGGCTTTCTCATCACGACATTGTCAATTATGGAATTTTCTTGACAATGCGAAATACTACTATGGAGAGGACTTTCACAGTGAATACCATCATGGGGAGGATCACCATGATGTATTACAGTAAGGGATAAACCTTCTTGATCCTTGGTATTCTGGCTACATGGATGGTTTTCGTGGCTCTCATCTAGAGATGGGCACTCTAGATTGACTAAATTTTTATGAAGCAAGCATTCATGATGAAGTGTCCAACAAGGAACTTCATAATTACAACTACCACTCCCATAATTTGTTAATGAGAGGGTAGGATCTTGAGATACAATAGATAAATGTTGGAGGGCTTCAAGAACTCTAGCATTAAGAGGATCCAAATCACAGTTTGACTCATGATTTTCCAATAGTGCTTGGAGAGACATCTTTTTGGATGTTATCTTATACTTAGTTGGGGCCACTTGTTGGGAAAAGTGGTTATCATGGGAAAGTGTATGTGCCTTCCCTAGAGTGGTTACATGAATGGGATGATTACCTCCAATTAGAAAGGGTGTATGTTCCCAATTTTATTGTCCGTATGATACGGGGGAGTATGCCCCATGACCCTCCTGGACTGGAATAAAGGTATATATCTGCTCTAGGATGGCATGGTGATGTGTCATCCCATGTGTGGGGACATATTTATGTGTATGTTCCAATAATAATGCTGAAGTAGTTGTTAAAATGTCCTAGCATGCTTTCAAAATATGGTCAGGGATAGGAGTCTACCCTTTCACCATTGATAAGATGTGTTTGGTGACTTCAATAGCCGAAAAGAGAATATACATCCATTCTATATCTGGTGTAGGTGTATGTGCCTATTCTAGTCCTCATTTTCCTGTCAATGGATATTAATAGTACTCATGCATGGGGGAAGTGATTTGGGTCTACCCTAAATTTGTCAATAGAGATTTCCGACTAACTTCTCCGGGTGCTACCAAATGAGATTGTTGGAAGGCTTGATGAACATTGGTAGGTGTGTGTTTCTGTTGGTTTTTTTTCATCAAGAATGGTTAATAGAAATCCTTCAATACTGGAAGACGAGAATGCTGATAGAATTGGTGATTGTATAAAGGTGTATGTTTCTGTTTACCATTTTCCACCACATTAGATTAGCGGGCTTCTTTAAATGAAGTCAGACGAGTCTACTGACTGGATGATGACTTGTAAGTAGGTGTATGTTCTTGTTAAAGGTACTCTACTAGGTTTATCTTGTGAGATTTTCAGGTTGTTGTCAGATAAGTCTGCTGAGCAGCAAAATTAGGATGGACGGGTGTATGTGCATGCTCGTTGTTTTCCATCAAGTTAAATTGATGGAATTCTCCGAAGGAGGAAGAGGTGATAATATGCTCCCTATTGAATAGACGTTTTCCCTGGAGGTTTGTCTTATGATCCCAAGTCTGAAAGACCTAGGCTAAACGTCTAGAGAAAACTCCCCCATCATGTTGGGGGTACACTACCACACAATTCTAGCAGAAACTATTGGTGGGAGTCCTTAGGAAGGACTCATGCATTCTTGAACCAAGGCTTTGAGTAACCTCTTGATCCACCTCCATGTAGTATGGGAGGGATTGATTGTTTCTTTCTGGGGATAAGGACCTGAAACGGTTGGAAATGGTGGTTGGCACCGTTTGTTTCTTGATCATTGGTCATTGTTGGCCAAATGATCAAGGATTGTTATTGACCTGGAGGGCCTATCGAGCAGCATCCAAAGTTAGTATTGTACCGTGCTGGTGATATTTCTTTACCATCACATTAGAGACCCAACGTTGAAGACACTGGGTTGGTGAGGACGTTCTTCCCGTGGATGAAGATCCAACTTGAGAAATGGTTGGGAAGTTCATAGATGTTGTCTTAGAGAAATAAATTTTTGGAATAAAGGGAATTTTGAGAAGAAACACTGAGCAACAACAAACTCCATTAAAGAAACATCTTTCTAGATAGATAAATGTGTGATTGATTCCTTTGTCTGGTCTTCCATTATCAATTGATAGGGTCTTAATAGGTGGGTAACATTATTAACTTGGTTAAGGATTCACGTCGGGTTTACCATTTTTTCGTAGTTCCTTGAAACGTGTGTTCTAGTTTTAAGAATCATTATTTCCGGGAGGTTTCCATTGGATTTATTTATGGAACCAGAAACTTCCAATAGTTTTTTATCCAAAGAGGACCTGCTTTCAAAAGGAATTTGTTCGTAAAGTTTTAACTTTACGATACTTGAGAACGTGCATTGTTCAAGAGGATGGGAGGTCGGACTCATCACACCCTTTTTGGGGGAATTGTTGTCTACTCTGGGACTCTATTTGTAAATTTAAGATATTTTCATGAATCCTTATCAATTCAACAAGTATATCATAAGTATCCATTGGAATTTACAATCACTTATTGACATGTGTAAAGTTTAGAATCATCAGTATGCATTCAAGGTTCTTCATTAATGTAAATACCTGTATGTATTCAAGTTTTTTCATCATTGGTATCCTCTAATATACTGATTATAGATTATTTTAATCATCGTTGTGATGATACTGATTTTTAAGCCACTCAGTGGGGCACTCTATAGTTTATTTTCATCCAGGGAGATGAAGGTTTGTTTTGATCTTGGGATCGTGCCTGTAAAATGGGATATCTACGTATCCTTGTGAAAGGAATCAGAACCCTCATAGTTTGGTGCCACTTAATAGGACACATCATACCTTTTAAGGTCATGATATAAGGACCTATAAGAAAAAGGAGCTTGGTCAAAACTTAATGAGGGACTTATACTGAAGCATCCCAAGGAACTTGAAAAGGATATGGGTTTCCCAATAAGATCAGACCATGTTGGTAATATAGCCTAAGGAGAACACAATAATTTTTAAGTGTTGGGTTTGAACCTCAAGGAGGCTTCCTACATATCCCATAGGGATGGGAATAAAATCCCACATAGTACAATAATCCTCATAGGAGAGTATGGTCTTTTGAGAGATATGAGTTTGGGATTACTTTCTGAAAAGGATGTCTTAATGATTTGGGGTTTAATTTGGGGCTTATTCCTAAGGAGTATTCCCAGTGTGCTCGGGCCATGATAAGGATTCCTACGTATCTAGGTTCGAACAGGAATCAGAGTTCTCATAGTTCATTAAGTCTCATAGGAGAGTATGGTCCATACCAGGAGCGTGAGGTAGACTTATCGATTGAGATCATACCAGGAGAAGCACTGGTGTCCATTCCTCCTTATAGGATGGCTACACCTGAGTTGCAGGAGCTCAAGAAGCAGTTTGAGGAGTTGCAGGAAAAGGGTTTCATCCGACCCAGTACTTCTCATTGGGGTTTGCCTGTCCTGTTCGCGAAGAAGGCAGACAATACCCTTAGGCTTTGCGTGGATTATCGGAATTTGAACCAGTTGACGGTCAAGAACCGATATCCCTTTCCAAGGATTGATGATCTCTTTGATCAACTTCTAGGAGCTCGGGTGTTCTCGAATATTGATTTGAGGTACGGTTATCATCAGATGCGCGTTAGACCTTTAGATATACCTCTGATAGCCTTCAGGAGCAGGTATGGTCTATACGAGTATATGGTTATGCCGTTCGGTCTTACGAATGCACCATCAGTTTTCATGGCGCTGATGAACCGAGTGTTCCATCCTTACTTGGATTCCTTCGTCGTGGTCTTCGTGGACGATATATTGGTGTACTCTCACACTTGACCCGACCATGAAACCCATTTTGAGATCATTTTCAGTACACTGTGGGAGCATCGACTTTATTCTAAACTCTAGAAGTGCCACTTTTGGATGGATGAGATTCACTTCCTAGGTCATGTCATCTCAGAGACATGAGTATTAGTAGACCCAGAAAAGGTGAGAGCAGTAGTTACCTGGGAGCATCCAAAGAACGTCTTCGAGGTACGGAGCTTCTTGGGGCTGGATGGTTACTACAGGCGGTTTATACAGGACTTCTCATGCCTAGCAGCACCGCTGACAGGCTTGACTAAGAAGGGGGTGAAGTTTGTTTAGTCAGAAGCCTGTAACTCAGCCTTCCAAGAGCTGAAGGGGAGATTGACTTCAGCACCGATCCTAGTTTTACCAGATCCGGGCAAGATCTATACAGTTTTCTGTGATGCATTTGGCATCGGACTTGGAGCAGTGCTTATGCAGGAGGACCGAGTGGTTGCGTATGGATCTCGGCAGTTGAGGCCACATGAGAGGAACTATCCTACGCATGACCTGGAGTTGGCCGCGTTCGTTCATGCTTTAAGCTGTTGGAGACATTACCTTCTGAGAGAACATTTTGTGGCATACACTGACCACAAGAGTCTCAAGTACATATCCACGCAGCGTGACCTGAATCTGAGACAACAGAGGTGGGTTGAGTAACTCCAGTCCTTCGATTTCGAGCTTGCCTATACCCCTGGGAAAGGCAACGCAGTGGCTAATGCACTGAGCATGAGAACTCAGATACAGGCAGTTTAGGAGGCCAGTAGTGAGTGGAAAATGATGGCTCTGTTCTCGGAGATGCATTTGGAGGTGCACGACAGGTAGGGGAAGACTTTCCTATCTTCTATGGTTGTTACCTCTGTACTTCTGGACCGAGTTCGGATGAGCCAGCTTTCATATTCAGAAGGACTAGTCCTACGGGAAAGTGTGTTATGAGAGGACCCTCTTCTTGAATGTACAGTGGGCGAGGATGAGATCTTACATTTCCAGGGATGCGTATGGGTGCCAGCAGACATACGCAAGGATCTGATGCGGGATTTTTATTCCTCTGTTTGGGAAGTTCATCCTGGCGTCACTAAGATGTATCAGGATCTTCATCGCCAGTACTAGTGGCCAGGTATGAAGAAGGATATTGTTGATTTCGTCATGAGATGTTCTACTTGTCAGCAGGTGAAAGCAGAGCATCAGTGAACAACGGGGCTTTTGCATCAGTTACCCATTCCGGAGTGGAAGTGGAACAAGGTCACGATGGACTTCGTGACTGGTTTTTCGAGATCTTCAAGAGGAAACGATGCAGTGTGGGTTGTCGTTGACAGGCTCACGAAGGTTGATCACTTCTTGCCAATCAAGGAGACTTTCAGTGTCGATGATCTGGGACGAATTTACATCTGGGAGATCGTTCGTCTGCATGGAGTTCCACACTCCATTGTTTCAGACAGGGATGCTCGCTTTACCTCTCGGTTCTGGCAGGGACTCCAGAAAGCTTTGGGTACACAGGTGCTTCTGAGTACAGCTTACCATCCCCAGACTGATGTCTAGTCCGAGCGCATGATCCAGGTGCTTGAGGATATGCTTCGAGCTTTCATCCTAGACTCTGGTGGTTCTTAGGAGAAGAATATTCCTCTGGTGGAGTTTTCCTACAACAATAGTTTTCAAGCGACCATTCAAATGGCGCCATACGATGCTTTGTACGGTAGGCCATGTCGATCAACTTTATGCTGGCTGGAGGCAAGAGAGGCAGCTTTACTGGGACCTCGTCTTTTTCAGGAGACTTCAGAGCAGATAGAGCTGATTCAGAAGAGGATGGATACAGTGCAGTCTCGACAGAAGTCTTATGCTGATCAGCGGAGACAACCTCTAGAGTTCGAGGTCGGTGACCAGGTTTTCCTACATGTTACCCCGAGGTTGGGACACAAGAGTATTCAGAGACAGGGTAAGCTTTCACCACGGTACGTCGGTCCGTTTGAGGTCTTGGAGGGAGTTGTGCTGGTTGCCTATCGGTTGCAGCTACCTCAGAGGTATCGGGCCATGCACGACGTCTTCCATGTTTCTCAGCTTCGATGATATTTCTCAGACCCGTCTCATGTTTTTTAACCCGAAGAGGTTGAGCTGGAGCAGGATTCATCATTAGAGGAGCATCCAATTAGGATTGTTGATCATAGTGCAAAGGTACTCTGTGGCCGGTCTGTTCCTCTAGTATGGGTGCTATGGCAGCACGGGTGAGTACAGGACGAGGCTTGGGAAAGGGAGGTCGATGTACGATCGCAGTGGCCGGAGCTGTTCAGGGTTTCTTTTTCTCCTCCTCGTTAGGGAAATTCGTTCATGAATTTATTTAAAGGGGGAGGTTTATAAGAACCTGGATCTTCTTTTCAAGTACGCTTTTCCTTTTTCTGGAGTTTTTGAGAAAAATGAACTTTCTGAAAATTTTTGAAGTACATGCTGTGTACTCTTTTCCCACTGAAGTCGTGTGCTAGCCATATCCAGGCCACACACATGGTGTGTAAGGGTGACGTGGAGTCTGATTTTGGTGGAGTACAGAAAAGACCTAGTACACACCGTGTACTCTAAAAGTACACGCCGTGTACTTTCTTTGGTTTCATTAAACGGACCAGGGTCGTGCCTGACACACAGAAGTGTCTTCTTCTCCAGGTTTCATTCATCTAAGAGAGACCGTACGGATGAATCTTCTCTGAGCCGACGTGCCTCCGTCTGACCTCCGTTTCAGCCATCGTCGATTGAGTTGGAAGCGCAGCGGTGAGTTCTCCATTCTTCTTTAGCCTTGTTTCTCGATTCCTCCTCATTTTCAAGTTATCGTAGGTTGATTATTTTGTGTGTTTTCTCATATCTATGTCATTATAAGGGGAATCTGTCATCGTGGTTCACATATATTGATCTACTAGGATCTAGGTAGGTTGTTTGTGGCCCTACATTGAATGTCTTTGAGTTTTTTGTGAAAAAGTGTCGGATACCCATGTATCGGGTATCTCGGGTTAGGGTTTTGATCATGTTTTGTTATCTACCTTAGATTAATTGTATGTTTGAGGTTATTAGATGATTAATAATTTCTTTTTAGCATGTTTGAGGATCACCCCATGGGTATTTCCTCTTGTTTGTTTGTTTATTGCCGTTTGACATGGGTTGCCTACGAGGCAACCCTATTGCACATTGCTAGTGTGCTTGTTGACTTGATTGAATGTATTGCCTGCTGTTTATATGCTTGTGGATGCATTTTTAGCTATTATCCAAGTACTTTTTGAACTTACTTAGGCTTCTAACAGTCGATTACACACGACTAAACTGCTCAGGGCAGAGTGAACCTGGTGTGGTAGACTAAAGGGGGAATTGACGATTAGGGCTTCCCTAGAGAGTCTGTTATAATTAGTATCGATCGCAGGACCAATGGGAATGGGACTTTGTGCTTCCTCGGAGTTTCCTTAGTTACGTAGCGAGACTATAGGGGGAATTAGACATAAATTATTCCTCAGAAAGTCTATATCTTTCGTTTCAAGACCACAGGGGAATTGACGGTGAGATCTTCCCAGAGTGTTTATGCCTTTGTAAATTTATTTGAATAGAGGGGTTTGCTAGTAGGATCCACCCAGAGAGTCAGTGCCTTATTTATTGGTTGGTTGTGACGAGTCCACCAAGCCAAAGAACAAGCTTGGGTTTGTACTGCTTGCTGCTTAGGTAGACTCTGAGTTACCTGTTGTGATTACTTTCTTGCCTTGGGAGTGTAGAGATGTTACTATGTTCCTTGGTTGATAGCTAAATTATTGTACTAAACTGTTAAATAAATTTGAATGGAGATTGGTAGGATTGTTTACTTTAGTGTATTTTTGCTTCTCTGCTGCATTTGTTTCCTTTACTTTTGCTATATTACTCACTGACAGTAAGGCACGAATCTCATGGTGATTGCCTACTGTGATTAGTCTCACACCCTGTTTGGGTCCTGATTTTCGGCCCAAACAGGTTATATGGTTGCAGGTGTGGATAGGGATTGTGGCCCTTTTACTTTGGGTACGTGATTTCTGGTTGGATCTGGAGAGCATATGACCGAGCTTAGGCTTGCGATGCTGCTGGAGTTGTTGTTACTTTCGTACTTTGTTTTCAGTTGTATTTCAGAACATTATTGTGTTTGCTGCTTTACTTAGATACTTGTACTTGCTGAATCATTATCATTATCATTATCATTATCTGTTCATTGTTTCCGCTGTTTAGTTTCAGTGTTTGTATGCTGTTTACTGCTTCCGCTATTGACTGTTTTTTTCTTTCCTTGTATACCTTACCAAATGAGGGCATAGTTTCCCCAATAACTTACCAAGTCCCTCGTTGCTAGTCGGTAGCCTCTGGTGTTTGGGGGAAATGCGCTTGAGGTCATGTGGCAGACCAGGTACAGGGCACTAGTGGAAGGGCTCCAGATTCGGGTCATTACAGTATGGTCCTTTGAGAGAGATGAGTTTGGGCTTACTTCCTAAAAAGGATTCCTTAATGATTTGGGGTTTAATTTGGGGTTTATTCCTGAGGATGCCCAGTGACCTCGGGACCTGAAAAGGATTCCTACATATCCAAGTTTGAACAGGAATCAGAGTTCTTGTAGTTCATTCAGTACCATGTATGTTTGTGCACATATTGTAACCATGTCAAATCTTTAATCCCATGTGAGTCCTACTCGGTGTAAGAAACAAGATGATGTCAAAGATTCAATGAAGGAACTCACATTTTCAAATCTTTCATCCTCCACTTGTGGAAGAGGGTACGTAGACCATGGAAGAGGGAGAGGAAACCCGAGAAGAGGGCGAGACGACAAGCTTTCCCTCTGTTCTCTTCACATTAGACAAGGGTCCATATGGAAGGAAGAAAGAATGAAAATTTGGGGCTACACCAGGATGGATTCCCGTAGTGACAATGCGCAACGGGATAGGGAAAGGGTAGAGAGAGTCCATATGCCCATCTCCCCTTCGGTATTTGGAACTGAATAAGTGAGGAGGAGCAATGATTCCAACTCCAGCAAGAGAAGCTAGGGGCTTACACCAGGATGGTTTTCCTAAAATTGATCCTGGCATAAGAGTCAGGTGATGAGATTTTAGTAGTTTCTTAAGGAATGTATCAACCCAAGGAACTCAAGAAATCCATAAGGAGATTCCAAACTCATAACATGTTAAAGGAACCAAGAAGAGTGAGTCAACTCAAGGAGCTTCATTGAGTGTGATGGAGCATCTCAAATCATGGTATTCCAAGGTTGGAAGTTGGGCCACATAAAAGGCGCAATGGAAAATGTCATCGACCAGATTCAAAAATTTCGCTGTGAAACTCTCCGTTTTTCATGGGGGTTTGTGATAGAAGTGAAGGGACCAGCCTTAAGGGCGGGGACCGCAACCCGACACAGACCCGAGCAGGGGTGAGGGGGCGCTGCCCCCGCGATATGGACCAACAGGGTCGCGCAGGGGTTATTTCAAGGTTCCTAACGTAGGAGATCTTCATATATCCCCTGTGTAGGTACTCCACGCAGGTGTGGCACACAGGTTCTCTATGCAGGTGCTCTGCACAGGTGTGGTGCACAGGTGCTCAGTGCAGGTGCTCCATACAGCTATGTCGCGCAGGTTATCCATGTAGCTCCATGTGTTCTATACCTTTATGGGACTTTCAACCACTTTCCCCATTTAATTATCTCTTCTTTCATGTTTTAGAAACCTACCTAAGAAATTGGTGGATCTTGGCGAAATAGCTACGCAATGGGAGCCCCAGAGAGTCTTTTCACTTTTTTTTTCTCCTGTGAAATGGGGAGCCCAAGGTTCTTATTTATAGGCAAGGAGGAGACCTGGCTAAAGGGAGGTTGTCCACATAGGTCCTCCATGTAGGTCTTTCGTTTAGGAGTGTAAAAATTCATTTTCAACATAGGTCATCTGTGTAGGTCTTCCGCATTGGTCATCCACGTAGGTCTTCCACGTAGGCCCTCCGCATAGGTCCCTTTGTGAAATTTATCCATCTTCCAAGTGCCATAAAGTTTAATCCATAAGTCTGTTTGGGCTTCACGACCAGTCAAATCGAAGGTCTTGAACAGATATATACTTATAGATATGGTAAATACACCATGTCTTAGTAGAAGAATCTTGGTGATTGAATTTAATGTTTTGATGCCTTTTTATTACCAATCTAGGGAATCCACTGCCTACTCCTAGATGGGGGAATCATTCCGCGTATTCATCGGTATGGAGTAGTATTTTGGCACATAGAAATCCAGGCTGCATCTTCTTCTTTCATGGTGAAAACATATTTACCTGTACTTGACATTTTTTTTTCTATGTGAGAATCATATCTTCACTCTATAGAAAAGTGCATGGAACACATTTCATGGTGTCAACAGAAATATCGATTTAATTTTCATCCTCTCTTACAGAGTAAGTTTATTTTACATTATTTCCATAAAACTTTCATATTAATGATCACTAGAAAGGATCATAAAGCCTTTTTGACACTTCTTGTGAAGAGAAATACCATAGATATTGAGTTGAAAGTAAGTTCCCACCCACCATCTATGTATGAACACTTGATAATAAAAGACACATGGAATTCATTCATTGGTCACTAAGAGGATGATTCGTTTTTGGCGCATTGTAATTGGTAATATTTTATTTGAAATTATTTGTATTATTCAATTTTATTCAAAATTATTAATTTATGAAACAAAAAAAGTGATAAAAATAAACAACCTGAATCTAGACTAACATACACCCACTATAAATAAAGGATGAGGTTTACTTTACATGAAAGAAAATGGTTTGTATATTAAATCTAAAAAACAATTTTATGTTCCATGAAACAACAACAAAATTATGTTCCTTTATTTATATGAAGATATATGAATAAAAATTAAAATCCAATTACATCCCATATCATGCACTTTGTAAGAAGGATTTTGTTAATAAATACGAACAAGTGGCAGATGAAAACACACAACAAGTATGGTAATCATATGTAAATATGACATAATAGAAATTTGTTATGATTTGTAGTATTATTATTTGAAAATATATAATTTTGTTCATATTTTTTAATAATTTTTTACACAAGAATACACATTGGCTATACTAGAAGAACTAAATCTTATATCAGCTTTAGAGTGGTCAGAAAAATATGGACACGTTAGAGGTGCGTGTTTTGGAGTGCCACCTCATGCGTATTTTGAGAAATAAAAGTCACAAGGGGGTGAAAATGAGAAAATGAAATACATATAGAAATAAATAGATTCTAAAAAAGAAATTATTATCAAGTATAGTTTGATGAAGAAATATATGAAAAGGGGTGAAAGAGAACCAATAATATATCAACAACCACTAAATGAAGACCTAGACCCCACTAGATTTAAGGCTAGACATTCCCCTAAACCTCCTGTCTTACCTGTGGAAATTGATTGTGTCATAATAGTTTTTTTCTAAATTGGATTCAAAAAACTACCGATAACTCTATTTTGATAAAATTTTGTAGGGTGAAAGTGATAGTGATTTATATCTATAGAAACACACCAATTTCCTTATTGTGAGGTGTAAAATGTAAAATATTCAAGAAGATATCATAAAAAATAAAAAAACTCCCAAAATATCACGTGAGAGTGAAGATTCAAGTTGATCACAAGTCGAGTATTGAGCTACTTGTTCCCTTTGATGATTTGGATGTTGTCATAGGAGAACATGTTATTGGAACATTTTTATTAGGGTCATTTAATATTTTAAAGATACATGATGATAGTGTGATATGTCCTTTATACTTTTTTCGAATAAAAAGCCTTCAAAATTTGCTAAAAAATGTCTGAATTGAGGTTTTATAATACAAATAGAGAAATTTAAGAGGAAACAGAAGGTTGGACCAAAATAAACTATTGAATCAACTAAGAAATCAAAAGGAAATTTAGAGAGTACCTTTACCCGAAAACTTCCACTACTACATTTATTACCATTAAAATTTATTTCCAATATAACATTCAAAGATAAAAACATGTCATACATAGAATTTTAAGAACAAATTTTTTTCAATTTCATTATAGAAATGATTGGACTTGAGAGTATAAATTAATTTTTCAAGAATGAATGGTTTTAAATCATAATTATGAATGTATGCATAAGGTACATTTTCATAATCTTTTATTCCAATAATTTTTCTATTATGATAACTACATATAATAACTATTAATATTTTATACAGGTGTATATATCACTATTATGTAAATGGAAATCCTATGAATTAAAATTTGGACTCATTAATCATGTTATCAATACTATAGAAAAATAATATTATATAAAGAATAAATTAAAAAACAAATGAAATAACTACAATGTTTGAATATAAAATAACAGATGGTAGTCTTTTCTTGATTCCTAAAATTAGGGGTAAAAATATACAATCTAATCATATAAAATAATTTTTCATTTTTTCATTTATTAATCATTTTTGTTTGTTTAGGGAGCATTGTATGATCATTGTAGCCAGTTTAGATAATTTGAAGGTTTTTTTGGATCCAAAGAATGTACTTCAAAAAAATAGACAATACATGAAGTCCATTCTGAATTTGTAATACACTATAGTCATGATTTTATAGATTAACTTAAAATTATACATTTTATATTATTTTTTATGAAGATTTTTTTGATATGGTGATCTTTAAATATCGATGAAATAATGGTATTAGGATGGCGATAAAGCACAATAATCCTATAATAAGACTATGAATTTCTACACATAGATATATATTACAGTATATATAAGAATATTTCTGTTGTATTTTGTTCCCTAGAACCAACTTCTTTATAGTTTATGATAAACATACATTCATTGTTTTGAATATTAATAAACTACTAATCACATCATGATTGTTCTTCTATGTGACATTGTATGTAATAATGTCTTAAGACTGGCTATCGCACTAAAAGGTCATAGTAGTTACCCTCTATGATTAGAACCAGAAGTGATATGAAATTATTCTTGAATATATATTCTATAGCCAGATTATATCATTTGAGGGACACAAATGATACGAGATATAAGGGGTGGATACTCATAGAACTTTGAGGCACCTTCTCATGGTGTGCTCCCTTGGTATTATCCAGTAGGATATTATGAGAACGAGAGCCACCAATAGGAAAACCACATTTATATGTGTCATTGGATGTTCATATATTCAAACGTGTTTAATTTTCCTTAAACTTTGAGATTATTATTAATGAGTTTTATGAGTTGCACACTTAGATGTATTGATGAAAATTGTTATGAAAGATGTTCACGGTGAGGTAGGATACATTGGGTGTGTCACAAGTAATATCGCCTTAATGAATAATGTGAGAAAGGATTTAACCCATCTGTTCATTGATGGAAATTAATATCTCAGGCCCTTTGATGGAAATGTTATATCCTAAATAAATCCTTGTCCATGATGCTCTATAGATATGTTCTATTTCTATAAAGTTAAAGAAAGAGATATAGAGCACATAGTTTGATGGAACTGGAATGAAACCTACTCTATTAAATATATTGTGATAAAGAGATTATATTACATGATAAGTTTCCGTAGGAGGTGACATATTTGTGTGTCATTAACTTCTTTCTATATGGGTTCCTTGGTTTGTTTCCAGATGATAAGCTTGGACTTTAGGCTGCTTCGCCTAATGCCACTGAGAAAGAGGCCTAGAGGGTCACACACTAAGTGTATCTAGAATCTCGGTTAAATAATATATTATTATTTATCATTTAACATGTTAAATAAATATTATTCCCTCATGTGGTTTAATAACTATTCATGTATTATTGATCACATTTGTTGCTTCACTAATTTTTTGATAGAATATATTTTGAGAGGAATTTTTAATAAATATTTATTTATTATTTATTGAATATAATATTTATTTATTTATTGGTGATTAATTAAGTGATATTTATTTAATAAATAAATATACATTATTCAAGGTGTGATAAATATTGCATAGAAATGGAATATTGAGTTTAATGGTCCAGTGAGAAATAATAAATATTGATTATTATTTAATTAAATAATGTTTAATTATAATGTTCAAGCTAAGAGAACATCGAGAAATAATAATTTTACTATTATTATTTAACATGGGGTTTTTCTATGATTAAATAAATAATTAAGAGAAATTTTTCAATTATTTTATTTTAACCCTAGCAATATAAATACCCAATTATTTAGTTTTTCTCATTATCCAAATCATTTATGCACAATGAATCTTGGAGGATCTTATCAAGCCTAGAGTTCTCCCTTCTCTAAGAATGCTCCCAAGAATGATGATAAATCCTCTCAACCAGACTACACACTATGTATCCCATTAGACATGGCATGTAATCCCATTGGGACAGAGATGAGAAATGTATTCCATACATGGCCTACCTAACTGGTGACCATGTAACACAGATTCAACACAACATATAGCCCATTGGACATGCCTTGTACTCTAAATTTTATGAGGTATGTTTAACACACCGAGTACCTATTCATCTACCTCATATATATGGTGAAGGATGTACACACCATGTATATAGGATCTATATGCCGTGTAATTTTACCAAATTACATAGATTTAAAATTTAATTATTTTACTATGTAAATCTTGAGACATGTACTTGCGTGTGGTTTTGAAGATAAGACACGCCATGTGATAGGTTTTAATATACATAAATATTTAAATGTTAAATTAATATCTGTGTAATGTTCATATCTATATATCATGTATGATATGTATTACAATTTGTTACTCTACATGAATTGAAGCAAAAAATTTGACCAAAAAATCATGTAATTCATTTAATCATTCATGAAGTATACATTTTGAAATTACGTGATAAGTTGTGTATGTCATATTTCAATAGAGTAAAATAGTACACAAATATTGTACTTGTTGGGAAAAATTGGATGGGTATTAACCATGTTGCCTCCAAGGTACATTTATTTACAACTTTAATTTTAAATTAATTTTTTCTATTTGTTTAAGATTATAATGGCTGAGAATCTAAAGGAAATTCAGACGAGAATTAAGATAAAAGGATTGATTAATTAAAGATAATAATTAATCGATTCGAGAATGATTTATCTTCAATAATAACGATTAAGAATTTAATTCTAGTTTTATTAAATAATTAATTTATTGCATGCATGTGGATGATCATGAGATAGATGATACCTTTTGTATGTGATTGGTTTCATTTAATTTTTTATTAAAATTATATTGTTGGCACGCATTCCTTCTCTCCTCATTATTATGTAGGTCCTACATGCCCATGGTTTCTTTTATGTAACCCCTATTTTCCCCTCACCTGTGTGTGAGTAAAAGGTTTATGTAATGGATGGAGCTCCCAATATAGTGGAGGTGATTCAAGTTAGGATCCAAGGTGAAAACAATCCAAGGAGATACAAATGTGAACATGTGGAAAGCTGTAAACATGAACCTCAATTGGTTCATGGTGTTTCTCCCCTAGGTTAATGGTTAGTTTATCAACTACTAGATAAACTAACCATTAGTATAAGCTTATTATCATACCCTTTATTTTTTTTTTGTCAGTTTCATAGTTATTTCATTATGGATGTCTTGTCATGATCACATAATTAATGAATTAACAATCATGCAGTATGGAACTAAAATAAATTAGCTTATTCATAAATATTATCTCGGACATGGTTAATCACTTAATTAATCCCACTTAATATTAACATGCATGTAATAAAGAAAATAATTAAAAATTTGTGAATAAATTATAAAATCCATCAATAAAATATTAAGTGGGCATAGCCTTCCATTACTTTGGTTAGAATCGAACCATATTTCAAAGTGATTTACCAGCCAAAGTTGGGGTGATTTCAATTACCAGGGATTTCTAACATGGGGTTTTGGTTTGACTTAACTTGGTCCACATCAAGGATTTACTTCCAAAGTAGGACTCGGTGTAATTAGGATGCAAAGGTATAGGAAATCTAAATTAATAATTTTAGAATTGGGGATTCCACTCAACAGATTAAGGAACTACGAGTTAATGTAGTTGGCATTTGGAATGACTAACTAAAACCATTTGGGTTTCTTGACCAACCAAATATTTGGTAATTAGAAGAAAAATATAAATCATTTCCACTATAATTTCCAATAAATGGGATATTATAAATCTAATGGTGAGGGTTATTGGGTTTCAATAAAATAGTGGGATACTAATAAATATAATATTTATTTGTCTAAATTTATCAAATAAAGTACTAAAATTATGCTCAACATATTTTATAGAAACAACATTAAAATGAAATCAAACATATCATTCCAATCCATACTTAAGAAGGAAATCCTTCTCACTGACACAAATTTATAAGAGTGGTAAAAGCAACTACGTTTCATCCTTATCCATGAAAGAAAATTATATATGCTAGAAGAACCTTTTCATGTTGTTCTTAGAAATGAGACAAGTGATGAAGATATATCTCTCTATGAGAAACATTTTAATTATTCTACATGTGTTTAGTGCTTTATGCTATCATCCATGTCCAATGAGATTTTGAAGAAACATGACGATATGAATGCCTATAAAATGATATATCACCTTAGGTATCTCTATCAAGAGAAGGTGAGATAAGAGAGGTATGAGATCTCTAATGCTTTGTTCACATCTAATCTTGGAGATTCTATGCTAGTTGGGCCTCATGTAGTCAATATTATCAGTTATATTGAACATTTGAACATATTAGGGATTAAGTTTCCATAATAATTGCAAACAGATCTCATAATTTTAGCACTACCTAATACCTTATCTAGATTTATTTTGAATTATAATATGAAAAATAATGATCAGAGTCTTTTGGAACTTCTAACCTTGATTCACCAAGTGGATAAGGATATTGTGAGTGATAAACATACAGTACTTATGGTGAAAAAGAAAAATAAGAACAAGGAAAAGGGTCCCAAGGCTTATAAACAGTCTAAAGTTCTCGAGAACTATTCTTCCGAGAAGAAGAAGATCCAGAGTTAGGGTAAGGAAAAGGATGTAGTATGTTATTCATGTGGCAAGCCTGGCCATTGGAAGAAGAACTGCAACTAGAATTAAGGGGAAGCTAAAGTTTTTTTGGTTATCGAGTGTAATATTTACATTTATACACATTGGGTATTAAATACATCTTTTAGTGCTCACATCTATATCCAAATGTAGGAACCAAGTAGATTATGAAAGATTTCCAGAGGAGAGGTGGATCTGTGAGCTACGAGTGGTGTGAGGTTGGTTGCTCTGTCCATTGGTGACTACCACCTTTTATTGCAAATAGGAATGATTTTGGTTTTAAGAGATTTTTATTATGTACCTTGTCATGCCCGGACTTCGCTTTGAGGTATGACCTTAATTTTAATTTTTTTTTCATGAGTTTAGTCGCTTTCTTATTTAATTATTGGTTTTAAGTGTGGACTGAACCTAATGTGAGGCCTTTGCTGGGGCACTGATAAATACGCATTTTCTCTACACCGCTCGGTGCACGGGCAGAGCATGGGCGAAGCCGCGTGACCTTGCCTTTTAAAATGCGGTGCTCGTTACGCGAACGTTTCTTTTGCCGGGCGATTAACTTTAGTTTCAAAGTATTATTAATAGTATATTTTTATTGTTATTTTTATTATAGTATTATTATTATTATTATTATTATTATATTATTATTGTTATTTTTATTATAGTATTATTATTATTATTATTATATTATTGCTAATACTATATTATTGTTATTATTATTATTATTATGTTAATATTATTATATTATTATTATTATGTTATTATTATTAAAACTGGTTAAATTGAAAATTTATTTAGTTGATGATCATTACATCGATAAAATGTTAATTAATTTAATTGATTGTGTTAACCATCTATTTAATCGAATTTGTTAGATTTTTAATAATTAATTTGGTTAGTTTCGGAGTTGTATACTTAATAAGCATTTTATTTAATGGTTTTGGGTTAATTGTTAATTAATTTATTGGATTATTACTGAACCTGTTTAGCAGCTAACAAAATTACTGAATTGCTGATATTTTCTGGATTGGCACTGTTGTGATTTGGTCTACTGCTTTAGGACCTGTTTGACGGCTTTGTACGGTGCGACCGTCGCACAACGGGAGTTTTGCACCGTATCGTTTTTCGTTCCTGCATTGAGGTAGGTGGTTTCGCATGCTCAGGGTTTTTGATCATTTAGTCTGCTGGTTTGATTAATTTAATATGTCTTTTATTTAAATATTGTCTTGGATTTGACTGGTAGAGCATGTTGTTTTACTTTTATTAGTAGTTTTTTTACATTACCAGGTTTATACCGTATTGTGTCTTGACCTTGATTAGAAGGGTGAACTTTGAATATTGAGCACAAAAGAGGAAGCCTGGGTATTAGGTGGGCGGACTAGACTAGCGTACTAGTGATACGGGAGTGGCCTTGGCCCATTTTCACTTAGCGGGATTGACGCTTAAAACACTAACTAAACATTTGATGATGAGTGGAGACCACTACGGTAGGAGGTGTTTCCCTGCCGGTGGCTCGTGCACGGGAAATGTATGGTATGGTTCACCGAGACATGAGGTTCTAGGGTCCCACACGGCTTTAGTTCTTAGGGATTCTCCCACTTCTGTTGCTCCTATGCGATAATATACTTATCACTGGTTGGTTGGTGACTCCTGTGGTTTTAATAGGTAAGGATGTTTCTTTTCTATCAATTTCAAAAAAAAACCCTTTTCCTATTTTCAAACTGTCTTCCTTTCTTTAAAAACTGGTTACACAAAGATGTTAGTGCATTTATTTACTTTCCCAAAAATTTGAACCTGCAAACTGCTTTGGTCATCTAACCCTTTTCATGCAAAATATTTTCTTTGGTGCCAACCTATTGAGCGTTTCTCACACCCTACTTACACCTTTGGGTGTAAGTAGATCTGATTATGTCTGATGCAGGAAAATTCCAAGGTTTTGAGCACGGTGGCCCGAGTTGTTAGTTTACTCATCTGACTTGGCGTTGGTGGAGAAGGCCTGACAGGGGTATTCTTCCACCAGGTGACTGTTGTTGGTTTGGTTTTTGGTCACCTTTTTGGAAGTGGTTGTGTTTGGTTTGTAGTTTCACTTTTGTTGAGACTTATTCGGGATTTTTGTTAAACTTGTGGTTGTAACGTTGCTTTCAGATTTTAGTTTACATATGGGTTGTTTCTAGTTTTTGTTCGGGTAAATCATTCCCAAAAGCTATAAATTTATACCCGGGCACTTGTGCCAGCCCGTGGGGATCAGGAACGCCCTTCAGGCCTTGCCGCGGGCTGGGTCGGGCGTCGAGTTGATGGCGATCCGATTCGGTTCGGGACAAAATGGTATCAGATCCAGGTTAGGGCAGAGTCGTAGGTGAACGATTGTTCTCAGGTAGGGACCAGGCAACTGCATGCTCTGGATCAGGCACCAGCGGGATCTAATGCAGGGCCTTCGATGGTTCGAGGTACTATTTTGGTTGCATCTTCTATAGCTACGGTTTTATTTGATACTGGTGCTTCAGTTTCTTTTATATGTACTCACCTTGTGAATCTGCTGAACCTACCGACTGAGCTGTTATCGTTTGCTATGGAGCTGGCAACACCATTGGGAAAAAAGAGGGAGAAGGGCCTTATGTGCCCATCATGTGCACTCTCTGTATCGGGAGTCGAGATGGAATGGGATTTCTTTGTCCTTGACATGGACCTATTTTATGTGATCCTTGGTATGGACTGGCTGGTGCGCTTCCAGGCGCACATTGATTACTATCGGCGCCGAGTCAGTTTTACGGCACCAGATGGGACTCCCCAGTTATTTCACGGAGAATGGGATCCTCGGTCGGGACGCGGGGGACCTCTACTCCTTGAGTTGGGAAATCATGATTATCAGTTGTCGTCACTCGCGCTGGAGGATGATGGTGGTATTTTTATAGGGCGGGTTACCTCGTGTAGTGGATGAGTTCCTAGAGGTCTTCCCAGATGATTTTTCTGGCTTACCCCCAGAGCGGGACGTGGAGTTCTCGATTAAGTTGGTGCCAGGAACACATCCTATATCTCTTCCCTCATATCGCATGGCCCCCACCGAATTGAGGGAATTAAAGATACAGCTGGACGATTTGGAATCCAAAGGATTCATTCGCCCGAGCGTCTCTCCTTGGGCCGCACCGGTTTTATTCGTGAAGAAGGCCGATGGAACCCTTCGGTTGTGCATTAATTACTAGAAATTGAACAAGGTAACCATCAAGAATAAATACCCTTTGCCTCGAATTAATGATTTTTTCGACCAGCTGAAGGGGGAAAAGTGTTTCTCCAAGATTGATTTGTGTTTGGGATACCACCAGCTCAGTGTGAGAGAAGCAGATATCCCGAAGACAGCTTTCCGAAGCAGGTACGGTCACTTCGAGTACTTGGTCATGCCTTTCGGACTGACGAATGATCCTGCAGTTTTCATGGCACTCATAAATAGGGTGTTCCACCAATATCTCGACTCATTTGTCGTGGTATCTGTGGATGACATCCTGGTTTATTCTGGATCTGAGGAGGAGCATGAGCATCACCTGCGCGTTGTTTTGGGCACTTTGCGGGATCACCGCCTATATGCCAAGCTCTCGAAGTTCTCATTCTGGATCAGGGAAGTGAAGTTTCTGGGGCATGTCATCTCAGAACAAGGGGTTTCAGTGGATCCTAAGAAGATCAGGGCAGTTATGTCATGGGAGCAGCCGAGAAATGTGTTTGAGATCAGGAGTTTTCTGGGCTTGGCTGGTTATTACAGACGCTTTGTCCAGGACTTCTCGCGAGTTGCCTCCCCCATGACCGCACTCACCCAAAAAGGGGTGATGTTTGAGTGGAGTCCTCAGTGTTAGGCATCCTTCTAGGAGTTGAAGCATCGGTTGACCACCACACCTGTGTTGACCTTACCAGAGTCGGGAAAGGGCTATGTGGTTTATTGTGATGCTTCAGGTACGGGCCTTGGATGTGTGCTCATGCAGGATGACCATGTTGTGGCTTATGGTTCTCGCCAGCTCCGGCTGCATGAGAAGAATTATCCAACTCACGACTTAGAGTTGGCAGCGGTGATGCATGCCTTAAAGACGTGGCGTCACTATCTTTTTGGGTAGAATTTTTTGGTCTATTCTGACCATAAGAGCCTGGCTTATATTTTCTCTCAGAAGGATCTCAATTTGAGGCAGCGCCGCTGGGTCGAGTACCTGCAAGGTTTTGATTTTAATATTGTCTATACCCCTGGAAAGGGTAATGTGGTAGATGACGCTTTGAGCAGAAAAGTACGAGTGCATGTGTTGAGGAAGTCCAGCGATGAGTGGACTTTGATGGGGCTCTTCTCCCAGATGCACTTGGAGAGCAGGGAGCACAGTGGAGGTACTTTCTTGGCTAGCATCCAGTTGACTCCTGCTGTAACATCCCAAGTAAGTAATGAATAATAGATATTTTTATCTATGTCTATTAATGATAAAGATAGTGTTTTAGAGGCTTAAAATGAAAATAAATACAATCTTATGCATGGAATACACTAATATTCTTAAAGGATTGTTTTAGTGCCTTTTGATGGAAAACCATTTTTGAATCTATATTTTGACAATTTTAGAAACTATGTTTGTCAAAATAAAATTATCCTTTATGATTGGGACATCAAAATTTACCTTGTGTGAATTTTTGGTAATTTTCCGACAATGTTCATTTTTAAATGAATAGTGAAAAATACTGCATTTTACATCAAAACTACTTTTTAATCTAATTTATTTATATGATTAGATTATGTTTTGAATTGGTTTTGAAGTGAAATTAGAATATATTTTTACCATTTTATCCAATGGTGGTCATTGGAATCAATTTCGATTTGAAATTAGACTTAAACTGGTGTCAATCTTTTGATACTTATTGTTTTGTAAAAACACGCTATTTGCTCTGGCAGCGGGAATTAATTATTAAATTAATTAATGTGACTTATATGATTTGAATTTTGTAAAATAGACTTCATTTTTGAATTCGTAATATCAAATATAGCTTAGAGTGAATTTTTGGTAATTTTCTGAAAAACTTCAATTTTGATGAATAGTGAAACCACTAAGTGGTAATCAAGCAAACTGTTTTTTTCAGTTAAATTAAAGTTTACCACTAATGTGTATTGAATTTTGAAAATCCGACATACATGGTTGTCATTAAGAAGTAAAATGTGGTTCAATGAGATTAAAATAATTTTTTTGGTGAATAGTAACTTATTAAGTTCTTAATCGCTATTAGTGGTAATTAGGGTAGTTTAATGTATAAATAATGCTTTAATAATATAAAATGACCTAGACACATGTCCCAACCTCATTGGTTGTGTCATGGCCGACCAAGACAAGTCATGGCCTAACTTGGGGACCCCATGTATCCACTTTTGTTGGGAAATAACATAAATTACTTTTTATTAAATGTTAAAGTGAAAATGACACAAACATAATATGTTTTGCGAAAACAATTTTTAAGTGGGGTTATACAAGTCCACATTTTGATTATAAATATTCAATGGAAAGCTAAAAAGATTTCCTACATCATAGTAATTTGTTTATAATTTTTAGACATTAAATAAATTTAATTATTTATGACATAATAATGATGCAGCGATGACATCATTATTTGACGATTTAAATAAAATGGAAAGATAAAATAAAATCTATGAACTACACATGTCCAAAACCAATTGGATGAATGGATTTCGATGCCTTATCACCTTATCCACGAATTCCATCAATGTGGGACCTTTTAAAACCGAAACACATTTTCAAATAATGTAATGTTTCTTTACTTTCCAAAAGTGCCCCTCCTCTCCCCTTATAAAAGGCCCCCACCTCTACCTCATTTCACACACTCTTCAAGCCATTGGCTCGGCCAACCCCTGCCCATTTGCTCTCTCCACATCCCTCTCCTCATCCTAGAGGATTCCCTTTGGGCATAATCCTTTCAAAGGAAGCCTTTAGGCTCAAACCAAAAGAAGTTACACTTTTTAAGGTATTTCATTCTCTCATGTTCATTTGTTTTATTTTGCTTCTCCGACCCCCTAAACTCTTTTTATTTACTTCTTTTGTAACAACACCAGTATCTTCAATATACTAGGATGTTGTTATAAGATATATTTGAGCTACACTCTCACACAACTACATCAAATGGTTAAAGAACATACGGTTTCCGTGGATGGCGAAATTCTGCCTCCCGAAACGATGATTGTTCAATACTCATTTAACACCTTCAAAGGTGGCCATTATGATGTCACTATTTTTATATATGATATATTATATGTTTATGTTTTCCTTAAGCTTCTGTTTTTTTCATTTTGGGCATACCTTTATGGTTTCCATTATGGGTAAAACACGATATCTTCATTTTAGGAAGTGCGGACTACCGCCCCCTAAAAGTGATTTGATTCGTTAATACCATATGTGGGATGTGTAAAGGATAAAGTTAATGATATTATATATGTTGTTATACTGGAATTATAATATACTTTTATATCATTATGATTCCATTCCAGAAAATATGAAATAGAAATGGAAGTAGCGTTCATGCGTACGTACGGCTTACCGTCTCCATGAACGATGCATTTCATTTCTTACCTCTAAATGTGATGTAATATTATAAATGAATGTATGTACTGGATATATATGACATATATGATATCTACATAATGAATACCATTCTGGATATAATGAACCTTTGACCAAATTAACAACTTGTAAGTATAAGAAGTCAATTTTTGACTTAAGAACCAAATACTGACAAAATGAACATTATTAACTTAAATGATTACATGATGTTCATAACATGGTATAAAAGGAATAATGAACTTGAAAAAGATTCATAAGCAAGTAGAGATTAACTCAAGTTTATTATTCAGGAGTTTAAAGAACGGTCGGGTCAAGTCGGATACGAGGTATGGGACTTCGTCTCAATCTCCTTTCGTTGAGGCATATTTTATTTTATACACAACTTTCTTTTATACGGTGTATAAACCCCTTTGACTTTTACGTTTACTCAAAAGGAATCTTTTTTATACGAAGCGTTTACTAAATGACAAAAGGGAATGTTTTTGTCGTACGTATGCGGCGACAACGACTTCTCCGCCGTCGTAACCGTTATTTGAGTTTTGGCTTCCTCTACAAGCCATACCTTTTTTTTAAAAAGAAAAATAAATACCATGTTTTACTTTGGTATTGAAAATGGTTTTCATAATGTTTTTATTATATCAATGTGTTGTATTGATATCTCGTGATTGAAATGTGGAAATGTTATGTTTCCTTTATGCATGTTTTATGTGATATGATTATGTTATGGTTCTTGGGCATTATTATGAAGACGGGTGGTTCCGTGATAAACTAAGGGCGGGTGAGCCCGTTATAGCTCTCCAATGCATTGGGTAACGCGAAGGAGTGAAACGTTAAGGTTTCTCCGAAGAGATTTTTAGGGAATATACTGTGATGGGTATTCCAAACGTAACCAAGAGGGTTACTCCCTACGTAAGAATGTTATGAATGCCTCAAGTTACCTTTATGTCTTATGATTTCTATGATTTATTCATGATTTTATGAGGTATGTTAAAGTGCCTATGTTTTATGGGTAAAGTATGATTTCATTCTTATTTATATATGAACTCATGTTTCCATTCCATGTTTTTTTTATAACCCATACTGAGTTTTTATGCTCATCCCAAGTTTTTGAAATGTTTTTCACAGGTCAAGGGAAAGGTACATGATAAGATGATAGAGTCAAGGATGTGTCAAGAAATAATCCATGTTTTATTTTAAATCTGTTCCATTGATGGGAATGAAGAATACTATATTTATGTAACCACTTTGTTTATATGTGGAATGTAATGCAAGTTTTATGATCTAATTCTCTAAAACTCTAAACCTGAAAAGATCCTCAATGTGTAATCTTGTAATAACTCAAGATTAAGTAAGGTTTAAGGCTGGGGCCTTATAGTTGGTATCAGAGGTCGGTTTAGATAACTTTAGGAGTTAGAATTCTATTAAATGATTATCCAAAAATATTTTTTTTTTCTTTTTCGAAATGATATAGCATTTAAAGATTACCATGTTGCTTCATCTAAGACATGTTTGTTCAGAATGGTTTTCCGCAGAGGAAACAGGGAAGCAGTGCTAGGAAGGCATACAGAAGGAAATAACCTTCCGAATCAGCATCCAGAAATGGTCGGAATTGGAACTGAACAGTTTGTTGCAGTAATGGCGCAGTTGACTCAGGCGATAAATGGTGGTGGTATCCATGCACGAGATCAGCCAGATCAGCCGCAGAGGAACATGTCAGTGGTGGAACATTTCATGAGGCAACATCCACCATCATTCAGAGGATCATCTGACCCTGTGCAAGCTGAAGGGTGGATTAAAGCACTGGAGAAGATTTTTGATGTCATGGGGTGTTCAGACAATCAAAAGGTTAGTCTTGCTATTTACCGTTTGGAGGGTGAAGCAGATCAGTGGTGGTCTATGGTTAAAAATATCAGGGAAGCCGATGAGATTGATGCTCTTGACTGGGATGATTTCAAAGGTATGTTTCTTGAGAAGTATTTTCCTAAGGCTGTTCGACTTAGGATGGAAAAGCAATTCTTGGAATTGAGGCAAGAGGAAGACTCAGTGGCTGCCTATGAAGAAAGGTTCACTCGATTGGCAAGGTATGCTCCCAATTTTATCCGGGACCTTGATAGTAAAATCAATCGTTTTTACTCAGGATTAAAGCCAAAGTATCGAAGGGCATTAGCTTCTCGAGAGTTTAAAAGTTATGAAAAGCTTGTTCGATGTGCTGAGAAGGTGGAAATGGAGTTTGCCGATGACCAAGTGTTCTATAACAACCAGCAGAAGAAGAGACCGAGGTGGCAGGAGAAAGGTAAGAATTCTTCAAAGAAGTCTGATGGTAAGAGAACTAAGTTTCCAGTTTGTGATAAATGTGGCAAAAGGCATGCTGGGGAATGTCTTCTGAATTCTGGGAAGTGCTACCGATGTGGTAAGATGGGACATAAGGCTCGTGATTGCACTGAAAAGGATCAAGGTGAAGGTAAAAACAAATTTGATTTACAGTTAGTGAAATGTTTTAAGTGCAATGAGATGGGTCACTATGCAAACGAGTGTCCGACAAGGAGCTTGAGTGATGGGAAGCAGTTAGAATACAAGCAGAAAGGGGTTGTGAAATCCTTTGCAACTACTTCAGCGGATGTCGGGCCATCAAATGAAGTCGTATCAGGTACTTTGTTTGTTTTTTCAGACTATGCCAGTGTGTTGTTTGATTCGGGGTCTACACATTCTTTCATCTCTGAGACCTTTTCTAGTAAAATGGGAATACTATCTCAAGAAATGACTCCTGAACTTTTGGTAAAAACACCTGGGGGAAGTGTCGAGGCAAAAAGAATTTATAAGAATCTTCCTATCCTTATCTGTGGAAAGAACCTACTTGCAAACCTTATTGTTCTACCTCTAGTAGAGTTTGATGTTATCCTGGGTATGGATTGGCTCTCTATTTACCATGCTAAGATTGACTGTAGAGCTAAAGAAGTTTCTTTTCAGAAAGACTTTCAGTTTGTTTACAAGAATGAACCCTTACTTTTGATAACATATGAAGAGGCCGAGAAACTTGTAAAAGATGGAAATGAATGTTACCTTGCACACGTCGTTGAAAATAAAGGAACTGTTCAGATTAATGATGTGCCAGTGGTAAATGAGTATCCTGATGTTTTTCCTGATGAGTTGCCTGGAATAATACCAGATCGGGAAGTTGAGTTTACTGTTGACTTAGTTCCTGATGCTAAGCCAATTTCAAAACCCCCTTATCGAATGGCACAAATTGAACTTTTAGAGTTGAAGGAGCAATTGCAAGATTTATTAGAGAAAGGTTTCATTAGACCTAGTACATCACCATGGGGTGCTCCTGTTTTATTTGTTAAAAAGAAAGATGGTTCTATGAGACTTTGCATTGATTATAGAGCCTTGAATAATATCACTGTTAAGAACAAATATCCTTTGCCTCATATCGATGATTTGTTTGATCAGCTCCAGGGAGCTCAGTTTTTTTCAAAGATTGACTTGAGATCGGGGTACCATCAGCTGAAGGTAAAGGAGGCAGATATTCCGAAGACCGCGTTCCGTACGAGATATGGCCACTATGAATTTGTAGTAATGCCTTTTGGGCTAACCAATGCACCTGCTGTATTCATGGACTTAATGAATAGAATTTTCCATGAGTTCTTGGATAAGTTTGTGGTTGTTTTCATTGATGATATTTTGGTGTTTTCTAAAAGTAAAGAGGAGCATGAAAAACATTTAAGGGTTATCTTGCAAACCTTAAAAGAAAAGAAATTGTATGGGAAATTCAGCAAGTGTGAGTTTTGGTTGCAACAAATTTCTTTCCTTGGGCACATTGTTTCTAAAGATGGAATAACTGTTGATCCTGCAAAAACAAAAGTTGTGGAAGAATGGCCAAGACCCACAAATGTAACCGAGATTCGTAGCTTCCTTGGTTTGGCGGGCTATTACCGAAGGTTTGTTAGAAATTTTTCACGGTTATCTAGTCCAATGACTAAGCTAACTCGGAAGGGTGTTAAGTTTATCTGGACAAAAGAATGTGATGATTGTTTTCAGGAATTGAAAAGAAGATTGGTGAATGCTCCAGTTTTGGCACTACCTTCCAGGAATGGTGACTTTGTTATATACAGCGATGCTTCATTGAAAGGACTTGGTTGCGTCCTAATGCAGAATGATCAGGTAATTGCTTATGCTTCACGACAGTTGAAAACTCATGAGGTAAATTACCCTACACATGATTTGGAATTAGCTGCTGTTGTTTTTGCTTTAAAAATTTGGAGGCATCATTTGTATGGGGTAAAGTGTGAAATATATACCGATCACAAAAGTTTAAAGTATATATTCACTCAGAAAGAGTTAAACATGAGACAGAGGAGATGGCTAGAATTAATCAAGGATTATGATTGTACAATTCATTACCATCCGGGGAAAGCAAATAAAGTGGCTGATGCTTTGAGTCGAAAAAGTAATTCTTCTTTAACAATGTTGCGGTTGGAACGTGATCCTTTGGTTAACGATTTGATGAACTTTGGCATGGAAGTTGTTGGTGCAGGAAGTCCTTCTGTTTTGTTTCAGGTATCAGTGAGATCTTCTCTATCAGATAGAATCAAGCATGCACAGAAGCAAGACAGTGAGTTGCAGAAAAGGGTAGAGCTGGTTCAGAAAGGTAAGTTGCCTGAATTCAACATTGATAATGATTGTGTTTTGAGATTTGGGAAGAGATTGTGTGTGCCTTGTGATTCACAGTTAAAGAGAGAGTTGTTATGTGAAGCTCATAGTTCTCCGTTTTCAGTTCATCCGGGCAGTACTAAGATGTATAGAGATCTGCGGGAGTATTACTGGTGGGATGGAATGAAAAGAGACATTGCTGATTTTACTGTGAAGTGTTTGACTTGTCAGCAGGTTAAAGCAGAGAGGCAGTTACCGAAAGGGATGCTTCAGCCTTTACCAGTGCTAGAGTGGAAATGGGAAAATATATCCATGGACTTTGTTGTTGGATTACCGAAGACGTCTCGAGGTAATAATGCAATCTGGGTTATTGTTGATCGCTTGACCAAGTCTTCTCATTTCCTTGCTATACGAGATACTTTCTCTCTTGATCAACTTTCCCGTTTGTATCTTAAGGAGATAGTCAGGTTACATGGAGTTCCTCTCTCCATTGTATCGGATCGTGATCCCAGGTTTACTTCTAACTTTTGGAAAGGCCTTCAGAAGTCGTTGGGTACTGAATTAAATTTTAGTACAGCTTTTCATCCTCAATCAGATGGGCAGTCAGAACGAACAATTCAGACATTGGAGGATATGCTACGAGCTTGTTCTATGGATTATCAGGGAATTTGGGACCAACATCTTTCTTTGGTTGAATTTTCATATAATAACAGTTTTCATTCTAGTATACAGATGGCACCATTTCAGGCATTATATGGGAAGCGGTGTCGAACTCCAGCTTTCTGGGATGATGTGGGTGAAAGAAAGTTGATGGGACCAGAATTGGTAGAAGAAATGGCAGAAAAAGTTCAGCTGATTCAGAAACACATGAGAACAGCTCAGAGCAGGCAGAAGAGTTATGCGGATAACCGGAGGAAGGATCTATCTTTCGAGGTAGGTGATCATGTTTTTCTCAAGGTTTCTCCTTGGAAAAGTGTGATGAGATTTGGTAAGAAAGGAAAGTTGAGTCCAAGGTTCATTGGACCATACGAAGTTCTAGAGAGAGTTGGATCAGTTGCATACCGAGTGGCTTTACCTCCGAGTTTATCTCAGGTACACAATGTTTTTCACGTTTCGATGTTGAGAAAGTATATGCCAGATCCATCTCATGTTTTGAGTCCAGAGGTAGTTCAGCTGGAAGAAAACCTATCTTATGAGGAACAACCGGTCCAGATTCTTGACCACAGGGAGCAAGTGTTACGGAATAAGGTGATTAAGCAGGTAAAGGTTTTGTGGAAAAACCACATGATTGAAGAGGCAACATGGGAATCCGAAAATGCAATGAGGGATAAGTACCCCAATTTATTTGATAAGTAAATAAATTGCGGGGACGCAATTTTCTAAAGGGGGGAAGGATGTAACATCCCAAGTAAGTAATGAATAATAGATATTTTTATCTATGTCTATTAATGATAAAGATAGTGTTTTAGAGGCTTAAAATGAAAATAAATACAATCTTATGCATGGAATACACTAATATTCTTAAAGGATTGTTTTAGTGCCTTTTGATGGAAAACCATTTTTGAATCTATATTTTGACAATTTTAGAAACTATGTTTGTCAAAATAAAATTATCCTTTATGATTGGGACATCAAAATTTACCTTGTGTGAATTTTTGGTAATTTTCCGACAATGTTCATTTTTAAATGAATAGTGAAAAATACTGCATTTTACATCAAAACTACTTTTTAATCTAATTTATTTATATGATTAGATTATGTTTTGAATTGGTTTTGAAGTGAAATTAGAATATATTTTTACCATTTTATCCAATGGTGGTCATTGGAATCAATTTCGATTTGAAATTAGACTTAAACTGGTGTCAATCTTTTGATACTTATTGTTTTGTAAAAACACGCTATTTGCTCTGGCAGCGGGAATTAATTATTAAATTAATTAATGTGACTTATATGATTTGAATTTTGTAAAATAGACTTCATTTTTGAATTCGTAATATCAAATATAGCTTAGAGTGAATTTTTGGTAATTTTCTGAAAAACTTCAATTTTGATGAATAGTGAAACCACTAAGTGGTAATCAAGCAAACTGTTTTTTTCAGTTAAATTAAAGTTTACCACTAATGTGTATTGAATTTTGAAAATCCGACATACATGGTTGTCATTAAGAAGTAAAATGTGGTTCAATGAGATTAAAATAATTTTTTTGGTGAATAGTAACTTATTAAGTTCTTAATCGCGATTAGTGGTAATTAGGGTAGTTTAATGTATAAATAATGCTTTAATAATATAAAATGACCTAGACACATGTCCCAACCTCATTGGTTGTGTCATGGCCGACCAAGACAAGTCATGGCCTAACTTGGGGACCCCATGTATCCACTTTTGTTGGGAAATAACATAAATTACTTTTTATTAAATGTTAAAGTGAAAATGACACAAACATAATATGTTTTGCGAAAACAATTTTTAAGTGGGGTTATACAAGTCCAAATTTTGATTATAAATATTCAATGGAAAGCTAAAAAGATTTCCTACATCATAGTAATTTGTTTATAATTTTTAGACATTAAATAAATTTAATTATTTATGACATAATAATGATGCAGCGATGACATCATTATTTGACGATTTAAATAAAATGGAAAGATAAAATAAAATCTATGAACTACACATGTCCAAAACCAATTGGATGAATGGATTTCGATGCCTTATCACCTTATCCACGAATTCCATCAATGTGGGACCTTTTAAAACCGAAACACATTTTCAAATAATGTAATGTTTCTTTACTTTCCAAAAGTGCCCCTCCTCTCCCCTTATAAAAGGCCCCCACCTCTACCTCATTTCACACACTCTTCAAGCCATTGGCTCGGCCAACCCCTGCCCATTTGCTCTCTCCACATCCCTCTCCTCATCCTAGAGGATTCCCTTTGGGCAGAATCCTTTCAAAGGAAGCCTTTAGGCTCAAACCAAAAGAAGTTACACTTTTTAAGGTATTTCATTCTCTCATGTTCATTTGTTTTATTTTGCTTCTCCGACCCCCTAAACTCTTTTTATTTACTTCTTTTGTAACAACACCAGTATCTTCAATATACTAGGATGTTGTTATAAGATATATTTGAGCTACACTCTCACACAACTACATCAAATGGTTAAAGAACATACGGTTTCCGTGGATGGCGAAATTCTGCCTCCCGAAACGATGATTGTTCAATACTCATTTAACACCTTCAAAGGTGGCCATTATGATGTCACTATTTTTATATATGATATATTATATGTTTATGTTTTCCTTAAGCTTCTGTTTTTTTCATTTTGGGCATACCTTTATGGTTTCCATTATGGGTAAAACACGATATCTTCATTTTAGGAAGTGCGGACTACCGCCCCCTAAAAGTGATTTGATTCGTTAATACCATATGTGGGATGTGTAAAGGATAAAGTTAATGATATTATATATGTTGTTATACTGGAATTATAATATACTTTTATATCATTATGATTCCATTCCAGAAAATATGAAATAGAAATGGAAGTAGCGTTCATGCGTACGTACGGCTTACCGTCTCCATGAACGATGCATTTCATTTCTTACCTCTAAATGTGATGTAATATTATAAATGAATGTATGTACTGGATATATATGACATATATGATATCTACATAATGAATACCATTCTGGATATAATGAACCTTTGACCAAATTAACAACTTGTAAGTATAAGAAGTCAATTTTTGACTTAAGAACCAAATACCGACAAAATGAACATTATTAACTTAAATGATTACATGATGTTCATAACATGGTATAAAAGGAATAATGAACTTGAAAAAGATTCATAAGCAAGTAGAGATTAACTCAAGTTTATTATTCAGGAGTTTAAAGAACGGTCGGGTCAAGTCGGATACGAGGTATGGGACTTCGTCTCAATCTCCTTTCGTTGAGGCATATTTTATTTTATACACAACTTTCTTTTATACGGTGTATAAACCCCTTTGACTTTTACGTTTACTCAAAAGGAATCTTTTTTATACGAAGCGTTTACTAAATGACAAAAGGGAATGTTTTTGTCGTACGTATGCGGCGACAACGACTTCTCCGCCGTCGTAACCGTTATTTGAGTTTTGGCTTCCTCTACAAGCCATACCTTTTTTTTAAAAAGAAAAATAAATACCATGTTTTACTTTGGTATTGAAAATGGTTTTCATAATGTTTTTATTATATCAATGTGTTGTATTGATATCTCGTGATTGAAATGTGGAAATGTTATGTTTCCTTTATGCATGTTTTATGTGATATTATTATGTTATGGTTCTTGGGCATTATTATGAAGACGGGTGGTTCCGTGATAAACTAAGGGCGGGTGAGCCCGTTATAGCTCTCCAATGCATTGGGTAACGCGAAGGAGTGAAACGTTAAGGTTTCTCCGAAGAGATTTTTAGGGAATATACTGTGATGGGTATTCCAAACGTAACCAAGAGGGTTACTCCCTACGTAAGAATGTTATGAATGCCTCAAGTTACCTTTATGTCTTATGATTTCTATGATTTATTCATGATTTTATGAGGTATGTTAAAGTGCCTATGTTTTATGGGTAAAGTATGATTTCATTCTTATTTATATATGAACTCATGTTTCCATTCCATGTTTTTTTTATAACCCATACTGAGTTTTTATGCTCATCCCAAGTTTTTGAAATGTTTTTCACAGGTCAAGGGAAAGGTACATGATAAGATGATAGAGTCAAGGATGTGTCAAGAAATAATCCATGTTTTATTTTAAATCTGTTCCATTGATGGGAATGAAGAATACTATATTTATGTAACCACTTTGTTTATATGTGGAATGTAATGCAAGTTTTATGATCTAATTCTCTAAAACTCTAAACCTGAAAAGATCCTCAATGTGTAATCTTGTAATAACTCAAGATTAAGTAAGGTTTAAGGCTGGGGCCTTATACCTGCTCTACTAGAGTTGATTCAGCGAGAGCAGCCCGGTGATGAGCTATGTCAGCGATCCATGCAGTTTCTCCATGGTGGGGAGACTCCTTCAGATTGGTCCTTGTCTCCCCAGAGGGTATTGTGCTTAAAGGGTCGTGCTGTAGTGCTGTTGTCTCTGCGGAAGGTGGTGATGCAGGATAGCCACCAATCTCAGTGGGTCGTCCATCCTGGTACCACCAAGATGTATTATGATGTTCGCCATCAGTTCTGGTGGCCAGGTATGAGACGGGACATAGCCGACTTTGTATCCAGACGCTACACTTGCCAGCAGGTAAAAGCAGAGCATCAGAGACCATCTGGCCTACTCCAACCATTACCCATTCCTACCTGGAAGTGGGACGAGGTCGCCATGGACTTCATTATTGGTTTTCCTCATACACCTCGGGGGAGTAATTCTATCTCAGTGGTGATTTACCACTTGACCAAGTCAGCTCACTTTATTCCGATCAGAGATACAGTGAAGGTAGAGGAGCTGGGCCGCTTGTATGTTCAGGAGGTGGTCAGACTTCATGGTGTGTCGTCGGCATTTGTTTCAGACAGGGACCCCCTCTTTACATCTCAGTTTTGGAGAGGCCTCCAGAAGGCTTTAGTGTCACAGATTAAGATGATAACGGCATAACATCCGCAGACCGATGGCCAGACGGAGCGGGCGAATCAAATTTTGGAAGACATGCTCTGAGCCTATGTGTTAGATTTTGGAGGCTCATGGGATAGCCATTTGGTACTGGTCGAGTTTTCTTATAATAACAGTTACCAGTCTTCCATCAGAATGGCACCCTTTGAGGCGCTCTATGGCCGGCCTTTCCGGTCTCCTCTGTGTTGGGCTGAGATGGGTGAGACCTCACTCTTGGGACTGAGCCTTGTTCAGGAGACGTCTGAGAAGGTCAAACTGATTAGGTAGTGGTTGTTTACAGATCAGAGTCACCACAAGTATTATGTAGATCAGAGGTGGCAGGATCTTGTGTTTTCAGTGGGGGATAGAGTGTTCCTGAAATTAGCCCCTCGCTTGGGTCATCGTCGTTTGGGGAAGCAGGGGAAACGGACACCGAGATATGTCGGACCCTTTGAGATTCTTAAATGGATTGGTAGGGTGGCATACATGATAGATTTTCCCTCGCAGTTGACATCGATTCATGATGTATTTCATATCTCACAACTAAATAAGTACAACCCCGATCCGTCGCATGTTCTGAATTGGGAGGAGTTGGAGATAGAGTCCGAATTTTCTGTGTTTGAGCGACCAGTGCGGATAGTGGATTCTCAGGAGAAGGTGCTGCATGGAAAGTCCATCCCTCTGGTCCGTGTTCTCTGGCAGCATGGGAATGATGAGCATGAGACTTGGGACCGGAAGTCATGGGTTGAGCGGGAGTACCCATTTCTATTCTCTGATCAGGCTTTGAGCTGACTTTCCGAGGGCAGAAAGTTTTCATGGTGGGGAGAATTGTCATGCCCGGACATCGCTTTGAGGTATGAGCTTAATTTTAAATTTTATTTCATGAGTTTACTCGCTTTCTTATTTAATTACTGGTTTTAAGTGTGGACTGAACCTGATGTGAGGCCTTTGCTGGGGCACTGATAAATGCACATTTTCTCTACACCGCTCGGTGCATGGGCAGAGCATGGGCGAAGCCGGGTGACCTTGCCTTTTAAAATGCGGTGCTCGTTACACGAACGTTTCTTTTTCCAGGCGATTAACTTCAGTTTCAAAGTATTATTATTATTATATTTTTATTGTTATTTTTATTATAGTATTATTATTATTATTATATTATTATTATTTTTATTTTTATTATAGTATTATTATTATTATTATTATATTATTTATAATACTATATTATTGTTATTTTTATTATATTTATGTTAATATTATTATATTATAATTATTATGTTATTATTATTAAAACTGGTTAAATTGAAAATTTATTTAGTTGATGATCATTACATCGATAAAATGTTAATTAATTTAATTCATTGTGTTAACCATCTATTTAATCTAAGTTGTTAGATTTTTAATAATTAATTTGGTTAGTTTCGGAGTTGTATACTTAATAAAAATTTTATTTAATGGTTTTGGGTTAATTGTTAATTAATTTATTGGATTATTACTGAACATGTTTAGCAGCTAACAAAATTACTGAATTGCTGATATTTTCTGGATTGGCACCGTGGTGATTTGGTCTACTGCTTTAGGACCTGTTTGACGGCTTTGTACGGTGCGACCGTCACACAACAGGAGTTTTGCACCGTATCGTTTTTCGTTCCTACATTGAGGTAGGTGGTTTCGCATGCTCAGGGTTTTTGATCATTTAGTTTGCAGGTTTGATTAATGTAATATGTCTTTTATTTAAATGTTGTCATGGATTTGACTGGTAGAGCATGTTGTTTTACTTTTATTAGTAGTTTGTTTACATTACCAGGTTTATACTGTATTGTGTCTTGAACTTGATTAGAAGGGTGAACTTTGAATATTGAGCACAAAAGGGGAAGCCTGGGTATTAGGTGGGCGGACTAGACTAGTGTGCTAGTGATACAGGAGTGGCCTCGGCCCAGTTTCACTTAGCAGGATTGACGCTTACAACACTAATTAAACATTTTATGATGACTGGAGACTACTACGGTAGGAGGTGTTTCCCTACCAGTGGCTCGTGCACGTGAAATGTATGGTATAGTTCACCGAGACGTGAGGTTCTAGGGTCCCACACAACTTTAGTACTTAGGGATTCTCCCACTTTTGTTGCTCCTGTGCGATTATATACTTATCACTGGTTGGTTGGTGACTCCTGTGGTTTTAAAAGGTAAGGATGTTTCTTTTCTTTCAATTTCAAAAAAAACCCCTTTTTCCTATTTTGAAACATTCTTCCTTTCTTTAAAAACTGGTTAAACCAAGATGTTAGTGCATTTATTTACTTTCCCAAAAATTTGAACCTGCGAACTACTTTGGTCATCTAACCCTTTTCATGTGAAATCTTTTCTTTGGTGCCAACATATTGAGCGTTGCTCACACCCAAGTTACACATTTGAGTGTAACTATATCTGATTATGTATGATGCAGGAAAATGCCAAGGTTTTGAGCATGGTGGCCCGAGTTGTTAGTTGACTCATCTGACTTAGCGTTGGTGGCGGAGGCCTGACAGGGCTATTCTTCCACCAGGTGACTGTTGCTGGTTTGGTTTTTGGTCACCTTTTTGGCAGTGGTGGTGTTTGGGTTGTAGTTTCACTTTTGTTGAGACTTGTTCGGGCTTTTTGTTAAACTTGTGGTTGTAACTTTGCTTTCAGATTTCAGTTTTGTTATGGGTTGTTTCCGGTTGTTGTTCGGGTAAATCGTTCCCAAAAGCTATAAATTTATACCCGGGCACTTGTTCCAGCCCGTGGGGATCGGGAACGCCCTTCGGGCCTTGTCGCGGGCCGGGTCGGGCGTCAAGTTGATGGCGATCCGATTCAATTCGTGACATACCTAAAGTTACCAAGAACATAATTTATATGTCATTTTAAGATATAGATGTATTTATTTTCAAATTTGGAAACAAAATTTTTTTATTTTATAAGAAAAACATATGTTATTGTATGGCCCATTTAAATTATGGTTTTTATGTATTAAATTAAAAAAACCAAGTATTGAAAATTGGTGATAAATCATGTTCATAATAATCAAATAACACCTAGTTGTGGCATCACCATAGTGGTCATGTAAATGAGAAGCATTTAATAAATCTATATCAAGATACTTATTTATACTTTTTTGATATAAACCCACTTGATATATGTCATGATTGTTTATACAAAAAAAAGACCAAACCACCATTCGATGGACAGGGTGACAGGTCCATAGAGCTTCCATGATTGGTACACACTGATGTGTGTGAATCATTTCTAGTAGAATCTAGTGGTTGATATTATTATGTCATAACTTTTACTGATGACTTGAGTATATATGGTTATGTCTACTTAATGAGGTATAAGTTGGATTCCTTTGATAAATTCAAATAATTAAATAATGATGTAAATAATCATCTTGGTAAGAAGATAAAAAATATTTGATCATATCGAGGTGTTGAATATCATAAACAATATTTCATTGACTTTTTACGGGAGTTTGGGATTCTATCTCAACTCACTCTACATTATACACCACAATGGAATGGTATTCGAGAGAGGAGGAACCATACCATGTTAGACATGGTAAGGTCAATGATGAGTCATGCAGATCTTACATTATCATTTTGGGGGTATGAATTAAAAATTGTGGCATATACATTAAACCGAGTACAAAATAAAGTGGAAAATGGATTTCCCTTCGATATATGGAGTGGAAAGAAACCCATTTTATCGTATACACATGTATAGGGTTGTGAAGTGTTTTTTAAGGCCTTCTTAGGAAAAAAACTAGACCCATGGGGCATGAATTGTATCTTTATAGGGTATCCCAAGTAAACAAAGGGATACTACCAATACAACCCCTCAGAAAATAAAGTGAGTACCACCAGAAAATACATATTTCTTGAGAGGGATCGCGTCCTCAAAAAGGATTGTGGGAGAAATATTTACTTCGATTAAGTTGATGATCAAGATACAAAATATTTGGTATAATAATAGTTCCTGAAACACAAGTACTATATAGGAGCGTATGAGGGGTAAGAGAACCAGAGAGATATGGTTTTCTGGTCACCAAGGATAGTGACTCATTATTGGTTGACAATGATGAAACTCTATCCTACATGGAGGTAATAGAGAACTCAAAAGCTATAATATGGTTAGAAGATATGAATTTTGAGATGGATCCCATGTATCAGAACCAAGTTTGGGTTCTGTTCGATGCGTTAGTTGATGTAAATCCTATCAGTTGAAAATGGTAATTCAAGAGGAAACTGGACATGGAAGGTAAATTAAGTACCTATAAAGCAAGGATAGTGGCTAAATGGTTGAAACAACATCAAGGAATTGATTATGATGAAACATTTTCCCAGTTTCTATATTTAAATTCATCATAATCATACTTTCTATATAATCTTACCATGACTATGAGATTTGGAAGATGGTTGTCAAAACTGGATTCCTTAAAGGGATCCTTTAGGAAGATGTCTATATAACACAAATAAAATGGTTTGTGAAACCAGGTGATTCCAAAATGATTTTCAAGTTGCATAGATCCATTTATGTATTAAATAAAGCATTTAGTTCATGGAAAATTTAATTTGATGAATCTATAAAAGAATTTGGTTTCATTAAGAATTAATGCGAGCTATTTTCTTACAATAGGTTTAGTGGGAATTCAGTCGTTATCCTAGACGTATATGCTGATGAAATATTAATTTTGGAAATGACCTAGCTATATTACATTCTGTAAAGGACTAGTTAAACAAGTGTTTCTCCATGAAGGACTTAAGAGAAGCATCCTATATTCTAGGAATCAAGATCATTAATGGTAGACCCAAGAGGATTATTGGACTAAATCAAAGCATATATGTTGATTAGATAAAGATATTTAGTATAGAAAAATAGGACAAGAGATTGGTTCCAATATCACATGGTTTACATATTTCTAATAAAATGTTTCCTCAAACTCGACATGAGAAAGAGAGAATGTGTAAGATCTCATAATCTTCGAGGATAGGATCAATCATGTATGCCATGTAATGTACTAGACTTGATGTCACATATGCATTGAGAATGGTAGGAAGATATCAAGAAGATCCATGAGAACATCATTGGACTACTGTTAAGGATATCATTAAGTATCTAAGAATAATTAAGTCTAGGTTCCTAGCATATGGAAGAGATGAGAATCTAGTCTTCAGATGTTATATTGATGAAATTTTTCAGATAGATTAGATTGATCTGAAGTCGCAATTAGGATATGTATTTTTTATCAACAGAGGAGCTATGAGCTAGAAGAGTTCAATGTAGTCCTTTTTTTGGATTCTACAATGGAATCCAAGTATATAGAGGCTTCTGATGTAGCCAAGGAATCCATTTTAATTTAAAAAAAAATTACATGCGATTTATTTGGTACCTAGAAGTAAAGACCATATCACATTGTATTGTGATAATACTGTAGTTGTGGCTCTTGAAAAAGATCCAAGATCACACCAACAGACAAAATAATATACTTTAAAATTATCACCTATTGAGGTATTTCTATCAAAAGGGTGAAGTTGTAGTGAGGAGAGTACCCATGGAAGAGAACATTGTAGACCCCTTGACTAAAGATATATCTCTGGAGAAGCATGAATATCATGTGAGAGCTAGCAGACTAAAGGTTGTAAGCAGTTGGATCTAGTGCAATTGAGAGTCTGTTGGAGTTCATGCTCTATAACCAACTTCTTTTTAATTTATGATAAACATATATTAATTTTTTTAAATATTAATAAACTAATTATCAGATCATTATTTTTCTTTTGTGTGACATAGTATGTTATAATGTTCTAAGATTCAATCTTGCACTAAATGGTCATAGTCATTCGCCGCTATGGTGAGAACCCGGAAGAGCAATGACATTGTTCTTGAATTTATGTTTTATAGCCTTATGATATCATTTTAGGGACACAAATGATACATGCTATCAAGGGTGAAGACTTATAGGACATTGGGGCACCTTCTCATAGTGTACTTCCTTGGTAATATCTAGTAAGATATTATGACAATGACACCCGCCAGTAGGAAACCAACATTTATATGTGTCATTGGATGTTCCTATCTATAGACTTTTGTATTAGTCCTTAGACTTCATAAGTGTTCTTAATGAGTATTATGATTCATTTACATATATGTATTTATTGAAACCATGATGGAAGATGTTTGTGGTGAGGTAGGATTCGTTGGGTGCATCACAAGTAATATTGAATTAATGAAAAATGTGATAAAGGATTTATCCCTTCTATTCATTGATGAAAATTAATATCTTAGGACCTTTGATGAAAATGATATAGCCTAAAAAAATCCATGTACATGGTGTTCTATAGGCAAATTCTATTTCCAAAAAGTCAAAGAAAGAGATATCAAGCACATAGGTTGATGGCACTAGCATGTAACCTGCTCGATTAGAGATATTTTGATAAAGGGATTTTATTACACGATAAGCATCCGTATGAGGTAAAATGTCATTGCGGTATTAAATTTTTTCTCTATGGGTGCCTTGGAATCTTTCTAGACGCTAACCTTAGACTTTAGGCTACTTCTCCTATTTTCACCGAGAAATAGACCTAGAGGATTACACACTAAGTGTATCTAGAATCTTAGTTAAATAATATATTTTTATTTATTATTTAAGAGTATGAATAATATTATTCATGCACAAGGTTTAATAATTATTCATGTATGGTTGATCACATTTATTCTGTCATTAGTTATTTGAGAGAATATATTGTGAGCGGAATATTTAATAAATATTTATTTTCTGTTTAATGAATATAATATTTATTTATTTATTGGAGAATAATGTAGTGATATTTATTTAATAAATAAATATACATTATTCAAGGTGTGATAAATATTGTAGAGGAATAGAAGACCAAGTTTAATGGTCCGATGAGAAATAATAAATATTGAATATTATTTAATTAAATAATATTTAATTATAATTTGAAAGTTAAGTGAATTTTGAAAAATAAAAAATTTACTATTATTATTTTACATAGGTTTTTTCTTGGATTAAATAAATAACTAAGGGCACTTGTGAAATTATTTTATTTTAACCCTAGAAATATAAACACCCAATTATGTCATTTTTTCATTAGCCAATTCAGTTGTACACAACAAATCTTGAAGGATCATCTCAAGCATAGAGAGATCCCTACTCCAAGAATGCTCTTACTAATGATAAGAACTCCTTCTACACTGGATAAAAGAGAATGTTTTGGAAATTATTCTTGAGGTGATCAAGGCAGATGACGCAAGTGCAAGGATCTTCCATGATAGCACCCAAATACTCTTTTGGTGACATCTAGAGATTCCTAGAACACATCTGGGTAACCACTAGAGGAAATATACCCTTGGTTTCTACAACGTAGCCATGATGCACTACATATATATCGCTGGATTCATCAATGAAGAAAGAATTAGTTAGAGGTAATTCTTCATCTAATTAGATTAATTATAATCAATATGTGTTGACCTCCCCTCTCTAGTTCTGGAGTGAATAATGTTTTCTATTCATGATTCAATTCCATTGAAAATGGTGATTAAACATCATATAGATCTTGGATTGATCATCAATCATACAAAAATAAATGTTGGGCACTGTCCATCGCATGCTTTCGTTATGCCTTGACCTTACAATTTCACCATCAAAACACATATAAAAATATATTATTTATTTTTCATAATATTGTTTAGTGTCTAAAACAAAATAATGGCAATGATTTTGGATGTTACAGTTATAAATTTATTAAAGATATCATATTCCATAAATAATCTATCATCCCCAAAGATTTGTTACTAAAGGTAATTACAATTTTATTTAAAATATTTATTTATTTTTTATTTATTTTTTATTTTTCACATACGATTATGATTTTCAACAGTCTATGTATTAAAAACAAGTATATTTGTTTATAAATGAGTGATTAGAGTACATGATATCAAACAGTTTGTAGAAATCATGAAGATGTGATTTCTAAATGTTGGAGTGGCACCTTGACACTTTAATTATTTTATGTTTTGATAATTATAATATAATATATTTCATTATTTCATTATTTTGTATAATTATATTTTTTTGTTTATTTTTTATTGAAAATATTTTTTTGTTTAATTGTTTTTGAATTATTATTCATTTATTAATATTATTTTTATTATTACTTTTAATTATTTCTTATGAAAAATTAATTTTCTAATGATTTTCCTTACCCTTATATAAGTCGTATATGTTTCATATTACCCTTACATAGCATGTGTTATTTTTTTACCCTTACATAATCTTAGAGGCACCTTTATGCAACCTTTTGAAAATGAATCTTACCCTTACGCAATGTAGAAAATATGCATTTAACCTTAAAAAGTTTTGTTTTCTACCTTTATACAACATTGATTCTATCATTACATGACATTATTTATATCATTATGAATCATTGGTTCTATACATATACATCATGTTTTAATTAATTTTTACCCTTACACAGCGCATAAAAGTTTAGTTTGCATTTACGAATGATTATATAAAACTTTTTTACATAGATTCAATGGGAAGGTGCTATATTACATAGAAAATCATGTTGCCCACAAATACATGGAATTAATCGGTAATGAATTTACTTGTTACCCTTACGTAACTAAATTCTACCCTTACACAACATATATATAATATGTGTTACCTTTACAGAGGGTTTAGAATTTTAATTCTACCCATATATATCACATGTTTACCATCATGAAAGGTATAAAAAATACTTTCATACTTTATGTATCTCATTATAATTACATTTTATCCTTACAAATTCATGTAATTTGAGAATATGAAATTCCAATATACACCCTTTTGCAATTTTCTTGACATTCTAAATTGTTTGATGTTTGTTTCAATTGTTTAAGGTGTTATAATGTTTATAAAAAAAATTATTAATGATATATAACCTATACGATGTTGTTTTATAGTTTTTTAAACACATTTATATGAAGATTAATTCTATTATTTATTCATGCATATTTTTATAGCATGAAAATCAAACATTTTGATTTTATTATTTTAAAAAAAATTCTTTAATTTTATTATTTATAAATTTATTTTTGAGCCAATAAAATTTATTCAAAATTTATTCATAGTTTTTATATCAGTTTAGTTTAAGAATAATTTTATCGTGTGTATAAATATGGAAAAAAATTGAAATTAAAATTTAGAATATTATATAATGAAACAATGTTATATTTTATGAGATATCTTTGACTAATTATTTTGTAAATGGTCTAAACTCTTTAAACAAGTGTTTTTAAATTAGTTTGAATTGTTCATATAGATTTAAATTCAATCAACAATATAATACACAATATGTTTCTCTTTCTATCTCACTTATAAATTTCTAGAATATTAATATTACAATTTTGAATTTGAATCACCTAAATTTTTCCTTATCCATGTGGAGTTAATTTTTTTAGCGGGATCGAGTAGGCTTGAACATATGATGATTTAAATGCACCAAAATTGAATGTCTTCAGCTTAATGAACTTTTAAGGATTAAAAAAACACAACTAATGGAATTAAATCATATAAATAGATACATTTGGAGGCCTTAAAAATATTCAACAACTTGCTCATTCAATCGCTAAAGTTCTCAATTTCTCTATGATCTTAAAAGAACTTCAAGATCTCAAATCATCCTCTTTCTAAATCTTATTTATTCTTTTAAAGAGTGTGTTCTAAATATTATATTTTACCCACTATCTTTATTTTCTCAATCTCTCCTAGTGTTTCATCATATTCTTTATAAGATTAAAGACTAAGCTAAAAATACCCTATTTCTCATTTTTCTTTTATTTTTTTGGTTCCTAGTACATTTAAATTTAGAGATAGTTGTTTTATTTCTATTTCCTTTAAAAATTAAAGGGACTACTTCATTTGTGGTTTCTAGCTTCAACATTAAATATCTACTATATATTGTATCTGATTTCTTACTATATCCTTAAAATTAGGGGATATTTTTGTGATCTTGGCTACCATTAAAGCCAAGGGACTTATACAATATATCCTTAAATGATTGAGGTGGGATACTTATGGGTACCTTTAGGTACTATTGTCAAAAATCCCTACCAAATATATCATATACACTACTTTATGAATTTTTAATTATTTATCTTCATCAATAATTATTTTATTAATTTTTTTAATCCATCAGTTGATACTTAATAATTTTATTTTCAGATAACTTAAGTGATTCACTATTTATTTTATTCTTCCACTTATATAATTATATTTAATTACACTGTTGTTTTATTAAAATTTTATTTTTTTATATACAAATGATTTTAATTTATTCATTATTTTATAAATAGATTTTTAAAATTGATTTGTTTTCATTTAAATTTTTATAGGTAAATTCACTCCATATTTCCATTTTATCTATCTCCAACCTACACTTATCATTAAAGAGGTTTTGATTTTTTTTAATTTATTTTTCTTCAAATTCTTTCAAAGTATTTATTTTCAAAATATTTAACTGATTTTTCATATAAATATTTATTTTGAAATGGAATTTTTAAACATCCATGGGGGTACCGAAGGACAATCATTTATTTATGCTCCATTTTTTATAGTAATAATTTTTCTTATTGTAAATATTTAATATCTACTTTTCTTAGATCTATTGGATATACTTATTGTAAAACAATTATGCATGGATATACTCATTCATCTAAAAAGAATAAAAATGGACCCCTGATGATATTTATACTTTTTTATTAGATGGTAAATATATGAATGCATAAAATTGTTGTTTAGATTTTAATGAGTTTAATTTAGTTTCTTCCTGAAAAACTACACATAAAATTTGGAAATTATTATAATTTATAAAGAAAAGAAAAGAAATAATGATAAGGATGAATGAATTTGAGAGTTTCTATATAAATATTAATGAATCTATCACTGTTATTTCTACTATATTTACTGATATCTTTAATGTCATAAAATCTCTTGGTGACAATCTTTCTATAGAAATGTTGGTTAAGAAAATTCTTTAGGCTTTACCAAGTAGTTGGGATCTAAAAGTAACCGTGATACAAGAAGCTAAAGATATCGAGAATATTTTGGCCAAGGAACTCATAGGTTCACTCATGACATATTTGATAAACATGAAGATACAAAATGAAAAGGAGGATAAGGAGGTCAAGGAAACTAAAAGAATAATTTATTTCAATGAAAACAATGATGACTCATCCAAAAATGACTCTTTACAACTTTACCAAAATTATGGATCAGTACAAGATAAAGAATATATCCACTAAAAACTTCAAATAGAAAAATAAATAATTTGAGGCAAGTTGTTTAAGTTTCAAAAAGAAGGTCCACATAAAGATAGATTTTCCCTTGAACAAGAAAAATCCAAAAGACAAGAATCAAGGTAAGAAATATTTAATGGTATCGACTTGAAGATAAAGTTAAGTCTTAATTTCAACATATGAATCAAGAGTTTAAATTCCCAAGTGTCTCATGAAACATGTTAAGTATGGAATTAATATTAGTTCTAAAATTTCTTTTTCCCCTATGATTCCTCTTCTCACTATTCTAATTATTCTACCACTTATTTAACTTATAAAGATGTATGAATGATAAAAATGAATTCAAAATGGTTTTTTTGATCTTATTTTATAATTAAAAAATCTTAAAAAGAAACAAAATCTTATTGTTTCTAAAGAAGATCAAATTTTAAAAGAAAAAGGTAATTTTCTTTAAAAATTAAATGATTAACCAATGGTTAAAAATTTGAAATTTAAAATTAAATACCATAAAAATAATCTCTCCAATTTTTCCCAAGGGGAAGAAAATTTAAATAATATTTTGGTTTCTCAACAACGTATTAAAAATATTTTTGGTTTTCAGAAAAAATATATTTTTCTCAAAAATTATAAAAGACTACTTTTGTAAAGGGAATTTCTCAAAATAAATTTTGTAACTATTATAAGAAAGTTAGTCATATAGTTTATGAATGTAATTGTGAAAATTATAGATATGGTAGACCTAAAATAATTCATCATTCTTTTCATATTTCAAATGGAAAAACATGTCCTAAATAAGTGGGGATTACAAAATCCTTTTTAGCTAACTTAAGTGGACCCAAAATATGGGTACCAAAAGCTAAATTTTATCAATATTTTGTAAAAATTGAGAAAAAACTAGGAAGCTACATGGTATATGGATAAATGGTGCTGAATGAATACGTTTGGTGATCCTTCTAAATACAATCATCTCAAATATTTTGATGGAGTACATGTCACCTTTGGAGACAATTCAAAATGAAAAATTATCGGTATAGTTACAATTGGTTTCTCAAACTCTACTATAATAAAATATGTATTTATTTTTAAAGTCTAGAAGCATAATTTACTATGTATTAGAAAATATATGATAGTGATTTTAAAATTACTTTTAAAACTGATTTTTTAAAAGTTTTTAATTCCAATGTACAACGTTTATTTACCACATCTTGTTTTTAAAATGTTTATATTATCAATTTAAAATCTCTAGAAAGTTAAAATTTTAAGTGTTTAAGTGAAAATATATAATAATTATTGTCTCTTTAATTGGAACCTAGGTCATTGTAATATTCATTATCTTTTCAAACTCAACTATAACCAACAATTATGAGATTCACCTAAATTTTATTTTAAAGTTAAATTAGTCTGTGAACCTTGCCAACTTTGAAAGCAACACAAGTATTCTTTCAAACTAAAAAACTTTATTTCCTCTTCTAAATCCTTAGAAATAGTCTACCTTAGCCTTTTTAGACCAACTCAAGTTACTAGAATAATCGGTAAACATTACACCTTTATAATTATCGATGACTTTACTATATTTACATGGTTTTTCTTCCCATATTTTAATAATTAGGGTCGTAATATATTTATCACTATTTTAACAAAATTAAAAAATGAAAAAGGTTATAAACCATTTTCCCTTAGAAGATACCATGGTAGATAACTTGATAACAAATAATTTGATGAGTTTTGTGATTCTCTAGGTTATCGTTACTCTTTTTCCTCTCCTTGAACACCTCAACAAAATGGGGTTTTTAGAAGATAAAATAGGACCCTCCAAGAAATTTCTTGGACTCCCCTTAATGATTTTTCACTTCCTCTATACTTATCAGTTGAAACAGTCAATACCACGTGATTTATCATTAATAATGTCTATATAATACAAATCTTAGGAAAACCCCATTATGAAATTTGTAAAATAAAAATTCCAAAAGTTGGCTTCTTTATAGTTTTTGGTTGTAAATTCTTTATCCTTAATACCAAAGATAATTTAGGAAAGTTTGACAATAAATCTGATAAAGGAATTTTTATGAGGTACTTTAACTAAATTAAATCATTATGAGTCTTAAATAATAGGGCCAATACCCTAGAAGATCCCATTAACATAAAATTAGATTAGAATATTCCTAAATAACATCCATGAAGTGATGGTGATGTTGACCAACCTAGTTCAACCCTTCCTTAACCTCAATCTTCTAAAATAATTAAAGATTATCCAGAAACTTAGTCCTCTTCATTACCCAAGTCTTGGACTCAATCCAAAGACCATCCTCTTGATAATTTTATCATATAATTACATTATGGAACTCATATTAGAAGGTTGGTAGATAGAACATCAAGTTTTTATCTACCATCTTAAATATAATTTCCTTGATGATGCTATTAATGATGAAAATTGGATACTTTACATGCAAGAAGAGTTGAACCAATTTCAAAGGAAAAAAAATTGTTCTCTAATGGAATGTCTTGATAATAATCCTATTATTATAACCTAGTGGCTTTTTAAAAAAAACTTTATGAATATGGAAATTTTATCTATAACAAGGCTCAACTTGTTGCTAAAGGCTATAATGAAGAAGAAGGTATTGACTATGGTGATACCTTTTCACCCTTTTATCAACTAAAATCTATCATAATCTTGTTGAAATTTATCACTAATTTTAATTTCAAGCTTTTAAAATGGATGTAAAAAGTGATTTTTAAAATAGATTTAATTCTGAAAATATTTTTTTGGACTAACCACCCAATTTTGAAAATTCTAAATTTATATATTCTGTTTTCAATTTAACTAATGATCTATAAAATTTAAAACAAGAAACTAATGCTTGGTATAATAGGTTAACCAAATTTATTTAATCAAATTATTTCAAAATAGGAAAATTTGATTCCACCCTTTTTCTCAAAACCATTCCAAATTATTTATTAATCATTCTAATTTATTTTGATGATGTTACTTTTGGTTTAACTAAATAAATCATTTGCAAGGTTTTTTCCAATTTAATGAATAAAGTGTTTTAAATGAGTTTTATGGGAGAACTTAAATTATTCCTTTGTTTTTAAATTTCCCAAAATTATGATGGAAGTTTTAAAACCAAAGTAAATAAACTAATGAAGTTTTAATGAAGTTTTTCATAGATCATGATAATGAAATTAGAATTCCCATGAGTACAACATGTAAGCTAGCATTGGATAAATTTTCACAATCAATCAACAAAAACATTTATTGAAGTATGATTGTAATTCTAATTTTCCTTACTATGACTCATCTTTAAATCATGTTCAATGTATACCTTTGTTCTCATTTTCAATTCAATCCAAAGGAGTCATATTTAAAATCCCTCAAAATAATTTCCCATTATTTTAAAGGAACTAAAAAACATAGATTATTTTTTCCTAAGGAAACCTATTTTGAACTTTCTTGTTTTTCCAATACTAATTTTGGAAGATGCCAACTTGATAGGAAAAGTACTAGTTTAACTTTTCATATACTAGGAAAATCTTCATCTCTTGGATTCATAAGAAGAAAAACTTTGTTTATCTTTTTTACAATAGAATTGAAATCCATAACTATAGATAGTTATTTCACCCAAGTTATATGGACGAAACATGCCCTCCTATACTTTGAGATAAAATATTCTTCCAACCTTATTAAGTGTGACAACACTAGTGTGATCAGTATTTCTAAAAATACTATCAAAAACACTCACACTAATCATATTGATTTGAGACACCATATTCTGTGAGATCACTTTCAAAAAAGTGATATTGTTATTAAATTTATCTATACAAGAATTTAAATTTATGATATATTCATTCAACGCCTTCTTATTGACCACATTGACTTTATTAAAATACATTTTGGTACGATTATCTTGTGATTTTATCTCTTCAACTTGCCAATATTGAGGAGTTTTTCATTTTAAAGACATTTCATACGTCTCTTTTGAAATATCATTAATGATGATAAATATAGATTTACTTTTTATCTCTTTATTCTCTAAACAATTTTATAGATTCTTTTTTATTAATTTCAATATGGGGGAGAAATTTTGAAGTTGATATTTTTTGTAATTTTAAAAAATTTGTAGATTATTGGAATGGCTCCTTGGTACTTTGATGATTTTATGTTTTAATAATTAAAATATAATATATTTCATAATTTCATTTTTGGATAATTTAAATTTTATTGTTTCTTTATTTTATTGATTTTTTTTAATCGTACTTTAATTTTTTTCATTTATTATTATTATTATTATTATTTTTAATTATATTGAATTATTTATTGTGAAAGAATAGTTTTCTAAAGTTTTTACTTACCCTTACATAAGCCTTATATGTTTTTTTAACCTTATTCATCATGAGTTTTTTTCATTACCCTTACGTAAACTTGGAGGAACCTTTACGTAACCTATTGAAAATGTTTTTTACCCATACACAACGTAGAAAATATATGTTTACCCTTATGTGGTCTTGTTTTCCACCATTAAGCCTCATTTATTATACCTTTACAAAACATTATTTCTAAATTTAAAAAACATTGTTTCTACCCATAAGAAACATTTTTAAATTAAGTTTTACCCTTATTCAATGCATGAAAGTATAGTTCACCTTTATGTATGCTTATATAAAACTTTTTTTCCCTTACGCACCATAACAACCCAATATTTTATAAATGAAGTTACCTTTTGATAGATTAAATACCTTATAGTTATAGAAAACACATAAAATTATTTGGTTATTTTATACTATTATAAAATATAGTATTTTGGATTTAAAAGACCATTAAGAATAGTAATTGTTGATAATATAACTACTATACAGTGATCATTAAGATTAGTATATTGACACAGATGAAAGAAGAAATGGCCTTAGCCAATATGATCTTACCCTATGCATCCCATTTATTAGAGCTTCCAATAGAGATGACATCACTAGGGTTTACCCATGACCAATCCCAAGATGATATTAAAAAACCAAATCTTGAGAGAAACAGTTTATAAGAGATGTTCAAGCTTACCGCGATCAAAACTCAAACCATGTTTGTCGAACCACCCCAAGAAAGCACCATCATCGCACACCTTACCCTTAGGGCATACGTTCGTGTAATAACGAGTTATATATCTAGAACTTTGTGATAGAAATTTTTATATTTTCATTTAATAAAATAATGACTATATTTATCCATTTTTATTATTACTTTTTCTATGATTATATAATGAGTTTGATGAAAATTAAATTTTAATATCAAGAAATCAAAATTGTATGTTTGAGAAATATATATTTTCAATTAAGAAATTTTTTTGATAAATTCAATAATTTTTGAAATAAATTATATTTTAATAATATATTATCATTAGATAATAATTATTTAAATATAAATGATAATTTAATTTAATGAAGTCCAATGTAATTTTTATAAGGGTATTAAAGTGGTTAATACCATAAAAACTTCTATTTTCCACTAAATATGGTTTTTTATTTAAAATTAAACAATATCATATGTAGAAAATTATTATGAAAAAATAAATACTATTTTTGAAATTAGAATATTGAAATTATCCAACAGTGAATTTTTCTTAATTTTATGTGACAAACAAATTTTGGGGTAAAAAATAAATACAATATAAATATATGATTTGTATTAAGACATCATAATAACCCAAAATTGATGTAATAAATTCCATAAAATTCATCCACAACCAAATATATATTCCCCCTTTTAAAATTTATTTGATTAATTTTATAATCCTTTAATGAATCCTCCAAAACCTATATTATATTTTATGGTTTTAAAATCTATTCTTTAGGAACATGAATCATTTACACATTAACAATGGTATTATTTTTAATGATTTATATTATTATACTTATTAAATATTGAAAAATACTCCTCTTTGGAATAAATCATGGGAAAAAACCATAATATGGTTTTTGGTTTTGATTATTTTATCATAGAGAGTCCAAAAGCTAAGTTTAAAAATTAATAAAGAATTCATCCCTCGTTCTTTATAAATACCCACCCAACCTCCCACTACTCTTCACTAAAAACCAATTTATCATGAATTTCCTCTCCCACTCCCCCTTTTAATCCCTCCCAAGGTATTCCCAATCTCTTAAGAATATCCTCCCAAGTTTTTAGAAGCACAAACCCTAGGTAAGGGATTCTCTCCTCCTCTTTACTCAAGCACTTTCTTTCAATTGTGCCTTTTGATTTCTAATTTTTCATGTTGGAATATGTTTTTACAAATCCATTTTACTGTCCTTATTATTTAAAATTAATTTTATATCTCCATTCACTCTCATTAAACCCTTCCATGAATCTTTATATACACTCGTTATGCTACTGAAATTATTGTATGGTTTTCCATGACAAACATTTGTGTAGTGAATAACCATCCCCATTTCCACTCAAGGGTATTCACCTAGATATAACTATTCTTAATTGGTTGGATACTTCTATATATGTAACCCATAGTCCTTAATCATGATATTAAAGGTGGTGAAATACATCCATATATTGTATGATCTACATGGAACACAAATGCACCTACATAATATGAATGTGATGGGTGGGCCCAGAATTATATACACCTCCAATGTATTGGGTAATGTTTCTATATCATGATATTACATGTATAGTGAATGATAGGTTATCTTATGTACAATATGCTATGATTTCTTGGTGGTTATACTTGACTTATTCATATGATTTCATTTTTTATGTTGTTTTCACATTCATAAGTTTCTTTAATGTTATCATCTAATATCATGCTTAAATATTAATGTATACAATTATCACCACTTTTATATCACCTTGATATATGTCTTGACACACATGTATTACTTTCATCATGTTATTTATTGATTATTCCCTTACTGGGATTTATAGATCACCCCTTTATTATAAATGTCCCTAGGTTATCCAGTGTAGTTTTAAAAGAATAATGGAATATAAAGGAATGTTATGGAGTTTTTAAATAATTTTTTGGTATCCCTATATCAATTTATTATGTTATGTATTCAATTAATTAAAAACACTGGGCCTTTTGATCTTTTGGGATTGTATTAAGTGTACATTTATGTGTTAAATCATGAATTAAGGTGTATTGAAGATATGGGTTGTTATAGTTGGTATTAGAGAAAGGTCTAGTTATTTTTAGGTATTAGGATTAGAAAATTTTAGTTTAATACATAGGTATAATACAAAACATAGAAAAAAATCTTTAAATTGTGTAAAAAAATAGTGTAAGTGGTTTCCAAGCAACAAAAACTTTGTCAGGATGCTACAAGTGGATGTAGCTCTAGAAAATTTGTACCTAGGGATAATAAAACTGAAAAGTGTTCATTAAGAATTAAATATATCATCACCTGGTTCATGAGAAAAAGGACTTAATACAAACCTATTTTGACACTCCTGGGGTATATGCCTTGGTAAATTCAAAATCTCCTTACAAACCATTGTGAAGGGAATAAAAAAACTCCTATAAAAATTTATATTAGTAAATAAACCATGGATAACATAGATTGAAACCTATAAATTAATATTTTAGTAATGTATGTAATTTATGAGTTATCCGTTCAATTTTTGTAGCTTCCAATTATTTGATCAATAGTTTAAAAATTTGCATCCCTAATTTTCCCTTTATTTTTAATCAATGGCTGGAAATAGGAGGAATCGATTCAACAACCAATGTGATGGGAAATTAAAAAATTATATCCCCAAACCAATGAGATATGGATTGTAGAACTTCATGAAAATACTTACTCAATTTAATCTGGTTGTGAATGAAAACATGAATCCAGGGGAGAACCCACATTCCCCTAAGAAAGAGAAAGTTTCAATTGAGACCTTTATGAAACAAATACCTCATACTTTCAATGGATATTTTGATCCTTTAATCATGGAATAATGTATCATGTAACACCACGAGATTTTATGGTATGTATCATTTAAAAAGTTAATAAATTTGATAGTTTATACATCATTAAATACCTTGTTTAAAACCATAATATATTGTTAAATATGACCATTAGAATAGTGATGTGACCATTAAGAATAGTAATATTACCAATAGAATAGTAACTTCACCTACTAAAGTATAAATAAAAATTAGGTATCTTATAACTGAAAATATGGTATATTTACATCATCGAATAAGTAAATAAATGTTTTAAAAATGGTAAAATAAGTGTTGGTGTTTTTATGAAACACAAATTCATAATTATAGTTTTATAATTTATATAATTATTTAAAATTAAATTTTATTTCATAAAATGGATTCAGAAAATAATATTTTTTTTATGATTATAAGATAATTTTTTATACCTTAATTAAGTTTTCAAAGTGTCATAAAATCGGTTATAATATTAAAATCAGTATTTTTGGAATAAATGATGATTTTAATTAAAAATTAAATTTCTCATATTTAGAAAACTATTTTCATAAAATGGAGTTCATTTTTGGATTCCACACATTGAAAAATGGTTAGGGTGAATTTTTGGGATTTATCTAAAATAATTGATTTTTTGTGAATAGTAAAATATTGTAGTTTATGGTATTTAAAAAATACATGAATTATTGAGTAATATATGATGTATGGATGATCTATGTCCATAATCTAGAAATATCCTTCATTATTTTAATATATTTAGTGATAAGGTTCAAAGTATTGATAGTCTTTAGGCAAAATAATAAACTAATGAACAAAATAATCAAATAACACCCCTCTCCTCCACTATAAATACCACCCCTCACCACCTATAAATAATTTAAGATTTTAATACCAAATCACTCTCCCAAACCTATCCCCCAAATTCTGGTATTTATTTTCTCATCCAAAATATCGTTTCAAAGTTCCTTAAGGTGATTCTCAAGGAGAGGAATTCAAGAGGTAAAATCCCCTTTTGTTCATTTAATTTTATTTTATTTTTCTTATCCTTTCATCACCTCCACATATATAAGTGGAATTATAACTCCAGTAACTTATATGTACTACAATCTTGTTATTTTAATGGAAAATCCACCATCAAACCTCTTATACTCTCCTTTTTATTCTAAAAATGAAAACATCACCCATGATGTGTCGATTTACAACCATCATGGATAATGCATTTTCATTTTCCATTATATCTTTCAAGGCTGGTCATGAAACCATTTTTATGGTTAAAATATATTATAATATGTATATTAAAACTTATTTAGTGTTATGGAACCAGTATATATACAAAATATTAATTAATATGAAAAAATTTGTTCATGGTGATCAAAAAAGGCCAAAATAATCTAAACGCTTATCATTAACATTTTATCTAATGAATCATCAAAATATATATAAATAATGTTATATAAAACCATTAAATCTTATTTAAGTATAAAATTTCATTTCTCGATAACTATTCTCATTTTTCATGATCTTTCATACATATATACAAGTGAACCAATCAAGAAAACCACGGAAACAAACACTTCCGAATGAAAAAATTGAATCTTATAAATCATCAAAAATACTATAAATGAACTTAATAAAATTATAATAAATAAAATAAATATTAAATAGGTTATTAATTAAATTATTAATAAATATAATTTTATAAATAGTACGTTAAGAACAAGTGCAGAACGCTTTCAAACATAAGGTAATGGTTTAATCCCAAACCTCCATTTTTTACTTTGGGATATGATTTATCTCTCTTTACACACATTTAATTCTTAATTATTCTTATTTACTCCTCCTAAATTATGTTTTTATGTTCTAAATATATTTACCTATCTTTTTTCGTCTTTATTTCATGGGTAAATGTATGTTATATAAGGTTTATTTTTTAATTCCTCCTGATAAGCAAGCTCACTTAAAGAGAACTTCCCAATTTCTTACCCATTTCAAGTACACTTTATAATATTTTTTAATCCAACAATATTTTTCTACAATATCCCCTTTTATCATGAAAAAATATATTATTTCATTTATGGTATTATTCAAACAATTATTCATTTTTCTATTTTAAAGACTCGTTTATATTCTCCCTTAAATCGCAATGAAGTGGCTCATTTTTAATGTTTCTTAAACACTCTTTTTACATGTTTTCACTTAAATTTACAAATTTCAGTATGAATATTATTTTAATATTCGTAAAATATAATTTTCTTTAATTTTCTAGGATATACATGTTTACAATCTGATATTATGAAAAATAAAAATGATTTTTTCCCTAAAGAACTCTTCTTTGAAAAGTAAAAAGGGTGTTTCTCTAAAGAATTTCTCAATGATTTTGTTAGAGTATTTTCATACACCTCAATAACCACTATTTAATATTATTATTAATTGAGATTTATCTATTATGTTACTATATACCATATTTTAGTGAATGGTTTATGATTATTTTTAGGGACGTACTATCTTGATACCATTCTCTATATTACTCTAGATAGTTTATGATTATGTTTACTGATTGGGGAAATTATTTACATTTCATATAATAGTTTCAATATGAATGTATATATTGATTATGTTTTTATCCTTTCATATGAGAAATTCATTGGACTTAGTGAGTGATTTGATGGGCCCATTGTATCCCCTCTATGCATCGTTAGGTCTAATGAGACAAACTATACCGAGTTTTTACCCATTTATGTATGGTGTCTTGGCCAAAGCCATGATGGTATGTTTATGAGCTCCAACATTATGAATTCCCTCATTATGATACTAGTAATTGATAGTCCATATGATTATTAGTCTAGTAGAATATCTATGGTTAAGTTTCTTTCTCATGATGTTATTTATGATATTATTTAATAATCTTTTATTCCGTACATATTATACTAAATATTGTGTTTTAACTTAACATGTTTTTAGTTATTCACCATGCCTTATTTTTTAAGTTTATTTATGATGTATTACACTATATTTATTAACCTTAATAAGTATTTGAGCTCATACCTTTCTTATGTTTTACTTTCCCCAAGGATGTGAAGAAGTGTATTATGAATGAATTTCATGGATAGTATAAGAGTTTATGGGTGTTTCCCACAGAGTTTATATATATTTTTTCCTTTCAAATTTGTCATGTAAAAAAATATATTTTTATTGGGTTTTCCTTGTCTAATAAGTTATTCAGTCCTTTTGGATGTAATCTCATATTCATAGTACCAATGTAATTAAGTAAGGCACCGACTCTAGGCTATTGGGGTTGAGGAATTTACAGTTTGTATCAAAGAAACTTTAGTAAGAACTTTGGAAACTATTTTTAGGTTTCTTAGATTAAGGAAATATAACACTATAAATAAATTTGAGAATATTACCAAGATAACCAAGCTTATGATTGAGATATTAGTTTACATTAAGTTAATTACTAGTTTTAGAATATACATTATGTTTAATAATTTTATGCTCTAATTTAGTGTATTCCATCATTTAAAAATAGATCCTAGAAGAAGTAATCGAAAATATATCGATGCACATATCCCATGTAGGTATTGACCTTCAATACAAGATAATAATGTTATATTTGGAGCAGCAACTATAGCTAAAAAACTTATAAATATACTGGAAAAAATGACTCAGATCATGAGTAATAACCTTAATTTCAAGGAGAATCCTGATCCACAACATGGTGTAATAATATTATACCACTTCATGCAAAAACAGCCTCCATCATTCAATTTGACTAAAAAACCATTTGTAGATGAGAAATGAATAAGTTCCTTATAGAATATATTTCTAATTTTTGTAAGTAATGAAAGGAAGAAGGTTATAAAGGTGGTTTATCATCAATTAGGAGATGAAAATCAATGGTGTTCATTAATTCAAAAACAAAGGAGGATTAAGAAATTGAAAATATGGAATGGAAGTATTTTAAAGAGATTTTATTAGAAAAATGTTTCTCTTGTGAATAGTAAGTGGATATGGAGAGGTGATTCTTAAGTCTGAGAAATAAAAAGGATGGAAAAATTGTCAAATATGAATCTAAAGTTACAAGGTTAGCAATTCATGATGTTTACTACATACATAATCCAAGGATAAATATTGATTGTTTCTTTGATGTCCTTAAGCCAATTCTACAAAGGGGAATATTCTCCCAAAAATTCTCATCATATGAGTACATATTATTGTGTTCCATCAAGATGGATAAAGAACGTTCTAACCCTTATGGATTCAAAGGTAAGAAATATAAGAACAAGAGTGATGAGTAATCTAGAAAAAAATAAAGAAAAAGGGAACAAGGGAAGGAAAAAATTTCTAACTTGCAATAAATGTATAAAGAGACATCATGGGACATGGGAATCGGAGTCTGTTACAAGTATAGAAAAAAAGGCCAACATACCCCAGATTACAATGGAAAAAAATAATCCAACAATGTGCAATGCTTTATCTGTAAGAAGTTGGGACACTATACAAATGACTTTACTATACATAAAGGGAAGTTACCCAAGAAAAGTACAAGGGAATAATGCCATGCTTATGAAGTCACAACAGATTATTTTGAAATTCTAATGATGTGGTGGTGGGTATATTAATCATCTCTTCAAATTTAGGTAAATTTTTATTTGATTCTGGATCATTTTATTCCTTATATATTCCTAGTTTTCTTTAAAAATTAGATATTTCCAATTCACATTAATAAGATATTTGTCAGTAAAGACTCCTAGTGGAAAAATTATTGCAAAAAAATGTGTCGAGCAATTCCTATTATGACACATAAATGTGCTCTAATTTCTAATTTTATCATCATACTTATGGTTGATTTTGATATAATTCTTGGTATAGACTGTATTTCAAAATATAATAAACAAATTTATTTTAAAGAGAATGAAATTATTATTCCTAATTAAGAAATTTAATTTCTTATCTTTAGAGGAGATACTTCATCATCTGAGTAAAATTTGGATCTACCTCCACTAGCACTTCAAAATGAAATTATTGGGGAAGAAGATAAAACATAATCTATTGATGTGGAAGGAAATATTCAAATTGAGTATGTAACTATTTTATAGGAATACATTAATGTATTTCCAAATTATTTACTTAGACATACTCTATAGTGGGAAGTGGAGTTTTCTATTGATTTAATCCCTGATACAAGACCTACATCAAAGACTCCCAATAGAATGTCCATGATGGAGGTAATAGAGTTAAATAAATAGCTAGAGTAATTGAGTGATAAGGTATTTATACACAATAGTGTTTCACATTAGGGAGATATTGTTCTTTTTTTAAGAAGAAAGATTGTTCTATGAGGATGTGCATTAACGATAGGGAGATTAATGCTATTATGATAAAGAACAAGTATTTTCTGCCTCGCATTGATGATTTATTTGATAAACTTCAAGGAGATCAATATTTTTCAAAGATTCATCTTCGATCTGGATATCATCAATTTAATGTGAACAAGGAATATATTCCAAATATAGAATTTCAAACCAGTTATAGACATTATTAGTTTACAGTAATTCAATTTGGATTGACTAATTTACCCACTATTTTTATGGATCTAAAGAAAAGATTGTTTAAGTAATATCTTAATGATTTTTTATTCTATTTATTGATGATATCTTGATATATTTTAAAATCTATTAGGACTATGAGAACCACTTACAGATTTTTCTGGATACTTCTAGAAGAAAAGAGTTATATATTATGTTTATAAAGTGTGAATTTTTTATTCAATAAATTTTTGTTCTCGGCCATATTATCTCTAAGGATATAATATCAGTTGATCTTATGAAGAAAAAGGCAGTTCCAGAATGGCCTACACCAATGAACATAACTGAGGTATGTGATTTCATTAGTTTAGTAGGTTACTATTAGCATTTCATTCATAATTTTTCTTGATTATCCAACATGTTAACTAAGATTACTCATAAAGGGGTAAGTTTTTATGGAAAAAATATTTTGAAAAATATTTTGAAAAATTGAATAGAAAATTAGTGAATTCTATGATTTTTACTCTACCATCAGTAAATGGTGGATTTGTGATTTATAGTGATGAATCAAATAAAATAATTTTTTGTGTCCTTATGAATAATGATATATTTATTACCTATACATAAAGGAAGTTAAAAACTCATGAACAAAACTATCAAAATCACAATATTGAGTTAAAAGGAATAATCTTTACTATAAAGATATAGAGACACTATATCTATGGTGAAAGATGTGAGATATATACAGATCAAAGGAGTGTTAAATATATCTTCTCATAGAAAGAACTCAACATGAGGCAATGGATATGGATCAATCTTATCGAGGATGATGATTGTTAAATACACTATCACCCATGGAAGGTGAATAAGGTATCACATGCATTGAGTAGGAAGGATAACGAAGTTTTAAACAAAATGAGGATTGACAATGATCTTGTGTACATATATCTGTAAAAATGGATATGGGAATTATAAAGGAAGGAGAAATGTAATTACTTTTTAAATTGATTTTTCAACCATCTTTATTGGAAAGGAATAAAATTACTCAGTCTAATGATGGAATTATGAAATTTTGGAAGAGGCTTTGTGCTCCCTCTATAACTAAACTAGAAAAGAGATTTATTGGATGATTCTAAAAGATTGAATTTCTCTATACACTCTAGTATCACTAAGATGTATGGAGATTCAAAGAAACATTTTTGGTGGGATAATATGAAGCATCAAATTTCTGATTATATATCAAGATGTTTTGTCTATCAACAGGTGAAGGTTGAAAATACAACATCTTCGAGGAGTCATGCAACCTCTACCTATTCCAACATGGAAATGGTATGACATAACTCTATATTTTGTCACTAGATTACCAAAAAAAGTATAAGAAATAATGATTTAATTTGGGTAATTGTGGATCGACTTTTCAAATCCACACATTTCCTCTCTATAAGGGATGATTTTCCACTGGAGAACCTTGAACGACTCTATATTAATGATGTTTTAAGACTTCATGGAGAACTAATTTAAATTGTGTCTGGTCATGATCCATGATATACATCTATATTTTTTAAAAGTCTTCAGAAATATTTAGACACTGAGCTACATTTTAGTGTAGCTTATCATCCTCAAACTGACGGGCAGTCTGAAAGGACCATTCAAACATTAGAAGACATGTTGTGATCATTATCACTTGACTTTAAAGGTATGTGGGATTATTATTTATCTTTATTATAGTTTTTCTGTGTTAATAGTTTACATTCATGTATTCAAATGGCACCATATGAAGCATTGTATGGAAAGAGATATCGTAGACCAACTTATTGAGATGAAGTGGGTGAGAGGAAGCTCATAGGCCCAGAGCTTGTGGAGGAAACAATAAAAAAGGTAAATTATTTTAAGACCCATATCAAAGAATCTAAAATTTAGCAAAATATATATTCCAATAATCATATGAAGGGTTTGGAATTTCAAGTGGGAGATCAAGCTTTTTTTGAAAGTATCTCCATAAAAGGGTTTTATAAGATTCGGAAATAAAGGGAAAATGATTCCTATGTATCTCAGAACTTTTGAAATTTTAAAGAGAATTGGAGATGTTTATTATCATTTAAAGATGCCACCAAGACTTTATAAAGTACACAATGTGTTCCACATCTCTTTTAAGAAAGTAAATGACATATCCAACACTTTCCCTTACTTCTAAAGGAATAGAATTTGACCCTGATTTATCTTATTTTGAAGAGATTATCCAGATTATAGATACTAAATAATATGTGTAGATGAATAAGCTGACTCGGTTTGTAAATTTAGTTTGGAAAAATCATAAAACTGAAGAGGTGATGTGGAAACCAGAGGAAATTTTGATGAAGAACTACCCAAATATTTTTATGAGGTGACATTCTAGAAATTTCAAGCATGAAATTTTTGAAGGAGAGGATAATGTTACACCCAATGATTTTATGGTATGTTTAAGAACCCGGATCTTCGTTTTAGGTATGTTTTTATTTTTTGGTCATTTTTGAGAAAAAGAAGAAAATCTGGAAATTTTCAAAGTACACGTCATGTAATTTATAAGTACACACCATGTACCTTGTCGCCACGTGAGGCTGTGTTCTGGCCATGTCTAGGCCACACAAATGGTGTGTAGGGGCGATGTGGAGGCCTCTTAAAGTGGCGTACGTAAAATACAAGTACACATTGTGTACCCCATAAGTACATGCCTTGTAATTTCTTTTTTTTTCATTAAACGGACCGGGGTCACGCTTAATCAACAGAATTGTATTATTCTCAAGGTTCTTCGACCAGGATCGTTCGTACGGCTGCGAACATCCTCCAAGCCCCCGATCCTCCGTTTGTTTTCCAAATTGACCGTCATTGATTGCGTTGGAATCGTAGCGGTGAGATCTTCCATCTTCTTGAGTTTCATTCCTTGATTTTCCCTCTTTCTCGAGATATCGTGGGTTGAACGTTTTGTGATTTTTCATAGATCTATGTCGTTCTAAGGAGAATCAAGCCTCGCAATTCAATTATATTGATCTCCTACCACCAAGGTAGGTGGTTTGCGCCTTAACTTTCGAAGTCTTTGATTTTTATGTGCACATTTCCACCAATACCCGTGAATGGGTTATTGCGTGTTTACCGTTTTTCCCTTGTTGTTTTCCTGCCTTTCTTGTATTCTTGTGTAGATCTAATTTGATCATGTTTGAGGATAATTTCTATGCTTGGATGTTTTTCCCATGCCTTGTTCTTGTTATGAATTTTGAGTTTTGTTATCCTTTGGCCGTTATACCTATTTTCCATGCCTTGTGACCGTAGGATGGAAGGATAATCTTGACATGCTTATTTTTCTATAGAATGGTTAGCCAAGTAGCTCTATAGGTTTACTTTGTCCTTATAGAATTATTATGCACCGACTAGCATGGGACTGTGAGAACCTGGTGCTCTAGACTATAAGGGATAGACCGAATGAGCTTCCCAGAGAGTCTTGGATATTATAGACTACAGGTGGGTAGACCGAGTGAGCTTCCTATGAGAGTCTTTGTTATTGTAGACTATAGGGGATAGACCAAGTGAGCTTCACAAAGAGTCTTGGATATTATATACTACAGGAGGGTAGACCGAGTGAGCTTCCTCAGAGAGTCTTTAATTTTTTGAATTTTCTTAAACCATTCCAGGCTAGAGGAGGAATTGACCGAGCGAGATTCCTCATAGAGTCTGGGATAGACCTGAGACTATATGAGGATTTGACCGAGTGAGCTTCCACGGAGAGTTTCTAGACCTTGGGTCTATAAGAGGGTTAGCCCGCATGATCTTCCTTAGAGATTCCCTGACTACCCTAGACTATATAGGGAATTGACCAAGTGAGCTTCCCTAGAGAGTCTTATAATTTCGTATGACCAAACCAGAGGGGTTAGGCTGAGTGCACTACCCAGAGGGTTGTTGGTACTTCTTGGATAGGACTAGAGGGGTTGGATGTGAGTACTTCTCAGAGGGGTTCATGTTGTGGTTAGATGTTTGCTTCACTGTTTCTTGTTGTTCTGTGGATTGATTACTGTTGTATATCATCCTATTACTGCATGCTAATTACTGCCTGTTGTTTACTATTACTGTTTACTGCTTACTGTACTATTACCTTCTATATTCTCACTAACTATTAGGCACAGATCTTCGGGTGGTTTCCTACTGGGATTTAGTCTCACACCATGACTGGGTTATTCTTTTGGGTCCAAACAGACTATGTTGTTGCAGGTATAGACAAGGGAAAGCACCCTTCGACTTCTGGTACTTGATTGCTTTAGAGTAGGAGAGCATGGGACCAAGCTTAGGCTTGCGATGTTGAGGAGCTGTTTATCTTTTCTTTTGTACTTGTTTTGGTACTGTTTGTATTTCCAGCATTGTGACCTATTTGGCTATTTTCCTAGATATGTATCATGCATCATTTCATATATATATATGTGTGTGTGTGTGTGTGTGTGTGTGTGCTCCAGTGGTTTATTATTTTAGTCTTCCTTTGTTTACTTGTTCATTGTTGTTATATATTTACTACTTCCACTATTACATGTTTTGTTTACTTCTGTTGTGTACTCTGCCAATGAGGGCATAATTTCCCCACTATCACACCCAAGGCCCTCGCTGCTAGTCGGCAGCCTCTGGCATTTGGGGAAATGCGCTTGAGTCCATGTGACCAACCGAATATGGGGCGCCTCTGGGTGGCTTCCAGAACCGAGACGTTACAAAGTGGTATCAGAAGAATTGTTTTCTCTTAATTTACTATTTGGAGCCTTTAGCCAGGGATAGGACGGATTCACTACTTGGTAATAAGCTGTTCCCGGGAGTTTCTAACCCATGTACAGGGAAAATCCAATCTACCTCTTTATTTTAGTTTTCTGTTTTGAGTTTTTATGGTTGATATGATTTCACCTAGAGTGATTCACATTCCTTATGTTGTTATTTTTGTGCTAGTGTGGTTCTACTTCTGTCGCAACCCGATGAGATGAGGGTATGCCATCTCATCCATTATATAGGCACTTGTTAGAAATCACATTCCATGAATTCTTGCCATGCCATCAAGGGTGCATTAGTGATTTCATGTTGTTGTGATAGAAGTTTTGTATATTGTACATGTTGTTGTGATAGATGCTTTGAAATAATCCCTGCTGTTTGATAGAGGAATTTTTTGTATTGTTCCTTGATTAAATGAAAGCTGAATTTTGGTTCTTGAGGTGTTATGGGACCTCATGAATCGGAACTTAGTGGGTCATTGACTTGTTTCCCTTGTATATGATATGTAGGATATTCCAAGCTTTGGTTCGCGGGGAGTATGGGCCCTCACAGATTAGAATTTGGAACCTTCATGTTTTTTTTCAATGTTTTCTGGGCTTCGGTGCAGTTTCTTAGCTACTGCCTGGAAAAACCCCGAATACATGGCATGTACTTGATTACACGTCATGTAGTTTTAAACCGTGTCAATGACTATGTGAGTAGAAACATAGGGTGGTGAAAAGGTTTTTAGAAACACGCTGTGTACATTCGTTACACATCGTGTAGTAGTGAGCCGTGTACCCGGTCGTGTCACTAACAACACGGGTCGGGAAAGCTTGTGTAGTACACACCGTGTTGGGTACGAACAAGCCATGTAGTCTTGTTCTAGGTACCCGACCGTGTCACGAAAAACATGGGATGGTGTTATCTCTCCTATACACACCGTGTTTGTTCGGAACATGTCGTGTAAGGGTTAGCCGTGTAGCTGGCCATGTAACTAACGACATTGGTCTTTGAAACCTTGTCTATTACATGTCGTGCCCTTCGTGAACACGCTGTATAGTCTAGGGTTAAGAGGACCGTGTGAGTTAGTCGTGTAAAGAGACTTGGGCAGGGGAATGGAGATGAAGTACACGCCGTGTGTGGGGACCACACATCGTGTAGTCTGGGGTGTTACACGACCAAAGGTGGAAGAAGTACACGCCCATTTAAATGTCCTTAAGGAGCACTCAGTGTAGTTTTTATACACGTTTTGTAGTCGAGTTTAGTGAAACTTGAGTGTTTCTTCCTCTTGTTCCCGTTTTTTACTCTTGTGTTCTCTGTCCTTGATAATCCTGATCTAAGGTGTGCTTTTTATCTTTTAGATCTATGCCTCTGAGACATCCTCTGTTCATACGTTAGCTGCCAGAAGGTGATTAGACATCAGATATGGCCGATCAGGGACCTCCTTCAGATCCTCCTGTGATGCCAGCCTTGGCACCAGCAGTTATACCCATTATAGGTGCTGATGCGCAGTGCAGGGAGGACTTCTTGAGGATGATGCAGACCTTTTAGGGAGCGCCGCCTCTTGCTCCGTTGATGGATGATTTGACGCGGGTTGTCCAGCAGTAGTAGCATCCTACTTTCTCAGGGGATGGAGGACCCCAGTCTGTAGAGTCATGGATAAGGGCCACGCTTACAATCTTCGAGCATCTGGCGGTACCTCCATAGAAGAGGGTGAAGCTTGCTACTTATATGCTCCGAGACACCGCCAAGAGGTTGTGCGAGGTGATCTCATAGTCAAGGCACCAGAAAAGTATGACTTGGGATGAGTTTTGGTGCATCTTCTATGATTACTTATACCCAGAGACCTTGAGGGCTAACTGATCCTGAGATTTTATGAGTCTCGAGCAGGGTACTCTTTCTGTTATGGAGTACTCGTCTCGTTTTACTGAGTTGCAGCACTTCACGCCGATTCTAGCAGGTGATGATTTGTTCCTTGCTAGAAAGTTTGAGGATGGTCTCAGGCAAGAGATCTGTTCCCATGTGTATATATTCAGGTTGACTTTGATATCCTCGATCGTCAACTAGGTGATGATCACTAAGCGCAATCTGAGGTATTATGGAGTAGTGTACCGGGGCGGTTCGATATCCAGATTCATTATTCCTCCTACTGATATCAGGAAACACCATAGGGAGTCTACTCAAGGATATCAGAGTAGGCGTAATGTATCTTTGGGCAGCCAGGTTGTATTTTACTAGTGTGGTAAGAGTGTGCATACTAAGACTTAGTGTCAGAGAGACCCAATGGAGTGTCGATCTTGCGGCAAGATGGGCCATCTTCATCGTTTTTGTCAGATCTTCTCGCCTACAGCTGGTGGTAGGGGTTCTTCTATGACCCCACGTACAAGAGATGTATCTCTAGTGTCTCATCAATCTTGGAACTGGAGTTCTTACAGCCGTTCGGGCTGAGGTGGAGGTCACGGCCACGGTGGTCAGTCACCAGGTTACCAGCGATAGCAGAGTGGATCAGCTCAGAGTGGTCAGCCAGGGGCGCAGGGCCACGGTACAGTCCATACCTTTGCTGTGGAGCAGACTTATTAGGAGAAATATCTCGACCCTTCCACAGTTCGAGGTACGATCTTAGTAGCCTTAGTTTTATCTTCATCCCTTTTCGATACTGGTGCTTCGCATAGTTTTATCTCTGTTTCTGTTGTGGAGAGCCTTGGGCTCTGTATCTTTTCATCTTCCGACATGTTGACTCTTGACACACTGTTGGGAACGAGGAAGTCTAGCGTACTTCAGTGCAGAGAGTGCCCTCTTGAGGTTTCATGGTGTCACTTCTTATGGGACCTCTATATACTAGAGATGACATGCAATGATGTCATTCTAGGTATGGACTGGTTAGATCCCTTCCAGGAATTTGTTGATTACTATCTCCGATAGGTGAGTTTCGTATCACCAGAGGGTGGATCTTTTCTCCATAGAGGTAGTGGGATGTCTAAGAGGGTAGAGCTGGACCAGAGAATAATGGTCTAGGAGGAGTTACAGCCCAGATTTCCAGTCTTTATCTGGATGACCAAGGGATTTCATAGTTAGACTTTCCTCCAATGGTGAATCATTTTAGGGATGTCTTTCCAGAGGACTTTTCAGGTTTGCCTCCAGAGCATGAGGTAGAATTTTCTATTGATCTCATGCCAGGAGCGGCACTAGTGTCCATTCCTCCTTATAGGATGTCTACACCTGAGTTTTAGGATCTCAAGAAGCAGTTGGAGGAGTTGCAGGCAAAGGGTTTCATCTGACCCAATACTTCTCCTTGGGGTTCGTCTGTCCTCTTTGCGAAGAAGGCAGACGGCACCCTTAGTCTTTGTGTGGATTATCGGAAACTGAAAGAGTTGACGGTCAAGAACTGATATCCCTTGCCGAGGATCGATGACCTCTTTGATCGGCTTCGAGGAGCTCGGGTGTTCTCGAAGATCAATTTGAGTTCCAGTTATCATCATTTGCACGTTAGGCCATCAAATATACCTCTTACAGCCTTCCAGAGCAGGTATGGTCTATATGAGTATACGGTCATGCCATTCGAACTCACGAATGCGCCAGCAGATTTTATGGCACTGATGAACCGAGTGTTCCATCCATACTTGGATTCATTCATGGTGATTTTCTGTGGACGATATCTTTGTGTACTCTCACACTCGACACGACCATGCTATCCATCTTGAGATTGTTTTGAGTACACTGATAGAGCATTAGTTTTATGTTAAACTCTCAAAATTCCACTTCTGGATGGAGTAGATTCACATCTTGGGTCACGTTATCTCAGAGACAGGAGTATCAGTAGACCCAGAGAAAGTGAGAGTTATAGTTTCTTGGGAGAAACCAAAGAATGTATTTGAGGTACGGAGTTTCCAAGGGCTGGCTGGATACTACATGCATTTCATATAGGAATTTTCACGCCTTGCAGCACTGCTGACAGGCCTGACCAAGAAAGGTGTGAGGTTCTTATGGTCGGATTCTTGTGAGACAACCTTTTAGGAGCTGAAAGGGAGGTTGACTTCAGCACTAATACTAGTCTTTCTAGAGCCGAGAAAGAGCTATATAGTCTATTGCGATGCTTTAGGTATCAGGATAGGAGTTGTGCTTATGCAGGGAGATAGAGTCGTTGCGTATGGGTCTTGGCAACTGAGGCCACATGAGAAAAACTACCCAACACACGATCTGGAGTTGGCAGCTATTGTTCATGCCTTACACTATTGGATACATTACCTTTTGGAGAGCACTTTTTGGTGTTTACTGACCACAAGAGTCTCAAGTACATCTTCATTCAGCGTGATATGAATCTGAGACAGTGTAGGTGGGTCTAGTATCTTCAGTCCTTCGACTTTGAGATTTCCTATATGCCGGGAAAGGGCAACGTAGTGGCTGATGCGTTAAGTAGAAGAAATCAGATTCAGGCAGTTTAGGAGGCCAACAGTGAGTGGCAGCGTATGGCTCTGTTATCTGAGATGCATTTAGAGGTGCATGAAAAACAAGGGCAGAATTTTCTATCTTCTATAGTTGTTACCTCTACCCTTCTTGATTGGGTGTGGATGAGGCTACTATCAGAATCAGAAGGCCTAGTCCTGAAGGAGAGTGTGTCAGAAGAGGACCCTCTTTCTAGATGGACAGTGGGTGAGGATGAGATCTTTCATTTCCAGAGACGCGTATGGGTGCCAGTAGACATACGCGAGGAGCTGATGCGGGATTTTCATTCCTCAGTTTGGGCAGTTCATCCTGGTGTCACCAAGATTTATTGTGATATACACCGCCAGTACTGGTTTCCAGGTATGAAGAGAGATGTTTCTGGGTTCGTCATGAGATGTTCTACTTTTCAGTAGGTGAAAGCGAAGAATTAGTGACCAGCGGGGTTTTTACAACAGTTACCCATTCCCGAGTGGAAGTGGAATGATGTCGTGATGGACTTCGTGACTGGGTTACTGAGGTCGCCTTGAGGGAGTGATGATATTTCGGTTGTCTTTGAAGGACTTACGAAGGTTTCTCATTTCTTGCCGATCAAGGAGACCTTCAGTGTTGATGAGCTGGACTTGTTGTACATCTGAGAGATTTTATGTATTCATGGAGTTCCACACTCCATTATTTCATACATGGATGCATGTTTTACTTCTCGGTTCTATAAGGGGCTTCAGAAGGCTTTGGGTACACAGGTACTTTTGAGTAGAGCATAGCATCCCCAAACAGATGGCCAGTCTGAGCGTACGATCTAGGTGCTTGAGGATATGCTTTGAGCTTGCATTCTAGAATTTGGTGGTTCTTGGGAGAATCATATTCTTCTTGTGTAGTTTTCCTATAACAACAGTTTTCAAGAGACCATTCAGATGGCACCTTATGAGGCTTTGTACGGTAGGCCATGCCGATCACCTTTGGGCTGGATGGAGGCAGGAGAAGCATCTTTGTTGGGTCCTCGTCTTGTTCAGGAGACCTCAGATCAGATGGATTTGATTCGGAAGAGGATGGATACAACACAGTCTCGACAGAAATCTTATGCTGATCAACGAAGACGACCTCTGGAGTTCGTGGTCAGGGATCAGGTTTTCCTGCATGTCGCACCGAGGATGGGACACAAGAAGATTCAGAGATAGGGTAAGCTTTCACCGCGGTATGTCGGGCCATTTGAGGTGTTGGAGAGATTTGGTCCGGTTTCCTATCGGTTGCAGTTACCTCATAGGTACTGGGCAATGAACAATGTCTTCCACGTTTCTCAGCTCAGACGTTACTTTTTAGACCCATCTCATGTCTTTCAACCTGAGGAGGTTGAGCTCAAAGCGGATGTGTCGTTTGAGGAGCATCATATCCAGATTTTTGATCGCAGTATGATGGTTCTTTGTGGTTGATCTATTCCTCTGGTATGGGTGCTATGGAAACATGGGCGAGTACAGGACGAGACCTGGGAGAGGGAGGTCGATGTACGATCACAGTGGCCAGAGCTGTTTAGGTTTTCTTCTTCTACGCCTTTCTAGGGAAATTCAGGGATGAATTTCTTTAAGGGGGGAAGATTTTAAGAACCTGGATCGTCGTTCCAAGTATGTTTTTCCTTTTCTGGTCTTTTTTGAGAAAAAGAGGAAAATCTGGAAATTTTCAAAGTACATGTCGTGAACTTTATAAGTACACGCCGTGTACCTTGTCGCCATGCGAGGCCGTGTGTTGGCCATGTCTGATCCACACACATGTTGTGTAGGGGAAATGTGGAGGCCGCTTAAAGGATAGTACAAAAAATCCAAGTACATGCCGTGTGATTTCTTTTTTTCATTAAACGGATCGGGGTTGTGTCTAATCGACAGAATTGTCTTCTTCTCAAGTTTCTTCAACCGGGAGCATCCGTACGGCCGTGAACATCCTCCGAGCCCCCAAGCCTCCGTTTGTTTTATAAATTGACCATTTTTGATTGTATTGGAACCGCAGTGGTGAGCTCTTCCTTCTTCTTGAGTACCATTCCTTGATTTTCCCTCTTTCTCGAGATATTGTGGGTTGAACATTTTGTGCGTTTTCATAGATCTATGCCATTCTAAGGAGAAAAAATCCACATGGTTCAAGTATATTGATCTCCTAGCACCAAGGTAAGTGGTTTGTGCCTTACCTTTTGAATACTTTGAGTTTTATGTGCAAATTTCCACCAATACCCCTGAACGGGGTATTGCGTGTTTACTGTTTTTCCCATGTTGTTTTCTTACCTTGATTTTATGCTTGTGTAGAGGTAATTTGATCATTTTTGTGGATAATTGCTATGTTGGGATGTTTTTACCATTCCTTATTCTTGTTATTACATTTGGGTTTTGTTAGACTTTGGTCGTTATACCTGTTTTCCATGCCTTGTGACCGTAGGATGGAATGATAATCTTGACATGCTTGTTGTTCTGTAGAATGGTTAACCAAGTAGCTCTATAGGTGTACTTTGTCCTTATAGCATTATTATGCACTGAATGGCATGGGACTGTGATAACCTGGTGCTCTAGAATATAAGGGATAGACCGAGTGAGCTTCCCAGAGAGTCTTGGATATTATAGACTATATGAGGGTAGACCGAGTGAGATTACTCAGAGAGTCTTGGTTATTGTAGACTACATGGGATAGACCGAGTGAGCTTCTCAGAGAGTCTTGGGTATTATAAACTAGAGGAGGGTAGACCGAGTGAGCTTCCTCATAGATTCTTTACTTGTTTGAATTTTCTTAAACCATTCCAGGCTAGAGGAGGAATTGACCGAGTGAGCTTCCTTAGAGAGTCTATGATAGACCTGAGACTATAGGAGGAATTTACTGAACGCTTATCATTAATGTTTTATCTAATGAATCATACACATATCTGAATATATAAAAATAAGACAAATAAATCCTATATAAGTTCATTAATAACATATAATTTTAATTTTGGATAACTATTACCATTTCGCATGATCTTTTGTATATGCATACAAGTGAACCAATCAGGAAAATTAAGGAAACGAACACTTCTGAATGATGAAATTGAATATTATAACTCATCAAAAAGACCCTAAATGAATTTAATAAAATTATACTAAATAAAATAATTTTTAATAAGTTCTAAATTAAATTATTAATGAATCTAATTTCGTTATCTAGGATATTAAGTACAAGTGGGGAATTCTTTTGGACATAAGGTAAGTTTTTCTTCCTAAACAACCATTTTTCCTTCAAGATATGATTTATCTCTATTTACCCCAATGTAATTATTAATTATTCTTATGTAATCACCCTAAATTTTATTTCTATGTTCTAAATATATTTACCTAGCTCAATTATCCTTTCTTTTATGGGTAAATACACGTTATATAAGGTTCTTTTTTCAATTACTCATGATAAGAAAGCCCGATTAAATTGGACTTCCCAATTTCTTACAAATTTCAAGTACAATCCATAATATATATTAATCCTCCAATATTTTTATAAAATATCTATTTTTATCATGAAAAACTATCTTATTTCATTTTTGGTTTTATGCCAACAATTATACCTTAGTTTGATTTAAAGACTCATTTATATTTTCTCTTAAACCGCACTGAACTTTCTCATTTCTAAAGTTTCTCAAACAATATTTTTATATGTTTCACTTAAATTTCAAAAAAAAATTATAGATATTATTTTAATATTCCTAAAATATAACTATTTTTTCTTTTCTGGGATATAAAATTTTATAATCCAATTTTATGAAAAATACAAAAAAAAATCAAAAGAACTCTTCTTTGTAAAGTAAAAAAGGTTGTTTTGTCTCAAGAATTTCACAATAATTTTATTAGATTAATTTAAATTATTTTAACACCATCTATTTAATATTATTCTTAATTTATATTTATCTCTTATGTTAGCATATACCATATTTTATTGAATGGTTTATGATTATTTTTTAGGACGTACTATCTTGATATTAGTCAATATATTACTCTAGATAGTTTATGATTATATTTATTGATTGGGAAAGTTATTAAATTTCATATATTAGTTTCACTGTGAATTTATATTTTAATTATGTTTCACCCCTTTCACATGAGTAATGAAATAGACTTAGTAAGTGACAGGTGGGGCCCACTATAACCCATCGATGCAACGGTAGGTCTCATTAGACAAATGAGACCAGTTTTTACCCATTTATGTATAGTTTATTGGTCGAATCCTTGACGGTATGTTTATGATGTTCAAAATTATGTATTCCCTCATTATGATACTATTCATTGATATTCCATGTGATTATTCGACTAGTATAATATCCTTCATTAATTTTCTTTCTCATGTGATTATTTCTGGAATTATTTAATCAGATTTTATTCTTACCAGATTATGATCGAGATTACATTTTAATGGAATGTCTTTTTAGTTATTCACCATCCCTTATTGTTTATGCTTATTTATAATAGCTTCCACTATATTGGTTACCCATATTGAGCATCTAAACTCACCCATTTCTTATGTTTTATTTTTTCTAGGATGTGAACATGTATATTATGAATGACTTGGAGGGATAATCTAGGATTTTATGGGTGTTTCCAATGGATTTTCTATGTAGTTTTTCCTTTATAAGTTTTAATGAAACAAATATTTTTGTATCTAGTTTTCCAAATCTACTAAACTATTCGGTTCTTTGGGATGTGATCTCTTTTTCATAGTACTAATGTAATTAAGTAAGGCACATGCTCCAATAAATTTGGTTCGGGGACTTTATATATCAACTCCATTGAAAATATCATCTCTATACCTAAATTCTTGGATCAAGATAAGGCCATACTGATAGTTTATCATATGGAAATATAAGTTGATAAATGGTGGACATTGATAAAAAAATATGAATTATGATTATTAGATTGAATCAAAACTGTGAAAAGAATATCAAAAAATGTTTTTCAATAAATATATTCCTCATAATCACTGACTTAAAATTAAGATGGATTTCCTTAGCCTTATGAAGAAGGAAGATGAATCCATTGGGTAGTATGAGGTGAACTTCACAAGGATTGCACGATATGACTCAAAAATTTTCATTAAACCCAAAAGTAATTTGACCACTTATTTAGTGCGATAAATCCAAGTCTAAGAAATTAATTAACAACTCAAGACATTGACAACTATGAGGAAATTGTCTGATGTTCCCTCAAATTTTAAATGGAGATTCGGGAATTTCATGAATATCATGGGTTAGGAGATTGGAAGAAGATAATGTATTTTAATTCTAGAATTGTGCTAGAGAAATCCAATGGGGGAAAAATTACAACACCCCGCTTGTCAAAAGTGCGGGGAAAACCTTCCCAAAAATTTCTTAAAGGGAAAAAGGAATCTATTTAGGTGAAAAAAGGAAGGGACCCTAACTGGAGAATTCCAACTGGAAAATTACACCAATGTGATATAGGAAAGGAATGGTCTAGTCAACCCTCAACTTGTTATCCAATTATTCAACTTCAAGGAACCAAGAAACTATGTTAATCAATTCACTAATATAAGGTTTGTCAATGGAAACAGTCACCAACAACCTCCAAGGACTAGAGAGTAAGGATGATCATATACCAATACAACTACTAAGGTGGATCCCAATAATTATGTGATGATAGGTATACTGGTTATTAATTAAATAATAGAGAATGCACTATTTGATTTTGGTTTTATGAATTATTAATATCATGAATGTTTAATAAAACTATTCAAACACCACCTAAAAACATGAAGGTAGAACTATCAGTGAAAGTGTAAAATGGGGAAATTATTTCATCCCAAGTATATAACTTGACCCATGTCTATATTTACGGGCTAAAATTACCATCAAACCTTGTGATTCTCCCTTTAGAAAAATTCAATGCAATTTTGGGTATGGATTGAATTTTCTTATACATAGACAACATAAATTGATGAGAGAAGTAAATCACCCTCCTTATCGTAAATCACCCTCTAATTCTACAAAAGTTCAAGGAGGATGAATCTCTTTTGGTATCATCATCTCAAGAATGGATACTATTTATTGATGAGCAAGCATTTCTTGATCAAATGATTGAGGATAAGGAAAATATCATCATTGATGACATTCCCATTATAAGGGAATATGTTGATGTGTTTCCAAAATAATTTCATGGTCTTCCTCCAAGTCGTTAGGTTGATTTCTAAATTGATATTATGACCGAAGATTTTCCAATATCCAAGACTCAATATAAAATGGCCATTATTAAAGTTGAATAGATGAATAAGTAACTATAGGAGATTCTGGATAAAGGTTTTATACACCAAAGTGCTTCTCCATGGTGTGTACCTATAACATCCTGGTTCCATAGGTCACCTAGAGGTGCCTCGTACCAAGTTGGTCACATGGCCTCAAGTGCATTTCCTCAAATTCCCGAGGTAGCCAACTAGTAGAGAGGGAATTGGGTGTGATAGTGGGAAAATTATTCCCTCATTGGAAGAGTAAAGCAGTGGAAACAAATAGATAAAAAAACAGATGTAGTAATAATACCATACAATAGTAAACAGTAGAAGACTGAAGAAATAAACAACTAGAGCACATATATAAATGATGCATGATATGTATGTCTAGGAAATCAGCCAAACAAGTCACAATGCTGGAATACATTACTAAATAAAAGTACAAAGAAAACAAATAAACTCTAATAGCATCACAAGCCTCAGCTTGGTCTCATGCTCTCCAGCTCCACAGCAATCAAGTACCTGAAGTAGAAGGGCTCTTTCCTTTATCTAGACCTGCAACAATATAATCTACTTGGGCTCAAAATCATGACCCAAATAGGGTGTAAGATGAATCCTAATAGACAACCACCCAAATATTTGTGCCTAATAGTCAGTGACTGTATATGGCAGGCAATAAGAAAAATGAAGCAGTAAACTAGGAAGTACTCAAAAGTAAAAAAATTTACAGTTTCAATTACATCCAAATTCATTTATTAGTTAATTAACCAATAATAATAAGTAACCCTCTGGGATTTACTCACATCCTAATGCCTCTAGTTCAACCAAACAAACACAAGCAACCCTCTAGGAAGTTCTCACATTCTAACCCCTCTGGTTCAGCTTTAGCAAAGACACTCTAAGGAAGCACTCACCATCAATTCCCTTTGTGGTCTCTTATCGGTAACTATAGACACTCTAGGGAAGCAATAAATGTAAAATTACCCTTATGGTCTCATAATGAGGAACTATAGACACTCTTAGGGAGCACAAATTCTACCCCCCCCCCCCCCCCCTCTATGGTCTCACATCATAATAGTAAACAAACACTCTAGGAAATCCCTCAACATCCATTTCTCCTATAGTCTACTACAATAGGTTCCCGCAGCCCTATATAAGTCGATCATGCACAAACTATATATGGCAGGAAATGTAAACCTCCATAACTAATTGGATAAATAGTCTATAGCATCTCACATCATGTCATATATAAATCACTCCACCCTAACAATACTAGGAATGGAAAACAAATCAGCCTAACAAAAAAATCTAGAACAAATGGTCAATATCAATCAAAAAATGGGAAACACATCTATAGCAAGGTAAATAACCCTATTTAAAATCATAAATCCTATACTCAAGAACACAAGGAATAAAAAGAAATAACAGGTCTAAAAACCATTAACATGCAATACCCTAAACAAGGGTATTGGTTACTTTTGCACATAAAACTCAAATACTAATATAGAAAGTCACAAACCACCTACCTCGGCGTTGTACAATCAATATACGTGGTCCTCGGGCCTTGAATCTCCATAGAACTCCATAGATCAAAAAAATGTCTAAAATTTTTAATAGAGGATATCTCACGAGAGAGAAAAAATCTAGAGATGATCCTCTAGAAGAAGGAAGATATAGATGTGGAGATTCCAACGCAATCGACAGCAGTCGACTCAGAGAATGGATGGAGAGTTAGGGGATCAGAGAAGAATTGGTGGTCTCGTTCACTCATGAATGAGACAGATGAATAAGAAGGGTGTTTTTTCGATTAGACGCAACCCCGATCTGTTTAATGAAATAAAAAAGAAGTACATGGTGTGTGTCACATACATAGATTATTTTAAATGTATTTTTATTTTACTTTCCATTAATGCTTTGTTTTGGGGGGTTTCCAAAGTTTTTATAGAGAATAGGTGAGTTTTCATGAATTGGGCCAAACCGTGAGCCCAATTCCAGATTTAAAAATAAATTTTGTTTCTTTTATAACTTATTCATTTTTTAATATTTTTTACTAATTCCAACTCCTAAATGTCCTCCACTAATATATTAACACCAAAATTAAAATTTGGAGCCTTTGGAAATCCATAACAAAGGTGTATATGGGTTTTTATTTAAGGGATTGGGCCTGCCCGAAAGCCCAATTCCAGTTTTAAAAATAAAATTTGATTAGTTAATAACATATTCATTTTTAAGGGTTTTTCGGTGATTCGAAGCCCCAAACACGCCCCTTGAACCCAGCCGCGCGTCCAATATCCTCCCACACTCGTTTCAGCTCATGTTCATCGCGGTTTAGGTCGAAAGTTCTTAAGAACTCAAATTTCGGGCAGATTTATAAAGGTAATTTGTTTCCTTCATAACTCCTTCGATTCTTACTCTTTTTCCCCCATTCAAATTCCTAAATGATCTACCTATTCTTTTTTGAACCGACCGTGAAGGTTTGAGTATTTGTGAAATCAGCTACTGGTATTTTGGGGGGCAATTTCTACAAGATATTTTAAGTAAGTTGTTCTCCTCCTTTCTTCTTTCAATTTGTTTAGGGTTACATCCAATTTAGTTAGGGTTTCTTCCATTATAATTGTGGTTCTTAATGTCCAGGAAGTAGGGTTTAAAATTTAAGGTTTTATATTGTGTTTTATGGTCTGAAATTCTGGTTTTAGGTCTGGTTTAGCTTTCTTGAGGTGCGGCGGTGGTGCGTTTGGGTTTTCGCACAAAGGATTCAAGGGTTTCCTTGGTTTTGGTAGGTGATTCCATTGTGTATGAAATATTTGTGAATTGGATACTATTTTTATGGTATTTTCATTCTTATTAAATTTTATTATTTCTGAAAAATATAGTTTTAGTGGTGTTTGTATTTAAAATGAATCCTAAAGGCCAATTTCATGTGAAATTGGGGGTTTTTCATAGAAATGTATTATTAGTTTAATTGGGGCTGCCCTATAAGTAACTAGTTGATTTTATTGAAGTATAATAGGGATAAAAATACTGTTTTTAATGATTGTCCCTTGTGTTGTTGCTGAAAAATCTGGTTTTAATGGTGTTTGTGAACCACATGAAATTCTAAGAGTTGTGTTGTGTAAAAATGGAGACTTTGCAATGATGTCGTTTCTTGAACTATATAGGGTTGCCCTAAAAATGATTTTGTGTTTTAACTGAATTGTAGTGGGATATCCTTTATGTTTTGGAAACTTAAATATGTGCACATAGTATGCAAGTGAGGTTTATAAGGTGTTTTGTGTCCGAAACACTATGAGATTTTGAGGAATTGTTTTATGAAAAATCTAAGTGTTTTGTTGCGTGTTTTAAGTGGTATAAAATGTGATAGATACTGTATTGGTTGTGATTGACCAGTAATGGTGTTTTATATGAAAATTTTTTTATGTTGCATGCTGAAATTGATTGATCACAAAAGGGGAAGCCTGGGTACCTAGGTGGGGCGGATTTGTACTAGTACGGCTAGTGGACCGGATGGGTTTTGTCCCTGTTTCACTTAGCATTTGGATAACGACAACTCTAACTAAACTATGTGGATGATTATTGGGGACCACTAGGTTATGGGTTTGTTCCCTACTAGTGGCTCATGCATGAGAAAGGATTTTTCTATGGTTACTTTACACTGAGGTACGAGGTACATAGGGCCCAAGACAACCTAGTGCCTAGGGGTGTTCCCAATGTTGTTGCTCATTGGATTTGTAGTATCTACCCATGTCTTAGGGTGTGTTTGGAAGTAAATTATAGTATCTAACATTTCTATTTTAATGTGTTAGTATTCTAAAAAATTTTGGATTGAAAACTATTTTCAATTAGAGGTTTCATTTCTTGAAATTTGAACACTACTTTTCCTTGCGTTTAAAAACTGCTTGCTTTTTCACATTGTATTTCTTACTCTTTGGAATCATTGGGTGGTATCCTACTGGGCTTAGTCTCACACCCTACTTAAACCCCTTGGGTGTAAGTAGACTTGGTTATGTTTGATTCAGGTAAAGGAAAGGCTAAGGGTGATGGCGGTTCATGGTGTTAGTTCCCATTCTTGGTGCGGAGTTGTGGAGATAACTTGGGGGCGATGACCCCTAGTTGTGTGGAGTCATTGGGGCTGTCTTAATGCTATAATTATTTTTATTTGGACCACTTGTATAATCTTTAAACCAATGTACTCAGTTTTGGTTTTCACTTAAGTCTTGTTTGGCTCAAAAATTTCAGATTTATATTATGGATTGTTTTTAATGTTTTATGCTTTCATACTCGGGTAAATCGTTCCCAAACCTATATTAATGATACCCGGGCACTTGTGCCAGCCCGTGGGGATAGGGAACGCCCTTCGGGTCATGTCACGGGCTGGGTTTGGTGCTGGTTTTTGCGGTGACCAGATTCGGTTCGTGACAAAATGGTATCAGAGGAGGTTCACTCCATGGGTCATGTTATTTGGGGAAGAGTCAGCATAGTCTGGAGCTAGGATTTTTGGGACTTGAAATTTCTGTCACGGGTAGTGTGCCTGGCCAGCACACCTCATGAAGGGATTCAAGTCACCATGGTAAGTATTGATTTATCTGAGTGCTTTGGTTTTCTTGGTTTAATTATGACTATGGGAAATGAAAAGAGAGTTGGGAGAATAATCTCAGTGAGCTCGCAGGGCCTGGCAAGCCATGTGGAGCCATGGATATTTCGCTAGAATACTCTCTGTGACGGTGAAGTGATTGGGATATGGCTGCCAACCATATGTCCAAGTCCCCACCGAAACTAGTTTCCTCTTGCATTGTTTTGTGCTTTAGTTTTGAAATCTTAGCACTTTGGTTTTAAGGTAACTTGGTTTTAAGAAGTGTAAAGTTTTTATGAAATTATTTTCAAATAAAGAGGGAATGGTTTGGTTTATAAAATGGCGGAACTGAATTTTCAGAATTGTTTTGAAATGTAAAATGGTGTGCTTACACCTCTTTGAAAGCAGGAACTATATTGAATTTGGTTTTGAAATGCGTTTCCAATAGAGTTTTCTAAACAATTAGAGTGTGTTTTAATGGGATGATATGTTTCGAAATTGATGTGAATAACTTGAAAGTGAGTTCTTTTATAAATGGTTGTGTCCTTATGAAATTTTTTGTAAGATGTGAATTGGGATTTCGATCTCATTGTTAGCAGTTTTGAGAAAAAGCTTGGGTTGGTTGACCATTTTGTTTTTGAAAAGTGGAAGGAAGTTTTGTTTTACCCTTTGGTATTTCCATTAGTGACCACATGCATGGGGTTATATGGGATGATGGATGGTTGATGGCATGACTGAATGAGTGCTGGGATGGATATGAGGAGGGTGCCCGGTGTGGCACAAAAACATGCATGTGTGAGGCCCATGGGGTACCATTGGTGGATACGATTACTGCTAAACCGTTTGTTTTTAATGAATTGGTTTTAAAGAAAAACATGATGCATTGATGAATAGTTTGGTATGGTTTGTATTATGGGTTTTTGAAAATGTTAATGTCATGGGAGGTTTTGAGTTCAAGAACCCCTTCTGTTTGAACTGTGTTTTGGGTTTGTGTTTGGTCGGTAAGCTGTGTTGTAGGGACAGTTAGTGGTATCTTTTGAAAAAAAAAAATTGGGATGTCTTTACGGTGGTTCCCTTCATGTGTTTGGATCTGGTTTGTGGCATGTTTTGACCAATAGACCAGCTTGTTTGGGTCCTTGGGTTCTCTCATTGGATAAGGTACGCCCCCATTAAGGTTTAATGCACAACTGAAGTGCAACCCGTTTTGTTTCGCCATTGGAAAATCCTCCAGTTGATCAATATAAAGAATATTTTATCGAACATTTCTTTTATTGAGTCTACACCCATTCATTTCGCTGATTTGTGGATCCTCTTGTAGTTGGATAGTGCTTGTGGAAGGTTGAAAGAGACCTTAGTTTCTTAAGTTTCCTGATTCATCAAAGGTGGGAGTGTTCTTTCGTTGTTAGTACAGATGAGTGTCTTGATGTTGTCTAAGAGGGCCTCTGGGTTCTTTATAGTTTCATTGAAGAAAGAGTTATTATTAAACAACCAATTTTGAGATTTAGGTCATGATATGATATTGTGTCCACTTTTTGGACTTATATGTTGTTTAGGGACTTTGAATATGGTCTCGTTCCATGTATTGTTTCTATCAATCGTCAGGGTCATGTTCGGTGACGCATTGTGATGTTGTGTGCTCTTTTGACCATAAAGGTGAAGGTCACACAATCCTTTAAGGTTCTATGTTATGTTGGGATTGTGTCTCCCTTGGGAAAAACATTAAATCCTCTATCTTAGAGGAAGGTGTTTATACGTTTCTTTCCCTTCTGTTGTTTCTCACCCAAAGAAACAAGGTGCGATGTGTGTGCATCTTCTGATCCCTTGTTTCAATGAAATGTCTGGTTTTGGTAAAGTGGGTTATGGAGTGTGTTATGTCTTGATAAACCCATCAGGGTATGCAGTGTAGTTGTTTGTGGCACTGAAAGAAGAAGTTCCACATAGGGGTTTCAACAGCCTAACTGCGTGGCCGAAGATGCTTCAATATTTTGAGCTCCAGCCATAGGTCCCGGAGAGAAGCTGGCGCGTAGTCAGGGGAACACCAGTGTCTTTTAAACACTTGTACAAAGTCCTATCCTTAGTATGAAAGATAGGAACAGTTTAAACCTATGGTTTCATCATCTTCCTTCTGTTGTTCTCATTCGGTGGAAATAGGTAGAGGGCCTTGTACCCATGTCATCGCCTAATGTTTTTCCCTCCCACGTTGGTTTCCATTGAGTCATTAGAGAATGGTTGGAAATTTGGCTAGAAAGTTTGAGCACAAATTTTGTGCATGATTAGTAGTGTCAGTGTGCTAGGAAGCCACGTTCAAATAATGATCAGCATAGTTAGTGCATGGTTTCCCAAATCGTGCGGACTGACCCTGCACCCTTTCCAAATCTTAAAAAAAAATGGGTCTTTTTGTGTCGGCCCATGCTGGTCAGTTAAGATGGTTGTTTCTTGTGGTGGGAAGACCCACTGTGGGTATCATGTATATTATTTTGTAAATTTCTAATTTATGTATACCCCTTGTAGTAGGGAGTCTGTTTGGGCCTCCCCCTATTAGTGTCTTGATTCTGTCTCGGGAAAAAAAAAAATTAAGTTGTCTCTTATGGTGGGGAGCCCATTTGTGTCTCTTCATACGAGTAACTCATATTTTTCCTTGGTTTTGTATGGGAAGTAGGTATTATCATTTGGATATATCTAACTACCTACATCTTTCTTTGGTAAAAATTGATATTGGAGAGTGACCAATGGTTTAGTTATAGTAGGGAAAGTGTAACCATGTTCGATGTTGTCGTTTTTTTGGGTAAATTGATTGAGTGTTGTTCAGATTGTGTTAGAGGAGTTTTCATTTGGGATAAAGATTGAATGTGCTTTATTCGTTCAGGAAAGGGGTGTAAGTCAGGTTTGTGAGAGTATTCCTTCCTTCATTGATCACTGGAGGTTTTATGGCCTTTGGGGGAGAAACCTGGCAAGAGAGTACCACTTGGTTTCTCAGTTGGGTTTGGTTGTTGCTTTGGCCTTACTGTGACTTTCCGGGGCGGAAAGTTTTTATGGTAGGGAGAATTGTCACATACATAGATTATTTTAAATTTATTTTTATTTTACTTTCCATTAATGCTTTGTTTTGGGGGGTTTCCAAAGTTTTTATAGAGAATAGGTGAGTTTTCATGAATTGGGCCAAACCGTGAGCCCAATTCCAGATTTAAAAATAAATTTTGTTTCTTTTATAACTTATTCATTTTTTAATATTTTTTACTAATTCCAACTCCTAAATGTCCTCCACTAATATATTAACACCAAAATTAAAATTTGGAGCCTTTGGAAATCCATAACCAAGGTGTATATGGGTTTTTATTTAAGGGATTGGGCCTGCCCGAAAGCCCAATTCCAGTTTTAAAAATAAAATTTGATTAGTTAATAACTTATTCATTTTAAGGGTTTTTCGGTGATTCCAAGCCCCAAACACGCCCCTTGAACCCAGCCGCGCGTCCAATATCCTCCCACACTCGTTTCAGCTCATGTTCATCGCGGTTTAGGTCGAAAGTTCTTAAGAACTCAAATTTAGGGCAGATTTATAAAGGTAATTTGTTTCCTTCATAACTCCTTCGATTCTTACTCTTTTTCCCCCATTCAAATTCCTAAATGATCTACCTATTCTTTTTTGAACCGACCATGAAGGTTTGAGTATTTGTGAAATCAGCTACTGGTATTTTGGGGGGCAATTTCTACAAGATATTTTAAGTAAGTTGTTCTCATCCTTTCTTCTTTCAATTTGTTTAGGGTTACATCCAATTTAGTTAGGGTTTCTTCCATTATAATTGTGGTTCTTAATGTCCAGGAAGTAGGGTTTAAAATTTAAGGTTTTATATTGTGTTTTATGGTCTGAAATTATGGTTTTAGGTCTGGTTTAGCTTTCTTGAGGTGCGGCGGTGGTGCGTTTGAGTTTTCGCACAAAGGATTCAAGGGTTTCCTTGGTTTTGGTAGGTGATTCCATTGTGTATGAAATCTTTGTGAATTGGATACTGTTTTTATGGTATTTTCATGCTTATTAAATTTTATTATTTCTGAAAAATATAGTTTTAGTGGTGTTTGTATTTAAAATGAATCCTAAAGGCCAATTTCATGTGAAATTGGGGGTTTTTCATAGAAATGTATTATTAGTTTAATTGGGGCTACCCTATAAGTAACTAGTTGATTTTATTGAAGTATAATAGGGATAAAAATACTGTTTTTAATGATTGTCCCTTGTGTTGTTGCTGAAAAATCTGGTTTTAATGGTGTTTGTGAACCACATGAAATTCTAAGAGTTGTGTTGTGTAAAAATGGTGACTTTGCAATGATGTCGGTTCTTGAACTATATAGGGTTGCCCTAAAATTGATTTTGTGTTTTAAATGAATTGTAGTGGGATATCCTTTATGTTTTGGAAACTTAAATATGTGCACATAGTATTCAAGTGAGGTTTATAAGGTGTTTTGTGTCCGAAACACTACGAGATTTTGAGGAATTGTTTTATGAAAAATCTAAGTGTTTTGTTGCGTGTTTTAAGTGGTATAAAATGTGATAGATACTGTATTGGTTGTGATTGACCAGTAATGGTGTTTTATATGAAAATTTTTTTATGTTGCATGCTGAAATTGATTGATCACAAAAGGGGAAGCCTAGGTACCTAGGTGGGGCGGATTTGTACTAGTACGGCTAGTGGACCGGATGGGTTTTGTCCCTGTTTCACTTAGCATTTGGATAACGACAACTCTAACTAAACTATGTGGATGATTATTGGGGACCACTAGGTTATGGGTGTGTTCCCTACTAGTGGCTCATGCATGAGAAAGGATTTTTCTATGGTTACTTTACACTGAGGTACGAGGTATATAGGGCCCAAGACAACCTAGTGCCTAGGGGTGTTCCCAATGTTGTTGCTCATTGGATTTGTAGTATCTACCCATGTCTTAGGGTGTGTTTGGAAGTAAATTACAGTATCTAACATTTCTATTTTAATGTGTTAGTATTCTAAAAAAATTTGGATTGAAAACTATTTTCAATTAGAGGTTTCATTTCTTGAAATTTGAACACTACTTTTCCTTGCGTTTGAAAACTGCTTGCTTTTTCACATTGTATTTCTTACTCTTTGGAATCATTGGGTGGTATCCTACTGGGCTTAGTCTCACACCCTACTTACACCCCTTGGGTGTAAGTAGACTTGGTTATGTTTGATTCAGGTAAAGGAAAGGCTAAGGGTGATGGCGGTTCATGGTGTTAGTTCCCATTCTTGGTGCGGAGTTGTGGAGATAACTTGGGGGCGATGACCCCTAGTTGTGTGGAGTCCTTGGGGCTGTCTTAATGCTATAATTATTTTTATTTGGACCACTTGTATAATCTTTAAACCAATGTACTCAGTTTTGGTTTTCACTTAAGTCTTGTTTGGCTCAAAAATTTCAGATTTATATTATGGATTGTTTTTAATGTTTTATGCTTTCATACTCGGGTAAATCGTTCCCAAACCTATATTAATGATACCCGGGCACTTGTGCCAGCCCGTGGGGATAGGGAACGCCCTTCGGGTCATGTCACGGGCTGGGTTTGGTGCCGGTTTTGGCGGTGACCAGATTCGGTTCGTGACAGTGTGTTCTTTAAGGGTACTTGGCATGTACTTTCTTTAACCAGCCTCCTCTTTAGGAGGTCTCCAGGTCACCCCACACGGCCATGTGTTCGGTCGTTACACGGACAACACACAGCTACCCATGACAACCAAGTACATGGGGTGTACTTATAAGTACACAGTGTGTACTCCTAAAATTTTCAGAAACTTCCCTTTTTCTCAAAAAAATCAGAAATGAAAGGCATACCTGAAAAGAAGATATGGGTTCTTACAAAATTCCTCCCTTAAAGAAATTTTTCCTTGAATTTCCCTAGCAAGGCGGCGTAGAAGAAGAAACATTGAACAGCTCTGTCCACTATGATCGTACATTGGCCTCCCTCTCCCAAGTCTCAGCCTATACTCGCCCATGCTACAATAGCACTCATACTAGAGGAACAGACCAGCCACAGAGAACCTTTGTACTATGATCAAAAATATGGATAGGATGATCCTCGAACGATGCATCTACCTCTAGTTCAACCTCACTAGGTTTAAAAACATGAGATGAGTCTGAGAAGTAACATCGGAGCTGAGAAATATGGAAGATGTCGTGCATATCCCAGTACCTATGAGGTTACTGCAACCGATAGGAAACTGGACCGACTCTCCCAAAAACCTCAAATGGTCCAACATATCTCAGCCAAATCTTTCCATATCTCTTAATCCTTTTGTGCCCCAACCTCGGTGTGACACGCAGTAAAACATGATCTCTAACCTCGAACTCCAGAGGTTGTCTCTGTTGATCAGCATAAGACTTTTGTCGTGATTGTGCATTAGTCATCCTCTATCGAATCAACTCTATCTACTATATGGTCTCCTAAACAAGGAGAGGTCCCAACATATTTGTCTCTCCTACATCCATCCAACATAGGGGTGGTTGGCATGGCCTACCATACAAATCCTTATAAGGTTCCATCTGAATAGTTTCTTGAAAACTATTATTGTAGGAAAACTCCACTGAAGGTATGTGGTTATCCCAAGAACCTCCAAAATATAGGATTCATGCTCTAAAAATATCCTAAAACACCTGAATCATATACTCGGACTGGCCATATGTCTGGGTATAGTAATTTGTACACAGAATTACTTGTGTACCCAAAGACTTTTGTAATCCTTTCTAGACCCAAGAAGTAAAATGGGAATCTCTGTTTGAAACAATGGAGTGTGTAACCCCATTTAGACGTACAATCTCTCAGATGTACAACCTTCCCAGCTCATCTACACTGAAGGTCTCCTTGATCGGTAAGAAGTGATCAACCTTCGTGAGTCTCTCAATGACAACCCAAACTGCATCATTCCTTTGAGGTGACCTTGGTAAACTTTTCACGAAGTCCATTGTGACATCGTTCCACTTCCACTCAAGAATGGGTAACTCCTGAAAAATATCTACTGGTTGTTGATGCTTCGCCTTCACCTGCTGACAGGTGGAAACACCTCATGAAAAAACCAGCAACATCTTTCTTCATACCTAGCCACCAATACTGATGATACAGATCTCAATACATCTTGGTGATACTAGGATGAACTGCCCAAACTGACGAATGAAAGTCTCGCATCAGCTCCTCGCGTATGTCTGCTGACACCCATACGCACCCATGGAAATGCAAGATCTCATCCTCACCCATGGTTCATCCAAGAATAGGATCCTCTCCTGACACACTCTTCCATAAGACTAGGCCTTTTTAATCTGATAGATTCTCCATTCTCACTCGATCAAGTAGAGTAGAGGTAATAGATACAGAAGAAAGCAACGTATTCCTCTGTCTATCGTGCACCTCCAAATTCATCTCATAGAACAAATATATAATCTGCCACTCACTACTGGCCTCCTAAACTACTTGTATCTAATTCCTCCTACTCAATGCATCAGCCACTATGTTTCCTTTTCCAGGCATGTTGGCAAGCTCAAAGTCGAAGTATTAAAGGTACTCAACCCATCTTCATTATCTCAGATTCAGATCGTGTTGAGTGAAGATATACCTGATACTTTTTGATTTCTAAAAACCACAAAATGCTCTCCCAAAATATAATGTCTCCAATAGTGTAAGACATGAACAACTGTAGCCAACTCGAGATCGTGTGTCGGGTAATTCCTCTCATGTGCCCTCAACTACTGAGACCCGTATGCAACAACTCCTTATCCCTGCATAAGAAATGATTCTAGACAGATACCTAATGCATCATAGTATAGAGTATAACTCTTTTATAGCTTTGGAAAAATTAGTATCGGTGTTGTAGTCAACCTCCCTTTCAACTCTTGATAGGATGACTCACAAGAATCTGACCATAACAACTTCACACACTTCTTAGTGAGCCCTGTCAGTGGTGCTGCTAGGCGTGAAAAAACCTGTATGAAATGTATGTAGTAACCAGCCTGCCCTAGAAAACTCCATACCTAAAAAACATTCTTCAAATTTTCCAAGGAAACTACTGCTCTCACTTTCTTTGGGTTTACTGATACTCCTGTCTCTGAGATAAAATGACACAAGAAGTGAATTTGGTCCATCCAAAAGTGGTGTTTTGAGTGCTTAGCATATAACTGATGCACTCTCAGTGTACTCGGAACAATCTCAAGATATACGACATGGTCATGTCGAGTGTGATTGTACACCAAGATATATTCAATGAAGACTACCACAAAAGAATCCAAGTATGGATGGAACACTCAGTTCATCTGTTCTAGGAAAACAACAAGTGTGTTCATGAGACCGAACAGCATAACCACATACTCGTATAGAACATCCCTGCTCTGTAAGGCTGTAAGAGGTATATCTAATGATCTAACATGCAACTGATGATAAATGGATCTCAAGTCAATCGTTGAGAACACCCGAGCTCCTCGAAGCTGATCAAAGAGATCATCAATCCTCGGTAATGGATATCGGTTCTTGATCGTCAAATGGTTCAGCTTCTGATAATCCACACAAATTATAAGGGTACCATCCACCTTTTCAAATAGGACAAGTGAACCCCAAGGAAAAGTACTGGGTCAGATGAAACTCTTAGCCTGTATCTCCTCTAACTGCTTCTTGAGCTCCAGTAACTCTGGTGTAGCCATCCTATAAGGAGGAATGGACACCGGTGTTGCTCTTAGAACAAGCTCAATAGAAAATTTCACCTCTCACTCCAGAGGAAAACCTGAAAATTCCTCTGAAAAGACATCTCTGAAACAATTAAACATTGGAGGAAAGTCTATCTGTGAAGTTCCCTGGTCATCCAGATATAGACTAGAAATTTGGGTTGTAACTCCTCCCAACCCATAATGCTCGAGTCCAGCTCTACTTTCCTGTAAATCCCATTCTCCCTTATAACGAAATGATCTTCCCTCTGGTGATGTGAAACTAACCCTAGGGTGATAGTAATCAACAAAATCCTAAAAGGGAACTAACCAATCCATTTTGAGAATGATATCATAGCTCGTCATCTCTAAGACATAGAGGTCCCATAAGAAGTGACACCCACCAACCTCTAGAGGGCACTCCTTGCACTATCATACACTAGAAGTTCTTATCCCCAATAGAGTGTCTAGTGTCAAGACATCAGAAAAAGTTAAGATACATAACCTAAGGTTCTTCATAATAGAAATAGATATAAAACTATGGGAAACCCCTGTATTGAAAAGTGCAGAAGCTAAGACCGAGGAAACTAGAATCGTACCTCAAACTGTAGAGGGTATGGGATCCTGATCCTACTGGTTCTTCTCCACTACAAAATCATAGCCAGTATCGTCACCCCATGACCCTAGCTGACCACCCCGAACAGATACACCTTGTTGTCACTGAAAGCCTGCCGACTGGCTACAATGGCCACGAACTCCACCTCGTCCTAAACGGCCGGAAGAACTCTAGTTCTCATACTGATGAGAAACTGGTGGTGTTGCTCCTGAATGTGGAGTCATCGAAGAACTCTTATCACCAGCTAATAGTGAGAAGAACTGACATAAATGTTGATGATGGCCCATCTTGCCGCAAGATCGACACTCGATTGGGTCTCTCGAGCAATGTGGCCTCATATTCCTTCTATTTCTACACTGGTATCACCACATGGATACCATGAGAAGTATACCGCCTACTAAAATATCCACGTGTAGACTCCCTGCAGCGCTTCCTACTGTCAGCCTGAGGGGTACCAACTTCAGATATTGAATTTCCCTAGATCATAGCTCTAGAATCCCTTAGGTGTCTCTCAGTGATCAATGCCTAGTTGACTATAGAGGTGATGGAAGTAAACCTGAATATGTTCACCAGATATTGGATGTCCTGCCTGAGACCATCCCCAAACTTTATCTCCAAGAATAACTCATCACCTCTTGGGATGGGTGTGAAGTGTTTTAGCTTTTTTAAGTGATAAGAATACTCTGTAATTGGAAGTGTACCCTTATTTAGACTCATGAACTCTTAGGCTCAATTGGACCTCAAAGTCTCTGGGTAGAAGTAATCATTGAAGGCATGCTAGACCTCATCCCAAGACATAACCTTCCGGTGTCCCGCCTGTGAGATCACATCCCACCATCTCTTGGAAAAAATTTGAAACATATATGTAGTGAGCTTCACACTCCTCTCTAGAGGCGTCTTCATATGCTTGAAGATAGAAATCATGGCTTCTAACCATGACTCTGCAGCCTGAGGTCCTCCTTACCCTATAAAGGTGGAAGGATGATGCTGTTGAAAAACCTGTGTCAACTCTTCCATAGAAGGGGCGGGATGCGGTAATCACCTGAAGATATGCATGAACCTTAAAAATCATTCTCGAAACTATGCATTGGAACCTGTGTCAGGAATAATAGCTTGTGCCAAGACGGGCATGACTGGAGGATCTACTAGTAGTCCCTGATCATCCATGTCCGGTGTCTGATCATAGCCTTGCATCTAGAATACAACCGGAGGAAGTCTCGGTGGCATGACTCTGCAAGGTCAAGCACACACCTTAGTTCAATATTATCAAGGACTAAAACTTAGAAGTGAAATAAAGGAACATGAGAAAAGAAGAATTCAAGTTTTTCAAAACATGGATACTCTGCGTGTATGTCTCCTACATGGCGTGTTTCTTTAAGCCATCACATGGGCGTGTACTCCTACCAACCCTAGTCATGTAACACCCCATACACATGGCGTGTTCTCCCAAGACATGGTGTGTACTTGAATCATACTCCCCTATCTGAGTTTTTCTAAATGACTAACCCACATGGTTCTCCAAGAGAAATACTACATGGCGTGTTTGTGCCAGACATGGCATGTATTAGAAAGAACTTCACTGACCTGTGTTGTTAGTCACATGGTCGGTTACATGGCTGACTCTACACGACATGTTTTTTATAGACATAATGTGTAATAACTACCCATAATCCACTTGTTTTATTGGTCACATGGTTGGACACATGGTCTAAACACACAGCGTGTACTTTCGATACACGGTGTGTTTCACCAAGGATTTCCCAACCCCACGTCTCAGCCCACATAGGTATTAACATGGTTAGGGACTACATGGTGGGTACATACAGTGCATGACATGTAAAAATAGTTCCTTCCCAAACAGAAGGACACATGGCGTGTATTTATCATTACACACTGTGTATTCTGGGTTTTTTCGGATATTAAGCCCTGAAACTACTCTGAAACCTATAAAACATTGAAATGAACATTAAAGTGCCAAATTATGATCTGTGAGGGACTATACTCCCCGTGAATCAAAGCTTGGAATCTTCTACATGTCATATTCAATAATAACAATGTAATGATCCACCAAATTCTGATCCATGAGGGCCCATAACACCTCAAGAACCAAAGTTTTGAATTCATTCAAACTAAAGCTTACAAAATTCAATATCCTATAAAAAAAGGTATTCCATTAAGGCACCTATCATAAGAGCATGCATATCTAGCACAACATCTATCACAACAACACTCAATCAGTAATGCACCCTAAATGGAATGAAAGGAATGAATGACATGTGATCTCTAGAAAGTGTATATATGATGCATAAGATGGAATACCCTTATATCATCAGGTTGCAACAAAAATAGAACCTCAATAATATCAATGATAACATCACAAAACATGTGAATCACCCAATGGTGAAATCAAATCAACTGTAAAAATTGAAAAATTAGAGAAATAGCAATATACAAGGTAAATCGGATTTTCCCTATACACGGGTTAGCTACTCCCAGGAAAAGCTTAATACCAAGTACCTATTACTTCCTATCCCAGGATATAGGCTCCAAACATAAAGTCAAGAAGAAAATAATCCCCTTTGATACTAATTTGTAACATCCCGGTTTTGAAAGCCACCCAATGGTTCCCTATACCCGGTTGGTCACATGACCTCAAGCGCATTTCCCCAAATGCCTGAGGCTGTCGACTAGCAGTGAGTTCCTTGAGTGTGGTAATGGGGAAATTATTCCCTCATTGGCAGAGTAACGCATAGGAAATAAATAGATAGAAATATCAGAAGCAGTAATAATACCATACAATAGTAAACAGTGGAAGACTGAAGAAATAAACAAGTGGAGCACATGTATAAATGATACATGATATGTATGTCTAGGAAAGAAGCCAAAAAATTCACAATTCTATAATAAAGTACTAAAAAAAGTACAAATAAAACAAATAAACTCCAATAGCTTCGCAAGCATTAGCTTGGTCATATACTCTCCATCTCCACAGCAATTAAGTACTTATAGTAGAAGGGCGCTTTCCCTTATCTAGACCTTCAACAATATAATATTTTTGTGCCCAAAAGCTTGACCCAAATAGGGTGTGAGAAGAATCTGAGTAAGAAACCACCCAAATATCTGAGCCTAACAGTCAGTGAATGTATATGATATGCAATAAGCAAAATGAAGCAGTAAACAAGGAAGTACTCAGAAATAAACAATCCTACAGTTTTAATTAAATCCAAATTCATTTATTAGTTAAGTAACCAATAATCATAAGTAAACCTCAGAAAGTAATCACAGCCTAACCTCTCTGGTTCAACCAAAAAAATACAAGAAACCCTCTATGAAGTACTCGCGGTTTAACCCATCTGGTTCAACTTTATCAAAGACACTCTGAGGAATCACTCACCATCAATTCCCCCTATGGTCTTGTATCGGTAACTATAGACACTCTGGGGAATCCCTCAACGTCCAATTCCCCCTATGGTCTCATAACGAGGAACTAAAAACACTTTGATGGGGGAAAAAGTTCATCCCCCCTATAGTCTCACATCGTAATAGTAAATAGACACTCTGGGAAAGCCCTCAATTTCTATTTCCCCTATGGTCTACTACACCAGGTTCCCACAACCCTATGTAAGTCAATCATTCACAAATGATATATGGTAGCCAAATTAAACCTCAAGAACTACTTGGATAAATTTTCTACATCATCACACAACGTGTTAGATAAAAATCACTCCACCCTAACAATACAAGGCATGGAAAAAAATTAGTCTAACAGGAAAAGCTAGACCAAACGGTCAATATCAAGAAAACATGGGAAACACATCCATAGTAAGGTAAATAACCCTATTAAAAATCATAAATCCTCTACTAAATCACACAAGGTGTAGAAGTCAATAACAGGGCTAAAAACTATAAACACACAATACCACGAACAAGGGTATTGGGCACTTTTGCACATACGACTCAAAGACTAACTACGAAAAGGAACAAAACACCTACCTCGGTGCTGTATGATCTATATACGTGATCCTCGGGCCTTGAATCACCCTAGAATGTTGTAGATCTACAAAAACGTCTAAAATTTTCAACTGAGGATATCTCATGAGAGAGAAGAAATCAAGAGATGAGTATCTAGAAGAAGGAAGATCTTACTATGGCGATTAAAATGCAATTTTCAGTGGTCAATTTGAAGAACGGATGATGAATCGGGGGCTTGGAGAAGAATTGGTGGTCTCGTTCACCCCTGGACGAGACGGATGAAGAATAAGGGTGTTCTTTCGATTAGACATGACCCTGGTCCGTTTAATGAAATAAAAAGAAAGTACACAGTATGTTCTTAAAGGGTACATGGAGTGTAATTACTTTAATCAGCATCCGCTTTAGGCGGCTTCCAGGTCACCCCACATGGCCATGTGTTTGGTCGTTACACGACCAGCACACAGCTACTCATGGCAACCGAGTACATGGTGTCTACTCCTGAAATTTCCATAAACTCTTCTTTTTCTGAAAAACAACCAGAAATGAAAGGCATACCTAAAAATAATATATGGGTTCTTATAGTAGCAGTCCTATTCATCAAGAATAAGGATGTTATAATTCATCTATTCATTGATTATAGCGAGTTCAATATGATCAAGATAAAAAAAAGTATCATCTACCATGGATTGGTGACTTGTTTTTTCAGTTACATGGAGCACGATACTTATCTAAGGTGGATCTCTAGTTGGGATATTATCAAGTAAAGGTAAATAAGGATGAAATCCCCAAGACTTCTTTTCATACAAGGTACAAACACTACAAGTTCATAGTGATTCCATTTGGACTCAAAAATGCTCTAGCTATCTTCGTGAACTTAATGAATGGATTCTTTAGGTGTTACCTCAATAAATTTATGGTATTATTTATTGATGATATTATTTTATACTCTAAAAGAAAGTAGGAACATGAGGATCATTTTAATGTTGTACTGAAGACCGTGTGAAATGAAAATTTTTGTACAAAGTATATTAAATACAAGTTCTGGATGAATCAATCAACATTCTTATGGCATGTTATCACTAGTGAAGGGATATCCATGGATCCTTAAAAAATATAGGCAATTAAAGGATTTCCATGAACAACATTTATAACAAAGATCCATAGTCTCTTTGAATTAACTAGAGACTATCATTTATTTGTGAGAAGCTTCTCAGGATTATTAAGTCAAATAACCAAGCTAACTCGGAAGGGAGTGAAGTTATTGTAGAATAATGAAAGCGAGGAGAGTTTTAAGGAGTTAATTAAGAGTCTAATAAGTGAACTTGTGCTGACATTACCCATCAGTGGGGAAGGATTTTTTATATATAGTGGTGCATCCAAAAATGGATTGGGTGGTGTACTCATGAAATATGACAAAGTGATAACCCATTTTTCATTCTAATTAAAGATCAATGAGTACAACTACACAAATCATGATCTTGAATTTTCTTAAATGATATTCACATTAAATATATAGAGGCATTATATCTAACAAGATAATTGTGACATATATACAGATCATAAAATACTCAAGTGTATATTCACACAAAATGAGATCAATATGTTCCAACAAAGGTGGTTATAGATGATCAAGGATTATGATTGTTCAATCCATTACCATCATGGGAAGGTAAAAAAAGTGGTATATGATTTAATAAAAATAATATGGTAACCCTATCAATTCTGAGGATTTAAATGGATCCAATGTTCTTGGACATGAAAAGGATGGAAATGGTAATAAAAAAAGGATCTTCATCCTACCTTTCATAAATAACTGCTTATCCATCCATTCTTGAGATGATCAAGGAGGCCCAAAAATATTATGAGGAACTACAAAAAAAAGATAATGAATATTATGGAGTTCAAATTTTCTAAAGATGGAGTTGTAAGTTTTTCAACCTAGATATGAGTCTCATAAAAACCAAAGTTAAAGAGGGAAATCCTAGATGATGCACATGAATTATCTTCTTCAATTCATCCACGAAGTACTAAAATGTATTGAGATATAAAAAAACATCTAGTAGGATAATGTGAAGAGTGAGATTGTAGAATCTGTATCTTGATTCTTGGTAGGAAAAAAATTCAAGGATAAATGATATAATTATAAGGGTATGATAAAACCATTCCCCATTCCAGTATAGAAATGGGAAAACATAACTGTGGATTTCCTCATAGGATTCCCCAGGATGTATAAAGGCAATAACTCCATCTGGGTGGTAGTTAATCACCTTACAAATTCTGTACATTTCATTTCTATCAAAAAGAATTTATCTCTTTTCCAATTCTCCAAGATATACATAAAGTAAGTGGTAATAGTACATGTAGTGTCATTATCCATTGTATCTGATCAAGATATGAGGTTCACCTTGAGGATATGGATAATATTTCAGTAAGTGATAGATATGAAGTTGATTTTTTTAATACTTATCACCCATAGATGGATGATCAGTCTGATAGAATCGTTCAAACTCAAGAGGATATACTGAGATCATGTTCAATGGATTTCCAAGGATGTTAGGATCAATTCCTTCCCCTAGTAGAATTCTTAAATAATGCCAGTTTCCATTCTAGTATTCAAATGTCACCTTATGGCGCTTTATATGGGAAGATGTGTCAAAATCCAACATGTTGGGATGAAGATGGAGATAAGATACTTATGGGACCTGATCATACCCAATATATGACATATAAAGTTCAAACCAATCAGTGAGATGTGAAATCCACATAAATTCGGAAGAAAATCTATATGGAAGATCAGTGATGAGACCTAGAGTTTGAGGTCAAAGATAATGTGTTCCTTCGTATACCACCATATAATAAATTCATGTGGTTTGGGAAGAATGGAAAGATTGGTCCTATATACATCAAACCATTTTAGATCCTTGATTTCATAAGAGATATGTCCTATTCACTAGCACTTCAACCCAACCTATCCCAAGTATATGATGTGTTCCATGTATCCCTCTTATAGAAGAACATATCATACCCCTCACATGTACTGAATATAGAGGTGGTACCCTTGGAGAATGATATATTATATAATGATAATCCGATATATATCTTAGATCATGGAGATAAAGTTCTATGAAATAAGAAAACTTATTTGGTCAAAGTGTTGTGGTGGAATGATAAGTTTGAGGAAGAAACATGGGAACTATAACTGGAAATAAAACGAAATTACCCTTATCTATTATATTGTGCACAATGAAATTTTGAGGGAAAATTTTCTTAAGGGAGGTAGAACATAACAACCCAAACTTTTATAAATGAAACTCCCTTTTGATTGGGTAAGTGCCTTATAGTTATAGAAAACACATGAACTACTTTGTTTATTTTAGACCATTATAAAACAATCATCTGGATTAAAGATATCATTAAACATATTAACCATTGATAATATATATTTTGTATAGTGATCATTATTATTAGTATATTTTCATAGAGAAAAGAACAGATGGCCTCAACCAGTAGGATCGTACACTATAAAGCCCATTTATTGGAGTTTCCAAGGGAGATAGAATCATCCATATTTTCCCATAACCAATCCCAAGCTGAGATTCAACAACTAAATCTCAAGAGAAAATGTTTATGGGATAAGTTAAAGTTTATTGAGATCACTACCCAAACCATTTTCATCTAACAACCCTATTAAAGAAACACCATTGCACACCTTACCCTTAGTGTGTATGCTGGTGTAATAAGGGGTTATGTATCTATACCCTAGTAATATGAATTTATATATTTTTGTTTAATAAAACAATGGTTATATTTATCCAGTTTTATTAATACATTACCTGTGATTATATAATAATTTTAATTTTAATTATATTTTTACATGAAGAAATCAAAATTGTATTTTTTGGAAAAATGTAGTCTCGATTAAGACACTCTTTTGATAAATTCTATAATTTTTGAAATAAATGATATTTTAATAAAATATTATTATTAAATATTAATTATTTAAATATAAATTATAATATAATTTAATAAAGTCCCATGTAATTTTTAGAAGTGTTAGAAAGTGGTTAATATTGTAAAAACTAATATTGCCTAGTAAATAGTGATTTTTATCTAAAAAAATTATCACATTTAGAAAATTATTTTAATAAATATATATTATTTTTTAATTGGAATATAAAAATTATTCAATTGTTAATTTTCTTAATTTTCTAAGATAATCATATTTTTTGGTAAAAATTAAATACAGTATAAATATATGGCATGTTTTATGACATCATAATGACCAAAAAGCATTTTAATAAATGACATAAAAGTAACCCACAAAAAAATATAGTTTTCCCTTTAAAATAATGAGTTTTTGAAGTTTTTATTAATTTTATAATCCATTAATGAAACCTACAAAACCTATATTATATTTTGTGGTTTTAAAATCAATTCTTTATGAACATGACTCAATTTTATGTTATCAATGGTATTAATTTAAGGATTTGGTTACTATACTTATAAAATACTTAAAAACAATCCATTTTGGTAAAAAACCATGAGCAAAAACTTTGGTAAGGTTTTAAATTTTGATTATTTTTTCATACAGACTCCAAAACCTAAGTTTAGAAATTAATAAATAAATCCCATCTCTTTTCCTTTAAATAACCACTAAACCTCCCATTATTATTCACTCAAAACCCATTGAACATGAATTTTCTCTCCTTATCCCTTTAAATTCCCTCCCAATGTGTTCTCATTCTCTTATGAAGATCCTCCCAATCTTTTAGAAGCGCCCTCCTAAGGTAAGGGATTCTCTCCTCCTCTTTAATCAAATGTTTTTTTGGAGTTATGACCTTTGATTTTGAATTTTTTATGTTGGAATATATTTTTACACATCCCTTTTAATATCCTTATGATTTCCAAGTAATGATATACCCCCTTTCACTCTCATTGAACCTTTCTATTAATCTTTATGTACACCTGTTATGTTGCTGAAATTATCCTATGATTTTCTAGGAAAAACATTTTTGTAGTGAATACACATCCCCATTTCAACTCAAGTGTATTCACCTAGATATATATATCCTTCATTGATTGGGTAATTCCATTAATATAACCCACACTCCTTAATCATGGGATTAAATTTAATAAAATACACCCTTATGTTATATGATCTACGTGGCACACAAATGCATGTACATGATATGAATGTGATGTGTAAACTTGGAATTATATAGCCCTAAAATGCATTGGGTACTATTTTTATCTCATAAGATACTACGTATGTTTCACAAGATGTTATACTAAGTACACTATGTTATGACACATCAACGGTTAGCCTTGAATTATGCTTATAATTTCATGTTTTATGTTGTTTCTACATTCCTTCGTTGCCTTGATGTTATCATATTTAGCATGCTTCGATGTTCATGTTTATGATTCTCAACCATTTTATGTCACCTTCATATACCTCTTGAATCATATGAATTAATTTCATCATGTTATGACATTATTATTTCTTTATTGGTAGTTATATCTCACCCCTTTCTTATGTATGTGCCCACATTATCCCACATATTTTTAGAAGATCAATGGAATATAAGGTCATGTTATGGAGTTTTTAAATAATATTATTATTTCCTTGTTTCAATTTAATATGTTATGTATCTAATTACCCAAAGACACTAGGCCTTTTGATCTTTTAGGATTGTATTATGTGTAACTTTATGTATTAAATCATGAATTAAGGTTTAATAAATATATGGGTTATCGTACACATGGTATTAAATTTACCTGTTACCCTTGAAAAACTCAAAGATACCCTTACACAACATATATAAAAATGTGATACCTTTATGAAAATTTTAGAATTTCAATTCTACCCTTATGCATCACATGGTTACCCTTACACAATATATGAAAAATTCATTCTAAATTTATGCTTCTCCTTATATTTATATGTTAGCCTTACTCATGCATGTAAGATTACGTTTATGTATATTTGGGAATCTGAAAATCATATCTGCTCGGTTTCATTATTTTATTGATGTTTTAAATTTATGTGTGTTTTCTCAAGTGTTTAAAGTGTTCTAATGTTTCTATAAATTCTAATTAAGGATATTTAACCTATTTTAAGATGTTGTACACTATTTCAAAAAAATATGAATATTAATTATTTTCTTAATTTACAAATATTTTTACAACATCAAACTAAAATATTTTTATTTTATTTCCTTGATTTTATTATTTCTAAATTTTTGTTTGAGACAAACGAATTTATTAAAAAAATCTAGTTTTTAATGGTGTTTTTAATATGTTTAAATTGTTCAAATATTTATAAATTCAAACTATAGTATTTTTGATAAAAAATTCTATTTATCTCTCTTCTATATATTTATAGAATATTATTATTTCTATTTTGAATTTGATGTGCCTAAATATTTACTTGGATGTGTTGAGTTAGTTATTTTCTAAGTGATTGAGATTTCTTGAACAAATGATGATCAAAATACATCAAACTTGTATATGTATGAATTAAAGAACCCTAAATAATTCCATAACATCGCTAAATGAATTGTAGCCTATAAATAGAGACCTTTTCGGGCCTTAGAAAGATATAACAACTTGCTAATCTGATCACCAATGTGATCAATTTCTTTATGACCTTCAAATAACTTAAATATCTAAAAGATATGTATTCCTAAATCATATTTATTCTTTTAAAGAGTGTGTGCTGAATTTTATATCTTACTCACTCTCATTATGTTATCAATATCTCCTAGTGGTTTATCATATTCTTTGGGAGATTATAAACTAAGTTACAAAAGACCTCTTCCCCCTATTTATTTTATTTTTTTGGTGCTTACTAACATTATAGAGACCATATTTTTCTTTATATTTTCATTAAAAGTCAAGGTACAACTTCATTTTTGGTTTCTAGATTCATTGTTAAAGCACTCGGGCTTATTATATATCATTTCTTACTATAACCTAAATACAAGGGATGGTTTTGGTATCTTGGATACCATTAAATCCAAGAGACTAGTAAATTAAATACTAAAATGATTGAGTCAAGAGATATAGGGGTACTTTTTGGTACTATTTATAAACTTTATTACCATATACCTTGTCTCATTTACTTTCTACAATTTTAATTATTTATCTTAATCAATCATTCTTTTATTAATTTTTTTAATCCATAAATTAATGCTTAATAATTTTATTTTTAATTTCTTAATTGATCCACTCTGGTTTATTATTTTACAGTAATTATTATATTTAATTATATTTTTGTAATTTCAAACTTGGATTATTTTTTTATATTCAATTTTTTTTAATTTCTTCATTCTTTTATAAATAAGTTTCTAAAATTAGATTATTTTCCATTAATTTTTTTAAGGGAGATTCAACCCCCATATTTCCATTTTACCCATCTTAATTATAAACCAATTACATTTGAAATTATGTTTTTTTATTTCATAGATATGATGAGGAGTTGATCGACATGATGAAAAGTATCGTTTCACATTCAAATTGTTATTAAAGTAATAAATAACTGAAAATGGTTGAAAATCAAGAAAATAAGTTTGTATTATCATAAAAATTTAGGAGAATGATCATTGGGACAATTTTGATTTATAATAATTGACCATAGAACAATCAGATGCTTGGATTTCTCGGTATAATCCAAATTACCATTACAAATTCATATTTTTATTAAAATGGCTTATCACCAATAAAGGGGTCAAAACTAAGAAATATCCTTAAATTGATATGAAAACTTATAAAAATGATTCTAAGGTTATTTTTTATCTATTGGAATCAATAGAGTATCAATGTTTCTCTCAAATTGATCACTATAATCCATAGTATAATTTCACTATTGTATTTTTATTAATATTAACTATCATCTGTCAAGGGGTCAAATATAAGTAGACAAGTTAAAATTGGAATGTCAACTTAATAAAATGATAATTGAATAATTTTTTGATCTATAGTAATCAACCTCACATCAATTTAATTCCTAGATTACTCGGTACAATAGAAAATATGATTTCAAATTGTAAATGCTTAATAATAAATGACACATCACCAGTGTAATGGTCAAAACTAAGCAAACAAGATCTGATTAGAGGAAAAAATTAAGAAAATGATATTAAATAATTTTTAGATTTGTAGGAATCAAATAAAATTCAATTCAATTAATTAATTTCTTAATATTATCAAATGTGTCGTTTGACCTTCATATGGTTATTATAGCTTCAGGTCACATAAAAGTGGTAAAAACCAAGAAAATGAGTTGGAATTACCATGAAAACATAAAAATATGATCCTAAAATCATTTTTGATCTATAAAAATAATCCCACATCAATCCAATGGCCAATTTTCTCAATATTATACAGAGTACCATTTAATCTTTTTATTTTTATTAAAATGACATATCACTCTTAAAGGGGTCAAAACCGAGAAAACGAGTTCATATTGATGTGAAAACTTAGTAAAATAACCCCTGAATCATTTTTATCTATAATAATTAACCAAGTATCAATTCGATGCATGAATTTCTTACTATGATGGAAATTATGATTTCATATTGTTAACACTTAATAATAAATGACAAATCAAATTTATAGGGGTCATAACTGAGAAACCATGATCATATTGGAGTGAAAATATAAGAAAACAATCTTCAAGTCATTTTTGATCTATTAGAATCAACCACCCATAAATATTATACCTGAATTTATAAGCATGATTTTATATTCCATTTCACCTTCACATTGTTATTAAAGAAAAAAATCACCCAAATGGGGTCAAAACCAAGAAAATGAGTTCTTATTAACATATAAACATTGGAGAATAATAATTTGGACCTTTTTTATAGGAATTAACAGAATGTGAATCTGATTATGGGATTGCTTGGTATGATCCAAAGGACCATTTCACCTTTGTATTGTTATTAAAGTGATGTATCACCCATAAAGGGTAAAAAATTGGGAAAAATAAATCATATTCATAAGAAACCTTAGGAAAATGATTATTGGGACATTTTTTATCTTTAGTAACCAATTGAGTATTAATTGAATTATTTAATTTCTTAGTATGATTCAAAGTACAATTTCAAATTTGTATTTTTATTAAAAACACATATCACCCATTAAGGGGTCAAAATCATGTCTGTAAGTTAATATGGGCATAAAAAATTATAACAATGATCCTTGGTTCATTTTTCATCTATAGGAATCAATCGAGCATCAATATGATGCTTGGGTTGTTTGGTCAAATCCAAAGTTCAATTTCACCTTTTAATTCTTATTAAAATGGTATGTCAATCATCAAGGGGTCAAAACTAGGTAAGCGATTTCTGATTAACATAGAAACATATCAAAATGATACTCGAATTATTTTTTATTATCAGAAATCAACCACACATCAATCTGATTTCTATATTTCTTGGTATTATGGGAAATATGATTTCAAATTATTAACAATCATTAATAAATTATAAATCACTAGTATAGGGGTTAAAATGAGAAAACGGTTTGTACTGGTGCAAAAAAATGGACAAGGATCTTAAATTTATTTCATACCTCTAGGAATCAAACTCAATTCAACCCAATATCCAACTTTCTTAGTATGATTGGAACTTTCATTTGACCTTTATATTTTTATTAAAGTGACAAGTCACCTAAAAGGGTTCAAAACTAAGAAAATGAATTTATATTACCATGAAAACATAATAGAATGATCCTCAAATCATTTTAGATATGTAATAATTAACCACACATCAATCCAATATCCACATTTCTCAATATGATCCAAAGTTCCATCCCATAATTCTATTTTTATTAAAATGGCATATCACCCATCAAGGGGAAAAATGAGAAGATGAGGTCAGATTGATGTGAGAACTTAGGACAAGAATCATCGAATCATTTATTATCCATGTGAATCAACCACACATCAATATGATTCTTAGATTGCCTAGTATTATGTAAATTATGGTTTTATATTATTAACACTTATTAATAAAAAACAAATCAGTTTTATAGGGTTCATAACCGAGTAAACAATAACATATTAGTTTGAATACATAGAAAATGGTCTTTGAGTCATTTTTTATCTATAGTAATTAACCAAACATCATTATGATACCCAAATTGCATGATATTATTGATAGTATCATTTTTTAAAAAGTTTTATTTGAAATTTATCATGGATTATATGACATTACAATTATAATTTTTTTATTTTTTATGTATTGTTACCAAAAAATCATTCTTTTTATTGAAGGCATGTTCTTTTATACATGATGTTATAAGAAATATCTGCAACGGTTGTTATGGTTTTATTAGTGCTAATTGTAGTGATAATAGAGTCACCCTTTATCTATACTAAAAAAGAATTGTTAAAATCCCCACCTATCGGCGTTAAAAAATAACTAATAAAGGGTGAACTTTATCAGTGCTTTTTCAGGGTTGATATATGAGGATTTTATTAGTGCTCATAAAATCTACCCACTTTGTAATCACTGAGAATGTCAATGATATTTTAGCACTGAAAAACCCCATTTTGAGCACTAACAAAAAAATATTTTTATATTAGTGAAATCCTAGTATTTGTAGCTAATGATATGACATGCCCCTTCACTCTTGTATTGATGGCTGCCTATTTGTCTACCAGGAGGAAATCCCACATAGCCCACTATGCTAGCTTGCATGAGCCCAAAAAATCTATTCTTCTTGTATCACCCCTACATTATTTCCCACAAGAGTATATCTGCATAGGGACTTCCTACGTCCGCCATGCATCACTTCCCATCTTTGCTAGTCCACTCACATCTCATCATTTTTATCTTTATCCCTTGTGCATGTTTTCATTGAGCTTCTTCCCTACGGTGACCATCACATATCCACCACGACAGAAACTACCATATCATTCTGAACCATTAGTCTCCCACTACATCCACATGAGTCATTTTTTAAGTCGATCATCTACATTTTCACCTCTTCTGCAGATGATTATCCATGTTTCACCCCAACGGCCCTTCCTTACCCATGGGGACCCACCACCACCCACTTTCCTCTCTTTCATAATGTGCATAACACCTGTAATTGCATGTGACCCATATTTTTAAATTATTTTTTTGGAACCATTTATTTACTCGAACACCAGTTTTTTAAATACAATGGTTACTTTATTTCATTAGAACTAGATACAAATAATCATATCACAAAGGACCAAAGAATTTAAAAGTATTAGAAAACTAGATACATACTTGAATTTCACATTACAATTGAAAAATTAAAATATAATATAGTATTCTCTTTGATAACTCCATTATTTACTTTTGAATATCTCTTATTATAAATTTTAATACACATCCCGTCATCTTAGGGAAAAGAAACATAAGAAATGGGTAAGCTCAGATGCTTAGAAAGGGTATGCATACAACAGAAGGTAATAAGACATGGATAATATGGAAATAATAATTAATGATCAAATAATGGAATATAAATAATCACATGATATATAAACTTACCCATGGATATTAAAACAAATAAAATAATCACATGGGAATCAGTAACTTATTTAATAATGGTGGAATGCATAATTCTATACATCTGGAACTTACTATTGAGGCCTCATTCCAAGACATATTACATAAATGGGTAAGGACTCATACAAATAACCAATCTATTTTGTCTCATGAGACCTATATATGAATCAAGGGGATATATAGTTTGGGTCCCCACCCATAACTTAATAAGTCCAATTCATCCATCATATGAATAAACAATACAATGTAATCAATATGCCTTACAAATTAATAACTATCTATATTGAAAGAACTAGCATACAAAATATCAATGATTTTCTCAATAAAAATGATCATAAACCATCTATAGAAATAATTTGGATGGTATCATTAAAGAATATTCTCAGTAAAGGATTCAACAAAGGATGTTGACATAGATTAAAATACTTTGAAAATATTACTGAAACTTTCCATGAGGAAAATACCCTTTTAACTTTAAAATCACTTATTTAAAGTATAAAATACTTCAAAAAATATAAGGAAAAAATTTTATTAGAAAATTAAATTGTAAAACTGTAAATTAACATTCAAATAAATTAGTGTCCATGATGGTGTATAATTCCATACATGGTGTTTATGTTAAAAACCCATTCCTTTCAAACTGTTGTAAAAAGGATAAAAAGTACCTCATTCAGAAAATGACAAAAAGATTAATTTTAAAAAACAATTGTAAAAAAGTAAAACATTGGTAAAAATTTATTTAATATATTATTTTATAATGATAAAAATTTCCTTTTAGATATATTAGGAAAAATATGTATATGAAATATATAGATTCCTAATCGGGTAGGAAAATAATGTTGGTTTTCCTTAAAAATATTATTTCACTATTTTGAGTACTTAAGGCATGGAAATCGGAAGTAAAACCTTTAATTTATATAAATAACCTTATGATAATAAAATATATATTTTAGGATAGAAATATAAAATAATATTCCTAGTGGATACATTAACATAAACAACCCTGAATAATGATGAGATTGGTAAATAAACCCTTACCTCCGGTTCAAATACCATCATATGTGTCTAAAAATTATGTATAATAAATATTTATTTATCATAAATATATTATATAACTATAATCATATATACCATAACATATATTATTTACTTATATTTTTTATCACCCATTTCTTAATAATGTTTTGTTGAAATCACTATTCCCTATGATAAATGTTTTGTTTTTTCATCTAATTTTTGGTTCAGTAGTTTTCTTCCTTGTACTTTTATCATGGTTCCATCACCTAAAACATATTAATCATGATATAAATATCATATATATTCATTATATACATATTTAGAGTCATCCATAAAATTTATTGATAGAAAAATGAATTACACCATTCATGGAGACGGTAAACTGTATGCACACATGAACACTATTTTGATTTTTTTCAATAGATGGACAAAAAAAGGTAAATAATAATTAAACTTTATAGAATTATTATTATATCATATATATAATATATATTAATTAAATATATCCTTATTATCATTCATGTAATAATAAAATGAAAAGTGTATCACATCGCTTTGTGGAGGCAGTAGTCCATATGTACGCACGAGCGATGTTATAGTTTTTCAATGAATTTGAAGGTAACAAGGTAGATTTAAGATTATAATTAAATAAGTATAATAATTTTATAAATATAATATATATATATATATGTAATAAATCCATCATTATATCCATCTGTGACAGGCAGTGATGAAAAATGAATTACATCGGTTCGCAAGGTGGTTGTATGTTGTACACACGATCGGCGGTTGCATTTCCCATTTGATGGAATGTGAGATTTATATAGTTTATTACCTTAACATAATAAGATATAAGTATAAAAAATTTAATGGTGTTATTATTTCATCATATTTAGAGAAGATTTGAATGAGTTAGAGGAAGAAATAAAACAAAAATACATGGTTAAGAACTATACCTCTTTTTTAGAGAACATCTTTTGGCTTATACCTAAATCCTTCCTATGATGGTTTACTAAAAACAAAAATGGACTATAGTTCATGTATAGGTATTTAAGTAAGGTATTTGGGTATTTTTTGTCTAAAAAAGACTCTTTAAGTGTGAATAACAAAGGATAGGAAGTTCCCTTTTATAGGTGAGAAGGAGTAATATTTTTGTAAATACCCAAAACTATTTAATAATGAAAAGTAATTATCAAACCAAATGCATCCAAAATTGATAAATATTGGAGTGTATGTAATATAATGTCAATAAAAACCTAAAATAATAAAAAAATAAACATGGTTTAAAAACATTATTCTCTATACCTCAAAGGTTACTCACTTTTATTAGTTTAGCTTTCACTATGGTAGTTGGTCTTTTTACATAGGTAATCTATCCTTTAATCCAAAAAATAAAATGAAAATTATTAGAAAATTTGGAATTAATAATTTTAAATATTAAATCTAATTTATCAAATAAAAACATATTTTGTGGAAAATTAACTTTAACACGTGTGTATGTAATGTGCAAAACATCGTTTTAACCTTAACTACGGTAATTAATTTTTAACTATTTTTTTATTCATCATGACAAAAAATTAAGTTGAAATTATTTAATATTATTAATTATTCTGATTCAAAATATGGAATCCATTTTTGAAAATGTAATTTACATAAAACCTGCAAATGCGATGAAAAGTGGTTTTCCAAAGAAAAAGTTTTATTAAGTATACAAATTTGTTATATCAAAATTCAACATAAAAATTATTACAATGACTTAATTTGGATTAATAATAATATAATTGAACTAATTTTAATTTTTAAACCATTTAAAACAAAACATATATTGTGAATGATTTAAATGAAAATACAATTTTTAATAAAAATTAGTATTTTTTCACTATTCATTAAAAAATTAATCTTTTCAAAAAATTCTCAAAAAATAACACTTAGATAATGTTTAAATTTTAATTTAAAAAATAAAATTCTTTTTTTAAAATAAATTTTCAAAAATTGGAAAAAATTAATTTTAAAATAAGTCTGGAAAATAAGACGAAACTATTTTTTAGAAAAATTAACTTTTTTTAAAAAAAAAAGTGGATTTATTCTTATATCATGCCTAGAAAAAAATAGACTAATGGTAAAAAAATTGATTGAATATATAATATATAAATTTAATTAAAATTATTCACCAATAATTATTTATTTGATTTACTAGAAAAACACATTGCGTGCATAAAAATATTTATTTCAGAAAAACATTTCTTTTACTCTCAGGTGTTTTTTATTTTCATTTATAATCTATTGATAACAAATGAATATATTATAAAAATGTGTAAACCATATACTTTTCATAATTTATTTAGTTTTATTTACACCTTCAAATTCAATGGCTAGGTTATAACGGTATACTATGTTATGGTTTATTTATATTTTGTGTTGTGTGTATCACAAGCTCTCAAAGTGATTAAATTTATTTAAAATGAAATATATCATAAAATCCCAGGGTGTTACAAACCCGCTGACCATATCTCCTGAAAAATCATGTTAATTAAGATGAATAGGTTCCCTTGATATGCAAATAAGACTTATACATGTGGTCATCGAGCCACCCAAGTTAATCAAATTTCCTATAGTTGTCACCACTCTATGTGCATGTATGAAAAGTGCACACGTGCCATTCTAAAACTGATTTAGAAGACCCACAACCTGCCTCCTTTCAATATTACCACCACATACCCCCTAGTAATAAAACCCTACCCATAAAGTGTGCTAGATTAATGCAGGTTAGAATTCGATCCCTGGACTTGTCGTATGTGGTGTCGTAACCGATTACCACTTGGCCACAGAATAAGTCATCGATATATATAGATATATAATTAAATATAATTTTTTAAATAAATAAACGAATATAAATAATAAATAATAATTATTAATTAATAATTATTAATTAATGATTATTAAATAATTATTAATTATTAATTATTAAAAAATAATTAACATTTTAATTTATTAATTATTATTATTAATTTTGTAGTGGTTTTTAAAAAATTACTACTAAGATTAAATAAAAAAAATTAAATAATATTTTAGATTTAGTGGCAGTTTTGAAGTCTTCTACTAAATGCCCATTTTCATTTAGTGTATGTTTATCAATCTAGAGTTAGTTCAAGGCTTAGTGTCTTATAGAGAAGTATTTTTCAGTCTAGAACTCTTATTATGGAGGTATTTATTAGTGGGTATTGGATGGGTATTCATTTCAAATTTGGCATGCCCCATAGTTAAGTGCATCGATTGAAAGTTCATTTTGTATGATATTCCTCAAGGTTTTAAAAATAGTTTGGTTTATGATATCAATGAGGATGACCAGTTTGGATGGGATTTGGATAGAGGTTTTATACTGTATTATGAGAGGGATGGGAAATCCATCATGGTTATTCTTATTTGTCATCAAGGAAATTATTATTTGTCACCTGTTTGGTTGGGATTTGGATAAGGTTTGCATAAGGTTTTTAAGATGTATTATAAAATATATTTATAAATTATTTGTATTTAAAAGGGAGCCTACGAAGCCTTTAAAAGGGGAGAGAAGATACATGGGAAATGACTTTTACTCGTGCAGAGGTGCTTGATGAACAACATAGACTTCGTCAAGATGTATTCCACCAAGAATATAAAGAGAGGTTCCACATTTGTGGTAACATGGGTGTAACATTGATAAGGGGAAATGAAAAGTCAAATAGTCATTGAAGTGGGTGTCATGTATTGAAAGTCTTTTTAATACGTCAATGAGGCGACATGTCTCAATTATGAGGATTAGTAGTACATGGGATGACATCACAATAGTGAGGAAACAATGATAGATGTTCAAATAAATATATTTGAGGCAATGACTTTTAGTCATAGATGGGTGATGTTTGTCATAGATGGGTCTCCAAGTGTGACATTTTGTTGCGGAAGGGTGGTGTTTGTTACAAGGTCAAAGAGATGATGGAGGCATATCGAGGTGTGGTTTTCACATAGGTTTTATTGTAGTTTATTCCCTAGAACCAGCTACAATTCTATTATTGTAATATTCACAGTTTTTAATATTAATTTATATATTATCACATGATTATTATTCTTCATTGTGACATCTATGTGATAATTTCCTAAGGGTATATGTCACACTGAAAGGTCATAATGGTTCACCTATATTATGAAAACCTAGAAGTTCCATTATAGTATTCTTAAATATATGTTCTACTACCAAATGATATCATTTCACAAGACACAAATGATATAGGATATTAGGGGTGGAGACCTGTAGGACTTTGATACACCTTCTCATGGTGTACGCAATTAGTAATCATAAGAGTATGAGATTATGAGAACATGACCTCGATTAGAAAATATACATTTATATGTGTTGACACTCTCTTTTATCACATGGATGAAAATAAAAAAAAGGTAAATACCATAGAAAAAATTGGATGAAGTAGATGAAGAAATCCAAGAATCACAAGGCCCCCAAAAGAGAAGCTCGCCCAAGGTACCACCATACACTATTGGTACACAAGGCCCTGTGCAACATACCTATGCACAACACATTCATGTGACACCTGTGAAAAAATAAACCTTCTCATAAGGTCCCATATTTTTCTATAAATAGTCCCTTGGGTCTTCATTTGTATGAATGAATTTTCATGAAGGTTGAGTGTTGATCTGATCACCCTAGTACTTCTCTAAATCCCTCCAAAACCTTCTAGGTAGTTTTCTAACACCTAAACAAGAGGTAATTAATGGTGGATAGATGAACTTAATTCCCCCTAAGGTTTAAAGTAAACAACACCTATGTGAGTCATTCACCCAACCCCTAATTAACAAAGACTAGCACGAGGTTCCCTTCCATAACTAGGGGATTAAGCGACTTACCTCTGGGAACACCTATAGAGACCCTTGAAGGCTTGAGAAAGGTTTCTCCCAATTTTATTCACCCAGGTGGTAGATCACCCAAGTTTCTCCAAATTCATCCAGGCCTACCTACGTGGATCACACCTTACGCGGGCCTCCTTGGTTCACCCTAACCTCCATCCCGTGTGAGCCATTCGTGATGCCTCCCTCAAAGCCACTCATGGAAGGGCCTCTCCTTATTTGGATCTATTATCTGAAAGGGACCAAGTTGAAACTCCACAAAGACCTCCTGACCTACAAAACCATGGTAAGAGTCACATCATCATGTCTCTCATTTGGATTTGTATTTCTATGGTCAAAGGTTTCCTACACTTTTCCTACCACAGGGTCAGGATCCTCATGGAATCTATAGATTTATATATATATAGTCATGAGTACCCCCTCCCTAGGGATAGTTTCTAGGAGTTCTCAGTCTGGAGGATTAGGGTTTTGACCATGTACACCCCTTCTCGTCGTTGAGACTCAGAGCCTCTAGTTCCCTACATGAAGGGTGAGGATTATACATTATTTTCCATTCAACATGGAATCAGATCCTCATCCCGCTAAAAAATCAATTTTATGAAATTCCTCTTAGAGTAATCACCTAGATGTTCGTGTAGGATGTTGTCGTCTTACTCCTCTCTACCACTGCATCCTTCACCTTCATCCCTTCCTTGGGGTAATGTGAAGAGATGGAATTTCTGTAACCCTATCCTCTTCTACCATCATCCTCTTACTCTTCCACCAGCGAAGGAGGAAAAGTGTGTGGTTTGTAAAATCTTATTCTTCCTATTATTTCTCACAAAAAGCATGAATCACATGGTCTTATAGGTTAGTGATGATCACGACCCTCACACGATCCACCTGAAGGATTTAACTACGACAACTCTGGTTCTTGGTTGCAAATAAATCAGGATATGTAGGAATCCCACTTAGGGCCAGAGATCAATACGAATTGCCCTCAGGAGTAAGCCCATATCATTATTCCATTAATCTGGGAATCCTCTTTACCTGTAATCCCGGATTTAAGCCCCCAAATCACCATGAGTTAAGACATCCCTCATGGTCTCTTTTACAATGGAATCCTCTTTAAGAATAAACCCCCACTTAATCATCTCAATGAACCATACTCCCCTATGAGACATACCCTTGAGGGCCTCCATAGTTGTGGGTCCTCATTATCGAACTATGTGGGATTTGATTCTTATCAAATCCAGATACGTATAAATCCTATCTCATGTTCAAACCCAACACCTCAAATCAACCCTGTTCTTTCATGGGCCACATTCCCAGTAGGGTTTAATTAAACCTGAGAATCCATATCTCTCTCAGTTTTCTTGGGCTTCTTCGATATAAGTCCCACACCAATCATTTACTAGGAACTTTATGACTTGAAATCCATGCCACATAACATTAAACTGTATGGTTGGATCCTAATCGCATAACCTTAAAAGGTATGATGTTCCTTAATAAGCGGCACCAAACTATGTGGATTCTAATTCCATTCACAAGAATAAATAGGAAGCTCATCTATGGGTTCGATCCCAACATTGAAACAAAACCCATCTCCCTGGATGATGATAAACTCCATAGTAAACATATTCTCCCTGGATGACAATAAACTCTAGAGTTCCCCGCTGTGGGGATAGAAAATCAACATCATCATAATAATTATCAAATAATATATAAGTAGTATATAAAGGTATACCAAAGATAGAGAACCTCAGATACATTCATATATCTCCATTAATTAATAACCTCATATACATATAGATGATTCTAAGATTTGTACATACTAATAATTGATTACTAATATTGGGTCTAACCATATCATACTTTGTAATTAATTAATGATTCTTGAACAAATCATAAATCTATAAGAGAGTATCGGAGTAGGAAAAAATTCCCCCTAAATGGTTGTGATGAGCCCAAGATCCCATCCTCTCAACCAATGTGAGTTCTTAAGCATCATTGGTTAAAATACATAATGATTGTCTATATTTAGAAAGAAGGTACCTTTGGATACAAAACCATGGGGTGTTTCAAGTTCCATAAGTAAACCCATTGGAAACCTTTTTGGAATAGAAAATCATAATGGGCGCAAATTATGGGGAATAATGGTTAACTCGAAGTGAATGAATCAATTATGGAATTTCCTTTAATAAAAGGGATGTACTGATCAGTCTTCATTAGACCATTTTATTTACCAAACGAAGTCCTTATTTCTATTAGAAAAAATATATATTTAATCCAACATGAATGATACAATTATGGTATTTCCTTCAATAAAATGAATGTACTGATCAGTCTCCATCGAACCATTTTGTTTCCCTAACGAAGTCCCCATTTCCTTAAGAAAAAAAAGTAGTGACCTCAATGAGAATACTTAACCAAGACGATGGTATCACCTATCTGTTAGGCCCCTCTCACTCTTAAAGGGAATGAGTGATAAGTAAGGAAATACATCGCGCATATGTTCAATAAAATGAGATGATGCTTTGACTTTGTTCCTTGAATGTGTTTTTCATATATATAGGCACTCCTTTTTAGAACTACCTTCAATCCAATAGCCTCCTTTAAGATTTCACCAATGAAGGCCCTGACTGCTACTCAGGTCAGATCCCCATCCACGCAAAGGACGTCATTGGTAGCCTAGTATCACCAATGTTGGGTATCAAACTCACTAGTCTAATATTACCATAAAAAATGTATGATAAAAACCCCAGAGGCTTCCTGAAAATCCCTCCAACTCAACCAGAACCACCAACAATCTATTCAATAATGAATGGTGGTATTAAAGAAGAAGATGTTGATCATTTTCTCCGACCATTTTAGGATCTTATCTTCAGAACGCAACAACCAATCCCTCCTATATTTCAAGGAGGTGGATCAAGAGGCTACCTATGGCCTCATCAAGGAGACACAGGGGGTCCTTCTCAAGGGATCCTTCTAGAAATCATTGTTTCAAATGTTGTGTAGTAGTTAACCTTCAACATGATGAGGGTGTTGTCCTCATCCAATTGGCCCATTTCATTTAGACTTAGGCACACAAGATATCCCATCTAGGAAAACAACTGGTAAATGTGGATAACATTCACACCTTTTCCCCCTAAATATAATCCCACAAACCCAGTTTTTTGGAAGAAAATAAGTGGGAAAATACACCTATCTGTCTTCATGTAGTTAGCCAGTTGACTCGTCTGGTGGAATTCAAAGAATCTTGCTAACCAAACACAACAGTAGCCTATAATAAGGAACATACACCTCCCTAAACCCACCAAGACTACTAAAAGACTCATCTGGTAGAACTCAAATAATTCAGTTGTCCTTTTTTAGTGGAAAATAGTGATCAGACACATAAACCTTCCAGTACCCATCAATCCTACTAGCAGCCTCATCTGGTAGTATATAGGGAAGTCGGTCAGAATGTCCCGATGAAAAGCATGGGGTAGACTCAACTCTCTTCCCCCACACACAAATACTTTTAGTATCCAGTGGTAGGAAAGGGAGGGTAAGAGTAGGCACATAAACCTACTCCAAATATGGAATGGATATATATCCTTGTTTCAGTCACTGAAGTCACCACAAAAATCTTGGAAATGGTGAAATGGATGACTCAAATCTATGCTTGTATCCTAAAAACTTGTCAGGAAATCATTATGGTGATAAAAGTAGTTCATAAGGGATGGAAACATAACTCTTTCTCCAAAAATGGGGTATATCATTATCAAAACACCCCAGAGTAGACACACACCTCTTCTCTCATCTAGAAGGGTCATGGGGAAAATTTCCCCATATTATATGGACAACGGGATTGGGAACATACACATGCTCCAAATGGAGGTAATTGGACTATTCCAATGGAAAATACAAGGAAGGCACAAACACCTAGCCAGGACAACCACTTTTTCTAGAAAGTGTCCCTAATCACTCATAAGAAGGCACCTAAGAAGAAGAATCAGCAAACATGATTGGAAAATCAAGATCTGGTCTATGACCATGCTTTGTATGATGATAGAGTTCTTGAAGCCCTCGGATGTTTATCTCTTGCAACTCAGGATCCTACCCTCCCATTACCAAATTATGGGAGTATTAGTAGTAATTCTGAAGCTCCTTATTAGACACTTCACCATTAAGGATTTCTTAATGACAACAATTTAGTTGATATCAATAGAATATATCTTTATGAGATCCAGAAAAAACTCTTTATGTGACAAGAAGACCAAGGATCGAGAGGATATTCCCCTTACTGTAACCCAACATGGCGGTCCTTCCCATGTTTCCATTCACTACAAAATTTCTCTCTATTGTAGTGATTCTCGTCGTTAGAATAATTCTCCAATTGGAAATATAGTGTTGATAAATCCCTCCTATCTAGAGTCACTTTCAAAAAAAAGTCCAGTCATGTCGGATGCCTTGACATTGGCAAGGGAAATCCTTTCTCAACCTAAATATTTTTCAATATGAAAGTCATTATTTGAACCACCCTTGGGTTATTCACCTTCCAACATAGCAGAGGAAATCTCAACCAATCCCATTGATTATGAAAATACAATCACGAAGTGTATACTCTGGTCAGACCAAGTTGAGGAACCTCTAGTGAAATAAGAAGAATATCTACTAAACATGAGGAAACATCTGGATAAAGACAATATATCATTCATGTTATGGCCTTTGTACACCCCTCAATACAGCATTCCAGAGGTTTTGGAAGAGGATTTTATAAACAATATCTACCTCGACATATAGAAAAATCTTCATCATTTAAAAGAAAAGGCATTATCCTATGATAAGTATCAGACTCATGTAAAGGTAATAGAAGGGTTGTAGTGCTAATTTAACCTTGAATCTCTGTTGGATTTCCAACATCCAAATATCAAGAAACAATAAGAATCCCTTCAACATGCATGCCTTGATGCATTATAGAGGTTGCGACAGCTAATCGCAAATACCACATTTGGTGTTTGTATCCGAGGATGGGGTGCTCATTGAGAATTGTATTTCACTACACTCTCTAATCAAAAAATCCCACCAAAAGTGGCATCATGCAACATAATTTCCCCATACCAGCTACAATGAATGGAATATGCTGATGACCAAAGATATTCTCGAGAAGAATAATCCCCGATTGACTCTACCTAGCATCAATCCAAAAGAGAAGAGGCTGTTGAGATACTCTTGCATCAATAATCTGAGAATATAAAGCAGACATCCCACTTAGAGTATTTTAGCCTTCAAATTGTGCAGATGTCAAAAATATCACAATGGTCTTTGAAAATAGATGATTTAAGTGAGGGTTGAATAATGCACCCAAACCATGTTCGAACAATGTTCCATAAAATCAAAATAGTAGCTACGGTAATATCATCCACAATAGTTTGGGAGTGAACCCATCCCACAAGGCTGAGGGATTTTTCAACCCAACCCTTGGGGTTATCCAATCATGCATGATAGGTTGTGATAGCAGAATAGAAACATCTCCAACCCTCAGGACTAGGGGATTTTTCACCTCAACAATCTCCTCCTCAGAGAGAATCAGTTTTCTCCCAATTAGTAATGGTGATGAAGAATGAATCTTCCGAGTTTTTCTCATCCTATGATCTGGTACCTTTAATTAGAACATGTATGACTGAAATCTTTGTAGATTTCCTTTCGGGTAACTATCCTCCAAAAATATCACGAGGAATAGACAAAGAATATGACAAGGTCTCGTGTAAGGTGTAGAAGAAGGTGATCTTATAGAGATATTGATAGAATGTCTGTGATGTATTATGCATCTTTGAACATCATCAATGATGTCATCAAAGTCTCTCTAGAACATAAGTCCATCTCAGAGGAGTCATTAGAAGAAGTTTTAGTCCATAATCCGGTCCTCAATGAAATAAATTAAGAAGTTATGTGTACACAAAACCAGAGGCCTACTCTAAATCTAGGCACTCCATAAAACAATCCCCCTTTACCTCTTTAAAAGTAACCTGGTAGGAAAAAAGGTAGGTGTCAAACTATGTCTCACCCCCCTGAAGATTGTAAATCTTTTTCCCTAGAGGAAAGAGGTCATCAAGGATTTTTATTATAAACCTGATTTCCCTAAACATGATTGGGGAACTAGGAGAAGATGTCATTGATTATAAGGATACATAAGAAGACATGGTCATGCTAGGATCCACTACATCAACCAAACCCTTTCTCAAACTATCTATGCGGCCGAAATTCATGGTAAATATCTCCAATGATATCAGAAAGAAAAAAAGGGAGTTCATCCCCCAAATATGACAGGTTCTGTCCTAATATGATTATATTGAAAGTCCAGTTTGAGGATACTTCACCATCCCCTTGGTGAGTAGGAAGACCCAATCAGCCTAATCCACCAAAAAAATAACACTTCTAGATTCTATCCCAAGGGACGACCCATCTACATCAAGAACATTAGCTCCTAAATTAGATGAAAAATAATATCCCCATGTTGGGAAGTGCAGACCTCTAGATCAGAAATAAAATGTCTTGAAGAAACTGGCCCAAGTTCTAGCTAAGTTATCAATCCTGGATAGTCTGATTCTATCAAAAGACCTCTAAGAATCGATCATCGAGGCCTATTTAATACCCCTGGAGTTTGAAGTATAGGTTGTTTCTACTAAGGTATATCGTGTGGAGAATGATCCCACATAATTCCATGAGATTATCTCTTTCATAGAACAAGATGAGGATTTTGTCTTGAAATGACACGTTAGGACCTTGTATATATCTAGAAGAATCAGTGACATTGATATCCGATGATCCGTTATTGACATTGATTCAGGAGTCAACCTCATTCTGATCTGTACACATCGCCAATTGGTTCTCAATGAATCCCACTTGTCTCCCTCCACACTGATGTTACAGGGTTATGAAAAGAATGATCAAGATCCTCTCAGCAAGATCACACTCAAAACTCAATTTTGGGATCTTCTATCTGTCTCAAAATTCATGGTTTTCTGGTAGGATACTATTTTCAATGTTCTACTAAAAGGACCTTGGATGCATTATCATAGGGTCATTTTTTCATCATACCACCAATGTCTCAAATATTGTGTCAATATCCAAAATGGTATATTATATGGTTACAAGGCCCCATTAAAACTCTATGAGACACAACACATTAATGCCAAATTCTATTATAAGGGAGGAAAATATTTCATTGATGATAATGTTACTCGAATCAATTCAAAAAATGTCTTTGAGATGATCCCAACTAACCCTTTCAAATTGATTAGTATAGATTACACACTTCCTATTATTCAAATTGAATGTGTGGGCCTAAATTCAATAATTAATTTAGCAGCTTCCATAATGTCAATCATGACAGTTGATCTAGAGGCATTCAAGAAATTCTCAACTCTCCAAGTGATGTAGAAATCCTGAAATAAAATGTTCTCACTCTTTCTCTTAACATCCAACAAAGTCTAGTCCAATCATTTGGACTCGAAGAAGTTGTCGTAATGATAGGATAAAGTGGGGAGACTCATTTTCAGTATCTCTTTTTCCCTTTTGCGACTCTAAGAAGGCCTCATGTCAACAAGTGATCCTGAAATGATTGCCTCATCCTCTAGACATCCAAATGGAGGTTCTCCTCTTCCCTCTTAGGAACTTGTTTTATCATCTCCTCCCTAGGAAAAAACACAATAAGTGGTGCATGAGGAATAGGAAAAATTATAAGATCATTGGGATTCCCCTCCAATATTTTATAAAGGTGTCTATGCCACTGTGGATGAATTCAAAGAGATAAATCTAGGTACAAAAGAAGAGCATTTGAGCTCACCCCTTTTATAAGTTTTATTTTCCCTAGGTTGCAAAGATGGTTATTAGGAATTACTTACAGGGTTAATCTAGGAGTCATAGATGTTCCCAATGTAATTTATTTTATGTATTTTATTTCAAGTTGTAATATTGAGCATATGTATGTATCTAGTTTTCAAAAACTCCTAAACTAGTCATTCCTTTTGGATACAACTTTCTTGTAATCCTACCAATGTAATGAAATAATACATCGGCTCTGGGAAACAGGGGTCAGGGCATTACACTATATGGCTATAATAAAATAAATTTGATGATGTCTTGCTGATCTCAGAGTTCTCATAAATTGTAATTATTCTATAAAACTCGTAATGAAATCTTGATAAAAGAATGTGGGAGTGAAAGAGGTGGTCCAATCATATCTAGTCTGATTGTAATCATGTCAATAATATTTAGGCTAAGAAGGAAAGAAAGTTATCGATGAAAGATAAAGAAGTTTCAATAATTTCCATTGTAAGTAATATGATTATAAATCTAATATTCAACGTAATCAAAGTCATGAAGTAAGTCATGATACAAGACGAAGTCTCTAAAAGAAGGAATTTGTTTAAGACAAAAATTTTCAGCCATAAGGTTATCGTAATGAGTTTTCCAAATGCAAATTAACTTAATGTTTGGAAAGTATGATCATAATAATGAAATTAAATAAGTTTCTAAAGTTAGTGCTACTGACATTGGTCCATCGTATTTAGCATACCATTGTATTCCTCAAAGGAAGAATCACTCTCATCGAGACCTATGGTAAAGTAATTGAAAATATTGAAGCTAATTCAAAACGTAATGATAGGGTTTGGTCAACAATGTAGTCAATTATTTATCATGAAAGTCTTAAATTTTTCTTCATCGTAATGAGGTGGATTGTAATTTCAATCAAAACTGGAATCGGACTTGAGTTTTCTAAGAGTATGAAGGAGATGGATGGATGTATTATCAAAGTAGGAGCTTGAAATTGGAAGTTTGGGAAGATATGTGGAAAATGTGAGAAACCAAAGGCATTGGATTTAGTAAAAAAAATCTAAAAGATATAAATCTTCATAGAATGAATCTGATGGGTATCATATTTTGAAGGTAAATAATAAATCTAATCTGTTTTCAAATGATTTTATAAATTAGGTCAAGATCCATCATATCAGAGTTGATACTGTTTCATCTTGCTGGTCTTAATGAAAAAATAAGAATGGGAAGATAGAAACATAATAATATCAAGCAATGAGAATGGTATCTATTTCATCATACAAGTAATTGGTATGAATAATTGTAATGAAGGAATCATATTGAGGAAATTGGATTCGAACTGATGTTTGTAATGAAAGATAGAAGAGATATGATGTGCTTAAAATATTCGAGAATGATAGAGAATAAATGAGAATAATTGAGAAGAGTAGACGAAGTCAAGATGCACCTGAAATTCAAGGAAATATGCAAATTTTTGGAATTTGGTTAAGTGGGTAAATTTTTATGAATCCTTCCAAAACCACAATTGGGGAGAGTATAAAAGGTAAAAAAGTACATCATACTTTTTTTACTTAAGTGTTATTCAGGGTAAAGAGGAGAGAAGGCAGAGTATTGGAGAATTTTTATAGAGAGAAGAATAAGTTTTTTAATTGCTATTTGTTGAAGAAGTTAAAGGATAAGATACAAGATTGCATCGTATTTAGCTGATCATCGTATTCAATGAATCATCATATTCAGCTGACTATCATATTCTTCCTATCATTATATTTAGCTGGTCATCAGATTGGTTTGAATAATCATATCAGGACTATTGGATTTGGTTTTCCGAACTAAGGAAGAAGGTGTCCATAATTTTCTAAATCGTATTCTGACAATGTTATATTTTTGTATTGAGAAATCAAACTATGAAAATTGAAGTGGGAATTCATACTGTGTTTTATGTCAAAATCCTTAAAGTTCGTACCAACTTCTAGGTAAGAAATTGAAGAATTTTTTTTCAAATAATACATTTGTGGAAGTTGATAAATACACATAGGTAACTTGTATTGTTATAAAAACAATGTATTACACCATTTGTTCTAGAGGGAGCACAAAGATTTTTGAACTATTTTCATAGTGCTACACGAGTGAAAGGTAATATCCTAATTTTTTTATTCCACCCAAAAGGATTGTTCCCTAGTGGGTTTTATGGTATTGGATTGTTTCCAAACAATACCAAGGATGTAGATATTCTTATTGAAAAGTGAACTATGTAAAAACTTGTTTTCCTGTAGATGTGTGTTTAATTTATTTTCAATGGGGAATGAAATATTTAAGGGGTGGTAAAGGTTGTTTCATTTTTAAAGAAATATAAAAATAAAATATATCACTAATTCACCTCATCCCCCTCTTAGTGATATAATTATCCTGACTGGTCACTTACAATTGGTATCAAAGCATAGGTTCCCTTCACTTATTCTTTACTGAGGTTTTGAAGAGAAGTTGATGGATAGTCTGAATTGTGTGAAAAGTAAAGTAATTTAAGTTTTTTATGGAATTAATTATCATATCTAGAATTATATAATGTTTCCTTATCTCACATTTTTTGGATATGATGTTCTTGAAGCTGCAACATATGGGTTTCCTCCTATTGATGAAAAATTTTCTCTAACATCTGTTGATAAAAAGAATCTTGAGAATGATGGAAGGGCCAAGAATATTTTATTATCATCACTTTCTGAAAGTGAATTTATAATGTTAAAAGGTGTTTTCATGTCAAAAGTTATATGGGATAAATTGAAAAACATATTTTAAGGCAATACAAAAGTGAAGAAGGAAAAACTAAAAATCTATATATTGAATTATGATGACTTTAAAATGGGTGAGTATGAATCTGTTGGTGACTTCTTTACCAGGATGAATGATATTGTTAGTACTATTAGATGTCTTGGTTAATTGTTATAAGATTCTACAGTTCTAGAAAAGATCTTAAGAATCCTTCCCGAAAAGTTTTATCAAAAAGTTTCTTCATTGGAAGACAGACATCATAAAGCATTATCTCAAGATGATTTGCATAGAACTCTCATTACTTATGAAATGATAAGGTAGAAAGATATGAAAATAAAAACAAAATTTGATAGAGAAATGTCTTTCAAGGATACTAATAAAGAGAAGTTGAAGAAGATTCTAATTAATGATAAATCTAATAAATCCAATTTCAAAAATGAGTTATGTAAAAATATTGATGATATTTTATACTTTTTTTCTAAAAATGTTAAAATAGGTATAGGTAAATACAAAGGGAAACTTCCCATTAAATTTTTTGAATATGGATCCATTGGTCACTTTGCATCTAATTTTACTCAAATATAGAAAGGATAATATAGTGATAAAGAAGAAAAAATACCAAGAATGTCATTGAAGAAATAGGGATATAAAGGAAAATGGTATTCCATAGGGAAAGAAAAAAATTATTCAAATTCAAAAGAAGAAGTTTTTTATATAAATATGAAGAAGAAGAATTTAGTGATGTTGAATCAAAAAAAATTTTGAGTATGGTGTTGAGAATACTTTTATTGAAATAGTAAATGATGAAGAGTTCGAAAGTAGTAGTTCTGAAGAAGAATAAAATAAAATTGAGTTTCATTTGAAAGAAGAGTTAAATGATGTTTGAGAAAGATCAGAAGGCTTGAAAAGAAAAAAGAAGAAGTTAGAAGATAAATTTTCCTCAACAAGAAATCAATAATATAATCCTAAAGAGAAGGTTAAGATGATAAAAGAAATTTATGACCTGAATAAATCTCTTGAGGAAGAAAATAATTGTAATGAGAATCTGTAAGTGAAGCTGAAGGAGAAAGAAGAAGACTTAGAACTTGTTCAACAAAAAATTTCTAAATCTGAAAAGAATAATACAAGTTTAAAAAACTCTATCTCTAAAATTGGTGATAGGTCTCGGAAATAGAAACTTGATAAGGTTCAAAAAAAATTACCTTTGAAAGATGAGAACAAATATGGAATTGTTTCTGAAAGGAAGAAATCCATAAAAGTTATATATGTGGCTAAGACCAACAAAGATGAGAATTCGGAAATATCAAAATAACATAAATTCGAAATTTTTTTAATAATTTTGGTTATGATGAATTTGATAAGATAAAGAAGATTCTGATTGATAACATAAAGGTTAGTGGTTCAGATAATGAAGATAACAAGGTTGTGGAGAAACCAGTTCATAACTTCGGACGGTATGGAAGTTTCAGAGGAAAATACTATTTCTATGGATACTACTAGTATTTTGGTGGATTTAGAAACATGTAAAATAATTGTTGGTTCAACCAACAACATTACTATTATTCCACATGTTATGGAAGGTAAAGCTTTAGGGGGGTTCAATATTCTCAAAGAAAAAATTCAGAGAAGGTTTTATTGAAGAAACCTGAGAAGATTGGATTAAAGATTAAAAATAGGTTCTAACCCCTGGAAACTATTTTTAAAATATTTGAACAACCAGGATATATTACTAAGAGTTGTCTTGTTTTTTTTCATCACAAAACAAAGTTTTTTAATAGTTCTCATAATCTGGATTTGAAGAAAGAAAAGGAAGAAGAAAAATCTTTTGTTGTTGAAACTTATTTGAAAGCTATAAGAGGAGAATGACCATGGATTATTGATTGTGGGTGTTATTCTCATATGAAATGAGACTTAAGGTTATTGAAGAATGTAAAAGACTTAAAAAAAGGAACAGTGACATTTGGAAATTATGAATCATTGATAATCAAAGGTATTAGTTCCACCATTATTGGGAAATAAAATATGCAATCCCAGAAAGATTTATATGTTTATGGACTAAAACATAACTTTCTGAGTGTTTCACAATTTTTTTTTAAAGGTAATAAATTTACTTTCAGGAAATATAGATTTGTTATGAAAAGTGATAAGAATGGAAAGGTGGTTACAAGAATCCAACACACAAAGGTAAATTTATTTCAAGTTGGTGAAATCGAGAACTCTTATTACTTCGGCATGGTGGAAGAAAATAAATTATGGCATAAAAGGCAGGGACACATGTGTTAGAGAAACATGAGAAAGTTATATAAAAGAATTAGTTTCTAAGACATTCTATAATTTCCAAGATAATGATATTGGTGTTGTGATATTTTTCATAATGGAAATATTACAAATTAAATTCATAAAAAAGTTGATATTTGTTCAAAAAAAACTTAGAACTTATTCATTCTGATATCTATGGGCCGATGAGAAAATAACAAACAAATGAAGATAATTATCTCATCACTTTTATTGATGATTTTACTCATATTACTGGTGTCATTTATATTAAACTTAAATTAGATATTACTCTATATGAACTGAAAATGGTGGTGAATACAAAAATGAAGAATTTGAAAGTTATCTTGGAAATCATGGAATTTTTCATGAGTATAGTTACACACACACTCCTCAAAAAATGGGGTTTCTAAAAGAAAAAATATATTTTTGGTGGAAATGTGAATAACTATGTTACTTAAACATGGTCTTTCTCATTACTATTGGAGTCATGTTGTGAGTACTATTGTATACATTCAAAACTGATATTTCAATAGGCCAAGATCTGATATGACTCTATATGAATTATTTAATAGGAAAACTCCAAATTTTAAATAGTTTAGAGTTTTTGGGAGTATACGCATTATAAATAATAAAGTTGTAAAGTTGTAAAATATTGAGAAAAAAGATGAAGAGGGAATTTTTCTTGGATATGCTCAGAAATTTATATTATATAGATGTTTCACCAAAGAAACAGGAATAATTTTTTATTCTTATGATGTGAATGTTATTTAAAAGGCTAAGGAATATAAATAGACTCATGCAGATAAGAAAGTTGATCCAGATAAGGAAAAAAATTATGATAAGGATACAGAAAATTGCAATCCTGCTCAAGAAGAATAATTTGACTCATCTATTTCTAGTGATGAGGAAGATACTCAAAAATATCATCCTAGGCCGAGGAATAAAGTGGAAGCTCAGAATATAATTGGGGATCAAAATCAAAAGGTTAAATCAAGAAGAACAACAAATGTTATTACACATACTTACTTGTATTCAAAATCCGAGCTGGATGATATGAATGAAGATTTTGAGTGCCCTGAATGGGTTCAGACCATGAATTAAGAGATATATAAAATAGAAAATAATGATACATGGGAACTTGTTCCTAATCCAAAAATAATAATTTTATTAGTACAAAGTGAGTTTTCCAGAACAAGCTGAATGAAAAATGTGAAGTGATAAGAAACAAAGAAAGATTAGTGTGGAAAGGTTACTCATAAATTGAATGTGTTGATTTTGTTGAAAATTTTTCTTTGGTGTAAAGGTTAGAATCAATTAGAATCTTTATTTATATTGATGCACAATGAAGTAACAAAATCTTTCAAATGGATGTGAAGTCCACATTTCTGAATAGGGATCTTGAAGATGAATTTTACATTGAAAAACCATGTGGATTTGTTGTTGAGAAATATGAAATTTATGAGTTCAGATTAAAGAAAGACTTGTATGGGATAAAACAAGCTATGTGATCATATTATTACAAATTGGATACTTTATTAAGGAATTTGAGTTTTAAGAAATAAAGGGTTAATATAAATATTTACATCAAATAAAGGAAATAGTTTTCCATAATTGTAATTGTTTATGTTGATGAAATAATCTTTTCGTGGAATGGTGAAATATCATGTTAATTATTTTATAAAGAAATGAAAAAAAAATTTGAGATATCCATACCAGGGAAATGAAATACTTTCTTAGGTGAAAAAATTTACAAAAGAATAAAAACATTTTTATTTCTCAAGAAAACTGTGATAAGAAAATTCTTAAGAAGTTTGGAATGGAAAACTAGAAACCTGTTTCCACACTGATTTCAGTGGAAACAAAGTTGTCTAAAGATGGAGAAGGCAATAAATTTGATCAAAAATAATTCCAAAATCTAATTGGAAGTTTTTTGTATTTGAATACCTCAATACCCAACATCATTTATTTTTTTACCTTATGTGAAATATTTCAAATTGAACCAAAAGAATCATATTTAAATTTTTGAAAAAAAAAATCTTAGATACATCAAAGGCATAACAAATTTTAGAATCAGGTATGATATCTTAGAATATATTGATTTTTTTGGGTATTCAGATGTTGATTGTGAAGGAAATGTTGATGATAGAAGATCCACATCTGGTAGAGTATTATTTATTGTGAAAAGGTATTCTAGTTTTTAAATAAATAAATAGAACTCATGAAATATTAGTATAACTGAATCCGAGTATGTTTCTACTACTCAAGATGCTACCCAACTTATGTGGATGAAAACTCAATTAGAAGACTTACTTATTGAAGTGAATTCACTCTTTCTCTTAGGTTGGGATAATCAAAGTGTAATAAATCTCACTAGGAATCTGGTTCAACATTATCATTCAAAACATATTGATATGAAATATCATTTCATCAAAGATCAAGTAGAGAATAATGAATTAAAGCTGGAGTATGTTCCTAAATTAGAATAAGTTTCTTAATTTTTCAAAAAACAATTACCAAAGGAATCTTTTTCTAAATTTTGGTTAAAAATGGAATCACATCCTATTTCTCATCAAATTTGAGGTATGTGTTTATATCCCCTCTCTCATCTTACATTTGGATAGTGTTGTTATGGGGTATAATTTTTTCATAAATTATCCTTATGGAATCATGAAAATATGGAGACTTGTGGGTAAGCTATGAATACATCATTGTGTGTGTGAACTATTATAACTATTTGTTAGAGTAGTTATATGAAACCAAAAATATTATTCTAGGAAAGAAGTAAATTGAGGATGAAAATACAGTTATGGAAGCTAAGGAATATGAATAAATTTTAAGAGGTTTCATGATCACTGCTTTTGCATATCATGGTTTTCCTGTCAATGATTATTATTTCCTATAATGAGTTAGATCACATAGGCTAAGAATTGTTGATAATTAATCCATATCTTGAGGAAACAAAGTTTAGTAATTTATGAATCTTGGTTGAAAAAAAAAATCCAAAGGGGGATATTGTTAGGTCCAAACTAATAAGCATGATCATATTTAGGTGTTTTTTTGTCAATGATGTTTTAGAAGAAAAAGAAAGTTTATAAAGAAAATAAATCACCTCACTTTGTTTTGGGTAAAATTTCTACTAACCATCATATTCATCAAATTGGATTTATAATGCATGAACTGGTCTATCATATTCAGGAAAAGTTGGCTTTGTGAAAAGGCTTATCAGATTCACACTAAATTTGGAATGAAAGGATTGATTGTAATGGGTATGAGTCAGAGTATATATGGCTATGATAAAATAAATGTGATGATACTTTTCTAATCGTAGATTTTTCATAAATCATAATGGTTCTATAAAACTTATGATTCAGTCTTGATGAAATAACGATGGAGTGAAAGAGATGTTTCCAATAATATCTAGTCTGATTGTAATCATGTCAATCATATTTAGGCTGAGAAGGAAACAAATATATTAATGAAATATAGGGAAGTTACAATACTTTCAATTGTAAGTAAGATGATGTTAAAGTTGATCTTCAACATAATCAAAGTCATGAAGGAAGTCATGATACAAGCTGAAGTTTGTGAAAGAAGGAAGTTGGTGAAGCCAATGTTTTTTGGAATCAAGGTTATTATAATGAGTTTTATGAATGTAGGTTTGTTTAAAGGATGATAAGGATGAAAATAATGAATAAATGAAATAATCTACTGAAGTTGGTGTTGCTAACACTAATACATCATATTCATCATACCATCGTATTCATCAAATATAGAATTGTTCTCATAGAGACTGATGGTAAAGGAATTAAAACTATTGAAGCTGGTTCAAAACATAATGGAAGGTTTTTATCAACAATGTAGTCAACAATTTATTACACGAGACTTACATTTTTCTATAACATAATGAGGAAGATTGTAATGTCAATCAGATCTATAATTGGACTTGAGTTTGGTAAGAGTATGAAAAGATCGTTGGATGTATTATCAAAGGGGGATCTTAAAAAGTGAAGGTTGGGAAGATCTATGGAAAATGTGAGAAACTGAAGGTACTGGTTTTGAGTATGAAAAAAATCCAAAAGATACAAATCTTTGAAGAATAAAGCTGATGGGTATCATATTCAGAATAGAAATAAAAATTCTCATCTATTTTCAAATTATTTTATAAATTGGGTCAAGAACCATCATATTAGAGTTAACACATGTTCATCTTGTTGATTGTAATAATGAAATTGGAATAGAAAGATAAAAACGTAATCATATTGACCAATCATAATGGTATCTCTTTCCTCATACAGGCAGTTGTTAAACTTCATCATAACGAAGTAATCATATTGAGGAAATTAGATTCAGAATGATGTTTTTAAATAAGGACATAAGAGAGATTAATTTTTTAGAATATTCGATAAAGATCAATAAGAAACGAGAAGAATTAAGAAGCATGGATGAATTCAAGATGCACCTGAAATTCAAGGAAATGTGTAAATTTTGGAAATTGTGTTAGGAGGGAAAAATATCAAGAATCCTTTCTGAACCATAATAGGGGTGAGTATAAAAGGAGAAAATTACATCGTACTTTTTTGACTGAAGTACTATTTATGGTGAAGTAGAGATAAGGTGAAGCGCTAAAGAGTTTTTATAGAGAGAATAAGAAGTTCCTGTATTGATCTTTGTTAAATAACTTTCATTAGACAGGAGTGAAAGGAGAAGATACAATATTTAAACATATTCAGCTGATCAACGTATTCATTGGATCAACATATCCAGATGACCATCATATTCTTCTTTTCAATGTATTCAGTTAGTCATCAAATCAGGCTGGATAATCAGATTGGGACTATTGGATTTGGTTTTCTAGACTAAGGATTGAGGTGTTTATAAATGTCTCAACCATATTATGATATTTTTATATATTAATATTGTGCAATCAGACTGGAAAAATTAGATTGGGCATTCAGACTGTGTTTTCTATCAAAAGTCCTTGAAGTTCTTACCAGCTTCTGGGTAAGAAAATGAAGAATTGTTTTTCAAAGGATACATTTGTGGAAGTTGAAAAAGATGCACAAGAAACATGTGTTGTTACAAAAACTTCTTATTACACCATTTTTTCTATATTGAGAACACGTACTACTAGATTTTTGTCATAGTTCTACATAAGGAAAAGGGAATATCCTACTCATTTTATTCCACACAAAAAGTATTGTTTTCTAGTGGATTATGTGGTATTGTATTATTTCCAAACCATACTAAGGACATAGATATTCTTATTTAATATTGGACCTTATAAATACTTGTGTTCCTATGGATGTGTGCTTGATTTTTTTTAGCAGGGAGTGAAATTTTTAACAGGAGGTGAAGGTTTTTTCATTTCTTAAGGAAACATAAAAAAAGATATCACTAATACCCCCTCCCCCTCTCAGTGATATAATTATCTTGATTGGGAACTTATATATTGTATTATATTCTCCTTGTACATTCAAATATAAAGATATAAACATTTAATCAAACTAGTACAATCAAAATTAAATAAGAATATATACAGGTTAGAATAAGACTCAATAGTATGGAATTTGAAGTCAGATACCTTCTTGAAAAAATTAATATATAATGATGGAAGTGTGTAGAACAACATCTACATTAAATATGATAAATATGTATTAATTTTTGATATTTTATATGTATATGATATTATTTTTATGGTATAAAAAGATAATGGTGTATTATAACCTTGTGTGGTAACTAATGAGGGTTTATTCCATTGAAAAATTAGCTACATTAATCAATGTCTGAACCATTTCCCATGGTCTAAAAAAGACCAATAGCACCCCTTTAAAAATATGAATGAAAATTATACTTTATTTGAATATCACAAACTGTTGGGTGGATAAAACAGATAAACACAGAAGTTTTAGGTTGCTATATGTTCGTATACTTCATTCTACCATTTAATGTGATTTTATATGTGCACATAAATTTCATGAAAAGTTATCCATCACTTACCATGTTATAAAATAGAGGCCACACAATAATATACTTAGCCATTCAATATATAAGATCACCCCCACCTCTATAAACCTTTTCAGAAACATCCCCTTCTCTTTCATTATGAACAATAATCAATATGAAAACCCCCTATGGGAAATCAACACATAGTAACATTTCAAAATCCAAAATATATCAAGGGGAATAGTCTATGGTTAAATTTTAAGACTATTTATGAAATTTTCCAACCATAAAATTAAATACACTTTGAGAAACCTCTTTATAAAATTTTCTTTGAAAACTCAAATACAAAATCATCATAAAGTCACTATATTCAAGGTAACCCAACATTGGTTCTTAAAAATCCATGGACACCCTTAGAATTAATGAGTTTCCATTAAAAATTATTTTAAGAACCAAAATAACTTTTAAAGTCTTAAAATCATGTAATAAAACACATTCTACAATTTTATCAAATGTCAGGTGTGCATGGTAGTTGAAAAATAAATTTAAAATATATGTTTTCATATAAAAAACCTTTTATTCAATGGAAAACAATTAACAAATGGTTTCCCTTTAAAATATATTTATATACACGCATATTAATTTCATTAGGAATCTAAAACCTAGTTTAAAGAGGTATGAAATCGGTGTTTAATAATTTAATGATCTATAAAATAGAGAAAACCAACCTATGATCTTCTACTTACACAAAGTATGACACTAAATCATCACAACAAGACCAAAGAATCATTAAGAGGAAATGTGGAGGGAAACTGATCCTTAGAGAGGGAGGTTAGAGGGGGTGTCCACATCACCACCAGAGAGGGGAACTATCAGGGAGAGAGAGGCTGGAGGGGGGTTATGTCGCCTTCTGGAAGAGGGAGTTCGGAGGGGGATAGCAGGGGTTGGGGTCGCCACTAAGGATAGAGGATGGAGGTCGGATGGGAGGTATGCATCGCCACCGAGGCGAGGTAGGTTGGAGGGGGGGTCACGGGGTTAGGGTCACACAGGTAGTGGGGGAGGATAGGGGTCGGGTCACATAGAGGGAGTGGGGTAGGGGGAATAAATAAGATTTTTTTTAAATCACAGTAGTTTGATGGAAACTGCCACTAATTATTAAAATAAAAAATTATACTGGCGGTTTGACTAAACTGTCATTATATTATTATTTTAAAAACCTAAATTGATTTCATATAAGTTAATAGAACTGTCGCTAATAAACCACCACTAACCCATTATTTTTTTGTAGTGACTCGCTACTATAAATCATAGTTTTGTACCCTTTTAAACGAGCGACCGCTATTGGTGTTTGTTGGCCCTAAAAAACTAAATATCACCTCCCATGTAAACCCCTCCCCCACAAACCCCCCCCCCATGAAAACCAGAGATGCTATCGATGCACCCGTAGCTATTTTTTCATGTTGTGAATCAGATCTGTTACCACACTCATTGATTTTTTCACTCATCTTGAACTAGATCTGCTGCCCATTGAGGACCAGATCCGCCTCCTGTTATAAACCAGATTCTCCACCTCACCTGGATTTCCAACTATGAATCCTCCCTTATTGCATCCCACTCCACTAACCCTCACCGTATCACCTACCCAAGCTATTTTTTCCACCCATCCACCCTCCCAGTCCTCTCCCTTACCCTAGTCGCAACCCTCCCTAAGTCACTTCCACAACTGCCATTGATCCTGGTCACTATCATGGCCTCATCTATGATACTGCCCATGATCTAGCTACTAATACCCCCTCTTCTTTCTGTCATCCCATATTTGTTGTTTAATCTAAGGTAAACCCTGATTATTGATTTGTTTACACCATATATTTTAGGGTTTTGATTTTGATAATTAATTTGTATGGATTATATTGGTTCACCACTTGATACATAATTTTCTACCCATTATAATTAAATATTCAGAAATTATTTGATCAATATTAAATTTCTCTAAAAAATATTTTTTTTTTCACACTTATTTCATAGGATACATCAATTTCCACTCCAAAGCAGAATAAAAAAACATTCTAATAATTTATATGGGTTAGGAAATGTTTAAATATAATGAAAACATACACACATGTGCCCATGGAGAGTTAAACCTATAACCTCATATATGGCTAATCAATGACACAACCTTCTAATAATGATGACGATGATAATATTATTATTTATAAAAATTGATAACGTATATATTCCAAACACATTTTGATAATTATGATAATGATGAAAAACATTAATTTTTTTTGAAAATGATAAGGACTATTTTTAAAATTCATTTTAATTTTAATTATGATTATAATGGTGATGATAAATATTATTTTTTATCATATATTATGATGGATATACTTAAAAACTCATTTTAAAAATTATTTAAATGATAATGATAATTATGAAGATGATAAATATTATAATTTTAAGATTTTATTTTAACATTTTTAATAAATTTATATTTATAATTATAATTTTTATTAAGTTATGATTCATTATCCTAATATTTTTTATTAAATTTTAATGTTATAACTATAATTATGCTAATAAATTTACCAATAATTCACTTTTTCATGTTTAAATCATTTAAATAAATTAATTTTCCACATCAACTAACCCTCAACTTTTATTTTTCATTATTCGTGACATATTACCTTCCACATTTTCTATCATGTGCTTCATTATTTTTTCCCAAAAAAAGGTCATTCTATCAAACAAACTCTATAAATTTAACTTAAAATAAAAAATATGTATTAAAATTTTAATTTATTATAAATCATAAATACATAATTAATTATAAGAAATTTTATTTATTGATAAACTAATATATAAATGATAGTTGAATAAAATAATTTTATATAGTCTAGTGTTTTGAGAACTAAATTTTTAAACAAACTCTTGGTTATATATTAATATATATTTATAATTATGTTTTAAATTTTTTAAATTTTCTAAATTTTCTTGTCATACATTTCTTAATAAGAGACGATAAAAAGTATTTAGTCATGTACAAAATAGAGCTTTAAAAAATACAAGGTATAAATAATTAAATATAAATTAAAATGTGATGATCGTGCCATTTATGAATTGTGTTCTTATTTTGGATGAGTATGAATTTAAGCCCATATGCAATTGTTTAGACTTTATTTTAAATATATTTTGAGATATGAAATTATAAAAATTACTATAATATGAAGTCTTTTTTAAAAGTTATTGCTTGTTGTACATATATGATTATGGATAATAGTTGGATTGATCTTCCAAATAGAACGTCTGAAGAATATTTTGAGTGAATTATACAGTTTATTTATTTCACTATAGAATTTAAAATTGACAATATTAGTTATCCATGTATAAAATGTGAAAATAAATATCAATTCAAATGACATACCATGAGGTAGCACCTATTCTTGAATGGGTTTCTAAAAAATTATAAGAGTTGGACTCATCATGGTGAATAATATATTCGTTATCATCATATAAAAATAATTTAGATGGATTTTCATGTGAGGATGAATGATCTGATACATGAAATGATTACTAAAATGGTATTTGGGTTGGCTCCAAAAGGTATTAACATCTAGAAATTTGAGACTGTTGAGATCAATAGATATATTTGGTTCTTGGGGGTACAATTATCATCAAACACACACACACACCACACACACACAGCCCTAAAAGGTAGGTCATACCCCCCCCCCAATGAATAACCCAACCAGCCACTTTTATTCATTGAGGCTTTATGAAATAATTGATGATGAAAAAACTGAATTATATTCTAGGTGTACTACTTAAAGTAAATTTTCAATTATTTTAGAGTTTTTTCACATGAAGACTTTGAATCAGTGATCATACACATCATTTGACATGATATGAGTTTTATTGAAAAAATTACATCCTATTGAAGCTAAGATTCCTGAGTCGTATATCCATGATCATAAGTTGACATAAGACTTAAGATTCACATATGAGACTACAGATGCATGTGAAAAAAAATTATGCTATTTAGAAAGTAAAATATCTATTTGGATAATTATGCGGGCTGTGAATCTTTTTGGTGGAAAGATAGAGAGGGAAATCATACTCATCAAAGTCAGACTGTGAAATAGGGGAAACCTATTACCATAAATAAAATTAATTAATTTACACTGAATTAGAGGTTGAAAAGATTATTTATGTCATATAAATTTTCTAAATTAATAAGATTGAATATAGAAATAAATAAGGAAAGTTATATTCTAAACCACCAGAAAGACTCACTTGCAAGGAATGATTTCAATTAGAGACACCCTAAATTTTATAAAGATTGTCATAATATATGGTTGGGGTTAATAGTAGGTGGTTTTAATCAATTTAGGCCTATGTTTGGTGCAAATCATAGAACATGTATTGTGGTGTTGGTTTTGTATAATATTCTTCTATCCCGTTATATGAAACAAAAATTTATATTACTTTTGACTCTTATTGATGGACCTAAAAGTCCAAGGGATAATATTTATGTTTACCTTTATCCATTGATTGATGAGTTAAATTAATATTGGGCTGATGGTGTGATGACTTATGAATATGAAAGAAATGAAATGTTCAAACTATAGGCTTCTTTATTGTGGATAATAAATTACTTCTCAATTTATTCTTAGGCTAGAGTATGATAGGGGAATTTTATTACCCTTTCTACAATAAAAGTAAAAATTATACATGGATTAAAAATTTTAAAAAATGGGAATACATGGGTCGTAGATTTTTTCTTCCCCCTCATCACATATTTAGAAAAGATAAAATGGAATTTGGATCTTCTAGATAATTCAACCCAGTACCAAAGATCATGATAGGAGTATAAATATTATTGTAGATTGAGGAAGAAAACATCCACATGATATCTAAATTTTAGGATTTCATGTCTCATCCATTACCCAATATTCATGGTGTGGGTAGACAGTATAATCACAATTGGAGGAAGAAAAATATTTTTTTAATCCCCCTTACTCAAAAAAACATACTAAGGCATAATCTAGATGTCATGCACATTGAAAAAAATTGTCATAATATATTTTTGCACTATTTTAGATGTTAGTGGAAAAGAAAAGGACTATGTCAAATCATGATGTGATTTAGAAGAAATGGTTTTAAGGAAACAATTTCATTTATATTTGGTTGAGGAAAACAAGGCATAAATGCATTTTGTATAGTATATGATGATTAAAAAAGTGAATGAGGCATTTATCTCCATTTTGAAGTTTCTCAAGGTGCCTAATGGTTACTCTTCTAATATTTTTAAGTGTGTGAATGTAACAAGAATGACATTCAAAGTGTTGAAAAGTCATGATAATCACATAATACTTTATTAGTTGATTCCAATCATAATTTTTGATTGTCTATTAACCAATGATGTCCTACCATTTATTTCTATGAGTAATTTTTTTAGATATATTTTTTTAAGAAATAAACAAATGGATGATTTAAAAAAATTAGGATAGAATTGTACCTATGATTTGTCACTTAAGGAAACTATTTACACACTAATTTTTCAATGTTATTGTTCCCTTGATATTGCACCTACCTGGTGAAGTAATGGTTGTTGGTACAGTAGAATTCAGGTGGATGTATTCTGTTGATCGGATTCTAAAATACATTTAAATGATTCTTATGTAAGAGAGCTTATCTGGAGTCATCAATAGCTAATGGTCATTTTATGTATAAGTGTACTACTTTTTTACAGATATCTTATGGATGTTTATACAAAATTAGACAATCCCTCTCAGATTCATGATGGTCCAGTTAGATAAAGAACTATATTTGATATGGAAAACATAAAGTGGGAACAATCTCATTGATATTTATTATTCAATACTACATCAGTTTCACCATTGATGTTGAAAGTGTCTTATAATTTTTATTTCTTAACTTTTACATGTTTTGTTTTCATATATATGTTTATCATTTAAAAATGGAATTATCATTTGTAGAAAACACATTAATGAGCTAAAAGAAGAGATGTCTCATGAGATTGATTATCAAATTCAACATTCTCATTACATATTATTTAATGATTGGTTTAAATATTTTGTATGTAAAATGGATTTTCATTACGATTGAAGTATAGTACAAATTTCTTTCAGCATAAAATTTCATTGAATTTTGTGAAATATATAGGCCTATAAACCGTGGGAGTTAGGTGACCCTACACTAACTACATAATTTTAACCAGGTAGCTAAGGTTCTATCTATAATGGCTCATCATTATAAATATTTATATGTTAATGGATTTTAGTTTCACATTAAATATTTCAATGAAAAATGAGAAACACAAAACACTGGAATTGGTTGTCCATCAATCAATTTTAGTTATTATTATGGTTAATTGAAATAAATCATTGAATTTTTATACATGAACTGGTTGAAATAAATATTGTTAAAGTTTATTTGGGTTGATTCATTCCATGGAAGTAAATTCGATCAATATTAGTTTACATTACTGAACTTTAACAAAATGTTATACAGTGATGAATATGTTATTAATGAACTTATCATTTTTTCATCACAAGTAGAATAAGTCTTCTTTATTACCTTTCCATATAATTTAAATTGGAATTTTTTTGTGAAAACGTAAAAATTATGAGTGTTTTTAATTGATTGAGATGAGCCCAAGACCTTCGCCTTTTTTCACAATAGCTTGATCAACACACCATAGTTCAATGTAAAGAATATATTCATTAGTCTAGCGAGACTGTTGAAGGATAAAGGGTCGATTTTCATGTTTAATAAAAGGAATAATTGTTTTCCCACTCTTTAGTTTAAAACATTTTTTTAATAGTTTAAATTTTTATGAACTTTGTAACTATTTTTTGTATTTTTTGTCTCTATCCATGGTATATACATGCATGAAAAATGGAACAAATTATAGTAAAAATAATTAAAGGTACTTTTTTAGAAACATATAAAAAAACACATAAAATATTTATATAATAAAATAGAAAAACCATAAAATATATGTAAACTATGGCAAGAAAATAATAACAAAAATATGTTAATTGTATCCCCCCAAAATTTAGAGACTATTTAACTTCAAGTAATTTCTTGAAAAAACAATTTCACTAAGAAATAATTTCTTATATTTTACTTAATAATATTAAGGTTATTATAGAACATCAAGGTTAATATAATGATTTAAACTATGAACAAAGATCCCATAGTAAAAAAACCACTCTTTCTTCCCTTATTTCATTAAAATATTTCATAGAAACTAGTTTTAAAGATTTGAAATCTATGAATGCACATAATTAGTATAAGTGACTTTATTGACCACAAAAAAAATATTTATTTTATTTTATTTCACTATGAATTAATTTCTAACTAATTGAAGATGTGTTTCAACCCATAAATGGTCAACCATAATTACAACTAACTATTGTTACAACTAAATGGTTTTCCTATTAGATTAATTCTACTATAAAATAATTGTACAAGTAAAAAGGGTAGGAATTGGCTGTGTGTGAACCACTAGTCATGATACTTATATATTTCCCATGATTTATGAAATTTATCATAATATCATTCAAAAAAATTAGTAATTTTACTCTCAATTTCCTTAGTAATTTGACATGGATAAAACTTTTAGATGTATTCATTATAGATATACTCCCAATAATCAAATGAACTATCCTACTGTTGAAGAATTCAATTCCTTGATAACCTATTTAAGTAATAAGGAAATAATTTCAAACATATTTCATTTTATATCATTCCATTAATAGGAATATGTTTTATTATTTTAGAAAAATATTTAATGAAGAAAAAGGAATCCACCAAAGAAACAGTATTAAATATGGGAAAATATTCTAATTAATAGTTCCTTAACTCATTATTCCATGATTTTTAAAAAATCTATGATTAAGGATGTAGTTTGTTTCACTTTTATAACATGAAATTACCTTAACACAAGTAAAAATTTATCAACATATTACATATTCACATTTTGAAATTATTGTATCCTCACTTCTGATAGCATTGAAATTTGATTTTATCCTTAAATGTATCTAGTGGTTCTAACCTTTCTCCCATGAACCTTTACTTTATGAATCAATGGAAATAGGTTATATGATTGAGACTATCTGATTCACTCAAATTAAACTTTAAAATACACCTTTAACAGTTATATAAATACAATGTAAATATGTATGATATGTGAATTCCATAATGTATAATATTATTATTTTTTATATTTTTTTAACTTTAATGAATGAAAATTAGTGGATTGACCCCTTCTATCACTACATATAGTGCCAATTTTTTCATGCCATATTTATTTAATTGTAAACTACACAAATCCTATAATTGTATAAGGTATTAGAATCATGATAACTAATAAGAACCAGACCATCTCCATGAGGATGGGATATTGATTAGATCATTGATTTGCTTATATACAGATAATAAATGCTAAGAATTAATGGTTATGTTTTTGGGGATAACAATAATAATGTAAATGTTTTTGGTATTTTTTATTAATTATGTGAGTGTGAAAATGAGTTAGCAGAAGGAGAAAATTTTAGTTTGGATTCGGCAATAGATAAGTAGGGTAATCCTAGTAATAGCTAACCTTATGATTCATAACAAAGGAATTTCTAAATTTTTTTATCAACATCATGAATTTATTAAAGTTATATCTTATAATATACAAGGAATTGTTCATAGGTTCATGAGTCCCTATAATGTTTTAGTATTCATTATGAGAAGAGGTTCATTCATTTTTTATGATTATATTCCCATTAAAATCCCTCAAATTCCATTCAAAGAATTCATTGATCATAATATTTTTCTAGATTTAGTCTTTCACTCTCTCTTCATCACCCCACATTAAAATATATTAACTAGTAATCAATCAATTATATTTTTAAGAACATGATCTTGAATAATATAATTCCATATTTCAATTAACATGAAATAATCTGTGAATTAAATCTAATTTACCCCCTATAATAGTTCTTAGTGTAGAATACTAAACAAATGTATAAATATAGATTAAATTTTTATTCTCTATCATAAAAATCAACCCCTTCTTCCTATTTAGTCTAAAAATCCTCCTCAAAATGGATGGATAGATTAATTTGAATGGATGGAAAGTGAATAAAAATTAATGGGATAAATAAGGAATGAATTTGAATGGGTTTGGTAGAATAAACCACCATTCATTCAATAGAATTAAAATGTAAAGTATCTCCTTTAGATTTCTCAACCATCCAATATAGATCCATGAGAATTTTCTTCTTTCACTTGATCACTTTCATGTCACACTCTCCCTCTACAGTTCTACATTATTATATGAGATTCATTACATCCCAATTATTGAGAGAGAACAAGTGTGAGTCAACCTCCACCTTTTATTTATCTCTCTCTCTCTCTCTTCAAACTTTATATTCATGAGTCCCTAATAATAACTTTACCTAAATTGGGGGAAAATACTTCTATAAATACTCTTTGTATTATCATGATACCAACATGTAATTCAGATGAAATCAGTTACTCTAGTTTAACATGAGTGGTCCCCTTAGAATCTCCTTTATAAAATTTTATATAATATTCTACCAGTATAATTTTTATGCCTATTTTTTTGATATATAAAATCATATTTTTTTTGCATGTAGATTCATCTTGTACAGTATATGATAATGATGATATTTAATTGTTTCTAGTGGAAAGAAACATTCAACACCTTTTATTTCATGGTGTTGAGATACTAAACCTTTATGAATTTCTCATTGTTGATGAATCAAATGAATAAGTATTGGATATTTATCCTTTATATAGGTTTTCAAGGTTATGTAATAATGAAATATCAATGCTTTTCCTAGACATGCATTTTGATCCATCCACTCCTTTATATTTGATAAAATATGTATGCAATAAATAAATGCTACATGATTCCTTTGTAGTTCACATTATATGGAACTGTAATAGGAAATGAATCATTTCCTTAATAATGCTTTCTAATATTTTAGACATTTCAGGGGAACAAGAACTTGATACACATCATTCTGTAGAGCAATTTGCATCAACGGGTCGAGGTATGTAGGAATGTAAATGTGTTGTTATTTTTTTTAATTAAGAGTTAAAAATATATATGCACATCTGTATAATTATGTATGAATTTTGTTTCAATAGGACTATACTTGACCGCTTATTCCTCTTGTATGAGAGGACCTGGTCTTGGTATTTTACCATGGAATTTTGATGTAACCCTTGATGTATCATTTGATGAAAAATGTCATCATGTGGGAGTGGTTCCCATTGTATTTATTCACCATTTGGGTCATATAATATGTGAACCACATAGATTTTCACTGACTACACATGACTAGGATTCATTCCACAAGGATACATTAGATCAGCTACGGAGTTAAGTTCAAGGAACATGAGCCTCAGCCTAGTTAGTGAGGACTCCTTAAGTGCATCCAAGAGACCCGGGATCAAAACCAGGAGGAGGCTAATTTCTGGGGGTATTGAAGCAGTACTGTAGCAATACTATAGTAGGTACTGTAGCAGTACTATAGAAGGTACTGTAGCAGGTACTATAGCAGGAACTGTGCAGTACTGTAGCAGGTACTGTATCGGGAACTATAGCAGGCACTATTTGGCACTATAGCAGTCGTGAATATTCCCCCGTTTGGGCCTTTGGGCCATTGATTTGGTCCCTGAGTCCTTTAAGGCCTTCGGGCCACCTAGGCCTTCGGTTCAGTAAGGCCTTCGGGCATTTCAAGGCCTTTAAGCCACCTTAAGTGCAGATACAAACTAGACAACCTGCAAGGAACAAGCTTCATAAGGAGGATGAGCAAGGAGCTTTCACCGGTGCAGAAGCTTAAAGGATTGCAAGAATGAGAGGGTATGGTACCTGCCATCGATACAAGCCTGTGCATGCATGGTAAAGCCTAGTCGAACAGCCATGCAAAGGTGGAGAGCTGATTTCACGATGAAGATACTGGGGAGGAGAAGTTCCAAGTAGTTAGTTTGTGTTGTATGTAATGTTTGAAGCCTATGAGCACTGAATTCCTCTAAGGCCTATGGGCCATGTATACTTATGCCTAAGGGCCTTCCACATCACCCCTTGAAAGGTGGATTATCAAAATCAATAAAAAATGAAGGCCTTTGGGCCATTGGAGGAGGAGGAGGTAAGTTCAAGTAAGAGAATCATTTTAGTTTCTTAACTATGTTTAAAATGTACTTACATTTGTGACATTGTTTTAAAATAGAATAATATGAGAGTGTTCCCCAATGATTTTCGGATAGTGTGTATGTCCAAATGTCATAAAATGTGAAATATTTTCAAGTTAAAGTCAAGAGGGAGCACTAGGTACCAAATGTGGGCGCCCCAGACATTCTATATAAAGTCCCAAGAGGAGTTCTCCCATCTCAATGGTGAAATTTAGTTTCATATTGGTCAAATGAGGCTAAAACGGTGTGTCTATTCATTTTGGGTAATATATTTCAAATAATTTTCATCATTTTAAATGTTTAAAATTTTAATTATTTGAATGTAGGAGGTGGAAACATGTCATTCCAAGAATCATGCATTATAGGGACCAATTCATAGGCTTTGGACTCATCACGTGTATTATATTTTTATTGATTTATTTATTATTAAATTTTTAAATTTATTATTTAATATGGTTTTTTGTTTTATATTTATATATTATTGGTATAAATTTGAGGGATAAAGGTACACTGAATGATAAAATGTCGATGTGGATGATGACTCGTGATCGAAATGATTTGGTGGTTTCAGATCTTATAGTAAGTTCTTGTACTAATTATCAACACTTAAATGAATTTTTATATAAATATATATTTATATTTATAAATTAAATAGGATCAATTTGAGTTTGATTTAGCACAGCTTTCAGATGACTAGAGGAAACTTACCATGCAAAGGGATGAAATATTTTATCACATTATTGGTTGTGATAGACATGGAAACATCTTGTCCTATGGAATAAGGATTTATTGTTTTGTAGTTTCATGTGTTGAGGTTATGAATCCTATTGTTTCTGGGATAACATAATATGGGATAGATTTAGAGGCAAAAAATCATGCTTTCTAGGAGGTAAATTTGTAATTGTTAGCTGATGTCAAAGCATTGTAGAAGTATATGTGTCAGGGTGATGGTGTAAGGTATCCAATGATGTCGGTTTATAATGAATTTATTTATTTATTTTTTATTACATACAATATTATTATCATAATAGTTTTTATTTTTATAAGGCCCTGCCACACCGGACAAAGGTATCAGCCATGGTCCTACATGACACATCAAATTTAGGATGTGTGTTTTGTTTTATCTTTTTGGTTTCTCATTCAAATCAATTGTCCCATTTTGTTTTTGTTTTTTATTAACGTCAAAAATCAGATTTAAATTTTCTTTAAAATAAAATTTGACCATATAGGCATTCAAACCCAACTAAATGCATTTATACCCATGATAAAACATAGGAAAATAATCAACAAGTGATTTTTTATCTTTAAATTTCAACTGTGTGTCACATGTAGAACATCCAAAAAGTTAATAGTTATAGAACTTCTATTTCACAGTGAACTAGGCTCTAAAATAAAGAGAATAATCCTAATTTTAAAGGAACCTATGTTAACCAGACCAATGGTCTTCCCAAAATAAGATATCACCATACCCAATAACGCAACTCAAGTTCTCAATGAGCATGGAAAAGATGTATTATATGATTTTTGGAGGTAATAAGTCATATAACATCGATCATGTAAACTTTTTAGCTAAAAAAATTCTAATAAATAGAACAAGTCTATTATACATAATTTTTATATGGATTTTATAAATTTAACTAGACATAAGAATACGACTAAACATGTCCAATGGATCAACATGCTCTACTTTAGAAAAATATTCAAAAATTAGGAATTGATTCATACTAGATGGACACTATTTCTAAAAAAGTTATAGAATATACTCAATAAATCATAGTTCAAAATATCCAATTATTCCTAAAAAACTAGTTGAAAAATATATCCTGACTAGGAGAACTGTTAGGACTAGAAGATAAGTAATTTTTTTAAACCTCCTCCATATATGGTATCTTTGGAAGTATACCATTACCATCCACATTCATCATAATATAAATCATATAAATTATGTTTATAATGTTAATATAATAAGGTCTATTAAATGGGTTTTATAATATATACTAATATGATCCATGATATCATCTCTTTTTTATAATATCTTTGGACAAATTTTTAAATAAGTGATGAGATTCTAAATTATACTAAGATTTTATAAATTATTAAAAAATTAAGTGTTCCTATCACATTTTTTGACAAACTATGTTCTAAAAGTATATTTATGAATTCCCTTTTTTGAAATAGTGTAAGGATTTAATCTTATTAGTTATGTAAACATCTTATTAAACATATTAGTATCAAAATTATATTCATAACTATTTATAGCAGTTCAATTTTCATTTCCAAATCAGTAATTTCAATAGTTGTTAAGAGTTTAAAATTGGTTGAAAGAAAAATGGTTTTTTCTCACTCATTAGAGGAGTTTAAATTATCAATGTAAATAACTCTTTGACCCTTGTTTCCAAATTTAAAAGGTTTGAAACCACAATTATTATCTTTTTGAATTTTGATAGAGCTACCTGAATGCTTCATGGTCAAACGAACTTTTCTATACATAACAAGGGATCCTTCTCCATCCATTTTTTTTTTTCAAAGTCTTCTTTTGTGACAACTTGAGGAAATGTATCTCAAATTTATGATCATACAATTATTCTCATATTCCATTAGATGATGGATCCACATAAAAAATATTATACAATATGGATTCTATATGATCTCATATTCTAGGTTTTCCACTCTCATTTCACAACACATAAATCTTAAAGGATATTAGAGACTCCATTGGGAATTTCCTTTACATTGATGCCTTAACACTCCCTGTTATATCCACCATTTTGGCTAGTATTTAAATTTAAATTTATTTTTCATTATATTCTCCTCATCATAACTTTTTTTTGGTGAGGGATTCTATCTCATTTGGGTATAAAATTAATTTCCTCAAATCTTTCTCCATTTTTTTGACATGTCGCATTCATGGTCTTGTGATCTCTAAATGATGGATATCTACTAAGGCAAACCTCTATTTTAGTTTGGTTGTATCTTCAATGAATCATTCACTGTCATTTAAATCATTGATAACCCCAATGTTCTTTTATAAGGTTTTTATGTTATAGACCATGCTTAGGGTATTAATTCTTCTAGAGGAAATTCTCATTGAATTGAAATGAAATCATGGGAGAATGATCAATGAGTTGTTTTTTATATCTAGAAAATAATGTTGTAACCATCATATAATTTTTTCTTGTGATATGATGGAAAACAATGGATAACATTATCTAGTGTTATTAAAATGGCATATCTCCCTCTTGGAGATCAAAATGAAAAAACGACTTCTGATTGATGTGAAAATCTAGGAGAACATTCCTCAAATCATATATGATCTATTAGAATCAATCACATGTCAACATGAAGAATGTATTGGTCAGTTCAATTATAATTTCATTTTCACATTTAATATCATTTTTGTAATAATGGGAAAATCATGTGTGGGGGGGGGGGTAAAAACCAAAAAAATGAGCTTCTATTGACATTAAATATTAAGAAAAAATATTTAATTCATTTAAAATTTGTAGGAATCTTCATTACATAGATTAGATACCATAATTTCTTAGTATGATCAAAAGTGTCATTTGACCCTCAAATTTGGAGTTAAGTGAAAAATTGTGTAAATGGGGACAATACTAAGATAACACACTTAAATTAAAATGAAATCAAGGAAAACGATGGATAACATTATCTAGAGATATTAAAATGGAATATCTACCACCAGTAGATCAAAATGAGCAAATAAATTTTGATTGATGTGAAAATATATGAGAAAATTCATTTTATCATATGTGATCTATTGGAATCAACTATGCATTAATACAATGTCTATATTGTTTGATACAATTAAAATTTCATTTTCACATTTATTATCATTTTTGCAATAATGGAAAAATCATGTGTGTAGGGGTAAAAACTGACCAAACGAGCTCCGATTGACATGAAATATTAGGAAAACAATTTTAAAGTAATTTAAAATCTATGGGAAGAATCAACATATAGATTGGATACCCAAATTTCTTAGTATGATCAAAGGTGATGTTTGCCCCTCATATTTAGAGTTAATTGAAAAATCACATAAAAGAGGCCAATAGTAAGAAAATTTACTTGGTTTGACATAAAATCATAGGAAAAAAATCACCGAGTTGTTTTTGATTTGTAGGAATAAATGACACCTCCACCATATTCTCATGCCTCCCAATATGATGGAAAAATATGGATAAAATTTTCTAGTGTTATTAAAATGACATATCTCCTATCAGGGGGTCAAAAATGAGAAACTTCTGATTTATGTGAAAATATAGGATAAAATTTCTTTAATCATATGTGGTCTATTGGAATCAAATAAAGTCTAATTCAATGCTCAGATTTATTAGTACAATTAAAAGTTCATTCTCACATTTATTATTATTATTGTAATAATGGAAATATCAAGTGTGTAGGTGTCAAAACAAACTAAATAAGCTTTTATTGACATAAAATCTTAGAAAAATAATATTTAGGTCATATAAAATTTGTAGGAATCATTGACACGTGGATTAGATACCTAAATTTCTTGATATGATCAAAAGTGACATTCGTCCCTCAGATTTGTATTTAAGTGAAAAATCATATAAAATAGGAAATACCAAGAAAATACACATGTATTAACTTGAAATAATGGTAAAATGGTCAAAAATACATTTTTGATATGTAAGAATCAATGTCTCATCCATTGGATGCTCATGTGACTTAGTATGATGGAAAATAAAAGATAACATTGGCGAGTGTTATTAAAATGACATAACTCCCATTAGAGGGCCAAAAATAATAAAACAAATTCTGTTTGATGTGAAAATCTAGGATAACATTACTCGAATCATATGTAATCTATTAGAATCAATTGTGCATCAATATGATACTCAGATTGATCGGTACAATTAAAAGTTATTTCTCACATTTAATATCATTTTTGTAATAATGGGAAAATCATGTGTATGGGGGTCAAAACCAATCAAACGAGCTCTGATTGGAATTAAATCTTATGAAAATGATCTTTAATTCATTTAAAATTTGTATTAAGCATCAACACGTGGATTGGATACTTGAATTTCTCAATTTAATCAAAATTGACATTTGTACCTTAGATTTAGAGTTAAGTGAAAATCACATAAAAGTGTTCAATACCAAGAAAACACACTTGGATTGACATGAAATCCAGGGATAATTATCATCGAAACATTTTTTATCTATAGGATTCAACGCCGCATCCATCGGATTATCATGTCACCCGGTATGATAGAAAATAATGGGTAATGTTGACTATTATTTTTAAAATGACATATCTCCCATCATGAGGTCAAAAAATGTGAGAAATAACTTCTGATTGAAATGAAAATCTAGAACATTCCTAAGATCATATTTGATCTATTTGAACTAACCCCGCATTAATACGATTCTTGGATTGATCAGTATATGATAAACTTGGTTTCAACTTTTAATATTCATTGTTTATCTAATAAATATTGTAAAAAGACATTTCAGATTAGATTTGCCTCATTTCTGTATTTATAATGCTTTCTACAACACTATATAAACTGTTTTGATTATTCTATATATATAATAACTAAAAAAATTATTAATGTTTTAAATATATTAATTTGTATTTATATTTTTAATTGTTCGTTGTATCTTATCAATAGGTTGACTGAGACATAAGATTGGAAGGATCTATAGCTATTTGGATCGCTGGTTTTTTCTATATGCCTATTTTTTATTTTCTATTTTTGTTTTTTTTTTACTATTTTTTACTTTTTTTATTTGGAGACTATAAAAATGAAAAATTAAAAAAAAATCTTCAGGTTAGAAACTGCTATATGTGGTCTCTAATTATTTTATTTTTCTAGGAGCATTAAAGACCACCTTTATCGGTTTCTATATAATTATACCTTATGGCCTCACTTTGAAGTCACTAATTCTCTTACCAATGAACACCACAGCTGTAAATCTCTAAACCCACACTTCTGAATTCAGTACTAAAACATGTTGTGTATTTTCTTTACAAATGATAATAGAAAAATAAAAATTACTTTATACATATGAGGACCATTTATGGTCTAGGTTTTGGAGTATTAGAAAAACCATAAATTAAATCCAAGTTTACAAAAATATTTACAAAATAACTAATCGGATTCATCTACACTAGCACCTTAATTGTCCTTCAAACTTCTAATGAATCCTGAGAAAAACATTTTAAAAGCATGGGATGAGAAACAAAATATTAGTGAGAGGATAGATAAGATCATGAAACAATATGACATCAGGTGATCATAATCATTATCATCATAACATAATCATAGGATCATAATCATGAGCGTAAGTATTAATAAGAGACTTTGAATATGGAAATGCAAACAAATGAAACATCATGTCTTAGTGGTCAACTACCACACATAGTTGTGAAAAAATATAGCATCATGTTCATGCATACTTGATTTATTTATGTGGTTCTTCACATTACCCAATGTGTTTTAGTGCTATATAATTCCCAAGCACACCTGTCACATCATAACATTTTCATTGTGCTATATAATTCTGGGCGCACCCATCACATCATAACATTTACATTATCATGAAAGCCACATAGAACATATATCAATATTGAACATAAAACCACCCATATAAAGGAATGGGTTTCACTTAATAAATCATAAATTCATAAAATTGGGGTTCCCAAATTAAAGAGGGAATATCATACTTGATATAAGAACCATCAACCTTGAGTGAGAAGTAAAAGGTGTGTTTTTGAAAGAAGAGTTCTTTTTGGAAAAAAATTTGTTTTACATAAACTCCAGTGAAAAACATCTGTATCCTATAAAATATAATATAATTATGAATAAATTATTTTTAAGTATTAATCATACTCAAAATATAGTGAAATAGGGAAAACCCAAAGAAAGAGATTTGGGTTTGAGAAATCCCCTTACCTTGTATCCAAACGCTTTCTTCACTCTAATGTCTTATATAAAGACATTATATTCATTAATTAGAAATTATAGAACATTTTATACATTAATATGGTTCATTATGGTTCCCTTAAGTTCTTTTATGGGCCTTTTTATGAGTTATAGAGTTTGAATCCACTGTACGAGAGTGTTCTTTTTCTTAGTTGTCATGAATGGATCACTTGTACATGTGAATGGAAGTTCATGTAGAACATAGATAAACATCTAGAACTGATATTACATGTTATTAATGATCTTAAAAGATTTTAAATTATCTTATAATGAATTTTTTTTATGTACCATGAGGATGATTCATTAGTTAAAATTTAATCATGATCATTTTAGGTTAATTTGGGTAGTTTTTGGATCACAACGAACTTGTTTTGTTTTATCATTTAATATTATGAAGAAAAGTTGTTTCCAGAACATAAAAGGGGTTAAAAAATACATATTAAAATATTTTTTCAACCATTTAATGTTTTCATTGATATCCTTTAATTATTTTAATGAAAATGGAAGTGCATCGCCCGTGATGTTGGTAAATTAACACGACATGGGTAATGATTTCATTTTTATAAACAAAAAGAGAGGGGGAGGAGTATAATGAATAATAATACATTAACATGATATCATAACATTTTATCAATAATACTAGAGTTATCATAACATTTTGATAAGAGAAGTTGAGGATAAGAGAATAAAAGAAATGTAATTTTAAAAGAAATTGAAAGAAAAGAGAGAGAGAAATTACCTCTTGAATATATGTTCTTTGAGAGCCTCTTTAGGGAAGAGGTTTTGGTATTTTTATCTGAAAAAGGGCTGATGGGTGTGAAGGAGGGTCTAGGGAATATATTTGGGTAGAATTTGGACAAGGATTGTAGCTTGATAGGTGTGAATAAATGAGGGTGTGGGGTGGTATTTATAGTGGAGGGGAGAGGGGTTTTCACAATACTATATTCATTAATTTATTATTTCTCCACAATACAAGCAATAGTGACGATTCCATGACTAAATATAGTAACCTGATCATGTGAGTTCGAACCAATTGGGATTACATCAATATAACATAATCCATGACTCTATAATTAATGTATTTATCTTATTGTGTAAATTACAGTATTTCACTATTCATCAAAAATTCAAGTATTTCAGAAAAATACCAAAAATTCACCCTAAACATTTTTCAATGTGTAGAAACCAAATATGAAATCTATTTTCAAAAATAATTTTCTAAATATTATTAATTTAATTTTTAATTAAAGTCATAATTTACTTGAAAAATACACATTTTAAAATTAAAACTATTTTTATAATGCTATTAAAAATTACATAAGGTCTTATAAAATTATCTTAAAACTAGAAGACATAAAATTGTTAATTTATGAACACATTTTAGGAAAATAAATTTAATTTTAAATTAATTAATTAATTATAATTATTTATTTATGACTTACAAAAATACCAATACTTTTACTATGGTCATATTGTCACTTATAAGATGCCTAAATTTTATTTAAACATTTATGGGTGAGGTTACTATTCTTTTGGAAGATTTTCTATTCATATGGGTCATATTACTATTCATAAGGGTAGGTTATTATTCATAAGGGAACTGTTCACCAAAAATTGTGTTTTCCATATCGGACTCAAAACATCTTACTGATCGCAACCGTTTATGTCATATTTTTTAAATTCAAAACATAGAAGTGTAAAATTTGTGTTTAAAGGTTACATATCATTTATTAGTTCATTTAAGAATATTGTGTTTCCTTTCAAAATCTTGGGATGTTACAACTGTAGTATTTTTGGGACTACCTATAGTGACAAACATTGGTTTTCACTATCGCTCTTTCATGCTGGCCCAATAATGACCACCAAAAGTGGTCAGATGTAAGTCACTAACACCCATTAATGGATGCTTTTAACGATCACTAAAAGTGAAATCTATAGTAGTGAATTGATTTCTTAGAGACCCCACTAGTGAATTTGCAAGTAGATGATAAATCCATAGAATTGAAGCCTCATGGTGAGGGTTACTAGAAGGGGTGGTGAATCTGTAGTAGATTTTCCACCATCCTAGTGGTCCATATCCTCTAGTGGTCCATCACCATCAGTATCTCCAATGGCACATGCCTGAGGAATTCCAAAAGTTTAGGTGTGAAAAGGAAGTTTCTCTACCTATTGAATGAATCTTCATTCCCATTAGGATATCTGCCACCATATACCCATACATCCAACCCACCATTTTCCATTATAAGGTGTTATGATCATAAGTACACCTAGAAACCCGACAAGAAACATCTATCAAAGCTGAAAAATCACAAGTTGATGAGCCTAGTGCGTTGTATAATGTCTCTCTCACTAACTTGATGAGCTCCTCTAAATCTCTAAATCTCTTTTTTGGGACCATTTCTTCTAAAAAATATACTAATGGTAGTAAATATATAGCTTGAATTATGATAAATTTAAACATTATATAGTACCATAAAATAAACTAGTCTTCCCTCTATCTTTGTTCATGCCCCTTGATAATTCCCCATAAATGATCTTTCATAAATAGAAGTAGCTCATCCCCATGTTGTATAAGACTCCATGTCCTACAATTCTTCTTTTCATGTATTGATGAAATCCATAAATTAAAAAACCATGGAGAGATGAGTTTGATCAAACCCCGCTAGTGAGTTCAAGTTAAGTGGACCAGTTGGTGTTAGAGATGGATGACCAGTCAACACCCATGAATACTGACAAACGCCTTAAAAGGAAAAGGGAAAAATATTGAACAGAAGAGATGTTTCGTGCACTACAAACTGTGATACTTTTATGGGGGGGGTTTTCATTGCTTTATATACACAAAAAAGTTAAGTGTATTTACAACATAAATAAGAAAATCATGTGGGAGCCTTAATGAGGTCAAAACATGTTGAAAAAAATAGAGGGAAAATTATGGGTGGGTAAATAAATGTGCAATCATTAAAATTATTCCACAATATAACCCCTTATTTTCTATCACATTTACTACCTCTCAAAAACACCTATCTTCATGCACAACTCCTAAGACTTGGTGTGCCCAAGTGACTTCATGATAATGTCCACCGGATGCTCCTCCCTCGAGTCCTTCTCATTGCTCACCATGTATTTATCCACAATGAATGTGGCATACAAGCAAGCGACCTTAGTGTCCAATGTGTTAGCAGGTTTTTCCACAGTGGACACTGACATACTATTGGTCCTATGAATGAATGAATTTTTCTACTCACAAATAGGGACACAATTAGGATTTTTATGTTAAACCATGCACTTAATGCTTTCTTATCGTTCTCCCTTGCTACCCCAGATGGATATTTCCTCAACTTATGCTCAAGGATTGTCTTGAACCAACACATGTGTTGTCCTAATTTTCCATAGGTTATCTCATTAACTATAGTGAAGTGTAACTCACTGGATTTGATATCATGTAGTGAAAACCATAGTGATGTAGTCAACCTGATAATGTCGTCAATGGTGAGAAACCGAAGTGAAGAATCATTGTGATCAGCTTTGAGTGCTTATTACATATTGGATGGTGGTGGGATAAACTCCACTAAATTTGATGATGTGGTAATCACATCAACCATATCCAATTTTGAAACATTTGTAGATCACATGATAGTGGGTATGGGTGACAATATATGGTCTCCAACAATGTTTATGGTCTCCTCTATCCTTGGTATATATATCATAATGTGCACAATGTTGAATGGATCCTCATTACTCAACACACTTTGTTTGTCATCAAAACTCTAATCCCATTGTGAAACCTTATCAAAGATGAAATTATGCATTACATTCACATGATTTCAGTTGGGGTCATACATGTAGTATGTCTTGGATCGAAACTTTTACATGATGAAGATCATCAGCATAATCCGGTCATTCAGATTCTTCATTTGAGGTTTCATATTATTGACATGATCCATGAAACCAAAGGTGCGGAGAAAGTGTACAACCAGGTGTTTGTCATGCTAATCCTCATATGGCATTGTCCCGTCAAGGCTTCTTTTTGGTGCACGATTGCGGATGAAAACGCCGGTGGATACAGACTCACCCCAAAACATCCTAGGGAGATATTTTCCTTCACCATGTTATGAGACATGTTGATTATGGATTGGTTAAGGTGTTAAAAGAATCCATTATACTATATTTAATAGGGAGTTGTGAGGTGTATTTGTATACCATGCCTGAAATAGTATTAGCTAAATTCCATAGAAGTGAACTCACCACCACGGTCAGTGTGTAAGACCTTTATCTTGTGCCCTATCTCCACCTCCACCATAACCTGAAAGAGCCTAATTTTTACTAGATCTCAGTCCTTTATCATGAGTATATTTATTCACACATAGTGGCTCATGTCATCTACAAGAAGTAGAAAGTAGTGTTTTCCGATTAGCGTCATCACAGTGATCAACCTACAAAGATCGTCTGTCGTGACCCACCTTCTTAAAGATGAAGAAAGGAAGGTAAAGTGTCACGAACTTCCATCTCTAAGATGAAGAAAGAGAGATAATGACTATTGATCCCTACCTCCAGTAGGCCCTAGTGTGGTGAGTATCAACAAGGGTATAAAATCTCACAAAATGGGAGGTATTTCCCTTTTTTCAAAATATGATCGGGAGATAAGATAGTTCATCCCAAACAACTCCAAGAACTACATATAAAAGAATACCAAAATTCATACCACATGCATGTTTAAAATAAAATTATTAAAATTGCAATAAAACTCCAAAGTAAGTACCAAAATCAATCTAAGAAATGACATTTTAATTGTCCCAACCTCTGAGCTAGTAAGGTCTAGCACAGTCTACATAATCCTCCTGGAGGCCGAAAATAGTTTTATAAATATATGGTGATCATACAAGTATACTCAGCAAAAAAATCAAAAATATCTCATAGACAAGTGGATAAGAATACTAATTCCCCTATGAGAAAATAGTAGAACCCAATAGAAACTAACACGGTATACAAGCCACCCCAACCTCCCCAATGAAAACTCACCAAATAATGTAAGACAAGTAAAGTTATATACTAATAACATCTATGATTTGGGTACCCCATACCACTCCCCACTAGTTAGTTGCTCATACACTAATAGAAATCATCATGGCACTTCTACCTCTTCCACAAGCCCCATGTCACAGTCTGCCCATACACACCTAGGCCGCACAAACCACATCACATATCACACGCAGACACCTGGGCCAAAAACCACATCACATCTCACCCTTAGACACCAGGTCCAAAAACCATACCTCATCCTGAAGGCACCTGGGAAAGAATAACTTTCCTATAGACACATGTACCTCATAAACCACCACAACCTTCTTGAAGATTCTTGGTTCACCAATGCCTAGAAGGGGGGCAGGTAAAACCAAGTAACCATCCATCCATCCTCCCACCAGGATGTTGGGAAAAGACACCCTCCCCTGTGATGATGGGGGTGTTCAGCACATGGTGCTCAACTAGGGTGGTGTGAATGTAGAAATCACAATAAAATAAAAGTATATATATAGGTACCAAACACTCAACCCAATCTATGGGTTATCGAATGAACAACCATACTACAACACTACCAACCTTGCTACTACCTCTAAATTCATTCATCAACATCAGCAACAGTCACTTCTGATGTTGATAAATGAAATATTCTTTAAAAAAATCCATAAACACAAATAATACCCCCATCCAATTAAATTAACTAGTTATTGTTATTTATTAAACTATTCATTTATTCATTCCATCACTACCCGGTAAACTACTAAACACAAGCCACAATAGGCAACATAACCAAAGTCATCCCAGAAGGTGAAAACCTTATAAACTAAAGTATTTTAGAATTCCTCTATGTTTAACATTCATTCATGCTATAACAATTTACCAATACCAAGACATGGGTTGAAGCTACTCATGGAGAAATTTTGGGTGAAACACCCATACCAACCACTGCCATCATCATTATTCAAATTCATCCCACTAAATCCATCCTCTCAACATAGAAAACCCCAAACTCATAGCCAAACCCATCAACACATCCCATCACAACAACAGCACACCCATCACAACCCCAATCATACAACCACACCCATTCATTACCCCTTATACAAAGCCCACAGAAAACCATACATCACTACCATAACACAATTTATTTAGTTTTAAAATAGGGACTATTAATCAATTCCACTTTTTAAATTGATGGTGTGATCACAGAAGCCATAAGATCTAGGGGCATCTAATTAATTAACTGAATATACGTGGTTAACATATTCCATGAATTTTTTTTAACGATAAGCAGAAATACATGCATTCAAAATTTGTCATAGGTGTACAAACAAAGACCACCAAAGACCATGATTTTCAATAGGAATATATCCCATACAATTCACAATAACAAAAGAGAACAAATAAAATAGAAACTTGAATCACTTTCCCTAACCCCTTTTTATTAATTTAAAGATGATTCAACTATCTTATTTTTTCCAAATCCAACTTTATTCCCAAGAAACATTGTTACATAGACCCCACATGATGCACAGCTTAAAAGAGACCTAAAGGGATTCCTACCTGGAAGAACAGATGATCAGAAATTCCTTATTGCACCAAAGAACGGGGTGCACATGCAGTAGGAAGAAGACTCCAGGGAAATAAGATCCAAGGCCACATCACAAATGCATGACTCCTTAGGGAATAAAGGTTTGAGGAACCTTGGTATCAAGTGAATTGGAAGCACAGAAGGAAGAGGATATCTCAGCTTTAGAAAGGACAGATCCTAAATCAATCGAAGGAACAATTTAAAAATCCATTAAAGGCTAATCTTGACCAAGACCACATAGTTTTTGAAGTCTTGGGAAGCTTAAGGTTTTGAGAAGATATATATGATTTGAAACATACCCAAAAACCATTAAATATGGTATTAAACTCAATTTATGTCAAAGGAAACATTAAGGAGAGAAACTAGAAAAACTGGAGAAAACTGAAATTTTAAAAACCTATTGGGAATGAGTCGCTATTGGGTGAGTCACCGTTGCGAGTCAACGGTGGATGATTCACTGCTGCAAGATAATGATAGATGAATCGTCGTTGGGTGATTCACCGTTGGATGAGTCACTAGTGGATGATTCATCATTGGGTGACTCGCCATTGGATGACTCACCATTGGATAAATCATCGTTGAATGAGTCACCATTGGATGAGTCACCGTCAAACGAGTCACCATTGGAAGAGTCACCATCACAGGTCACCATTGGCGTCATATCAGTGTGAGTCACTATTATGACTCACCATCGCAACCTACCACTGCAACTTACCATTCCTGACTCACCAATCCTAACCCACAATTGTGAGTCACTATCACGATTTACCAATGTGACTCACCGTTTGGATGACCTACCATTGGTAATGCTGTAATTTTAGTAAACTCTTGAAATGAGTCATTGTTACCTCCCAGAACAACTTAAAGACTAGATTTTCACAAATTAATGGATCAAAAAGGTCTCATCCATTACATCATATACCTATCAAAATATTCTCTCCCAATAGAATTCAAACCAAACCTAGAAGAAATAGAGGTATAAATAACCACCCTGTGTGATACCTCTCAAGGATCTTGCAACACTTGAAGCACCACAACCAAATAAACACATCAAGGTTAAATGATAAACCACCCTGTGTTGTTAGAAATATGGAGTGAAACCTTGACATCCAATAACATCTCCTCTAACATCTTATACCCAAACCAACCACAAGACACACCACACAAGCACAACAACCACATAGTCCGAACACACAAACCAGGGAATTCCTTCTTCCATGTCAATATAATATCTGCTCTGGGAAGCACTAACTCACCCGCATGGGTTCAATCATATCGAAATTAATGTGTCTCAATTAGGAATCAGGTCCTCCCCTTTCCGCATGTTATAAATTTATCACACACTATGAATTAAGGAAACAATCCACTCATACAAAACAAGGTTCAAATATCACATTATAAAAGAAAAATATAATAAAAAAAAACTTAAAACAACCCCAGGTACTGACCACACATTTTCGCTTCTCACTCCCAATTACTCTTCTCTATGCCACCATGACTCTACAACATGTGAACCAAGGGAATGGTATGTCCATGAAGCACCTTCTCTCAAAGATCATGGATCACCGATGGTCATTCCACAAATGTCCCATAATCCTCAATATCCAACTCTCCCTATTCAATGATGCGGAACTCATCATGAAGATACCGATGCAGCTGGGAGATATGAAAGACATAATGGACCCTCTCTAACTATAGTGGCAATGCCAAATATTATTCCACTTCACCAACTCATCCTGTAACGACCCAAAGTTTAATCAATGGAAATTACCTTCTTATAATTTTTATAAGGTATAATCACATGAAATCACAAAAAAATGAACTAATAAGTTCTATGTGACCTTTAGATATAATATCATCACTTCTATGATTTAAATTTCAAAAATATAACAACCAACACCAAATATAAATTTTTTTAAGCCACTTTAAAGACAAGTGGGAAACCATAGTTCACAAAACAAAAAATACTATGTGATGAAAGAGCTCACAAAATGATTAAACACAAGGCTAAGATTATTTGAGTCAGCCACTCTATATAATTTATAGTGTAGAGTACTAACCTGGGTTTTTGGATCCTCACTGATAAGTTCTTCAAGGTAAGTAACAATTTTGTCCATTGTTTGAATGAATTCCTCCAGGGTGATTTTTCCTTGGTTGAATCCTCGGGCTATGATTCGGTCTTTCTTGTCTATCCATGATTCTTGCTCTTTGGTGGCATAAACATGCAACATTATTTCATATATTCTTAAAATATCCTCATTTGAGGCATTGGGTCGAGGGAATTTTTCATTAATTTCTTCGTTGGAGTGGAATATGAGCTTTAAACACTCCCCTACCTCTTTTTACATCACTCTTGGTTCTCTACTTGGATCTCCGCTTTCCCCATATTGTAGGGATTTTCTTTCCTTGTTTCCACCCTTCTTGGACAACTTGGTTTTTATTGGTTTAGGAATGTGAGAATAATATTTTCACCCCTTGGGTTTTATCCCCTGGACCACAATGCATTTCGCTTAGTCACGCTTTCCTTTTTCCCCTTCTTCCTTCTTGGGCAGTGACGGCCTTTCCCTTATAATCGGTCCAAACTGTCCACTAAGAGTTGGCTATAACTATCTTAAACTAAATAATCCTCATCATGAGTCAATTTTTCTTCTTGAACCACTAGACCTTCAAAATTGTTTTTCAACTCAACCCTCGGCCCGTCTTTGAGGGGCCTTGGCCTGCACGGAGATTCCACATTGCCTGTTTTAATATCCAAGCCATTATTTTTTCCATAACTCTCAGCCTCTTGAAGGGATGATGAATTAGGAATGGGAGTGTTTGTTTCTAAGGTTACTAAGACACTAACCCCATTATTCCTCCCTTTTCCACAATGAGAGTTTGTAGTAGCTAGCAAAAAAGACTTCCCTTGCAGTGACTTTCAAGATATCTCAGCCTCTATACTGAAGGAAACCACAGAGGAAGCACTACACGGGGGTACTGACATGTATGAACCTATGGGTTGATCATATCCACAACCCATAAATTGAGGTTTCTTGTTAGTATCCTCCTAGTCCTAACCTTGAGGACCCTATGGGCCTTGGACGTCACATACTATCGAGTTTTCCACAGCTACTTAGATTGTGCTGGATGAAACCGGATTCTCCACCATATCCACATACAAGGAAACCTCTTTGTCCATTCCATCCACCTGCACTGCCTCCACTCCACCCATATGTAAGGGGATGATCCTGAATTCATTCCTAAGTGGTCAAGGACATCTACGACCCGCGGCTATAGAGCCTTAACCTTAGCATCCTTCACTGCAACTGGAGGCACCAAATAAGGACACTGTAAGATCTAAACCTCCTGTGAACTGCCATCCAGAACAGTCCTTATATCCTCACCTGGACATATTTATAGCATGCCTGGTTCCCATTCCCCTGAGACAGCCCCACGCTTCTCCCCAGACCTGTCCAAACCAACACCATCCCTTGTCTTCTAGAATACAGCAGGGTTGACCTCCACCTCAGACCCTTCTGGTTGAGGGGTCATTACTTCCCAATCTCTTTGTATGCGATGACATCCATAGACCATATTTCCTAACCATTGATATCATAAGCAGTATTTTGTCCAAGACTCAAAACCCACCTGTTGTTTCTATCTAAATTATTCTCCAACTAAAATCCAAATCTAGTCTTTTGGAGGCTTTGAAACATAGGCCCAAACACAAACATGAGTGGGGATAAGGTGACAGCCTTTATAATTTCGACTATCCGAACACAAATACCCACCAACCAAGTTCCCCAACATGTAGATAATCAAATGATTCTAGAAAGGAAGTAGAAAATCTGGGAAACTTACCCACACCACTGTCGTCGACGCATCCTGATTCATGTTGAACTCAACGGACTAGTATAGAAGGTAAAAACCACATCCATTGAGAACTCGAGGATCATTGGATCAAGCATCAATAAGATCGATATCCAAGTAAAAGTGGATAATCAGATGTCATTGATCTAGCAGACCCACCACCGCACAATCTTAAAGACCCCATGATTCAAAAAAGAATCTTTCATAGGAATCAACTAAGGGTCGTCGGCCCCTAAATTGATCCACAAGCATCGTCCTGTAGAGATCTAAAGCAGTGATGAATTCCTTTATGGAAATCGCAAGTAAGGGAAAACCCTTATAGAGGTCGAGATCCTTAGGTAATAGGAGAATCACCAGGAAATGAGGAAGGAGGTTTGGGTTGGTGAAAGGGAGAAATCTTTGGGGATTCAAAGGGTAGATTTTTTCCCCTCCCTCCACCAGGTAGGGAGGAGCCGATGCTTCTGGAATCGCCGCTAGGTCATTTCCATCACCATCACTCTGGTTGCGATAAGACAAACTTAATTTTGGTGAATAGTAAGTAACTTTTATGAATAGTAATGTTACCCTTATAAATAGTAATACTAACTTTATGAATATTAAGTCATACAAGTGAATAAGTAAACTTACCAATGAAATTATAAATAAAATTTATCCATCTTATAAGTGACAATATGCTATAATTATATCATAGTGTTGGTATTTTTGTGAGTCATGTATAATTAATTACAATTTTATGATTAATTTAATAATTTTAAATAAGATTTATTTTCATAAAATGTATTCATAAATAATTATTTTGATGATTATAATTATATAATAATTTTAAGAAACCTTAATTAATTTTTTAAAGTGTTAGAAATGCAGTTTTAACTTTAAAATTTTCATTTTTCAAGTAAATCATGATTTTAATTAAAAATTAAATTTTACGTATTTAGATAATTATTTTCATAAAATGAGATTAATTTTTTAATTATACACATTAAAAAATGGTTGGGGTGAATTTTTGGGATTTTTTTGAAATACTTGAATTTTTTCTGAATATTAAAATATGGTAATTTGTTGTATATATACATTATATGTTAAATACACTATCTGTTGAGTCATAGATTATATAATAACCTTGGTTTAAAACTTAAATTTACTTATCACTATTTTTCAGAAGAATCAATAATATTTATTGTCTTGAGAAAAATAATAAAATAATGAATAATATATTGAGAAAACCCTGCTCTCCTCTACTATAAAAAACACCCTCACCCTGCTCTTATCCTCAATCCTCTAAAGCCTTGTGCCTTATATAAATTCTTCTAAAATATATCCCTAATACCCCTCTACCACATCTAGAATCCCTTGGTCTCTTAAAAAGACCAAATCCTCTCTTCTAAAGAGGTTCTCAAGGAAGATATATTCAAGAGGTAAATTCCGCTTTTAATTTCTTTTATTTTCTTTCAAGTTCCATTCTTTTATTTTTCTTTACTCACCTACTTTCATCCAAATGTTATGATCACTCCATTACCTTACATGTAATATATTTTTTTTATGATAATAGAATAATTCATCATTATCTCTCTTTTCCCCTCCATTTATACTAGAAATAAAAACACCATCTGAGATGTGTTAATTTATCACATTCAAGGACAACGGGTTTTCAATTTCATTTACCATATTCAATTCTGTTCATGAAACCATTATTATTATTTAACTAAACTATAATATATTTATTGTGTCTAATTTAAGGTTCTATAATATTTTTTAAACATGGTATTAATTTATAAATCAAAATGTGTTCGATGTGATCAAAAACCACCAATTAACCAAAAATGGTACCATTAAAGTTTTATATAATGATTCAGCTTCACTAAAAATAAAAAAATGAATTTTATAACCAAATAATATACTGGATGATCACTAATAACATATAACTCCAATTTTGGACAACCATTCTCATCTTAAATGTTTATCCTTATATGTATATAAGTAAACCAATCATGAAAACAAATAAAACAAACAATGAAATTGAACCTCTTAACCCATAAAAAAGGTCATGAATGAACTTAATAAGGTTATAATAAATCAATTAAATAAATAATAGGTTATTTAAATATTAATTAATGAATTTAATTTGGTTATATAAGGCATTAAGATCAAGATAATGACACCATCAGACTTAAGGTAAGGGATTATAGCTGAACCTCCATTATTCCTTCGGATTGCTCTATCTTTCTTTGCACCCAAATTAATTTGAATATTATTTTTATATACATATTATAAATTTTTTGTACATTCTAAAAAATTATATATCAATATCCATTCATTATTATCTTTTGGTTATATACATGTTTTTAAGTGGCTCCCTCCTCAATACTTCCTGATAAGCAAACCCAAATTAAGGGAACTTCCTGAATTATTACCCAATTTCAAGTGAACTATATCATATGTTTTAAGACACCATTGTTTTTATAAAATAAGTATTTTTATTATGAAAACCTTCTTTTTTCAATTCTGTTTTTATATAAAATATTATTCCCTTTTATATTTTAAAGGCTCTTTAGTATTTTGGTTAAAACCGCACTAAAATGTTTTAATGAAAAAATTTCTTAAATACTATTATTACATGTTGTCACTTATATTTGAAATAAATTACCATTATATATGCCTATTTTTTCTTATTAATGTTCATATATATTTTAATTCCTTTCTTTCATTTACACTTGTATGATATGCCCATCTATTATACTTTATGACATGATTATGATACTCATTTCTTTACATGGGTACACTTATTTTTATTTATGATTGATTGTGTATGGTTATATATGTGGAAATAATATTTATGAACATGTTATGATTGGTGATCCCAGATAGTGCTTTAATGCATTGGGTAAAGTTGACTCTCATGAGATGTTATGTGCAACAGTCTTGGCGGTTAGCCTTGACTCATGCTACCATCTGAAACGGTCTTGGTGGTTAACCTTGACTTATGATCCTCTATGTGAAATGAGCCTTGAATCATGATAAAGTCATATTTTATGTTACTTCCATGTTACTATGACTCCATTTTTATATTATCCCATGTTTATATGTTATGATTCTATATGTTCTGTGCTGTTTTATATCATTATGTCATGCCTTCTAACCCATGTGTTAAAGCTTTATTCTTATTTTTTTTATCTTACTGGGATTTTAGCTCATCCCTTTGTTCATGTTATCCCCAGGTTATCCTATGAAGATGTATGAGAAAAATGGGAGTTAGGATCTCTTTATGAAGAATAAATAAATAAATGTTTTATTTAGTTACTTGTTTTCAGTTTTATGTACCTAGTCTTCCAAGAAACTAGAATTTACGATCCTTGGATTGTAATATGATTCATTAATATGCTTAAAATCATGTAATGAAATGTGTAAAAGGATAGGTTCACTATAGTTGGTATCATAGGATGGTATAGATATTTTTATAAAGTAGTAATAGAGCAACTTAGTGAGAACCTTTGGAATAAGACCAAGTATAAGAAAACATCCCTAAATTTTGGTAAGTATGAAGTAAGTGGTTTATCAATAAAATACATCCCCATCTAGATATGAACAAGTGGATGTGGATCAGGAATATATTTATCTAGGGGAAAACCCCAAAAACACCAATTTGATCTAGACTTGAATGGGAACTTGTTCATGAAATTGGGACTTGTTGCACTCCTAGTTTGACACTCTCAGGGGATATATCTTGGTAAACTCATAAGCTTAGTACAAACCATTATTAAGAGAACAAAAAAATCCCATAAGAATATATTTTAAGTAACACGTCAAGGATAACCTGATTTGAAACCTAGGGAATCACAAGTTAGGATATACTTTAAATTTAATAGTTTATCTTTTATGTTTAAAGTTTCCTTTTTATGCATAATAGCTAAGTATTCTAGCCCTATAATTATATGTTCTTTTTCTTAGTTAATAGAGGGAAATATAAGAACATGTTCCAATAATAAATGTGATAGGAAATGTGAATATTTCCTTAATGATATGCCAAATATAATGGGAACAGGTTCTCAAAACTTCATGATAGTACTTTCTCAGCTAGCTCAAGTTATGAACAATAACTTGAATCATGTGTAATGACCTCCTCCTCTAAGTAAGGAATAAGTTTTTGTTGAATCCTTCATGCGGAAAAGGCCTCCCATGTTTAGTGGATCTTATGATCCCCTCCTTGAGGAATAGTGGATTAACTCCATTGAGAAGATATTATCTATCTTCCGGTGCTTAGAAGAAAATAAAATCGTATTAGCGGTCTATTGTTTTGATGGGAAGCTAGTCAGTGAGGGACATTAATCATGAATACGAAGCCCCAGGGGGAAATTGATTCCATGGTTGGGAGGAATTCAAGAAATTGTTTTTCAATAAATATTTTCCACAAACACTCTATCTCAAGATGTAAAGAGAGTTCAACGGGCTTAAGTAGAGGGAACATGAGTCTATCAGGGCCTATGAAGAAAACTTCACAATGCTTTCAAGATACACCTCTGGATTTTTCATGAACACCGAGAGCAATGTGGATCACTTATTTAGAAGACTAAAGTTAAGTCTATGAAAAGAATTGGTGATTCATGAATTTGATAGTTATGATGAGATTGTATGTTGTGCCCTCTAGGTTGAAATGGAGATTGGAGACTCTCAATGGTCTCATGGGCCTAGTGAAAAAAAGTGGAAAATGGAGTCTAATATGGGTGGTTTAGAAAATAAATCAAATGATGGAAAGAAGATCGAACATCCCACGTGTCAAAATTGTGGGAAGAATCATCCTAAGAACTATCTAAAGGGAACCAAGAATTGCTTCAAATGTGGAAGAATGGTAAATCTTTCTAAGAACTGTAGGAGGGATATAAAGAATCCCACTAATGTGGAAGAAAATATTAAGGTTTAGATCAATGCTCAGCCTATAGTGTAGTGTTACAACTACAAGGAGCATGGTAATTATGATAAAAATTTCCCTAAGCCAAGTGTTGTTGGAGGAAATCAACAAAAACCTCCAAAGAAACAAGGAAGGGATTATGCTATCATTATTGATGAGGTAGAGCTGGACGGTGATGTGGTGATAGGTATTCTAGTTATTAATTCAATAATAGAGAAAGTAAAATTTTATTTTGGTTCTACACATTATTTCATATCTTATAAGTATAGTATAACTATTCGAACACCACCTAAAAATTTGGATTGGATATCTTTATACAAATCCAACATCAACTATAGAGAAAGGGAGATCACTCTTCACATCCCAAATCATCCTTCAATTCTTTATAAGTGTAAGGAGGAAGATGAATCTCCTTTAAAATCATTATCTCAAGTGTGTATATTACTACCTTATGAGAAATCATGTCTAGATAAAATGATTAAGATAAAAGAGATGATAATTCTCAAAGATATTCCCATTGTGAGGGATCATCCATCCAATATAAAATATTTTATTATTGTTATGCAAATAGCAACAAAGTCTAAGTGGGTCTAAAATAATGGAGACCCAAAGCATATCATCTAATCAGGTTAGCCCCCTGTGGCTTGAAAGTGTGGGTATTATGGAGAATAGTTAGCCCAGAGTCTTCCATAGAGGCAAGATGATCCGAAATCTTGTTCCCTTCTCTCCATGTGTGAGCCACTTATGTGTTGTTGTTCAGAAATTTTTTTCACTTTCTGACCAAATAAGATATGGAATGGGGGTAACACGTCTTCCATGCAAAGTGTCATGGAGGATCAAAGAGTGTGTTTCCACTTGGGATATCTCTAGGTTTTCCTGTCTACATAGGGATAGGCACATTAGCATAGCTCTCACCTCATCTTGAAGAGGGTCACCATTGACATAAGTCTCTATAAAGGCTAGAATGACGTCCCCCTGAGTGTCCCGCACCACACCCTCACCTCTCATTCTACCCAGAATGCATGATATGCATGCATTAATATTATATCTCTCTTTAGGTGGGTGCCAAAGAACCCATTGACCCTCTAGTTTGTTGAAGGAGACTTGGGCTGGAATGACTTGTGCTTTGATCAGGTTCTACAAGGGAGCATCACTCCCTTCTTTGAATAGAGTATACATGTCAATCACCAGGTTCTTTATATGAAACATGATAATTCTTGAAGTAGGGTTGAGTCCCTCGTACCTGGCTTGGTTCCTAGCCTACTACAGGCACCAACAAGTGCCGCTAAAGATGATGTACATCGCCATTCTTCCAGGACCCACATCTGAGGTCTCGTGAAACCACCTATCCAGGAAGGATTCCCCATCATGTGCAAGCCCATGGGACATAACGAGGCAATCAAAGAGGGACCAAACATCCCAAGCCCATTCACCTTCAAAAAAATATGGAACGTTCTTTCATCCAATGGTAGTCTATAGAAGTAGAATCGTGAGGCTATGTTAATACCAACCTTTCTGATGTTATCATATGTTTCCATAGCCTACCTCATTATTCTCCAGGTAAGCAAATTTTAATTTGAAGGGATCCTGTTGCACCATATCATGTCATTTTAGTTACTGTGTTTATCTTTCTCAAACTGAAGCCTCTGAAAATACCTGGTGGTAAAATCCTTTGATGATGAGGGAGTGAATATAAATTTGTTGGGATCTGTGTAGATGACTATTGAGTCTAAGATGTCCCGTTGCTCCTCAATTAAAAAATACCTTACATAACTCAGGATAGAGCCTCACTTCCTTAAAAGAGATCATAGGGGCAGGACAGCTGGGGAAACTGATAATCGAGCCTGCCCAATTGTGAGTCCAGAAAAGGATGTTACCTTCCCCAAATATCCAATGTGAATGCGTTTGAAGGGAAAGTATAAGTTGGTGAATCTTGGAACGGAAGGGAGAAGTCTGTCCTCCAGTGTCTTCCATATTTCCCATCCGTATGTGAGGCATTGACTTCCCCCAAAGCATGTGTCCCTTTATTACTTCCCATGAAAGTTTTGCATGCATGCATTGTATGGTGTTGTTGAGGCTCCTCACATTTATCCCCCCATTGTGGATTATCCTTTCCATCTTCTCCCATGCTACCCAATTCCTATTACCTTTGGATTTGGAGTCCCATAAAAAACTATCTAATATCCTATTAGTGTTTCTTATGACACCCTTTGGTACATTGGTGGAAGTCATAGCTTGGATGGTGATGGCCACAAAAACTCTTTTGACTAAGGAAATATTTCCTCCGAAATATAGATATCATTTCATCCAGTTTAGTAACCTTCCTAATATTCTACTCATGATTTGATTGAAGTCTTGGGTGTGAAGCCTCCCTAAAGATATAGGCATGCTAGGGTTCCTCATAGGGAAAGACCCATGCTGCATGTTCAAATTAGTGCTTAAATATGAGGCCCGATGGGAAACACACTTTCTGGAGATAAAAATATTTCTCTTGGAATTGTTGATAATATGACCACTCCATGCACAATAATCCTCCAAGATCCTCTTGAAACCATTCACTAATCTCCTACCACCATTGAGAAAGATAATGGTGTCGTTTACAAACATCAAATGGGATATGGTTGGGAGGTTTTTTTCTCTTAAAAGGGAGGATATTTCTATTAGACACTCCATTGATGATGAGATAGATGATAGTTTCATGCATAAGTATAAATATGTTGGGGTAGATTGGGTCACCTTGCTGCAATCCACGGGTTGCCTTAAAGAAGTTTTCGGTCTTCCCTAAAAAGGAAACTGCCATCCACAGGGAGCTAAAACATCTGAAAGTGAGATCATTGGCTTTATGAGAGAACCCCATAGTCTTTAGCACACTATTGATAAAGCTCCACTCTATCCTATCGTAATCCATAATCATATCAAATTTAATTTCCACATTAGAACCATGTGTCTTGATGTTTATGTCTCTCACAACTTCTTGCATCAAGGCTATCGCCCCTTGGATGGACCTACCCTTCACAAACTCGTGTTGTTCAATGGATAGACATCGTGGGATATGCACAGACATCCTTGAGTTGATGATTCTTTCTAGGATCTTGTAGGTGAAGTTACACATGCTTATGGGTCTGTAGTCATCAAGGGAGGAGGGATTCTTTATTTTTGGAATGAGCACCATGGTAGTGGCTGAGGCCACCCACGGAAAACTTCCTCCTCTAAAAAAGTCCTAGATCGTTGAAATAACATCACCCTTAACAATGGCCCAAGCATCCTGGAAAAATGCACCCGGGAAACTATCAAGTCTTGGGGAACTTTCTAGGTTGAGGCCCTCATGGACTTCTAGATTTCTTCCTCCTCCGATATCTTCTCTAACCATTCATTATCTCTGTGAGAGACCAATGATGGTATAGCTTCCCAGATCTCTGCATCACTAGTGGGGAATGCATTGTCCATTCTTGGGTTAGGGACCTCCAGTAGATCCCTAAATAACTTCGAAGCCATTCCTCCAATTACATATCTATCATTTTTAAATGTTCCATCCTCAAGCATGATGTTGGGAGTGATGTTATAGTTTTTTTATCTGATGCAAGCATAGAAGAAATCATAATTCTTGTCACCCTCCTGAAACCATTTAATCATGGATATCTCACAATCCATTATATCCTATTTGAGAATCAATTGATCCCAGATATCCTTATTCTCCATGAGTTCCTCAAACATCAAATCATTCCACTCCTCATCAAGACTAGTCTCCATGCTCTCAATATTTTGTTTGATGGACTCCATATTCTGATCGATTGTAGGAATACTTTTGGAATACTCATGGAGCCTGATTTTTAGCCTCTGTAGCTTATTTTGGATAGATACCCATGTATACCCTTGGGTTGGCTTCCCCCATAAGTCACTGAAAGTCCATTGGTAGTCAGGGTATTTGTACCAGAAATAGTAGAATCTGAACTTGTCTTGGGCAGCCCTCTAAGGGGACAGCAGAACTAGCAGAGGAGAATGACCAGAGATACCCTGGGAAAGATGTTCAACCCTGGCATTCAGAAATATGGATATTGCATTGATGTTCACTAAACATCGATCAATTCGACTCCATCATTGTTTGTTTCCTTTCTGGTTGTTTCACCACATGAAGCAGTCTCCAGAGTAGCCCATATCCATAAGTCCTGCATCTGCCATGAATTGGACGAACTCCAAACTGACCTACCAAGGGAAAGGAATCCTTCCCTTCTTCTCCTTAGGTTCTAAGATAATGTTAAATTCCCTACCCACCAGCCATGGGAGGTCTCCTAGGTCTAATGATTTTAGGTCCTGCTATAAACGCTCTTTGTTCTGTGCATCACAACTCTGATACACAAAGGAAACATATAAGCTTTCTCCATATTTTGTAACTTTCACGGTGATTCACTGGTCTCCTGCTTGAACTAGGTCTACCCGTATCTCCTTATTCCAGAAAACCCCGATATTTTTGTTAACCAGGTTTTCATCCATGGATCCATGCATGCGTAATCTGTGGCAGAACTCCTTGATCCTCACCGGGTTCTGCTTGTGTTCAAGGACTACCCCAATAAGATCCCTATTATTCTTAATCTCTGAAATAAGAAATTATGTTTTTAACCAAGCCCTAAGGCCCTGGGAGTTCCATATTATTATGGGTAACATTTAGGCTCAGTGAGGCCTGGATTTGGCACGGGTTCCTTGGTCTCTTTTCCATGGGAAATAGTGCTCTCCATAAGCTACTTTAGTCTCAAATGCGTAAAAATGTTGAGGCTCGATACTGGGGGGATAGATACTGTGGGAGATGAGTGGGGAGTTTATTTGAAGGTTTTTCCTCTCACTAAGCTAGAAAAGGATTGGGTTAAAATTTATTGCTTCTCTCAAGGAGATTCTTGGGTCTTGGGACCATCGCCCTCAGTCGAGAAGGGACCAGTCCTTGAATTCGGATCATTTGGAATGATGGGTCCATCTATACCCTTAAAAACCTTCAACTCTTCTGACTGGCTGGAGGGAAGTTCTAATATATAAGGAAGTGTATCCTTGGGCACCAGATGGAGGGGAGGAATCCTTAACACTACCATTAGGAATCCCTTTGCATATAAAAGTTGTGGGTTCAAATAAACATCCATCGAGTTAAAATACCTGAGTGGAGGGTCCTCCAGGGAGTATGGCACTATATCCATGCACTGAGTGGCCACTCGGGCTAAGGAAGTCCCAATCACTGGATTAGAAGGGAAAGTCAAAATAATAACCTCTATATTGGGATCAATCCTGGGAGAAGAAGGCTTTATGCCTCTCTCTGGTAATATAGTAGAGGCCTCTCCAGAGGTCGTCCCTTTAAAATAACCTCGGATTCCTTGTCTTCATTTCTGGCACTCCTGCAGCGAATGACCCTGGAGAATACAAGAAGAGCAGTACCTGGGGAACACTGAGAAGATGACATGTTGAAGCCACACCACTGATTGTTTCACATTTAGGGAGATATGTTCCAGGGGATGGGTGGATATGTCAATCTCAACACAAATACGTGCGGTAAACAAGTCCTTGTCTCGAGAGGTACAGTCATCTGCACCGAGAAAGCCTCCAAGAGAGTCGCCAATGACTTTCAGTATAGATCCATTATGAAAAGGCATCGGAAGACTAGGGAGACCAACCCATACATCCACTGAGGGTCTCTCTTTCCCTCTATGGGATTCCATTGACCAGCGAGCCAGATTGAACCTCCACCACCTAAAAGAATGAGGGGATTTTCACCAAGCATGAATGAAATTTTCTTCTATCGCCATAACCAGGAAAAAGGAGTTCTGATGCACTAATGAAATCTTAGGTGGAGTGGGCATCCCCTAGGATTCCAATAACCTTTTGAATAATAGAAAATTTGGAATTTCTACACAAAAAACGAGCCACTAAGGTCAACTTCAGACAATCCACCGCATCTTCAAATGCCTCTGTGGACACCTCTAGTGATATACTGGATCCCTCGTGTGACACCATCAAAGATACCAGATAAATATTCTGGAATCAAGTCTAAATAGATATAGATCCACAAACCACCTCACTGAAGGAGATATCTAGTTGACATCTATGGGAGAGAGGATCCGAGAAATTCTGGGGATCACCACCAGAGATCCCAGATCCAGATCCCCAGAAGTGGGAGGGGGGGAATCAACGAGGGTGGAGCAGGGAGCGATCCGGAATCAAGATCTTCTGGAAGCAAGGGGCCATCGAATTCTAGGAGGAAGAAGCCACAATGGTCAAAAAATTTGAATTGTCCAGCAGTTCATGTGGAGAACGCATGAAGAAGTAGTTATAGAAGAATCTAGATAAGGGTTTTATATGCCCTAGTGCTTTACCATGGGGTACGCCAGTCCTCTTATTCAAGAAGAAGGATAGATCAATGTGCCTCTGAATTGACTATCTTGAGATCAATAAAATCATGATAAAGAACAAGTATCCCCTACCATGGATAGATGAATTTTTCTATCAGCTTCATGGGGCCAATTATTTCTCTAAGGTGGACCTTCGATTAGGATATCACCAATTAATGGTGAGGAAGGAAGAGGTGTTAACTCACGCTCGTCCTTGCTTTGGCGCTCCATGATTCCCTAGCCAGAGATTCCAGACATCACGGTCCCTCCACCATCTGGGGGGGGCAACCTTATTCCTCCATTACTTATCCCCCTCCCTTCATCCCTTTCTCCAATCCAAATCTTCTCATTCCCTTCCCTATGATCGATCTTTTCCTTAAAGTGGATGATCTCTTCATTGGATACCCACAGCTTCCTATTTCAATGACGGAGTTCAATGAAGCCTTGGCCTTGTTAAATATGACCTTGGTTGTGTGTTTCAATCATTTTTTCCCTTTGTTTGATGTTTTTTATTACTTTGTCACCAGTTATTGGGGTTTGTGCAATGCTGTGATTTTCGGCCTCCTTAACTGGCATCATATTATGATCCGCTTCACCACGGAAGCAGATTTTATTTCTTCATGGTATTAAGATCCTTGCATATTCTTGGGATCTCATTTATTTTGATTCCAATGTTCATACAATATTTATATTAAGAACAACTCTTTTCAAATGGTGATATGGCTAAGTCTCCCCGAACTCCCTATGCCTTTTCAGAATCCATCTATAATACGTATGTTAGGGAACATGATAGGCTGTTTTTTATGAACATATGATAGAACCAATGAATTGAGTCACCTTGTTTCACTGCGTATATGTGTGGAGATTTATGTTTTCAAACCTCAAATTGATTGGGTTAGGATCTCAGTTGGAAAAGAGTTTCAGTATAAGTATAGGGTTGTTTTTGAATCGTGGTTCAATTTCTTCTCATCGTGAAATCTCTTGGGTCATTTGGCCACTTCCTATCACTGGGGGTGTAGGGATGGGGAATAAGATGAGGATGTGGATAATCTCCTTGTGAATCTGAATGTTAATCCCATTTTTAAGGATCCAAGAGTTAAGGATGTTTTTTAAATACTTTTCACAATCTGGGTGCTCCCAAGTTAGCAGAGTTGATCTCGGGAAGTCCATGCCCTATGATTTCTCCTTCTTTTGTTGAAACAATTAAGAACAGAGGAATTGTACATTATTAGGTGAATAATGACCTATTAGATCATAGTGTTTCTATTTCTCAAGCTGATTTTAGGGTGCTCAAAGATTCACATACCTCTATGGTGAATGAGGTAGTCTCCCCAATCCAACGAGTTCCTGTTTCATGCATGGATACAAATCCTATTTTGATGAATAACCTATTCTCAACTCTAAATGAGGAGGGAAATGGAAATTTGGATCCATAGGGATGGAAAACTACCATTCCAAGATGGAAACGCAAGTAGGTTAGAAGGAATTCAGATGAAGAGGAATCAAGTGACCTTGATGGGGTCTCCCGGTTAAGTTCGGACTATGAGCAGGAGGCTTTGGTCGAGCCTAGATCAAGGAAAGGTAAACAAGGGATTCTATTGACTAGAAACCTTTCGGTTCCCAAGGAGGGTAAAAACCAAAACCTCGGAAAGATTACATGAATACTCCAAAGACAATAGTAACTAGATCTTCAATTAAGACATGGTGCAGTGGCTCAGAGGCTAAATCCTAGAAAGCTTCTATGTATCATGGTGTGCAATTGGTTTCTGGTATGATGAGTAAGTATACTACTTCTTAGGATTGAAAATCTTATATAGCTGGCACTGGGGTGAAGGAGAGCTCTTTTTTGGAATCAACCACTGACAGGGAGGGAGGGAATTTGGGAGTGGATAAGGAGGCACTCTTATAGATTACTCTTTACTCCAAGGAGGTACAACAAGGGATATCAGTTCAGGAGGCTAGAATTTTTTAAACTCATTTGGTAGTCTTGTTTAACCTGTAACAAGTTGTTGATGTTGTGACCATGGAGAAATAATGGGATCTTCTCATGCACTCTGAGGAAGAGATGATTAATGAGGTATTAAACATTCTGGCTTCTAATGAGGATAAAGAAAGGATGAAAATGAGACCAATCCAAGTTGATTCAAAAAAGTATCAAGGATATTAGATTGAAAAACAATATTTAATTATGACTAGAGCCTTCAGCGATAAGAAGATATCAGTGGAGGAGTTCTTGAAAGTGTAGAACAATCTGGCTTCTCAATTCGAAGAGACAATCAAAGATGAACTGAATAAAAAGGTACCAGATTTGTCTTGGAAATTATTTAGGGAGGTTGTGTCTAGTATTTTTAAGCTGGATTTTAGTAATGTTAGTATCTTCTATAGTATTTGAGTTCTTTTTGAACATGTGATTTCTCAATTTTTTCCATAAAAGTGTTTTATAATAAAAATTTTAATTTGAGGTGATAGAGGTGAGGAAAAAAGATGTTACCGAGACTACCTTTCGAATGAGGTATGGACATTATGAGTTCATAGTGATGCCCTTAGAACTCACTAATGCTTTATAAATATTCATGTATTTAATGAATAGAATCTTTAGAGATTACCTCGACAAATTTTTGGTAGCCTTTATCAATGATATTCTGATATACTCTACGAGCAAGGAGAAACATGAGGAGAATTTGAATATTGTTATGATGACTTTGTGAAGGGAGAAACTTTATGAAGAGTATAGTAAATGTGAGTTCTGGATGGAGGTAGTATCATTCTTGGGGAATGTTATCACCATAAAATGGATATTTGTGGACCCTTCTAAGACAAAGGCAATTGAAGAGTGGCCCAGGACAACATCTGTAATGGAGATCTGTAGATTCCTTGGTCTATGTGGGTATTACTGATGATTTTTGGAGAAATTTTCATGATTTTCAAACCCAATAACCAATCTAACATGGAAGGGAGTAAAGTTTTTATAGACTCAAGAGTGTGAATACTATTTTAAAGAGTTTAAAAAAAGGCTTATAACTACACCAGTACTCACACTCCAAATAATTGGATAACTCTTTGTGGTGTATAGTGATGTTTCAAAGAAGGAACTAGGATGTATACTGATGAGAAATAATAAAGTGATATCCTGCACCTCAAGTCAATTGAAAATCCATGAGCAAAAATATCTCATGCATTATCTGGAGTTGGCAGCTGAGATCTTTGCGTTGAAAATATGGTAGAATTATCTCTTTGGGGAGAAGTGTGAGATATATACTAATCATAAGAGTCTCAAATATATATTCACAAATAAATAGCTTAATATGTGCTAGATAAGATGGTTATATCTCATAAAGGATTATGAATACTCAATCCACTACCATCCTGGTAAGGAAAATAAGGTGGTGGATGCTCTAATTAGAAAGGATCCTGCATCATTATCAACGGTGATAATTTAAAAGGATCAAATCTTCTTAGATTTTCAGAGGATGGAAATGGAAATAAATAAGGGAGGAACATCATCAACCCTTTCTCAAATGGTTTCTCAACCATCCCTCATGGAGAAAATAAAGGATGCTCAAAGAAAAGATGTGGAAATTTTAAAAAGGGTGGAAGCTATTAGAAATGATAAATCCTCTAAGTTAAAGATTGATGAGGAAGGATTTGTATGATTTGGGTCATGATTATGTGTACCATCTGATCCAGAGATAAAAAAGTAGATTTTTAATGATGTACATAGCTCAACCTTCTCTATTCTCACAAGGGGCACAAAGATGTATCGAGATCCTTGAGAGAAATTTTGGTGGAACAATATGAAGTAGGAGATTGTTGAATATACATCAAAGTGTCTGGTATGTCAATAAGAGAAGGCTACAAGATAAAAGTATGAGGGGATGATAAAACCTCTACCCATACCAACATGGAAGTGGGGGAACATCACCATGGACTTTTTCACTGGACTTCCAAGGACATCTAGAGGAAATAATGCTATATGGGTCATTATGGATCATCTTACAAAGACAGCTCACTTTATCACAATTCGAGATGACTTCTCATTGGATCAACTTGCACGGATATATATCAATGAGGTGGTAAGTCTGCATGGAGTACCACTATGTATTGTATTTGATAGAGATTCAATATTCACCTCGAAGTTATGGAAAATTCTCTAACATGATTTAAGCATTGAACTGAACTTTAGTAAAGCCTATCATCCTCAAACTGATGACTAATCTGAGGAAACTATTCAAACACTAGAATACATGTAGAGAGTGTGTTCTATGGACTTCAAAATAGGATGGGACCAATATCTTCTACATGTATAATTCTCCTACAACAACGGTTTCCAATCCATCATCTGAATGGAACCATATAAAGCCCTTTTTGGGAAATGTGTAGAACACTGTCATGTTGGGATCAAGTTAGTGAACGTAAGATGCTGGGACCTGAAATGGTTGAAGAAATGGTAGAGAAGGTGAAAACCATTCAGTAGCACATCAAGGAAGCCCAAATTTGATAGAAGAGTTATGAGGACAATTGTTTATGGGACATTGAGTTAAAAGTTGGAGACATGGTATTCCTTGGCATATTTCCATGGAATAGGGTCATGAGGTTTAGTAAGAAAGTAAAGCTAAGTCCTAGGTACATCGACCCCTTAGAGATTCTTGATCGTGTTGGAGGTGTGGCCTATCGACTAAAATTCCACCAACCATGTCTGAAGTACATGATGTCTTCCATGTATCTCTCTTAAGGAAGTACATACCTGATCCTTCACATGTATTGTTTTTAGAGGTGGTGCAGTTCGAGAATAATCTTTCTTACAAGGAGAATCCAGGGAAGATATTGTATTATAGAGATAAAATTCTATGCAGCAAGACTACTCACCTGGTCAATGTGCTATGGTGGAAACATAAGTACGAAGAGGAAACATGGGAAATAGAGGAGGCAATGAAGGAAAAGTACCCACACTTGTTTATGGATAAGAATGTAAAATGAAATTTTGAGGGTGAAATTTCATAAGGGGAAAAGAATGTAACAACCCAAAGTTCAATAAATGGAAATTTCCTTCTTATAATTATTATATAGTATAATCACATGAAATCGCAACACAATGAACTAATAAGTACTATGTGACCTTTAAACATAATATTTTCACTTCTGTGATTTGAATTTCAAAAATCAGACATACAGGGTTGCGATTAGTAAGATGTTTGGAGTCCGATAAGACAAACTTATTTTTTGGTGAATAGTAATGAGCCCTTATGAATAGTAATGTTACCCTTAAGAATAGTTATACTTCGCTTATGAATATTAAATCATCTAATTGAATAGTTAACCTTACCAATGAAATTATAAATAAAATTTATCCATCTTATAAGTGACAATATGATATAATTATATCATAGTGTTGGTATTTTTGTGTGCCGTGTATATTTAATTACAATTTTATGATTAATTTAATAATTTAAAAGAAAAATTACTTTCATAAAATTAATTCATAAATAAGTATTTTGATGACTTATGATTATATGATAATTTGAAGAGAACTTAATTAATTTTTCAAAGTGTGAGAAAAGCAGTTTTAATTTTTAAATTTTTATTTTTCAAGTAAATGATGATTTTAATTAAAAATTAAATTTTACATATTTAGAAAATTATTTTCATAAAATGGAATTAATTTTTGAATTATACACATCGAAAAATGGTTGGGGTGCATTTTTATGATTTTTTTTAAATACTTGATTTTTTATGAATAGAAAAATACGGTTATTTTTTGTATATATACATTATATGTTAAATTCACAATTTATTGATTCATGGATGATGTAAGCACATTAGGTTAGAACTCACATGCACATATTAAATTTTTTTGTAACAATAATTAAAACTATTGCTTTTCTTCAGCAATATAATAAAACAATGAATAAAATATTGAGAAAACCCTCCTCTCCTCCACTATAAAAACCACCCTTGCCACCCTCTTCTCTTCACTCCTCTCAAGACTTGTGCCTTGACTAAATTCTGATCAAATCTTTCCCTAAGTTCCTATAACACTTCAAACTTACCTTTTTCTATTCAAAAGACCAAATCCTCTCCCCTAAATATGTTCTCAAGGAAGATATATTCAAGAGGTAAATTCCTCTTTTCATTTCTTTTATTTTCTTTCAAGTTCCATTCTTTTATTTTTATTTCCTCACTTCCTTTCATCCCAATATTATGATAACTACAATAACTTACATATACTATAATTTTGTTATGATAATGGAATAATTAATTACAATCTCTCTTTTTCCCCCTTTTATGCTAGAAATGAAAACACCATCTGAGATGTGTTAATTTATCACATTCAAGGATGACGAGATTTCAATTTCTTTTACCATATTCAATTCTGGTCATGAAACCATTTTTATGGTTTAACTAGACTATAATATATGTATTATTTTTAATTTAAGGTTTTTTAATCTTTTTTACACGTGATATTAATTTATAAATCAAAATTAATTCAATGTGATTAAAAAACCGCCAATTAACCAAAATAGTTATCATTAAATTTTTATATAATGAGTCATCCTCACTCCAAATAACCAAATAAATTTTTTGACCAATTAATCTACTATATTATCACTAAAAAAATATAACTCCAATTATGTACAACCATTATCATCTTACATGTTTATCCTTGCATGTATATAAGTAAACCAATCATGAAAACCAATGAAACAAACAATGAAATTGAACCTCTTAACCCATCAAAAAGGTCATGAATAAACTTAATAAGGTTATAATAAATAAATTAAATAACAAAGAGGTACTGGAAATATTAATTAATTAATTTAATTTGGTTATCCAGGAAATTAAAATCAAGGTAAGAATACATTTAGACTTAAGGTAAGGGATTCTACCTAAACCTCCATTATTCCTTTGGTTTGCTCTATCTTTATTTTTACCCAAATTAAGTTATCTATTATTTTTATTTAAATCTTATAAATGATGTTTAAATTCTAAAAAATCATTTATCAAGATCCATTCATTATTATATTTTAGGGATATACATGTGTTTAAGTGGTTCCCTCCTCAATACTTCCTGATAAGTAAACCCATTTTAAGGGAACTTCCCGAATTCTTACCCAATTTCAAGTGCACTCTATCGTCTATTTTAAGACACCATTATTTTTATAAAATAAGTATTTTTATTATAAAAACATTCTTGGTTTACTTCTGGTTTTATATAAAATATTATTCCCTTTTCTATTTTAAATTCTCTTTAGTATTTTCCTTAAAACCTCACTAAAATGTTTTAATGATGATATTTATTAAATACTCTTCATAAATGTTGTCACTTCTATTTAACATCAATTAACATGATATATTGATATTTTACCTTATCAATGTCCATATATGTTTTAATTCCTTTCTTTCATGGACACTTGTATGGTATGCCCATCTATTATGCTTTATGACATGATTATGATACCCATTTCTCTCCATGGGTACCTTTATGTTTATGTATGATTGATTATGTATGATTATTTATATAGAAAGAATATTCATGAACATGTTATGATGGGTGTTTATATATAGTGCTTCAATGCATAGGGTAAATTTGAGTCTCATGATATGTTATGTGCAACAGCCTTGGAATTTAGCCTTAACTCGTGATACCATGTGCAACGGTCTTGGTGGTTAACCTTGACTTGTGCTCCTCTATGTACAAAAAACCTTGAATCATGATAAAGTCATGTTTTATTTTTCTTCCACATTACTATGACTCCAAGTTTATATGATACCATATTTATATGTTATTATTCCATATGTTTTGTGTCTTTTTATATCATTATGTCATGCCTTCTAACTCATGTACTAAAGATTTATTCTTATGTTTATTCCTTTACTGGGCTTTTAGCTCATCTCTTTGTTCATATTATCTATAGGTTATCCTATGAATATGTATGAGTACAATTTGAGTTAGGAGATCTTTATTAAGAATAAATAAATAAATGTTTTATTTAGTTCCATGTTTTAAGTTTTATGTACCTAGTCTTCCAAGACACTAGACTTTACTATCCTTGGCTTGTAATATTATGATTTACTATTCTTAAAAGCATGTAATTAAATGTTTAAAAGGCTAGGGTCCCTATACATCCCAACACCTCAAAGGGTGAAATGAACCTCGGAGAAATATTTCTTTCTCTTCCAAACCTCCACTTCCCATGCCAAGGGGAAACCTTCAAGAACATGTGGTCCCCAACCTCAAACTCTAAGGGCCTCCTCCTACGATCAGAATATGACTTCTGCCAGTCTTTCATCACTCTCATCCTCTCACGAACAAGCTAAACCTTCTCTTTTTTTCTCTGCGCCATGTCTGGACCAAGAACATATGTCTCCTCAACCTCTGTCCAACACAAAGGTGAATTACACAGTCTTCCATACAAAGCTTTGAATGGATCCATGATAGTGGAAGAGTGATAGCTATTATTGTAAGTAAAATATACCAAGGTAAAGTGCTTTGACCAAGATATACCAAAGTACAAGACGCAATCCTACAACATATCCTCCAATTTTTGGATGGTTTTATCCATCATCCCATCAATATGAGGGTGGAAGGCAGTGTTGAGGTGTAGTTGGGTGCCAGAATAATGCTGCAATACCCTCCAAGCTCATGAGGTAAAACGTGTATCTCGATCCAAGATAATGGATCTCATAACTCCATGTTATCACACCACCTCATCCACTTACCTCTTTTCCAAGGCATCTAATGTGCCTGAATCCTTAATCACTAAGAAGTGGTCTAATTTCTTCAGTCGATCCACTATTACCTAGATAGAATCGTAGCCTCCCTGATCCCTGGGTAACCCTGTGAAAAAATCCATCAAAATTTCATCCCATATCTACTTGGGGATATCTAAGGAATGAAAAAAAAACCACTGGGAACACGGTTCTTAGCCTTCACCTGCTAGAAAACCAATCATTTTTCCACAAACTCCACTACTTCCTACTTCATCCCGGGCCACCAGAACTACTCTATCAGGTCATGGTACATCTTGGAAACTCCTAGGTGTACTGCTAAGGGTGGTTTATGAAACTCCTAGAGGAATCCCTCACACATCACCACTGGAAAAAATATCCTCTTAAAAAACAACATCTGGTTCCAACTATCCTCCTTCCATCCCTCTGGAGCATCACCATGGTCAACGCGATCCCAGATCACCTCTGCCTATGAGTCCTCCCACTGAGAATCCTCCACCTACTACATAAAATAGTACTACTTTTATCTGAAACTAAAAACCTCTACCATCATCTACGCTTGCATATAAGTTTAAGGCTAGCTTCTCCTCCATCACCTTCCAAGTATACGCAGACTCCTAAACAACCTCCTTCTACAAATCTCTTCTCAAGGCCTTAGACACAACATTACCATTTCCTAAGATGTAGAAGATATCAAAATCATAATCTTGGACAAACTCCATCCACCTCTTCTACTGTAGGTTTAGATCTCATTGGGAAAAGATATAACTTAAACTCTTGTGATATATGAATACCACAAAGCGCTACCCAATGAGGTAATGTTGCCACAACTTTAGCGTAAAAAGGACCACTATTATATCTATATCATGGGTGACATAGTTACATTCATGGGGATGTAACATCCTAGATCTGTAAGAGATCACTCCCCGTTGTTGCATCAGCACGCATCCCAAGCCCAAAAAAGAAGCATCACAAAACACCTCGAACATCACCCCTTCCTATGGAAACCATATGACTAGAGAAATAACCAACTTCCCCTTCATATAGTCGAACGCTACCAGGAACTACTTGATCCACACAAAATTATGGTCTTTCCTGGTTAATGTTGTCAATGGAGCTGCAACTTGAGAAGAATTGAGTATAAATCTCCGGTAATATACCGTTATACCAAGAAAACTAAAAAAAATTTCCACACTCTTGGGTGCTTCCTAAGAAAAAACTATCTCAACGTTTGATGGGTAAACTTCTACACCCTACTGAGACACTATATTCATAAGTAAGTTCACCTCTTGTGTCAAAAACTTACACTTTGACAACTTTCCATAAAGTCAGTGGCATCAAAGAACCTTCAAGACAGTCCTGAGATTCTCAGTATGCTCTTCCTTTGAATTCGAGTGGATGAGGATTTCATTGAGGAATATGATGATTAAACGGTCTAGGAACTCATAAAAAATAGATTTTATAATCCCCATGAACACGGCTAGTGTGTTCGTAACACTGAATGATATGACTATGAACTCAAAAGGTCCATACATGCATCTGAAAGCAGTCTTTAGGATATCTCCTTCTTTTACCCTCAACTGGTGATATCCATACCATAGATCGATCATAGAAAACCAAATTGATCCTCTCAGTTGGTCAAAAATATTGTCTATCCTTGGGAGAGGGTAACGGTTTTTGACTGTTACCATATTCAACCTCTGGTAGTCTATGCACAACCTCAGACCACTGTCTTCCTTCTTTTCGAACAACACTGAAGCACCCCTATGGTGACACACTAGACCGGATAAATCCCTTACTCATCATGTCATCAATCTGAATCCTCAACTCCTGTAGCTCAGAATGATTAATCTAATAAGGATTCATAAAAATTGGAGCACTGGGATGTAAGTCTATCCAAAACATAACGCCACGTTGAGGGGGTAGATTCAAAAACTCCTTAGGGGAAACATCCAAGAACATACCAAAGACTCTGGGAGACTCCACCATCTAAAAATCCACCAATTATACTGACATATCATCCAAAAAGGAAAGAAAATACTCCACACACTGACTTCCCACCTAACAGCTCCACTTGCCAACAAAATCTACACATTGTCCATCCACATCTAAAAACATGAATATCCTCTAGAATCAATAGATAATATCATGCATAGAATAAAACTAATTTATTCCAAGTATGATGTCATCTGGATGCATCTGTAGCAAGAAGAGATCCCCACAAGACTGATGCATCCCCATCATCAGTCTACAACTTGATACACATCAAACAAGTTGGTCTGACCTCCGACTAGTATACTCAACACCAAGGGCACGGAAATCCTTTTTATTTCTAGTCTGAGAGCATGGGATAGATTGGATACAATAAATAAGTATGAGGCTCCTGAATCAAACAAAGAATAAGAAAGAGTATTGAACAAACAGATCGTACCTCTAACAATCTTCATACCTACTAGAACGGTCGCATCTAATGTGTGCAACTAGCTACACCCAATTAATCTACCCCTCTAATAAGAATATCCTCCACAATAATTCCTGGGTTGAGGTCCCTAAGGAATACCTTGTGGTCGGCCTACACCTACTCTACCTCCCCTCAGTAGATCAAGAGATTGTTGTCCCTGGTGCTGAAATGGCCTACCTAGAAACTGCTATTGAGGAGGGCATTGAACCCTCATGCATTCATCGTACTGAGATTTAACAGCCATTGGGCACTAACTATACGAATTCCCATGGGCTCCATAATCAAAACACCTTGTTCCCAAGTTCATGGAAAATGCACGAGGGCCGGAAGGTTGAAATAGAAACTACTAAGGTTGACTCCCCATCGGTCAGAACATCAAAGGACCTGGTGCCTGAGACCTACTACTGGTAACCTTTCCTCTAGAAGAAAATTATTGGCTCCCCTATCACGGTATACCTCCTCATAAGTTCATCCACTCAACTACTTATGCCTTCTTCTGGACCTCCAAGTAGGTCAGTAATGTAAAGGGAGTAACTGCGTACTTGAGAGAAGGATAAAGTGCCTCCTCTATGCACCTCGTATGAGAATCCTCATCTAAAAAGAGATCCTCAAAAAAACAAATGAGATCTTTGGAATTAATCCCCAACTCATGTATCGACATACTCCCCTTATGGAGGGGGAGTAACCCTTAGCTCTTCTCGGCCTTCATAGTCGATAAAAGGAATTATTCTAGGAACTCCTTCTCGAAATCAACCCAGAGAATGTCATCCTTCTTCCTCTCCCTAGGTAGATCATCCACCAATGACATGTAGATCCCCTCATCTGACTAACCACCAATGGAACCCAGAACCCCATCGGATCTCGGAGCAAACTGAAGGTGATCACAAGCTCCTCGATCCAGTTCCCCATCTCCATATCTGAAACACTGCACTCATACTTTTCCAAGACCTGCCACTGGAAAGAATGTAACATTCTCTACTAGTGGTCATCATCCTCCACTGGATCAACCCTCCACCAATCAATTGGATCGGCCTGTTGGGCCTCAACTTCCTGAGCCACATGTGGACGATGTCCGGATGGCACAGCTGAAAAGTAAACAAGGAATTCCTAAGTCTGTGTAGTATGTAATTTTATTTAAGATTTATTTTAACTCGTTTAACCAATTATTTATTTCAAATTCCCCAAAATTCCCAAATAAAAAAGGAACACAAGTAATTATTATGTATGTACCTTTCCTAGGGTCTCTACCGTGTAAACAGTGTATCCTCCCACAGTCATTTGATAAGATTAGAGTCCTTACATAGGATTATGGAGGGCCTAAAATCTCATGTCCTGGGCGGTCTTCTCTGGCCTATGCCATGCACCAAGGTCACCTAACATTTTTGCCCTAGAAACCCATGCAATCCTCACTGTGCATAACTCCAAAATCCATCTTATCTCTCAACCATCACCTCTAATACCATTTTTTTCACGACCTCCCTTCTTCAATATAGAGAAAGGATGGTAAAGTATCACGACCTTCCATATTCAAGATAATGGTTGAGAGAATGACCCCTGAGTCCCACCTCCAGTAGTCCCCAGGGTGGAAACCATCACCAAGGGTATAAAATCTCACAAAATGGGAGGCATTTACAATTTTTTTGAAAACAAGATTAGGAGATAATATGGTTCATCCCAAACAACTCCAATAACTATATATAAAAGTAAACTAAAATACATACCACATGAATGTTTAAAATAAAACTATTACAATTAAAATAAAACTCCAAAGTAAGTACCAAAATCAATATAAGCACTGACATGACAACTATCCCAACCTCCAAGCTAATAAGGTCCCGCATGGTCTACGAAATCCTCCTAGAGACATGAAAACAATTTTATATATGTAGGGTGAGCATAAAAATATACTCAGTAGGAAAATCCAAATTCTCTTGTGCACAAGTGAAGAAGCATACTAATGACCCTATAAGAAAACAACAGAACCCAACATCGCCTAACAAGGTATACTAGCCAAACCAACCTTACCAAGTAATTCTCACAAAATAAATCAAGTCAAGTAAAGTAATATAGTAATAACATCAATGATTTGGGTACCCTGCACCACTCCCCGCTGGTTAGACGCTCATACCCTAATGGAAAACGTCTTGGAACTCCTACCTTTTCTAAAATCCCCACATCACAGCCTATCCGCACAAAAATATGCCATACAAACCACATCACATCTCATTCAAAGACACATGGTCCCCAAACCACATCACATCTTTCCCACGGACACCTGGGACACAAATCAAACCTCATCCCAAAGACACTTGGGAAAGAACAACTCAGCCATAGACACCTAGGCCTCATAAACCACCACAACCAACTCGAAGAATCTTGGGTTACCAATGCCTAGAAGAGGGAGCATGGAAAATCAAGTAACCAACCATCCATCCTCCCACCAGGATATTGGGAAAAGACCCCCTCTCTCATAATGATGGGGGTGTTCAGCACATGGTGCTCAACTAGGGTGGGGTGCGTATAAAAATCACAATAAAATACAAGTATATATATATGGGTACCAAACACTCAACCCAACCTATTTATTATCTAATGAAAAAATCATCCCACAACACTACCAAACTTGATGATACCTCTAAATACATTCGTCAACATCATCAATAGTCACTTAGGATGATGATAAATGAAATCTACTTTACAAAAGTCCAAAAACATGAATCATAACCCCAACCAATTCAATTAAACAGTTCTCATTCTTTATTAAACTATTCATTTATTCATTCCATAGCTACCCAGGCAACTACTAAACACAAGACACAAAAGGAAAAAAATCAAAGCTATCCAAGATAGAAAATATCCATATAAACTAAAGTAGTTTCTCATTCCTCTCCATTTAACACACATTCATGCTATAACAAGGTGTTGATCTTGAGACACGGGGTGAAGCTACTCATGGAGAAACTCCAGGTGAAACACCCAAACCAACCACTTTCATCATCATTCTTCAAAGTTATCTCACTCAATCCATCCTCCCAATAGAGAAAACCCACAACTCATAGCCACACCTAGTAACACATATCATCATGAAATAGCACACCCATCACAACCCCCACTGTGAAACGGCACCCATTCATTCCCCCTTATATAAATCCCACAGAAAACCATGCATTACAACCATAACACAATTTATTTAGTTATAATAGAGGTTTTGTTATTCAATTACACTTCTTAAATTTAGGGTGTGATCATAGAAGCCATAATATCCTAGGGAATCCAATTAATTAACCCAATATATGTGGTTAACAGATTCCATGCATTTGTTTTAAGAAGAATCATAAAAACATGCATTCATAAGTCATCATAGGTGTGCAAAGAAATACCACCAATGGACATGATTTTCAATAGGAATATAGCCCATATAATTCACAATAACAAAAGAGAATGAATAAAACAAAAACTTGCATCACTTTTCCCCAGCCCATGATTATTGATTTAAAGATGATTAAATTATCTTCTTTATTCCTAATACAATTTTATTACCAATAAAAATTGTTACACCAACCCCACATTATGAACAACTTAAAATAGAGACGAAGGGATCCCTAGATAGAAGAAAAAATGATCATCAATTATTTATTGCGCCAAAGTAGGGGGTGGGCATGTAGAAGGAAGAAGCCTCCAGGGAAACGTGATCCATGGCTACAGCAAAAATGCACAAATCCTCAGGGAATAAAGGTTTGGGGTGACTTGGTATCAAGATAAATGGAATCGTACAAAGAATATGAGATCTCATATTTATAAAGGCCAGATCATAAATCAACATAAGGAGTGGTTTTAAAATACATTAATGGTAGATCTTAACCAAGACCACATAGTTTTGAAATCAAGGTAAGCTTTGGGTTTTTAGAATATGGATATGATTTGAAATGGCCCCAAAAACTATTAAATATGGTATTAAACTCAATTGATGTCAAAGGAAACATTAAGGGGAGAAATTGGAAAAACTAGAGAAAACTGGAATTTTGGAAGATTGTTGGGAATGACTCGCCATTAGGTGTTTCACTATCATGAGTCTTTGGTGGATGAGTCACCGATGTGAGCTTCTAGTGGATGATTCATCATTGGGTGACTCACCTTTGGATGAGTCACTGGTGGATGAATCATTGTTGGGTGACTCACCATTAGATGACTCACTGTTTAATGACTCAACATCTAATGAGTAACTGTTGGACGAGTCACCGTTGAACAATTCACCATTGGAAAAGTCATTGTCATGAGTCACCATTAGCGACCTACTGGTGCAAGTTACTGTTTTGACTCACCGTCATGACTTACCATTGCAACATATTGTTCCTAACTCACGGGCCCTGACCAACCATTGTGAGTCACCATCATAAGTCACTGAAATGACTCACCGTTGGGATGAATTGCCATTGGAAAAACTAAAATCTTAGAAAACACCTGAAATGGGTCACTATTACCTCCTAGAAAACCTTAAAGATCGTATTTTCACAAAGTAATGGATTGGAGAGTTCTGAGTCATTATAGCACCATGAAAAAGATCAAGATTGTGCTTCTCATAATGCTTTTATTTCTTGAGGAGAGACACTCACCATTTATTTTTAGGGAGGAATCTATCGCAGAATTGATCCACTTAATCAATCCATAGAGTCCCTAAAACCATATCATGTTTATTGAGATTAAAAAGATCCTAGAAATTTTGGTGGCCAAATCTCACATTCCAGTGCCATTCCTCTTTTGATCCCCTCGAAGACAAGTATATAGGTTGTGCAATGTTGATTATGAGCTTGTATATCTAGTTGGGGAAGCGGTGAACCCATGTCCAGTAAGTGTCGCTGCTATCCATGGGTCTCCAGGGTGCCTCTATTTAGTAGTACCTAACAACCATTCTCATCAATCTATCAAATGTTGATAATTTTTTTGGTGAGCCTTGGGATGAATTACACCCCTATGAGTATGTGGTGCTCACTGGTCTTATAGGAGTATAGGACCATCCCTCACCCCTTGTTATTGATGAAGGATCCATCACCAAACTTGATGGTTCCATGGATCATAGTGTCAATCTCAGAGAAGAGATAAAGGGAACCATTCATGTGGTTTGTGGAACCAATTTTTGAGGTACCATAGGTCATAATTTCACACCTTATTCTTTTCATATTGTGCAAATACCTTCGCCTCGACTAGCCAGAGAAGGATGTGCCGTGACTGTTTGGGTTTTGGGAGTGGAAGATCTTTGTGGTATGGAATCAAACACTGTGGTTCATTCCCTTTATATTAGGATTTTGGGATCATCATAATTACTCAGTATTAGATGGGTACCAACTTTTTCATCCTGTTAAGAAAATATTTAGCTCAATGGACCATTTTTTCCATAGTAGCATCATTGGTCCGTACGGCCATCACTGCATCCTAATCCATCCCTTCCATTTCCACTATTTTATCATCTGTATTTTATTTTGGTGGTCAATGATGTTGCTTTCCAGACTTGTAATTGGTGAAGGATCCCTCCCTCATCCATCTCTCTTTCATCTATGGAACCCACTCCTCCTCATTGAAGAGGAGTTTCCCTTTAGCATTGGTGGTGGGGGCCAGCTCAAAATGGTCCTCTGCCTCTTTGAGCCTCTCTGCTACCTCTTCCATATAGAGCATTGAGATGTTGAGTAGCATCTAAATTGAAATATAAATTTGGGAGAACCTGGAGGGGATGATGAAAATATACTTCTCAAAAAATTTGTTTTGAGACTATGGATTGTCGAGGATAGTGAGTTGGTTGACCAATATAGTGATCCATGTTGTGAATTTTTCCAATGATTCACCATTGTGAAAATAAATACCTTTATAATCCTTGTGGATATTCTTAGCATTTTCCTTGTGTGATCGATCAATGCTGATTTGTATGATCTTAAAAGTGCCCCAACTTCCTTGGAACTTTCATTAATAGTAAGTATAGAGATCATCTTGGGTGGGATAGTGTGTTGGATGGCCTCTAGTTCCATCTGACCTTCTTGGAGTTCAGTACAGCCAGTGTCAAAATTTCTAAGAGTCCACATGATTGGATCATAACCTTCATCATCAAGGACCAATCACTGTAGTTTGTCTTCTGTAGGATTAGATACATCATCAACCCCCCGACCTCTTAACCACCCAATGTACCACCAGAGGGACACTATCACATTTAATGAGGGATATGGAATGTGTTGATGATGTCTGGAAGCCTCTAGGAGATGAGGGATCAGATTCTAACATCATGGATAAATTCAACCACCCTCAGATACCAAACATTGGAGGTAGATGGCCTATCAACACCCACAAATAAAAATGAATTCCTTAGAAGGTAAAAAAGAAAAATATAAACACAAGAGATGTTTTGTGAACCACAAATTAGGAAAATTTTATTTTGGGGTTTTCATTTAATTATATACACAAAAAATCTTGGTGTATTTACAGAGTAATTAAAACAATTATGATAGAGCCTTAATGAGGTCAAACCGTGTTGAAAAAAATAAATGATGGAAAATTATGTGGGGGAAATAATGGTAAAATCATTGAAATTAGTCAATATTTGGATCAATTTCATTCCATCCACTTGATAGAAAATCTGCATGCCCACATTTGGACCACTCTAGAAAAATTTAGGGGGCTGCAAAAATCCATTGTTAGTTTCGTTGAAGCCAAAAAAATGAACCCATTGTGTCCATGAAAACCTACGGGTTGTGCATATTCATGTCACAATCAATGTTGAGCATGAATGGTTCATTGGTCAGAAAAAAAAAAGACTCCCTTGCTTTCCCATTAACCCAACCCAACATTTAATCAACTATAATGATAATACAAAAATTTTAAAGAGAGAATATTTAATAATTTTTCAAAGAAAATATATGTGCGTGGGTACCAGAACATTCATGGAACCAACCTTGTGATGGTGGGAATGTTTTGGATTTATTTCTCATTCCACATGCACTAGATGTGGTAGGACACCCCAAAGGACATTCTTGTTTTCCCATATGACCTCAATCGTTATAAGCATGACACCACCCATATCCTGGATGACCTGACCCTATATACGGATCTTGTGATATAAATACATGTGACTGAGTCCTATCATGGGGTGGATTTCTATGACAAGACCCTAATGACTGGTACCTACCAGCTACTAAAAACGAATTAGCCCTATGATGACCACAACCTACTCTATCTACTCTATGTCCCTCCCCCAAGAATCTCTATGTAACCATATCCCACTCTAGTACTCCAACATAAGTAAGTATGTATAGAGAGACTGTGTTGGCCTGAATGTCTCTACGAAGACCCTGATCGGACTTCTATGTATGGAAGAAACCATCTTTCACTATATCAAGGGAGTAACACGTGAGTTCGATGAACCTCACAGTGTACTCAGTAGTTGACATGTCACCCTACTGCATCTCGAGAAGCTCCTGAATCTACACGAAGTGCAAGAAATAAGGTTAGTGCTCATAATGAAATGGTTGTTGGAATTTTGACCATGATAGAATCGTATCATCATGGGTTTGCATCATTAGACTCCACCAGTTCCCTGTTGCTTCATGGAAAACATTTACTATCAGTTCAACCATCTGGCCAGTCGGGGTACAGACAAGTATGAAGACTCTGAGCATCGACTCAAGACAATACTCTATTGCCTAGGGATCTTGTAACAACTTGAGAGAAACCATGTTTTGATTTTTGACAAGTTTTCTTTTCAATGTCACTCGTTAAGTGAACCAACAAACAACTAATAAAATGCATCAAATGGATGAAAAATTCCTTTTATTAAAATAAGCAACCTTTTGGCTACAACATCCACTGACCAAACAAGAAGGTAAACTGATCGAAAATCCCAAATAAGAACCTGATTACAATGATGGGTAGACCGCTTAAAACTACTAAGAGCCTGAGAATGCGGTAGGGGTTTCGAGCATCCATCATAAGAAACATGAAGATGGCTGAAGCCACCGCGACCGTGCTCAGCACCAAGGGGATCACACGAACCATCTTTCCTCTCTCCTTCGGTCACTTGGCGTAAGGGACACCTCGAGACTAGACCCTTTTATATGCACTCTAATCTGACCGTTGAACCTCAAACGGCCACAAATTCGACTGTTGGTTTCCCCAAGAATCCAATGTTTTATTTTGACCGTTGGGTCTTCTTATCCTCTATGTTTTATTTTGACCGTTGGAAATAAAATGATTTACCCCAAAAGGATCGGAATGATAATTCTGTATTTTGCTTCAATATTTTAAAGTTATATCAATGTTAATTTAGTTAATTTATCTCTTGCTTTTCACAAAATGAGAATTTTATTTTATGCTTCAAATGCAGAAAATTAATATTATTATTTTTCCTATATTATACATATTAATTTGAAAAATGAAACGTTTATTTACTAATTATATTAAACCTAATGGATTTTTATGAGTTATATTAGATACATTATTTCTTTAATAATTTGACCTTTATTAACTATAATGGAAACTTTATTAAATTATGATTTTATTTACAAATTTCGCATCTTTAAGGTTACACAAATACTTTTAAGCAACCTATTTCTTTTTTTCTTTTTTTCTTTTTTTAAAGGAGTGTATCCAAATGTTTGCATGAAATTATGAATTAAGGTAGCTATTATGAAATTCATCAAAGGAAAAATAAGTAAATAAATAAACAAATAAATATATATTATGATGAATAAATCGATGCTTTCTTTAATTGATTAAATGAACCTTTAATTTTCCAAAATATAATAATTATGGTTTAAAAACAATATACTTAATATAATAAGGCCAATAAAAAGTATTGGTATTTTAAAATAGAATATATATATATATATATACATATGTTTATATAATAATATGTTTTGATTAAATCAATTTATAATTTTATTTAACCAATGATTTTTTTTATTAAAATAATAAAGGTGGTTTAATAATTGAATTCATTAATAATAATAAGAATATAAATGAATTAATAAATTAATAATAATATTAACAAAGTTTTTTTTTAAACCTGTTGAAGACCCGCGTTTCTTCCTTCTTCTTTTTTTTGCACCGCGTCGCACCCCATCCGTCTGATCCTCTCCCCTTGATCGCAGCCGTTGAGTTCTTTAAGTGCCCCGCCAATTCTGGGCCGCCCGATCCAGCTTCCTCTAATCTCGGTCATCCACTGCTTTCGCGTTTTTCCTCCTCCGCAGCTTCTTCTTCCCTATGTCCTCCTCTTATTCTTCATTTCGTCATTGTACCAGTAGACTAGGGGGTCCCGTTTTTCTCCTCTAGGCCGGTGAGTAGCCCGGATGTCTCCTCCTTTCTTCAAGTCGACACTGACCCCTCGCCCTGGATTCCTCGTCCGATGACTCCCCCCCCCCCCCCGAAGTCCATATTCTCCTTCTTCTTATTTTTTTAAAACCCTTGTTGCACCGAAGGGCTGGCACCGGATCCCTTGATCTCTCCGTCCTCGGGACCTCTTCGCTGCTCTGTATCTCCTCCTCCTCTCCAAGCTAAGGTAAGGGAGAAGCTTTGTTGAGGTTTCAGTTTGAGTTTTGGTTTTTATATATATATATATATGTGTGTGTGCTATGTATATATGTATTCATACTATGTTTTTACAACCGGATCCACTGGATCCACTTGCCTCGTTTATAATTTCCTTTCCTCCTCTCCGAACCAGGTAAGAGGCATGTTTAATTTTTTTTATTTGTGTTTGAGTTTCGGTGTATATAAATATATATATACATGTTATATGTGTATATATTTTCGGTATGTGTGAATCTGGTGCAAACCCAGATCTTGTGGATCTCCCTCTCAGCCTGGAGAACCGAATAGGAGTAAGGGGGAACCCTCTCCTTCGTTTCTTACCGTTTCTACAAGCTTTGAAAAATTATATAATCATGTTTCATAATTGTGTATAAGTATACGCAGGACCATATAAACCGGTTTTAACTATTCCTAGATCCAATATTGTCAGTCTCTTTGTGAAAACCTAAAATTTGGGAGTAAGGGTTCGAAGGTTCTGTTTTTATTTGGGTGCGGGTTCTTATTTTTTTTACACCTTGTGTTTATATATGTGTATATATATATATACATAAATATATACACATATGTATAAGATGATAAATGCAAGTATACAACCTTTCCTCAGTGTTTATACCCCTGATTTTTCTTTTCGCCTATAAAAAAATGGAGATTTTGAGTAATTGAATGAATAGGTAAAATTATGCAAGTGAATGAAGTATATTGTTGTTGTATATACATACACGTATGTGTATATTCATTAATATGAACTTAGTGTCCATGTTTGCAATTTATTACAATATAGCATAATGGATTTTATGGGTTGGTTTGATTTCAAAATCATTCTTGAAACTGAGAATTTTCATTTATCACTGCTCTGGATAAATCAGGATTTTTGTTTTGTGAAAATGGTTAGTATGGACTCCTTGAACTTTTACAAATGCATACATGTATTCATAGGTATGTACTCATGTTTATTTAATGTGCTAATAAAAGAGTTTACACAATTATATACATGATTTCCCCAAGATGGACTTGATTATGAACATTGTAACCTCAACTGCCTGTATTAAACACCCATGATAACCATTTATAATCATATGTGTAAGTTATGAACGACCATGCATTAATTGGGTATTATGATGAATGGAATGTTAAGTGTTATGTTTACTTTCTTAAAATCCATGTTTTCAAATGTTAAGATAACTTTTTATGAGCACGAAGTTTTAGCATGCATGTCATAATGTTTTTAATGATTAAACTATTTTCATGTTATGAACACGTATGTGAAAATGGGGTTTAATTAAGAATGTATGAAACCCCATGAATGAATGACCATGTCAAGATATGTGAGGGATGTATAGGACTTACATATGATGGGTGCGCCCGGAATTATATAGCGCAACAAGAATGATGTGACGGGTGCGCCCGGAATTATATAGCACTCCAATGAATTGGGTAAAGCAGGAGTCTCATGAGGCGAACATGTGCGACGGTCTTGGCAGTTAGCCTTGACTTGAGCTAAGGAAACAGGGTGGGCAGTGAGCCTTGACCAGTTAAGTATGTTTTACGGTCTAGACGAAAGGTCTTGACAAAGTCCAGTATTATACATTCCCTCTGCATGTAATGATAAAGGTTAACCAGGGGTTAGTTCAACTAACAGGACAACCCCTAGTTGAAAGCTCCCAAGATCATGAAAATGTACTTTATGTAACAAGAACTGTTTTTCATATGGTAAACTATTAGATGATCTGCATTTTACTCATGAACCATGATATGCATGTTTTCCCTTCTTATTCATATAATTCTTTTAGAATTAAAGTAACTTTGTTTTAACATTATGCATTGTTTATTTTTCTTATATTTCACACTCTGATCATGTTTACATTAAATCTCATTTCAAGTACGTGCCTCTTTGTGCAAGTGGTTTTCAAAGAAAAATGGATTTCATGTTTTAAGAAAAGATAGTGTTTTGTTTTAGCAAAGTGTTTTATTCTCTTCAAAAGAACTTCTTTGAGAAAGTATTTTCAAAAAATGTTTTAAAACCCCTTACTGGGCATTTTTGCTCACCCTACGTTTTGTTAAAAATTTTCAGGCATGGTTGATACCTATGAAGTTAATCGGAAGCAGCTGGTTTCCCAGAATCCTGAGCCTCGCGATCTTCTGTAGTAATGAGACATGTTATTTAATTTGTAATGATGTAATGTTAAGTATATCATGTCTCATTAAGCACCCTGGGTTTGGGGGTCACTATAGATCTGGCTCACAGTGGAACATCATCAGTATTTAACTCTAGAACTCATATAGTTCTCTAATACCACATGCATCATCATCCTAAACTGTTGGTACTAATTGATGATCAAAAGGAAAGGGTGTTGATCTATACCCACTATGAGGAAACACTTCATGAGATATCCCCTAAACTAATGCCTTATCACTCAATTGATCATCATCATGATCCTTTATCAGTAACCCGGTTGGTTGTCTTTGTGGCGGCATCCTAAAATTTGTTTAGATGTACCATGGTCAGATGAGCACACATACACACACACAGATATATATATATATATATATATCTGTGTGTGTGTGTGTGTGTGTGTGTGTGTGTGTGTGGAGATGACTTGAGAAGGATAGTCAAAGGACTCAATCCTATATGATTCATTTACCAATTGTTCCCTACAACTGATATCTCAGTATACTGAGTCAACAAGTAGGTATTCAGAGTCCTGGTAAATGGATACATCAACCTCCACACAAACACTAGGTTACCTAGTCTGAAAGACACACACTCGACACTCTGAAAACATATCCCTAGTTCCCAATGAAATCCTCATCATGGGCCCCACTTCAACCCTAACCTAAGGAAAAACTCCTCTGATACCACTCTGTCATGACCCAACCCATCGGGGCTCACCCGGTCAATAGAGGTCTGTGTCTAACAACCCTAAGACTTCTTCTAAAAGTCTTGGGGATGGTGATAATCGTCGATATGGCATAATGAAATGGGATTCCTTATCCTAAGTACCGGTATGTACACATAAAACCATATACATGGAAAAGTGTAGAGGAATATAATAAATTTTAAAACATCTAGAGTGCAACCACGCATGTAATAAACTCTAAGGAATACATCATGGCATGATAGTATAGACCAAATAATATAAGGTCAAAGTACATTACCAACCATAAATAAATTCCCAACCTGAAAAAAAACTGGAAAAAGAGGGAAAATTAGAGAGCCCATCTCATAATCTTCAAGTCCCAACACCAAACACAATCAATGCACCCAAGTATCACTACACTCCACTAATTTCTCTGTCAATCTATTTGTCATCTGCACACAAGATGCAACACATGCGAGAAACATCCATGTAGGGGTGAGTATACATACCCATTATGACACCTTGAAAACCAAAAAGGGAGAAATAGAGAGATAAAATAGAAGTTAGTTCAACCCATAACAAGAGGGAAAAAAACCCAATATATATTATCATAATGAAACCCAAAGGAGAGAGAAAGGGGAACTTCATGTCCAAAACCTATCTAAGGATGATGTATCTTTCTGAAGCTATAAATTTCCATCTTAGATACCCAATATTTTGAGAGTCTATTTGATAAATCCATGGGGAGGACTCGCACCTCTCCACTGCTCTACAGCCCAAAGGGGGAAATATTCAATAGAGGACCTATGCCCTAGTATGATAAGGGGGTTATACTCAATAGATATATAGACTTATCCCTAGTGTGTCAGTGGTACCACTCATAAGTTGGAGGACCCAAAACCTAGGGCATCAGGTGGGTACGGCTCATAAGATGGAAGACCCACACCCTATTGTGTCGGAGGGTACCACTTAAAATATGGAGGAATATAGGGGACCCACACCCTGGTGTGATAGAGAGGTTATCAACCCCAACATATCTCTAATGATCTTGACCGGTCACTATTATTAGTCATGTCTTCTGAAGAATCATCACGCTCTCAACACCTCACATAATATCTTAAAAGCCACAAAAAAGGATACCATCATGTTCCACATGGATAAATCCTTAGGATAGGCTACCTATGAGCCAAAATTTGAGTCTAAAAAAAGGATACATACAAGATAAAAACTCCTGAGAAAAGTATACGGTGTGTACCTGGGGTCACATGGTGTGTGACCTCACCTAGACACATGGTTGTGTCCTTTACTGCACATGACTTGTCCATACATGTAGTACTAAATGACATGTAATGGTATAACATGGTTTGTCTCTACTGCATGGGACCTACCCCTATACTCCTAGGAGTGCCCATGTACTTCGGATCATACTCATGTATCTGGTCATGTTCGAGTATGAGGTTATTCTCATGTACTCATGTCATGCTAGTGTGCCCGGTCATTCTCATGCCCATGTACTCCTAGAGTATACACTGATCCATCAGAACAATGTCACATGATGTGTGGTAGGGTCCACACAGTGTGTGACACTTATCTTCCCCAATACTCTAGCCACTCCAGCCATGGGACTATATGGTGTGTTCTTTGACCACATGTTGTATAGTCTGGTTTTTCATAGAAACCCAGATAAGCTTCACACATCTCGGCGTTCCACCACTGCCACTGATTCTGCCCTAAATCACACTGGGGGTCTTGGATCTAGGGATTATTTTGCCCGATCCATTTTTGGGGATGGATTCTAGTTACCCAAACCCTGTATAGATCCACCCATCACTCTGCGCCATTCGTGTCCCTACTCCAGATACCAAATCCATGGAGGCATCACCCATAATCTACAAACCATCCCAAACAATCCAAAAATCACAATAACATTTATCATTGACACAAACACCATGAATCAGGGGTTTGGTCATTCTTGAACCTACCCAAGAAAAGTCGAACTACATACCCATGGGAAATCGGCGATGAATAAAAAGAACAGTAGGGAGAAATGGACATGAAAAAAATGAATACATCATTTTCCAAGTGATCCCGACCAAATATCACAACATCGAGGTATACATGGGTTATAAAAAGGTGAAACAATGATTTATAGATCAATAATATCAAATAAAAGTGGTAGGTATCATGTGAATAATCATAAATTACATATTAATAAGAAGATAATTATCAATCCATGATAAAGAAATTAAATAGGGAAAATCCACAAAAAACAAGCTTGATCTCGATTAAGGTTCGATTGTTGGTGAAGAAAACATTTGATAGCAATAAAGATCTACTCTGTTTGATGTCGGCCTCTCGATCAACCTCAATAAGATCATCGTTCATGATCTGATCCCAATCCACCAATTAATAATGGTACTCCTCATCTCAAATCCTACTAAGGTTATGTGGTAACCCTAAATGTTTTCCATAAAATTTAATTTAAATATGGAATTAGATTATTGGTATTAAATTAATTAACTAATTAATTAATCCACTTAACACACCCGCAAATGGCTGCCTCAACCTAACGTCTGGAACCGATCAACTTTAGTTCACAACTTGGGAAAACCCCACATTCTAGAATCAACCATGGTCTTGGAATTCCCATTCAAGGTCTCTAACAATGGGGAAACCATTTATAATAAAATGGTGTGTATGCATGTGAATTAAAATATATTAATTTTTCTATTATATTAATTCTAGGGTCCTGACACACCCAATCACCATGCCAAATTTGAGGATAAATCCAAATGTATTCATAGAAATATTCAAAAGAATAATCTAATAAAACTAGATTCATTATAGTGTAAGGTTTATGAAATATATTTATGGTGAAATCTATGGTTTTCTAGGAATAACCAAGGGTGATTAGTTATCAAAATTGGATTTGATGGGTAGGATTGTTCAGGTGCTTGGCCTAGCTGACCATAATTTACATGTTTGGTATTTTAATTTATAAAATTACACTGTGAGGTGGGTGTCCATTTGATAAATAATGGAACATGTGAAGTTTCTGATTTTAAAGAGGAGTTCCAAGGGTGCTTATGGTGTGTTAAAAACGGACGTGTCCGTTAGCATAGTCGGCTTGGCCTTATTGATAGACGACTCCTGGGAGCATGAGTTAGGTCTTGAAATTGGTGGTATAGGATGCACACCAATGGTGTATGGTGAGTTTTGTTCGCATCGAATACACAAGGAAAAAATTTTATATAGAATATCGATGAGTGTCCAAGTGCATGTTGAGGATTAATGGTTACAAGTATGACACTTACAGGCATGGGGACCCAGATATTTGGATAAATTAAAGGAATTTCTACTATGATGAGGGATAACTTAGACTTAAACTAGGTGTTGTGAGATAGTTGACCAATGTATGTACCATGACATTCACTATCAATATATGGGGTGTTAGGGGTTGGTTAACGGCAAGTATAGCCTAGTGGACGCGAACATGGCTCAAGAGAGAGATTCAGGCCTATCAAGGAAATTTTAGCATAGTCTCAGTTCAGATATGAGAATTCCCTATATCTTGACATCATCCTGGGTATTTTGAGAGATAATTAGTTATATGCCAAGCTAAATAAATGTATTTTTATGGTTTTATATAGGAACTCCTTGGGAGTTGTTCTCAAGGAGCGGTTTAATGTAATCCACATGGTGGGGAGTACACCATTGGATATTTGAGGGTGGTAACCCTCATTTTTTGTTAAACTCAATGAACATCAGGATAATTTTTCTCATAAAGTGGAAACTAGTGATGGTGAAATTTACATCATCACTCAGAGATGAGTAAGATCTTATTCATTCTAATTGTTACATCTAGATATTGATGAGGAATGTGATGTGGTAGTTAGTAACCCTTTTCATTCATGAGACAATAAGGATTATCCTAATTTGCGGAGTGGGGCATTAGTTTCCAGTGTATGAATCTCATGTGAGAAGGGTAATGGGACCTTGAGACCAGTTGTGTGATGATCTTTTGGCTCACTGATGTCATTAGATAATGGAAGTGTGTGCATATGGATTTCTCAATAAATTCTAGGCATGAGCTCAAGGGAAAAAATTAATCTATTGTTTATTTTATTCTTGAGTATGGTAATGCGCCTAGATCTCTAGACATATAAGAATTTTTTCAGGTGACACTTGGATTCTTGAGCAAGAATGCCTCGAATGGACTCTTGGACACCAGCCGATTCTTTGACTCGACTACCATGTGAGATAACACCTTTGGTCTTGGTTAGTGGTTCTGATGTGTAGACATAAAGGCTATGTACTAAATTCTCACCCATAAACTCTAAAGTATAAAATTCATTGGATGGTCTCCTTGTACTCCAGTAGTTTGATTATGAGGTTACCCTGGGTTTGTAGCTGGGCCCGGTTAATGGTTAGAGTGTGAGGATCCATGTAAAGACCCTGACCCGAGTATCCCAGAGTCAGTTCCTTATATTAATTAATTGGATTAGATTTAATACTTTAATTACAAATGAAAGATTAGTTTAATAGTTTTGGAAGGTAGAAAACATACATGAATATTACATTACATCTTAAAAGGAAAAATAACATAGAAAATACATTAGAAACACCCATAAAATCCTATATTATCCCTGCAAGTCAGTCATAATATTTATCTTCACATACTAGGGAAAAATAAAACATAAGAAAGGGGTGAGATCAAATGCCCGGTAAGGGTAAAAAATACAGTGGAATCTATCATAAATATAAACAACAAGGCATTGGGAATAACTAAAAATGCATGTCCTTAAAACATAATCTAGAGCATAAAATGGTAGGAATAATATCTGATTAAATAATTCCATAATAAAACCTAACCATGGATAGTCTACTAGTTGAATGATCACATGTACTATCAATTACTAGTTTCATAATGAGGGAATGTATAATGTCAGGCATCATAACATACTGTCAAGGCCTTGTCCAAGACACCATACATAATGGGTAAAAACCCATTCCATTTTGTCTCAGGATACCTACCAATTAATCTAGGGGATATAGAGGGACCCACCCATCACTTAATAATTTCAATACATTCCTAATATGAATGGGGTTAAACATAAACAACATATATATATATATGAAATGTAAATAACTTTCCCTAATCTTTAAACATAATCGCTAACCATTATGAGTAGTATGATGAATGGTATCAAGGTAGCACATCCAAAGTCAAACTAATCGTAAACCATTTAATAAAATATGGTGGATTATAAACATAAGATATCATTATCAATAAATCATAAAATTCAATATATTTTTTGAAATAAATGAAAATACTCTAATAAAATCATCGATAAATTTTTGAGATAAATGCCCCTTTTACATTACAAAGAAGAGTTCTTTTAGAAAAATCATATGTATATCATAATTGTTTGTATAAAACTTGAAATGAATAGATATAGTTTTTCATGAAAAAATTAGAGAATTAAGAAAAATAATGGAGTCTTAAAATAGATTATGGATGGTACTTGAAAATGGGTAAAAAATCAGGAAGTTCCCATTAATCAAGCTTTCTTATAGGGAAGAATTGATAAGGGAACCTTGTAAAACATGTATTTACCCATGAAATAATGATAAAGTAATATAGATATATGATTTTGAAACATATGAAAAAAAATATAGAATAGTTAAACAAAAAAGAAATAATAAATACATTAGGGAAAAGATAATAAAAGAATAAGCTGAATGAAAAATGAATGTTCAAGTATAATCCCTTACCTTATGTCTGAATGTGTTCTTAACTTGACCTTAATGTCATAGATAATAAAATTAAATCAATTAATTAATTAATTCAGAACCTTATATACATGTATTTGATTTATTATATTTTTATTAAGTTCATTTATTGTCTTATTGATGATTTATATAGTTTAATTTCATCATTAGAGAGCATTTTTTTGGTTTTCATGATTTGTTTTCTTGTTTATAAGTAATGTAGTTCATGTAAAATTGGTATAATTATATAAAATTGGAAATATGTGTTATTAATGAACATCCAGAAGTGTAATTAGTTTTATATATTTTTTTTTCCCATATATGATGATGAATCATTTGATAACATGTTAATTATATTCATTTAGATTAATTTGAGAGGTTTTAAATCACAGTGAACTTGTTTTGTTTTATCATTTAGTATTATGTAAATATGATACTTCCAAAAAATAAAAAGGGTTTTAATAAAAAAAAATATGATATTTTTTAACCATTAAAATTATTTTATGGATAGTATTTAAGATGGTGAAGGAAAATTAACAAATTTTGTCATTGAAGGCAATAAAACAACACCTCACGGACAATGTTTCTATTTTTAGAATAAAAGGGAGAGGAGAATGGGATTGATGATGGATTATTCCATTAACATAATAAAATTATAATATATCTATGTTATTGGAGTTTTGATTATATTTGGATGAGGTTAAGTGAGGATATATTAAGAAAATAAAATAACTTGAAAAGAAATTAAAAGAAAAGGAAATAGGTTTTTACTTCTTGATTTTCTCCTCCTTGAAAACCTCCTTAAGGAAAAGGTTTTGGTATTTTCATGAGACCAAGAGCTTATGGATGTGTAGGAGTAGTTTGTTAATAGGATTGGGAATAAATTTTACAAGGGTAAAATCTTGGAATGTGTGAGGAGAAGGGGTGGTGAGGAGTGTTATTTATAGTGGAGAAGAGGGGTGTTTTTTAAATATTTTAATCATTTATTTATTATTTTGGATCAAGACTCTGAATAGTTTGAGAATTATCATAAAATATATTAAAATAATTAAGTTAAGTTCAAGATTATGGTTCTTACATCATGAATCAAGGGATATTGTATTTAACTTATACTGTATTTATACCGTAAATTACCATAATTTACTATTCACTAAATATTCAAGTATTTTAGAAAAAATGAAAAAATTTGCCCTAAACATTTTTCAACATTTATAATTAAAAAATGGAATCCATTTTATGAAAATAATTTTCTAAATATGAAAAAATTAATTTTTAATTAAAATCATCATTTACTTGAAAAAATATAGATTTTAAATTTATAACAAATTTTATAACACTCTGAAAAATTAACTAAGGTCTCATAAAATTATCAAAAAATCATAATACAACAAAATATTAATTTATGCATACATTTTATGAAAATAAATTTTCTTTTAAATCATTTTATTAATTATAAAATTGTAATAAAATATTTATAACTTACAAAAATACCAACACTTAATTATTAATTTTTAAAATATTCACTTACTTATAATATGATATAATTATATCATACTTTCATTTATAAGATGCCTAAATTTTATTTATACCTTAATTGGTGAGGTTACTATTCTATTTATTAGTTTACTATTCATAAGGGTCACATTAATATTCTAAAGGTCAAGTTACTATTCTATTGGTTTATAATCCTTAACATCTAGAAATACCTATTATTTAATTCATTCTTAATTTATAAAGTTTGTATTATGTTATCTAAGTGATTTTATGTGATTCATAGTATATGAAATATAAATAATAAGGGAAATCTCATCAATAAAATTTTGGGTTGTAACATTCTCCCCTCCTATAAAAATTTAATCCTCGAAATTTCCAAAATTTTACCTCATAAAAAGATTTGGGTAGTTATTCATCATAATTTCCTCATGATCCCATGTCGCCACTTCAATTTTATGGTTTTTCCAAATTACTTTTACCAAAAAAGTTGTCTGAATCCTCAACACATATTCTTTAGTGTCTAGAATCTGTATAAAAACTTCATAGTAAGATAAATCAGGTTTTAAATCTATTCCTTTAGAAGTGAGGACATGTGTTGGGTCTGGCATGTACTTTCTTAATAAAGAGATGTGGGAAACATTATGTACTTTAGAAATTCTAGGAGTTATCTCCAAATGATAAACCATATCTCCAAATATCTTCATAATTTCAGAAGGTCCAATGTACCTGGGGCTCAGTTTCCCTTTCTTCCCAAATCTTATAACACCCTTCCATGGAGATACTTTTATAAAAACATGATCTCCCACTTGAAATTAAAAATCCTCCCTTTAATTATCGACATATCTATTTTTTATAATTTGAGCTTCTTTGATATGGGTTTGAAAAGTATTTACATTTTTTGTTTTTTCCTCCATAATATCTGAGCATACAAGCTTTCTTTCACTAAATTTACCCAACATATTAGTGTACGACATCACTTTCCATGCAATGCTTCATATGGTTTCATTTGAGTACTAAAATGAAAAATATTATTGTAGGTAAACCCAACCAAAGTTAAATAATGATCTCGCATACCTTTAAAGTCAAGTGATCAAGATCTCAACATGTCTTCTAAAGTTTGGATCATCCTTTCTGACTACTCGTCAGTTTGAGGGTGATAAGTAGTACTCAAATAAATCTCAGTATCCAAATATTTCTAAAAACAATTCCAATTTTTCAATGTAAATCATGGATCATGATCAGACATAATTTAGAGAGGTGATTAATTAAGTATTACAAATTCATTAATATAGATTCATATAAGGAGTTATAGTGGAAAATCCTCCCTTATAGCAAGGAAAGGTGTAGATTTGGAAAGTCGATCAACAATTACCCATATTTAATCATTATTTCTTGGATTTTTTGGTAATCCAGTGAGAAAATCCATGGTGATGTCATTGAATTTCCATGTAGGAATAGGTAGGGGTTGAATTAATCCTCTAGAATGTTTTCTTTCATCCTTCACTTGTTGACAGACTAAACAACTTGATACAAATCATCCATTTACTGCTTTATGTTATCCCACCAAAAATGTTCCTTCAAATCTCTATACATCTTAGTGATACCAGGATGTATATAGAAATTCAAACTATAGGAATCATCTAATAACTCCCTTTTTAGCTTAGGTATAGAGGGAACACAAAGCCTCTTCCCAAATTTCATAATTCCATCCTCATAAACAAAGTCTACCAACTTCCCATCATTCACAGCTTTAATTATCTTTTGAAGATTCTCATCATCAGATTGAAAACTTTTAATACTTTCCAATAAATATGCTTGGGAAGCCAATTTTAAATGTGATGATTTTTCACCTTCCTTCATAATTCCCATATCCATATTTTCTAGTTCCATATACAAAGGATCCTTATCGATCCTAATTTTGTTCAGAACTCCATGATACTTCATGCTCAATGTATCTGCTACCTTATTCTCCTTCCCAGGGTGGTAGTGTATTGAACAATCATAATCCTTGAGTAGTTATATTCATCTCCTTTGTCTCATGTTGAGTACTTTATGTGAGAAGATATATTTCAAGCTCTTGTGATCTATATATATCACACATATTTCACCATAGAGATAGTGTCTCTATATCTTCAGAGAAAATATTGCAGCTACAAACTCAATATCATGATTTGGATAGTCCTTTTTAGGAATTTTTAACTACATTGATGCACAAGAAATAACTTTATAATTATACATAAGGACATAGTCGATTCCTTTCTTTGATTCATCACTATAAATCACAAACCCACCATTTTTTATGGTAAAGTTAAGATTAAGGAATTCACTAATCACCTCTTCAATTATTCAAAACATTCTTCAAATTATTTTTCCATACCAACTTAACCCCTTTATGAGTAATCTTAATTAATAGGTTATATAATCAGGAAAAATTATGAACGAAATGCCAATAGTAACCTACTAAACCAATGAAACTACGTACCTTGGTTATGTTCATTGGTGAAGGCCATTCTTGAACCACCTTTGTCTTCACAGGATCAACTAAGATTCCATCCTTAAAGACAATATGGACAATAAAATAAACTTATTGAATCCAAAATTCACACTTGTTAAACTTCACATATAATTCATTTCTTCTAAGAGTCTTCAGAATAATCTTTAAATGATTATCATAGTCATCGTATATTTTTGAGTATACCAAGATATCATAACTAAATAACACAACAAATTCATCAAGATATTCTTTGAAAACTCTATTCATTAGATCCATGAAAACATAGGGTGCATTAGTCAGTACAAATAGCATTAATATAAACTCGTAATGTCCGTACCAAGTTTGAAATATTGTCTTTGGAATATCTTCATTCCTCACATAAAATTGATGAAATCCAGATCGAAGTTCAATCTTTAAAAAATATTGACCTCTGTGAAGTTGATCAAATAAAACATCAACGAGAGATATAGAATACTTGTTCTTTATTTTAATAGAATTTATTTCTTTATAGTTAATGCATAGGATCATGGATCCATATTTCTTCTTGACAAAGAGAACAAGGGATCCCTATGGAGAAACACTAGGGTGAATATATCCCTTATTACTTAGTTACTATAGTTGTTTATTCAGATACACTAATTCCACAGTATCTATTCTATAACAATTATTTGATTTAGCCTTGTTTCAAGGACTAAGTCAATAGAAAACTTAACTTCCCACTCTAGAGGATGACTAGTTAAATCCTTTGGAAATACATCAACATATTCTGGAACAATAGGTACAACTTCAATCTGAAGATTTCTTTCCTCATCTATATATGATGTTTTCTCTTCCTCCCTAATAATTTCATTTAGAAGATATACTTGAGGTGGATCTAGATAAGAATTAGATGATGATGTTTCTTCTCTAAAGATAAGGGATTATACATCTTATTCACCAATCATAATTTCCTTCTTCTTGAAATATATTTTTACATAATATTTTGAAATCCGGTCAATATTGAAGATTATGTCAAAGTCAATCATAGGTATGATAACAAGGTCAGTAACTAAAGAGAATTTATATGTCATAAAGGGGACTGATCGACACATCTTTGTTGCAATGATGCTTCCCTTAGGAGTTTTTACTGACAACACATTTATTAAATCAAAATGGAAATGTATAATTTTCTTAGAAAATTGGAAAGATATAAAATAATGTGATTATCTAGAATCAAATAAAGTATTGTCTAAGTTTGAGGAAATTATTAAAGTACCTGTCACCACATCATTAGGAACTTTAACCTCAGTAGTTTTGATTGCATAAGCTTTTCCTTTCTCCCTTAGCCTTCTTTGGGGAAAGTTTCCTCAATGCTTAGGAAAATAATTTACATAATATCCCATATCGTTTCAATTGTAGAATTGAACATTGGTAGATTCTTTCTTCACCTTAGAATCATGGTCTTAGTGGTCTTTTTCTCCACACTTGTAATAAACACCCATACCCTTCAAGAAAGTACTGGGGTGTTTCTTCCCAAAATTATCATAGGATTGAAATTCAACTCTTCAATTCTTCCCCTTTTCCTTATTTCATTTTCCAAAGTTTTCAGCATCCCTCTTCTTCTCTTGATTTCCTTTAAAGTCATAATACATAGAGAAATATTTTTCTGTCTTGATAGAACATGAGACTATATCTACATATGATGAGAAATTTTGGGAGACCAGTGCCCTTTGGAGGAATGGTTTTAAACTATAAAATAATCGATCAATCTTTATCCTTGGATTACTTATATAGTTCACAACATGCCTTGATAATCTTTTAAAGTTGGATTCATACTTGGTAATATTTTCATCCTCATTCTATCTTAGACTCAATAATTTTCTCTCCATAACCACTCACTGTTTGTGAGAGAAATATTTTTCCAAGAAAATATCCTTAAAATAATTCCATTCTATATTTGTGATTTCTCCTTCATCCTTTGTGTTTTCAATTAATTACCACCACTAATCTGTATCTACTAAAATATAATAAACTTACATGATAACCTTCTCCCTTTCATTACTTCCAAAAATGAGAAATATATTCTCTAAGGAACTTATCCAATACTCTGCTGCAAATGGGTTTATAGTCCCTTTGAATTATGGAGTCTATTGTTTCATAAATCATTATAACATTTATCCTCCATGTTTTGGATCTAGATTCTCTATACGGGTAAGGTTATTGTTCATAACTTGAGTCAGTTATCCCAGTATAGTTATTAGTTTATCAACACCATACGTAGATCTGTTACCAATATCATTATCTTATATAGGAGGTAAATGTATACATGGGATATTCATGTTGATATAGTTTCCATTTATTTTACTAGTAACTATTTATAAATAATGGAATACATTAAATTAGGGTTATGAATCAAAATTCATAATCTCTAACTATCAAAACACTTGACATAAACTGAAATTTTATGCATAGATAATATCATAATCATAAACATGGTTTCTTTGGGGAAATGTTTATTTTTAAATCCTTCATAATGGTTTACAAATAAAATGTAAATTATCCTAATAATATCCCCTAGGAGTGTCAAACCAGGTGCACAGTAACGCCCATTGTTGTGTACCAAGTTACCTTTTGTCAGGTTCAGGACACTTTGTCAGAGTTGCTACCTCTAGGAACATATATTATAGAACCACATACACTTGTAGTGTCTATATAGTGATTTATTTATAGGAATATCCACATAATCTCTACCTTACCAAAATTATAATATATTATTCTATTCTTATACTCAAAGTCTATATTAGAGTTATATTCTCTGATCTATGTTTTCTATATCTATATTCCATGGTTTCTACTAAACTTCCTCTAATACCAAATGTAAAGACCTCGACCCCAGTATCCCATATTCGGTGCCTTATATTAATTCATTAGATTAGATAAAAGACTTGAATCTCAAAGGACTGGTCAGTTTAGTAGTTTTGGAATCTAGAAAGCATGCATGAATTTTACGTTACCTCTTTAAAAGAAAAAAACATAGAAAATCCATTGGAAATACACACAAACTCTTAGATTATCCCTACAATTCATTCATAATATTCATCTTCACATATTGGGGGAAAATAAAACATAATAATGGGGTGAGATTAGATGCTTAGTAAGAGTAATAAATACATAAAAATATATCATAAACATAAACAGTAATGCATGATGAATAACTAAAAACACATGTCATTAAAACATAATATTGATCATAAAATAGTAGGAATAAAAGATGGTTAAATAATTACACAATAAAACATTACCATGGATATTATACTAGTGGAATAATCATATGGAATATCAATTACTAGTTTCATAATGAGGGAATTTATAATGTCAGACATCATAACATACATTTAAGGCCTCATCCAAGACACCAAACATAATGGGTAAAAACCTAGTCTAGTTTGTCTCATGAGACCTATCGATGCATCAAGGGGCTATAGCGGGCCCCACCCATCACTTAATAAGTAAAATTCATTATTTTTATGAATGTATTTGAATATAAACAACATATACATATGAAATTTAAATAACTTTCTCCAATCTGTAAACATAATCACTAACCATTCTGAGTAGTTTGGTGAATGGTATCAAGATAGCACATCCACAGTCAAACTGATCGTAAACCATTTAATAAAATATGATGGATGATAAATATAAGAGATAAATATAAATAAATAATAAAATTAAATATAGGTGTTTAAATAAATGAAAATACTCTAATAAAATCATTAATAAATTCTTTAATGAAATACCCCTTTTACTTTGCAAAGAAGAGTTCTTTTGGAAAAATAATTTATATATGTTATAATTGTTTGTTTAAATCCAGAAATTAAAAAATATAGTTTTTCATGAAAAAAATATTGAATTAATAAAAATAATGGTGTCTTAAAATAGATTATAGATGGTAATTTAAAATGGTTAAGAAATCGGGAAGTTCCCTTTAATCGGGTTTGCTTATCGGGAAGAATTGAGAATGGAACCTTGTAAAACATGAATTTACCCCTAAAATAATGATGAAATGATCTGGATATGTGATTTTTGTACATGTAAATATAATATATAATAATTATACAAAAATAAATAAGCATTACATTGGTTTAAAGATAGTGAAATAATAACCTGAAGAAAAAAATGAAGGTTCTGGTAGAATCCCTTAACTTATGTCCCAATGTGTTCTGCACTTGACCATAATGTCTTGGATAGTAAAATTAAATAAATTAATTACTCAATTTAGAACCTTATATAAATATATTTGATTCATTATATTTTTATTAAGTTCATTTATGGCCTTATTGATAGATTTTAATTTCATCGTTCAGGAGCATTCGTTTTCTTGGTTTTCATGATCGGTTTTCTTGTTTATAAGTAATGGGGTTCATGTAAAATGGGTATAATTCTACAAAATTAGAATTACATGTTATTAATTAAAATAAAAAAAATTAATTGGTTTTATATATTTTTTTCAGATATGTGGATTAATCATTAGATAACGTGTTAATGAAATTTGTTTAGATTAATTTAAGCGACTTTAGATCACAACAAACTTGTTTTGTTTTATCATCTAGTATTATGTAAATATGTTAATTCCAGGGAATAAAAAGGGTTTTAATATAAATTTTAAACTTGTTTTAAACCATTAAAAAGTTTTTATGTACAACCATTAATATGGTGAAGTAAAATGAAAACTTTTTATCCCTGAAGGCGATGAAACAACACCTCACGGACAATGTTTCTATTTTTAGAATAAAAGGGAGAGGGAAAGGTGATTGATGATGGATTATTACATTGGAATCATAACATTAAATTATATATAAGTTAATTTAGTTTTTATGCTATTTTTATGAGGATAAGTGAGAATATAATAAGATAATAAAAGAACTTGAAAAGAAAATAAAATAAAATAAAGAGTTTTTTACCTCTTGATTTTCTACTCCTTGAGAACCTTAGTAGGGAAAGGGTTTTGGTATTTTGATGATACCAAGAGCTCCTGGATTTGGGGGGACTTGTGAATATTATTAGGTATAAATTTGGAAATGATATATTTTTGGAAGGTGTGAGGAGAAGGGGTGATCAGGGGTGGTATTTATAGTGGTGGAGAGGGCTGTTTTTCGAATATTTTATTCATTTGTTTATTATTTTGGATCAGAACAATAAATAGTTTTAATATTATCATAAAATATATTAAAATAATGAAGGGACTTTCTATATTATGGTTCTTATATCATACATTACTCGATTAATAGTGTGTTTAACTTATAATGTATTTATATCATAAATTACCGTATTTTACAATTCACCAAAAATTCAAGTATTTTAGGAAAATCCTAAAATTTCAACCTAACCATTTTTTTATGTTTAGAATTAAAAAAATGGAATCAATTTTATGAAAATAATTTTATAAATATCATAAATTTAATTTTTAATTAAAATCATCATTTACTCGAAAAATAATGATTTTAAATTTATAATTGCTTTTATAAAACTCTGAAAATTAACTAAGGTATCATAACATTATTCTAAATTCATAATAAAAAAATATTAATTTATGCATAAATTTTTGGAAAATAAATTTTATTTTAAATCATTTTACTAATTATAAAATTCTAATTAAATATTTATAACTTACAAAAAATACCAACACTTAATTTTTAATTTTTAAAATATTCACTTACTATACTATGATATTATTATATCAAACTTTAATTTATAAGATTCCTGAATTTTATTTATACTTTCATTGGTGAGGTTACTATTCTATTGACCGATTACCTATTCATAAGGGTCACATTACTATTCCAAAGTTCAAGTTACTATTAAATTGGTATATGATCCTTAACTTCTAGAAATACCTATTATTTCATTCATTCTTCATTTATAAAGTTTTTATTGTGTTATCTAGGTGATTTTAGATTATTTATACTATATTAAATAAACATAAGAAGAGAAATATCATTGATATAATTATAGGTCATTACAATCCATGGATATTGGATCAGGATTGCACTGTTATTCATGCTTAAGCATGGTTATAATAATGATCAATAAATGGTTGGTCTATGAGACATTTCCATAAATTAGTTATGAGCTTCAATTATTGTGATTGGGTTTAGTGTAAAGGTTGTTCAGGGATTTTCAAGAAAAAAACAACATGACCAGAATAAGCTGGGTCGATTGGGATTCAACCATTTTGATAAAATTGAGGATTTAGAGTAGTATCCTCATGTATTATTAGGTTTAAAAAGTTTAGAATAATGATAGGATAATCACTAAGACACTAAGGAAATGTTTCAATAGGTAATTTTGATGTTGAGAGTAACATGGCTGGGAATTGACCGTTTAAAGCTAGAACCCATGGTGGGAATAACCATAGGTCTCTTAATGAAAGATATGGTAATATGATAATGTATCAAATTTTATGGGCTCATGTAATCACAATCTTAGTGTTTCATCAATGGTTATGAGTGTTGTCTTTATTTTTAATAGCTTAAGTATTGTATGTTTAAAGTGGCGCTTGAAGGCGTGTTGGGAATATATAAATGAAACGTGGCCATTTGAGTGGGAAATTTATAACCCAAGTAGGTAATTTGATGTTTCATTGTTCCCTAAGGCTTATATGGGATGATAAGTTCTATGTTTGGGAGGTTGTAAGATCTCATATTTTGGGCCAGGTTGAAAATTCTAAAAGAAATTGAATTTTCTTTTTGGTGAATGGGCCAATTTGAAATTTGAGCTTAGGAACATAATTATGAGAATTGGAAAACATGAATGTGTTGTTTCTTGATGAGGTTTAAGGATTGAGAGATTTATTATAATCCCAAATGATTTTTGGGAACATTAGTATTTGAAAGATCAGTTTCGGGAGAGACAGTCTTCGGTGTGTGGTTTGCGCATGGTTAGTACTAGTTGTGCGGATAAACCGTGCAGCCTAATTTGTATAGGGGAATGGTTAGTTTCAAACCTTGTGTGGGATATATTATTCCATGAATTTTAGTTAATAGGAATATAAGAACCCACATAGTTGGTTCATGGTCTATCTAATCATTCCCTACAATTGTGCGGGGTAGGGGTGTGCTTGGGTAGTAGCACCATACAGTTGGCACATGGTTGGTAATGTGTGCAAGGAAATCATGTGACTTAGAGGTTCTTTGGATAGTGGTACCACAAGTTTGGTGCATGGTTTTCCTAGATGTTTGGCCTACCCATGTTACTCTTAAAAATGTGAAAATTTACCATTTTTAGCCTCTAACATTAATGGGTTTTTACCCAACTTCCACCCTTATTTATCCCGGTAGCCATCCACGTGCACCCTCTCCTCCATCCTTCCTCCTTTTGTGGTTCTCCTATATCTAGACTTAGAATCAAACTTCATTGAACATGTTTGATCACCCTCTGTAATTCCACAAGTCCTATTGATTATTTTCTCATTTTATATCATTGTATTGAATGATATTTTCATGTGAGATCATATGCCCTATTTTTAGGGCCTTTGTAATTTTTTCTAATTTATCTTATCCTAACCCGAATAAAAGGATAATAATATATGAGTGAATATTAGTAAGGATGAGATGGTTGGTCTTTTTATTTTCACTAAAAGTCTTGAATGTTTATAAAATTTGTCTTTGTGCCGCACGTCGGACTTTTTGTGTGTTGATCCTAGAAGGTGAAATACTTTAATTAAATTTGGCTATCCATTATTATATATACTCCCATAGACCCATGATATTGTCAAAGGTATTCTACCTCAACTAGAACCAAAAATTTGGATGTGTTTAATAAAATTCTTTTAACACCTTAAACTACTACAAAAGAGGCTTTTTGCATCATTAGAAAAGATATTTTTTAGCACAAAAAAGAATTGACAACATAAGTGATGTTAAAAGGGTTTGACCTTTATTAACACTAAAAAAGAACACCTGAAGGGAACATTTATAAACACTTTCATTTATAGTTGATAAACAATTCCTTTATCATTATTTTATTATCACTGATAAAGGGGTCCTTTATGAATGTGTTTTGTAGTGATGGAAAAGGGGACCTTTATCAATGATTTTGGTAGCACTGATAAAAGCCATACAACTGTTGTAAGGCTGCAGCAGCCCTACTGCGACCCTATAATAGAAAATACCATCAGAATACAAATAGATAGAAATAAATATAAATAGAAAATAATATTAAAATATAAATATAACATTGCACTATAATTTCAATTCAAAATTTACATGAAAAATATTTACATTGATGTGATAATTATAATTAATCCAAAAAAATCACAACCAATATACCAATCATAATTTTTATAATAGGATTTCTCCAGATATAATCCTCTATAAAAAATATTTTCCATACAATAAAACCAATGTTTATTTTAGTAACGGTAAATAAAAAATAATAATAATTTTAATTTTAATGCCATATAATTCACATATGTTAAATTATATTGTTAATTACTATATATATATATATATTAATGATATTATCAGTTAATCATGCATCATATTAATGTGTAGTCAATTCTTATAGATCGCAAATGATTTATGGATTATTTACCTAAATTTTTAAAATAATCTGAACTCATTTTCTTGGTTTTGGTTATGTGATACACGTTTTAAACTAAAAGGCACTTTTATATTGAAAACAAACACTTTGAGTCATACTGGATACAAAGTGCATCATATTGATGCGTGTTCAATTTCTAAATGAAAAAATTAATTTTGGATCATTTTCCTAAATTTTTAAAACAATTCGAGTTCATTTTCTTGTTTTTGGCTATGTGATAGGAATTTTAAACTAAAATGACATGTTTATATTAAAAAAATGCACTTTAAGTCATACCAACTACATTGTGTGTTGGATTGGTGTTTGGTTAATTCCTACATGTCATAAATAAATTATGGATATCTATACTAAGTTTGAAAATAATATGAGATAATTTTCTCAATTTTGGATATGTGATGTATGTTTTAAACTAAAATGACAATTTTATATTGAAAACAGACACTTTGAATCATACCAATCATATCATGTGTCGGACCGATGTGAAGTGGATTATTCTACATCAGAAATGAATTAAGGATCATTTTACTAAATTTTTAAAACAATCCAATCTCATTTTATCATTTTTGGATATGTGATATGCATTTTAAAATAAAATTGCACTTATATATTGAAAACATGCACTTCGAGTCATACCTGCCACATCGTCTGTCGGATTGATGTACAGTCAATTCCTACATATCAAATGTGGATTATTTATAGTTTACCTCATGTTTAAAAACAAATGATCCTTTTTTTTTATTTTGGCTATGTGGCATGTTTTAAACTAAAAGGAAACTTTTATATTGAAAACATTTACTTTGATTTATACTTATCACATTGTGTCTTATATTGATGTGTAGTCAATTACTACACATCACAAATTAATTATGAATTATTTTACTAAATTTTGAAAAAAATACAAGATAATTTTTTGGTTTTTTCCATGTGATGTATGTTTTAAACTTAAATGGAACTTCTATATTTAAACCACACACTTCAAGCCATAATAGTAACATCGTGCGTAATATTTAAATGTTGTCAATTACTACACATAAAAAATGAATTATGGATCGTTTTAATAAATTATCAAAACAATATGAATGTATTTTCTTAGTTTTTTAGTAATCCGCATGTGTTTTGAACTAAAATTTAAACTTTAAACTAAAAAAATACACTTCGAGTGATACTGGTAACACTATGTCTCGTATTGAGGTGTGGTTGACTAATACACATAAAAATGTGTAATGGATCATTTTTATTAAGTATCAAAAAAATATTAATGTGTTTTCTTAGTTTTGAGTATTTATAATGTGTTTTGAAGTAAACTGTCAATTTTAAATTGAAAACACGCACTTTGAGTTATACTTATCGTATTTTTTGTCAAATTGATGTATGGTTAATTCTTACACATCAAAAATGAATTATAGATCATTTTCATAAAGTTTGTAAACAATATGAGTTATTTTTCTACGTTTTGGATATATGATGCACATTTTAAACTAAAATGGAACTTTTATATTGAAAACACGCACTTTAAGGCATACTTACCACATCGTCTATTTGATTAATGTATAGTCGATTCCTACACATCAAAAATTAATTATGGTTCATTTTCCTGAATTTTGAAAACAATATGATCTTGTTTTCTCTGTTTTGGCTATGTGATATGTGTTTTAAACAAAAATGATACTTTTATATCTAAATCACGCACTTTGAGTCACACCAATCATATCATGTATCAGATTGATGTGTGTTAAATTCCTTCATGTAACAAACGAATTATGAATTTTTTTCCTAAAGTGTAAAAATAATTTGAGCTTGTTTTCCTGGTTTTGCTATGTGATGTATGTTTTAAACTTAAATGAAACTTTTATATTGAAAGAATGCACTTCAAGTCATACCATCTACATCATGTATTGGATTGATGTGAGGATGATTCCTAAATTTCACAAATGCCTTATGAAAATTTTTCCTAAAGTATCAAAATAATATGAATGTGTTAGCTCAATTTTGAGTATGTCACATGTGTTTCGAACTAAAATGTCAATTTTAAATTAAAAACATACACTTTGAGTCATACTAGGAACACCGTATCTCATATTGAGGTGCAGTTGATTCCTACATATCAAAAATGTGTTATGGATCATTGTTATAAAGTATCAAAACAATATGAATATGCTTGATCAGTTTTGGGTATGTAGTGTGTATTTTGAACTAAAATATCAATTTTAAACTGAAAAAATGCACTTTGAGTCATACATATCACATATTCTATTATATTTACATATAGTAAATTTCAACATGTCAGAAATTAATTATATATCATTTTTCTAAAGTATAAAAATGATCTGAATTTGTTTGATTGGTTTTGAGTATGTCACAGGTGTTTTGAATTAAAATGTCAATTTTAAACTGAAATCAATCACTTTAAGTCATACCAGACACATCATGTATTAGATTTATGTGTAATTTATTCTTATACATAAAAAATTACTAATGTGTCATTTTCCAAAAGTATCAAAATAATCTGAATGTGTTTGATCAGTTTTGAGTATATGATGTGTGTTTGAACTAAAATATAAATTATAAACTAAAAACATACACTTTAAGTCATTTCGATCACACTATGTATCAGATTGAGGTGAAACTGATTGAGTTATTGCGGATTATTGTACCATTAAATACAATTTTTATGACATATATTTTTAGAATTCATACTTTTCCTTAAAATGTAGCAAAATCCCATGGTAGATGAGATCTTCTATTTTAACTACAGGGTCTCTTTGGAAAATGAATTGAAGAAAATTAGTGTGATCATATATTTTTTAGATGCATCCTTATAATTCAATTTATATTTTAGGAAACATGTGGTTCTTATTCCATCTGAAAGGAATATGTTCACTCTTTTCTGGGTTGTTGTAGATATTTGAAAGAAATGTATGACATCCCAAAAGATCTGTGAAAAAAACTAAGTATAAGATAAAAATAATAAGGAAATAAAATTAAAAATAGTAGATAAAATTATGAAAAAATTAACTAAATAAGTAGTAAGAAGTCACCTTTTCATAATGTTTTTATACATTCTTGAACCATTTCTCTATATCCATTATCTCATTTGTAGCCTCAAAGTCTAATCTCTCTTGAGCATGAGTAGCTTCGAACATGTTATTATCTCTATCAAAATCAATAGATCATAACCCTCCATTATACTTCTCCTTGATAAATAAGTCAAAATAATATATAATAATTATGATATCAATGCTTCATATCCCAAATGTATCTCTAAGGTCATATCTCATACTAGATCACAAACATAATAGGTAATCACCTAAATTTTATGTTGGAAAATATTTTTATACCTCGTACTCAACCCACTCATCTCTAAACAAATTTAATTCTTCTTTTGAGTACATATATTGTTATCAATCTTGGTAGTACTAAGAAAATATAGACAAATAAATGAGTAATAAATATTTTTAATGAAATTATAAATACTTTAGGAAATTGCTTGTTTGGGGATTCTAGTCTTTTGATGGTATATGATATCTTTCATAAATTTGAAAATGTAATATCCAAAATCTTTCTGTTATCCTATTTCGAGCACTATATAAACATTAACCTAAATAAGTAAAATTTTTTGAAATATGTTTTGATAGTTAAATATTACTATATATATCTTGATTTTTTCCATTTGAAGAAATTAATAGGTTTATTTTGTTAAATCACCAGCCTTATACTAAGATTTGACCTATATTTTTTAGATCACCCTATCATAATAAAATTATCATTAAAGCACAAAATAAAACATATAATTAAATTTTTATTTGTAAAATGTTGATTATATTTCATTAAAAATTTATAATTATCATTATGTTTGGTCGGTTTGATGGAAATCCATGCAGTGGATAAAAAAACATTTGGGGTATCCAAATTTATTGTGATCAGCATCTAGTTATTCCTAAAAAACAAAAAACAAGTAAGTAATTATATAAAGAAAAAATATATATTATATGATTAAATTTTATAATGTAACCCTTGTATTGTATGCATCAAGAAAATTCTATCATCTAATATTTTCTTCTCAGATGCCTCGCTTAGTTCATATTTTATGTTTTCAATTTCTTCAAATTCCAAATAATTTTATCCGTAGATATGATATATGGATTAATGATTTCAAATATTTTTTCATAGGATTTTTTATTTATATAATAATAATATATATTCCTTTAGAAAATATGAATAGTTATTAACTATAATGAATATAGTAGATCATTTTTTGGAAAGACAAATTATGAAAATTTACCTCATGTATATATTCATAACAGAGACTCCCATCTATTCAATATTTATAATATCATTTATACTCTCCATACCTACCACATGTGTAATTTAATTTATAAATATTTATTATTTATATTGAATTCATTACATATTTACATCTTTGAATGTGGTTTCTGCATAAACTTTTAGTGTTAATATATGCCGTAGTGGAACTAGTAGGGAGAAGGTACTACTGGAAGGTACTTTTGTTTTCTTGGTTGTTTCATTGTATTTTCTTGATTTGAACTTTAATTTCCCCATCATTTTATTCATCTGTAATACCATACCTCTTTTCATACATTTTTTCATCAATTGTTAAAGATTTTTCATTTGAAAAAAAAAATATTAAGGACATACCTCATGTGTCTTTATAAGATTTGACTTATATGATATGAAATCTCTAATAGAATCATTAATCATTGTAACTTTTATATCATCAATGGGAATAGAAAACTCATCTTTTGTCTTATGAGTTACTTCAATCCCCACTCACATTTGATATTTTATAAGATATTTATTATGTATCATGTATCCTATGATATTATACATTGTTCCCCACACAACAAGGCGATGTGTGGGTGTTGATAGATATAAATCACATACAACTTCACCCTATATAATTTTAGTAATATAAAGTTATTAGGATTTTCTTGATTCACATTTAAGAGAATGATTAATGAAAAAATTTATTACCTCAAGTGTCATGACTCAGATTTTTCCTGATTTTATTTTTAGAAATTATTTGGGAAAATTTTATGACCAAGCGTTGAGACGGAATGCGATTCTGAGGCCCGATGTTCCCGGAACAATTCATTGAAAAATGTTAAGTTTTTAATAGCACATGCACACGAATTTTGTAAATAAGTGGAATATATTTTAAATGTGTGCTCGGATCAAAAATCAAAGGGCACCATTGAGCTCATAATGGCATATTTACCCTAGGTGCGGCCTAACTTTGGTCGGTGCAGGTCATCTGAAGAAAAAGTCACCGAGGACTATAAATAAAATTATTAAATAAAATTATTTTATTTAAAACTCTTAATAACTCATGAACAGCGAATTAGATTGGAAATATGAGACTACTGTTGAGTTTGTAATGTGTTTTTTCCCTAGGTGAGGCCTGACATCGATCAGTGTGGGTCACCTATGAAAAATATTTTTTGGAAATTTTAATGAATAAAATAAAATGTGAGTTTATTTTATTTTAAGATTACATCGACGCAACGATGCTATTTATTTTAAATTAAGATCTAGGCAGGGACCTAGGGTTTGGCTCATAACCTCAGAAATTCCCTGGAAGCTCTAGAGAGAATCCTTAGGAATTATCTCTACAGCGACGACAAACACCGGGATTGAAGATCGTTCTTGATGGATCACCAATGGCAATAAATCGTCAATAGTGAACAATCCATATCCTAGGTAGGGAGGTTGTTTGATTTGTTTCTTTTCCCCATTCTTAATTTCCATGACAAACATGGGTTAATCTACAAACAGATTGATCTCAAGTTCGGTCGTTGTTGCAGGATGAATTATTGATGCGGTATTCTGAGGAGATTAGATTATCCTATTATTTTATCCTTCTAACGAGAATGAATTGAGGTCAACGTGAATAAAGTATAAGGTTTTTTCTTCAGGCATTCTTGTGATTTTCTATCTTTTATTCTTGGAATTCTTCATCGTTGGATCCTCGTGACCACGGCTTTACTTACCGAGAAGCTCTGAATGCAATTGGACCCCCAAATTGGAGGCAAGACAAATTGAGATAGAATCAATGTATCTCAGGACCCATGGATCACAAAGGTGTTTTTTTTTTCAAATATTGGAGAACCATAGGAAGAATAGTGGATCGTGTAAGGAAGGGTGTCGGAATTTGATGCTAAGTGGGATGTGTAAAGGTCGCGGACGTGGTTGGTGGCTGCGTGATGCGGTAGGGTGGTCATGTGGACCATCAAAGGTTGTTGTGGGAGACCGCGTGAGCCGAACTGACCCATAAAGTGGACTGGGTTGGGTGAGCAGACTAGTTCGGCATGACGGGTCAGGCCGAAAAGGAGAGTCGGGACCATCTGGATTGGGATAGGTCGCCCTGGCAGAGAGGGTCAGACCTGATGGATCGGGTCGGACTCTGTAGGTTTGGGCGGACCCAAGTCCAACCCAGGCGGTCGGACCAGGCCATGAGTGACTATGGTGGTCAACTGAGCTATTGTGCGGATGCAGCAGCTAGCAGACGGTCGACCACCATAGCATCTCTAGCTTCCACGGTGCGATTGACTGTGGGGACGGACAAACTGGGCGGTCCACCACCACAGTCAGTGGACCATCTGTACGGTTGGTCCACAAGCCCAGTGGCCTCCCTGCTTCAAAAAATTCAAACGGGAATAACTTTCAAACGGTGATTCTATTTGATGAACCATATATAGTGTTGGGACCCTTACAAAGAGATGGAAATTTATAGATATCCTAAGTTGGTTTTTTGAGAGTGTTCATACAACCTAATGGATTGAGGAGTGATTTGTATTGAAATTATTGTGCTTCTAGAAAACATTATTTTGGTTGGTTGTGACCTAGAGATTGTGTGTCTTATCAATATTGTGTGTCTTATGGAGACTATGTGTCTTATGGATAATGTGTGTCGTATAGAAACTATGTATCTTATAGATACCATGTGTCTTATTAAGACTATGTGTCTTCTTAATACTATGTGTTTTATTGGATTGATTATATCTATATGTTTTTTATATATTTATTGTATACATATATCTATATAGAGATTACTATGAATTCCTTTGTGGTATTCCTTTGTGGTGTTCCTTTGTGGTATTCCTTGGTGGTATTCCTCTGTGGAATTCCCTTTGTGGTATTTATTCATGGTATTTCCTTTGTGGTATTTCCTTTGTGGAATTTCTTTGTGGTTTCAGGGTGTCCTACTGAGTATTGTTTTATTCACCCCTACATGGGTTTTTTCAGCACGTATCGTGTCTTTTGCAGACAGACGACTCATTGAAAGAGTTCTAGGGAGACTATGATCAGGAAGTGCCTTGTGAGATTGGTTAGGCTGAGGTGTGTTTCAGTATCTTTTCTGATGACAGTCCCAGTACCTCTTACTTTACAGATTGGACTTTTGGCTATAGACTCTTTTCTTTTGGTGGGCTTGTTTTAGCCCCATTTACTTTCCAGTAATTTCACTGGTGTACTCTGGTTATGGGATATAGTGGTTTTCATTCATTTTTTACTTACTATTTTTATATTTCAACATTTGTGGATTGGAGATGTGTGTGTGTGAATATAGGTACTTTAGGCTAATGCCTCCCATTTTTAGGATATTCTTACTCAGTGCTAATCACCAGCCCCTGGCCTATTGGAGGCATGATTGGGGTAGTCATGGCATGGGCCCCTCTAGGATAGGTCATGAAAGAGTGGTATTTGAGGATATTGATTCTACTTTAGGACTGGGAGTCTATGAGGTTGGTTTGGGGAAACAGTGTTAAGTGATTCAAGTTTGGCTTCTAGGTCAGGGAATCCAGTGGTGGTGTGGCAACCAACATATCCATACACTAGGAATCTAGGAACTTGCTTTTCAAATCGATACATGAAAACACTGGTTTTAGAGAAAATAATGTTACATGTATCATATAAGAATGGGTTGTGTCTTCCATGTCCTTATTGAGTTATATCTACAGATATACTCTATTTATCATGGTACATATTGTTTTATTACAAGATGCCTCTACACAGATAGCCATCCAGTATTACGTTGTGTTATCACGAGGATGATTCACCTAGAGATGAGGCATTGGTGCAAGGGCATGTACTAGAGATAAAACCTCTAGGTGGTTTACCAACTATACCACCACCCATCAAGAAGCAGTTACTACCAGCACTACCAGCTGAGGATGCACGAAGACTAAGCATGTTGCATGATTTTCATAGGTAGAAACCTTCGAGGTTTTAGGGCGATCCAAACCCCCAGGCAGCTAAGGTTTGGGTGGAGGTAGTTACCTATCTCTTATGCCTTGTGAGGATGCCTTCCGACCAGATGGAATTCCTTGTCATGAGTCTTTTCTAGGGCTCTACAGTGTGATGATTAAGCTTAGTGACCCAGAAACATGATGATATGACTCTCTCTTGGGAAGACTTCAAGCATATCTTTAGAGAGGAGTTATTTCTAGTCATCTTGTGGTTGGTATGCATACAGTAGCTTCTGTATCTATAGCAGGGCAGTCAAACTGTGGCGAAGTATTCAGTGAGATTTATCAATATTTCATGTTACTCCACAGATATGGTATGAGACCTATTCTTTAAGGATGGAACCTTCTAGAATAGATTACACCAGTATATTAGGGCATTCATGATATCCCTTAGAATTACTACTTATGTTGTAGTACTTGAGTGAGCCCTAAAAGTAGAGAGCATTCTAGTGGAGCAGGAACTGGTAGTGGGAGCTACCAACAGGCACCAGGTAGTTGAGACCTCAGTAGTAGGTATCCAATGGCAGTCGTAGGGACCCAATTGGGTCATGTTCTTCAGGAGATGATCCCATGACACTGGATCAGCAGTACGGGTCTCCCAGGGTATCTCGTTTCAGTTAAGGGACAGGTTGTATTACTCGTGTGGAAGTTAGGGACATCTGGCATGATATTGATCGACTCGTCGTACTTCTAATCAGGTGATGGTTGATTGGACACTGAGGTAGAGAAGGAGGTATTAGAATGGTGTTCTGTAGGGTGATGGACATGGAAGGGGAGTAGGTAGGGTAGTAGGAGGTGGTCAGAGGTTCGATCTATTACCACCACCACCCCCCAGGTGGTCCACGACAAGCTCAGGGAGATGGTGGATAAGAACGAGGCTAGATATAAGTGATGGAGGTTTATAACTCTGGGTCTCTAGGGATTATTATAGGTATTATCTATGTCTTTTACACCTTAGCTATAATTTTTATAGACACATGTGTCATTCATTTTTTCCTTACCATGAACCCTGTTTGAGAATCGGATATTCTAGATGAACCATTGACTCAACCATTATGCTTAGAGAATCCTATGAGAGGAGATTCAATTATCACACATTGGTACCGAAAGTGTGGCCTTACTCTTGGAGGCAAGAGTTTTAGTTGGGATCTCTTGGTAGTGAAGTCGAGGTCTTACGACTTCATTATCGGTATAAACTGGTTATCAATAGTTAATGCTCAGATTGGTTGTTTTAGGTGCAGAGTTTGGTGTGCCCATGTTGATGGGAACAATTTTTCCTTTATTAGTGAAAAGGAATTGTAGGAACCACAGGATGGAATCACACATAGGAGGTTGTATCCGATCACTCATCAGTTGTCTAGCCAAACCCTCAGTGCAGTGGATGATTTGAGTCCATAGTTTTCTGCAGTGGTGTCATAGTATTAGGGAATCTTTTCTATGGATGTTTTAGGATTACCTCCCCATATGGAGGTATACTTCTACATTTATCTATACCTTGGGATAGAACTGATATCTAAACCTACATATCAGATGAATCCTATAAAGCTTTGTGAGCTGAGGGTGCAGTTGGAAGACTTGCAGAGGAAGGGCTTCATGAGACCCGGTGTTTCACCCTAGGTATCCCATGTTTTGTTTTCCAAGAAATCATATGGGGGCTTGAGGTTATGTGTGGACTTATGGAGCCTAAACCAAGTGACTGTGAAGAATAATTATCCACTACTGAGGATTTATGACCTCTTCAATCAGCTAAAATGGGAGCGGTGGTTCTTGAAGATTGACCTCAGATCTAGATATCACCAGCTATGAGTACGGGGTGAGGATATACTAAATATGGACTTCAGATGTCATTATGGCCACTGTGAGTACTTGGTGATTCTGTTTGGCAAGATGAATTCCCTAGTAGTGTTCATGGGACTTATTAACTGGATATTTTATCCTTAATTGGACCAGTTCATGGTGGTCTTCATTGATGACATCCTAGTGTAATTAGCGTCTAAAGAAGATCATGTGAGACACATGAAGATGGTCTTGGACACACTCTAATAGAACCAGCTTTATAGGAAGCTCTCTGAGTGACAGCTCTAGAATCGGGAGGTCCATTTTCTCAGACAAATCATTTCAGTGTCTGGATTTGCAGTGGATCCAACAAAGATTGAGGTGGTGCTTTCTTGGGATCAACCCAAGAGTGTTACCTAGGTGTGGAGTTTCCTTAATTTGGATAGGTATTATCGGAGATTTGTACCCAACTTTTCCTAAGTGTATAAATCATTAATAGCTTTGACATGAAAGGGATAACCTTTCTTATTGACAGATAAGTACCATGAGAGTTTTCATCAGTTGAGGTAGAGATTAAAGAGCTCTCCCATCTTGAGATTTCCAGAGGAGGGTACTAAGTATGTAGTGTTCTGTGATGCATCGGGAACCAGGCTTGGTTGTGTCCTGATGCAGGGTAAAGTAGTGATTTCATATGGTTCATTCCAGTTGAGACCACATGAGAAAAAATATGCTCCCTATGATCTTGAGTTAGTAGTGGTAGTATTCGCTTGAAGATGTGGTGACAATACATGATGGGAGATAGGTTTATCATCTAATCTAACCACAAGAGTCATAGGTATATCTTCCCTCAGAATGATCTGAACTTGAGATATATGTGATGGATAGAGTTCTTCTAAGACTATGACTTTGAGATTGTCTATACTTCTGGAAAGGGAAATTTGGTGGAAGATTCTCTTAGCAGGAGATTCAGTTCGCAGTTACTGAATGATGCATCAGACCAGTTGGCCTCGTTGCAGATATCCTTTATGGATGGTCATGGAGTAGTTTACCTCCAGTCAATGATTGTTACCCCTCCACTCTTATAGAAATTCAATTATTCATAGCTTGGGGATACTAACTGAGAAACTTTATGTGCTCATATATCTATAGGGAATTCCCTTGATAGATATTCAAAAGGTAGGGATTACATCACTCTTTTCAGAGGGTGTATAGTAGTACCAATGGAATTATGGGAGGAGGTTTTGAGGGAGTTCCATGCATCCCATTTGGTGGTATATCCAGGTGTGGTGAAGAAGTTCTAGGACCTGTGAAATTAGTTTTGGTGGCCAAGGATGAAGAAGGGAGTTATAGATTTTGTTTCTTGATGCCTCACTTGTCAGTAGGTGAAGGCCGAGCACTAGGTTTTAACGGGTTTGACTCAACCCCTTGAGGTTCTGGAATGGAAGTGGTATGAGATATAAATGGACTTCATGGAAGTTTTACCACATACATCCAAGTGACATGATACCATCTAGGTGATTGTTGACTGAATCACCAAGTCGGCCCATTTCCAAGCTATTCGGGAGCAGAGTTCAGTAGAGATCTTGGGATGCCTCTATGTGCAGAAGATAGTTCAACTCCATGGAGTTCCATCGATGGTAGTATCAAATCGTGATGATTTCTTTATATCCAGGCTATAGAAGGGATTTCATGAGGCATTTGGGACATAGTTACACTTGAGAACAACATTTCACCCACAAATGGATGGCCAGATAGAGCGAACCATATAGGTTCTGGAGGACATGCTATGGGATTGCATGTTAGATTTTGGCTGTATTTGGGAGGATCACCTACCCCTAGTAGAGATTGCGTACAATAAAAGCTATCATTCCACCATCAGTATGGAACCATTCGAGGTCTTTTACGGGTGACCCTATACGTCGTCACTTTGCTTTACTGACCCAGGAGAGTCAACACTCATGGGCCTGGAGTTTGTGAGAGCTACCACGGAGAAGGTGTAGATCATCCAGGAGCAGATAAAGACTGCACAGAGCCGATAGAAGTCTTATGCTGATAGGAGGAAGATTTCATTGGAGTTCTAGAAAAGAAACCACGTATTCATTTGGGTCTCACCTCAATGCAGATTATGGATATTTGGCCAAGGCGGCAAGCTATCTTTGAGGTTCATCAAAACTTTCCTGATTCTATGTAGAGTTGGAGAGGTGTCGTGCCACTTGGATCTAAATCTGTAGTTAGATTAGGTACACAATTTCTTCCACCTTTTGTATCTTAAGAGGTACTTGCATGTCCCATCACACGTTATTGAATGAGGAGAGGTGGACATCAAAAATTGGGTGAATTTTTTTGAGTACCCAGTGAAGATCGAGGATCGACAGAAGAGGATACTTCATGGGTGGCCTATTCCTCTAGTGTGCATTCAGTGGCAGCATGGGAATCTATAGGAGAGCACAGGGGAGTGGGAGGCACGGATTCATGCTATGTTTCCTCATTTTTTTGTATCAATTTTTTCTGGATTTTGGGGACATAAAGCCCTAAGGTGGGGAGAATGTAATGACTCATATTTTTTCCAATTTTATTTTTAGAAATTATTTAGGAAAATTATGAGACCAGGTGCTGATATGGAATGTGATTCCAAGGCCCGATGTTCCCAGAAAAATTCATTGAAAAATGATATGTTTTTAATAGTACACGAATGAAAATTTCCTAAAAAATTGGAATATATTTTAAACGGGTGCCCGGGTTAGAAATCTAATGGAACCGTTGAGCTCATAATGGCATTTTTACCCTAGGCATGGTTGGCGCGGGTCATCTGAATAAAAAGTAACCAAAGACGTAACCATAAATAAAATAATTAAATAAAATTATTTTATTTTAAAATCCTAATAACTCATGAATGGTTACTCATATTGAAAATATTATACCACTGTTGATTTCATAATGTGGTGTTTTCCCTAGGTGATGCCTAACATTGGTCGGAACAGGTCAGCTATGAAAAATATTTTTTTGACGTTTTGATGAATAAAATAAACTATGAGTTTATTTTATTTTAACGTTACGTTGACGCAACAACATTGTTTATTTTAAATTAATAGCTAGGTAGGGACCCAGGGTTAGGGTCATAATCCTAGAAATTTCTTATAGGATTTGGAGAGAATCCTTAGAGAATTATCTCAGTAGTGATGACAAACACAAAGATCGGAGATCGTTATTGACAGATCACCAATGACAATAAATCCTTGACAGTGAATGATATATATCCCAGGTAGGGTGGTTATTTCATTTGTTTATTTTCTACATTCTTAATTTCAATGATGAACATTGGTCAATTCAAAAATAGATTGATCTGTGGTTCGGTCATTATTGTGGGATGGGTTATTGATGCGGTATTATTGGGAGATTAGTTTATACTCTTTGTTTATCCTTATAATGAGAAAAAATTGAGGCTAACATGAACAAAGGTAAAGGTTCATTCTTAGGGTGTTCTTGTGCTTTTATCTCCCCCGTTCTTGGCATTCTTCATTATTGGATCCTTGTGGTCACGGCTCGACTTGTCGAGATGCTCCAAACGCGATCGGCCCCCTAGATTGAAGGCAAGATAAAATAGAGGTCGGATCAGTGTATCTCGGGACCCAAGGATCACAGAGGTGTTTTTGTTTTAGATATTGGGGAACCGGATGAATAATGGAGGACTGTGGAAGGAAGGGCACTGGCGGTCAGCATAAGTGGTAGTGGTCGGTGGCACGGTGTGTCTGACGCCGTGTAGGACATAGCAGTCGTGTAACGCAGCAGGGTGGTCACGTGACACGGCGGGGTAGCCGCGTGACCAGGAGGGGTGGTCGTGTGATGTGGTGGGGTGGCTGTGTGAATTGGAGTTGACCGTCACGAGCAATCGTGTGAGCCAAACTGACCCAATAAGTGGACCGGGTTGGGCGAGCGGGTCGGGCCGATGTGACAGTTCGGGCCGGTGAGGTGGGTGGGGCCCAATCGGAGTAGGCCAGGACCAGTGGTACGGATCGACTTGGTGGTCCGGGTTAGACCCCGTATGTCGGGGTGAACCCGGTTCAGACATGAGTCGGACCCGGGAAACCAAATCGGGCCATGGTCTACCGAGCTGCTGCGGCGACTGACAGACGATCGACCGTCGCGGCAGCTCGAGCTGCTGCAGTGTAGTCGACCACAAGGATGGTTGGACTGGGTGGTCGACCACAGTTTTCTATTTCCATGATTGGTGGATTGGTTGTACAGTCAGTTTACAGGCCTAGTGGCCTTCCCCCTTCTAAAAATTCAAACATGCATAACTTTCAAATGATGCATATGTTTGATGAGTCATATATAGCATTGGGACACTATAAAAAGAAGGAAATTTTAAAATATCCTAATTGGGTTTTTTGGGAGTGTGAATATAACCTAATGGGTTGAGGAGTTAGTTCTCTCAGAATGAGCATGCTTCGAGCAAACACTTTTGTGGCTAGCTGTGACCTAGAGACTGTGTGTCTTATGGAGACTGTGTGTCTTATGGAGACTATGTGTCTTATGGAGACTATCTGTCTTATATATAATGTTTTCCTTATGGATACTATGTATCTTATTGAGAATGTGTGTCTTATTGGATTGAGTATATCAGGATTTTATTGATATATTTTTTGTAGACATATATCTATGTGGAGCTGAATATGCATTTTTTTGTGGTATTCCTTTGTGGTATTCCTTGGTGGTATTCCTTCATGGTATTTCCTTTGTGGTATTACTTTATGATATTTACATTATGGTATTCCTTTATAGTATTTCCTTTGTGGTATTTCCTTTTTGGTATTTCCTTTGTGGTATTTCCTTTTTGGTATTCCTTTATTATTTAGAGGTATCCTACTGAGTATTATTTTACTCACCCCTACACGGGATTTTCCCGCACGTATCATGTCTTTTGAAGATGATAAAATCTTCTACATGGTTCCAGGGAGACCAGGCGATTCCTTGTGAGACCGGACAAGACAAGGTTTGTTCCGGTAGCTTTTCTAATGACAGTCTTAGTACCTATTACTTTACAAGTTGGACTTGTGGATGCAGACTCTTTTCTTTTTTTGGGATTTTTTTGGCTCTATTTACTTTCCATTACTTTCACTTTTGTACTCTAGTTGTGGTATATAGTGGTTTGCATGAATTTTTTACTTAGTATTTTTATATTTTAGCGTTTTTTTTTCTTGTATATTTGTACATGCGTATAAGTAATTTAGGCTAATGCCTCCCATTTTTTGGATATACCTACTCAGTGGTAGTCACCAGCCTCTGGCCTATTGGAGGCGTCCTTAGGGTAGTCATGGCACAAGCCCCTCTAGGACGGGTCATGACATCAGGTAAGGTATACTATTGAGTGGAATGGATAGCCTCAAATCTAGTGGTAAAAATGGTCAACTCCAAGTTTATATATATAACACAAGTCTAATGTAATCAAAAAAGGGTAGAAGCCTAGTCTTAAAAGGCATAATTCTAGTGTGAGATGGATTTCAGAATATAAATTGAAAGGTTTTTTCAAGATGCTTCAGTTTTCATTGAAGTATATCATTGTTAATTATATGGGGATATATTTGATATTGGTTTGGTTATATTCTTGGGGTGCTTTTTCTGTATTGGTTTCTTTTTTGGTGCTAATATTATTCACCTGTATTTTTTTAGTTTGAGGATGTTGAATGAGCTGATATGGATTGCCTTTGAACCTGATCATATTTCAAACATTCTTGTGGATGTGATAAAGTAAATATTTCAAATGAGTATGAATTAATAATATTCATTTGGTAGTTTCTTGGTGGTATTGTGTTGTCAGTGACCCCTTGATGTTGATAACGTGAGCTAGTCTTCTTCTATTTTATGAATTATTAGTTGCTTGAATTTTTTTTAATAATATTAATAATATTAATATATTTAAAATCATTTATTTTCTCCTAAATTCCTTTCATCATCTCATATGTATCTCCTTGGGGCTTTTTCTTCTAGAAAAATGTGTAAGGTGACACTCCAAATCCTGCACCTCTAATGAAACCATATTGTTCTGTCTTCTTTAAATCTACTGAAAGTATTTTTTTTAGGTAGAGTCAATGTTGATTATTTTTTATAAACTGTATAAAAATGTATGAACATAAATAGGTATTTTTATATAATATTATTATAAATAATACTAAATTATTATTATTTCATACTTACACATGCTTCCCATACTTCTTGTGTGTTTTCATCAATTAATTTACCCTCTTTATTTATGTAGACCTCCTTCCATAGAACATGACATGGGATGGAAGTGGCTTCAAATTTTGATTCATAAATCTACATATAAAGAAATTAAATATTTTTTAATATCACATAATAATTTTATTTTGTATTTAAAATACATACCATTTTCTTTTCAAGTTGAGCATACCCCATCCTTTCTTTATGGTAGGTGTGCATTGGTTTTGTTGCATGTTGTTTATTTTTAGCACTTCTTTTTTGTTTCATAAATTAAATTTTTTTAATAAAATTGGCTAAAATAAATAATGTAAAATAAAATATTTTCAACTAAATTTCACCTGAAATGATTTCTTATCATGATGACTAATGAAATATTTCCATGTATCCCATTTTATAATGTGTGCATGCGTAACTGGTGGGTGTGGATTTACTTTCCCCTCAGCATCCTTGATATGATGTTTTGTAAGAAGTTTATAGAAGCCTCTATGATCTTTTATAATGGCCATTGATATATATTTATTATGGAAATCAATTAAAATAAACTAACTCTACAAGGGATAATGAAAAGTAAATAAATATTTCATTATATAATTTTTCAGTAAAATAGAGAAAGTATATCATAAAATTACCTTCTTCCCAAAGGGTTTCCTTTAATACAGGATAGACATGGTTTCATGTATCTATATTAATCATCATATGTATTCTCATTGTGACCCCAACATAACTAATGAACATTGACTTGTTGGGGTCAACAGGTTGGCCATGTTGATTCCAGCCAATCTCAAATTTTATACCCTTTCTCATCACCTTGATAATTTTATTTAACACAGTGATGCTATTTCATTCTTGTTTTTTTCATCAAATTATTGTTGATCCCCTAATAATTCTACAATTTCATCATCAACCATTTTTTCTTACTCGGTATTGGTAACATCATCATGTGTGGAACTCATTATTTTCAAGAGTAGTTAAACATTTAATTTAGATTATGTAAATCTAGTATAGAACACATAATATTGTGAGGAAAATCATGGTATATTAAAAAACACTTTATCCTCTTCATTGAATTCTCTTTTTTATCTTTAAAGGTTTAAGGGATTTGGATCCTCTATCGAGTATCCAAATCCCAACTTTTGGGTCCCCTCTAATGTAAAAGGAATTGTCTATATTGGGACTGCTATGAAATGGTCCTGATTCTCAATCAACGGTTTATCCTCAATTGAATTTTCATCTAACCCTACAGTTGTTTTAGTCACCAATAGGATAATTGACCAATTATTATTTTTTGGATTTGAGACCTAAAATACATGAACTTCTTGTGATTACATTATGAAAATCTCGTCCTTATACCCTTCTATGCTAAAATTCACCATCACAAAGCACAATTCATTGAATTTCACTGCACTCCTTTTGTCAACCCATTTTCAATGGAGAGGTAGAACTTGAAATGTTGTATAATCCAACTCATATATCTATTTGATGATGCTAAAATATGACATATTCACATTAATTGGATTTATATCCTTGGAACTTGATATGTGTATCACTTCCTCCACAAGTGTAACTCCACTATTTTGCATCGTACTATGTTCATCTTATTTCTTTTTATAGAATGTATAACCATTAATTACAAAACTAGTTTAATATATAACATTTACATTTGGTCCTATGGATATCCATTGAATAAGTTTGGAAATTTAATTTGGATTTTTAAATAACTTCTTAGAAATATGATCTTGGAACCATCCTATAAACTATTTATTATGTTTATTTGATATATATCCTTAAAACCTTGATGGATTCAAATGTAAAAGAATCACTTTGTGGGATTAAACATATGGAGAAACCTCTTCACTATTATGTAAAATTTAAAGGTGATCTTTTTCTCAATATGTGATGTAAATTATAACATCTCTTCCAAAAATATATTCTCCCATAAGGCATCTACTATGATGAGAATTTGGGCGACTAATGCTATCATCATCTGATAAGTAACCAGCATAGAATTCAAAAACTTCTTCAATAATATATCGATCTAAAATACAACCTTCCGGACAACTTTGATTCTTGATGTACCCTTTTAAAATATTTATATATTGTTCAATGGGGTACATCCACCTATAATGGACATGACCACATATTTAAACCTCTCTAACCAATTGAACCATCTGGTGGACCATTATATTAAATAATTAGGGTGTGAAGAACATTTATAATTCATATAATATGAATGAAATATCCTTATTTATTATTGGAAACTTCATTGTTTCTATAAGGATTTGAAAAATAATAAGAGTCTAGTTAATGTATGTTATAAACTTTTAGGAAGAATGCAATGTAAATCGATGAGCATCAAATCTTGTATAAAAATATGATAATTATGTTATTTTAGACCCTGTAACTTCAAATTAGTCATTGAAAAAACATTATTGATATTTTATGAATACCCCTATGAAACTTTTAGACAATAAAAAAAATTTAAAATTTAAAATTTTTCTTGTCAAGATAAAGTGTAAGCTGTTGGAGGAAGAAAATTCCACCTTTCACCATTCACCAGTGCTAACTCTTACCTTATCCCCATGTCAATCATTTCTAACCTAGCCTTGATGTTATCTTTTTTTATCAAGAACATTTAGTCATGTTCCAATAACACTATCAAATATATTTTTCCCCACGCATGACATCAAGAAAATTTCTGATGTACAAACAATTCTAGTACAGTAATTCAAAGAAAATTGATATTTTTTCTAACCTGATTTCATAAGGTTTTTAAAAAAGGTTTTATCAAAAATGGTGTCAATATATTTTACTTCCTCAAATAGTTTATCACCTGTTAATAGAGGTGTTGTTGTACCTTGTTCTATATTCCCATTGAATCTTTTCATCTAGGATTTTTATTTATGTTATCGATGTAAAAAAATTTGATGCCCTAAAAATAAATTATTCAAGGAATGTTTCAACTGGACTGAGTGTGTGTGTTCTTTATAAATGGGACACCCCAACATTCCATTAATTCTATAGCCTGAAAAAAAATCACAATCTAGAAAGTCATTTATCATCTCGTATAACATCACTCTCAATGTGAATTCTTCACTTCTATGAACATTATAGTATGTAACACCTATATCACACATCAATTTCATATCTTAGATCAATGGATCCAAATAGACATCAATATCATTATCGAATTGTCTTGATCCAGATATAATCATAGAAAATATAATGTATTTTCACTTCATGTAAAACCATGGTGGAAAGTTATAATTTACCAACATAACTAGACATGTACAGTGAGTACAACTATGTACACCAAAAGGATTTATTCTATACATAGATAACACAAGACATGGGTTTTTTATCTCATTTCCAAATTTAGAATACTCACAATAAATTTTATTTCACTAAGGAGAGTCTACTGGATGACATAGTTTCTCATCTTCAATTCTTGTATCTACATTCCATGTATTTTATCTCTTGGTTTCTTAACATACATGTAGTATTCTAAACCATGGAATGATAGGGAAATTCCATACATATTTTTAAGGACTTGATTCAACTTTATTGTATGGATTTCCGCCACACTTGTGGAATTTGTTGAGTGATTTATGGTCCTTAAAAACAATATGCAATCATTTGGACAGACGTATATTATTTTAGAAATCATTCCCATTGAATTTAGCATTATCTTAGCATCATATATTCGATAATGAATTTTTTTGGTATCATATCATTTAGGAGACCAAGTAGTTCTATAAATCTGGTGTCTCTCCATCTTATACCATCTTTCAAATTATATTACTTTAATACAATAGAAAATGTTTTATATTTAGTGCAACCGTCATATAATGGTATCTTAGAAAAACTATTTAACTTATCAAATAACTTTTTACAATCATCATGGTCATCTTCAATTTCCATTATAATTTCTTTCATAGGATCCCTATCATCATTTACACTGGTATTCATATCAAATGATCTATAAAATATAGTATCGGCCCAATCAGTGTGTATATTTAGATTCTTCTCGTTTTTAGTCCAAAATTTATATCTATGATCTATTTCATGATGAATCAAATGATCTTCCAACTCTTATATACTATTTTTTAAAGGTTGGGTCCAAAGACTCATTTTTATTAATAAAGAAAAGCAAAGACCTCTTTTATTTAATAAAAACAATATAAACCCAAACAAAGGATTTGAGAAGGGTCATGTGCATTCCCTATTTCAAACTTGATGAACTCTTTAAATCCATATTTTTAATATTTTATCATACAATTAGCATGCATCCATTTTTTATTCATATCAATCCTAATAGGTTCATAAAATATTCATTTTTTACCAAAAATAAATAAATACACATAAGATATTAATAATCAAAGGAGAAAGTTATAGATAATTATAATAAGGAGAACCCAACATTTGAATGTTATTGGTGATTATTCCTAAAAAGTAATAATTTTACACAAGGGTGGAATTAAAAGAAACAAATTGGGGTAAACATTTGTTAGTTGGTTCAGATTCTCAATTTGATGTTTTGTGGGAAAAAAGGGTGGTAATTCTAGGTCAGTTTTTGTAACCTTACTAGGTGGGAGTCCAAAAAGAGGGGGGAGTTGATATTTATTCATTTCTTCACATAGTACATGGTGGGTAAAGTGGTGTTTCATTGATAGGGTTCTTAAGATCTGAAGTTGATGATCTTTTATCACATGATGAAATAATCAACTTCAATACAAGTTGAAGAAGTGTCTTAGTGGGATCAGTAGAAAGCCTCATATCAAACTAAAGATTGGATTATAATCCCAAATACCCCACCTGAAAACAAAACTCAACCATAGTGGAACCAATATAGAGGATCAACTATAAAAAAATGTCAGAGTGGAAACTCATAGTGATGTTTAAACAAGATGGAAGTAGATATAGATGTTTTGAATACTGGTTATAATATCAATTTAAAGAGTGAAGGGTGGCATGAGTGGAGCTTTAAATAGTGTTCTGGAAGTCCTCGCCTTGGTTTAATTAAATTGTTGTTCATTCTCAATGGGATGGACCGATAAAGTCATCTGGAAAAAAAGATCAAAATATTGATGACATAAAGATATCCAATGGTGGTTGGAATGAATGAAAGTGGGGGTAAAGAGCAAGAATACGCTGAAAAGAAAGACCTGCTTACTAATTAGAACTGAGGTTTAAATGAATAAAAACATTCTAATGTTATATATAATAGATATAATATTTAATGATCATGTTTATGAATTCAAATATTTCATTATTTTTATTATAGGTCATAAATAGAATGTAAATAATTTTATAAAATTTTAATAGTGATTTGAAATTTTAAACAAATAATCACTATCAAATTTTTATTTGAGGGATAATGATAATCCTCAGTATATTGAATGAATCCGAATGATAATAATTAATTGATTGTGTGTGAGTGCTCTAAATATATCCTTGACCCCCTATGTTCATTGTTTACATTCCCTAAATACATATCTATATTATCATTAGTATAGTGTATAATTCTCTCTTGTGATTCTGTGATTCTAATCACCATATCAGCTTCTCGGATTATCTGTAAATCTATCCCAAAAAAATATTTCCACCAAAAAATAGATGGATATTTCCACTATGGTCATAACTATTATAAAAAAATTTGGTAAAATAAAGTATTTTTCATTGAGTAGTCTTTTAAAAATTATTTTCATAATTTGACATGTTAATGAATTTAGTGAATAAGAAAATTGCACCCAGTCTATGTGAAACCCATTACACTATCATCAAGTGATTCCATAAGTTTTTTAAAAACCCTATAGTTTTTTCATTAATAAAATTATTCACATTGACATATCTAAAATTAAAGTAATGAATTTCATGGTTTTAGCAAAGAAGATGGATGCATGTTGAGTTAATCCTTTTGGATGTCAAAGTCAACATGTATCAAACAATATTTTGGAAATATTGTGTAGTGTTAGGGAAGATAAATCATATAAGTTCTTATATAAAAAAAATTTAAGAGAATGTAAAATCATAATTAACCCAATTAAAATAAATAAATTATTTAAGAAGTTATTTTAGGAATTACATGCTTCATTCAAGGGAGAGACTAATACAGTGAAAATAAATGATATTCATATATTAATCATCCATATTAGATTGATGCATTATTGAAACCATCCCAAGGTATTGATTTTGAGTGTTGAGTTATTTTAAAATGATTTTATAAATATATATATGTGTGTGTATTTGGTGCATTCTATGTCTTATTTATTCTATAAAACATGATAAGGGAAGAGGAAAACAAAAAAAAATGTACCATATTGCTAATTAAACATTTTGATAGAGGAAATAGATTTCAATCCCTCTGAATCATCTCATTTCCCTTGGAATCATCCCTACCAAATGACCTATAAGAAAGGGATATCATAGGTGGCTATGCACAGTGGTGCCTGGTATGCATGAGGGTGGTTACGCAAAATGAGGAAAATATAAAGGTGGTGATAAACAAGAGAGGAGTAGAAATAATAACATACATTAGGTCTTGGGAATCTTGATTCATCCGAGAAGGCCGAGGGGGAGCGGCGACAGAGGTAGACTTCTGTAAGAGCTTGAACGACGCAAGAGAATTGAGTTTGGTTAGGGCTAAATTTATAATATTAGGAAGGGTTTTACCAGTGCTTTTAAAAAATAACTAATAAAGAGAGGTTTTATCAACGCTAAAATAATAAATGTTGATAAAACGTATCTTTATCAGCACTAGAATATTAGCATTGAGCACTTTATATTATAGTGCTGATAAAGACATATCATTATAAGTGATATAAAATCATTGATAGACTTATCATTATCAACACTAAAAAACACAAAAAAACCTATATAATTAATATTTAATAATATAATTAATCTAATTAAAAAAATTAAATATATATAATTATAAATAAATATAAATGTATATAATTATAAATAAATATTTTTATAATTATAAATATATTTAAAGAATTGTAAATATGTAGTTATAAATATAAATACAAATAAATATAATTATATATAATTATAAATAAATAATTATTTATATAATTATAAATATATTAAAATAATTGTAAATATGTATTTATAAATATAATTGTAGACATATATTTATAATTATAATTATAAATAAATATATTTATAAATATATTTATAAATATACATATATTATTATTATTATATTTATTTATTAATATATAAATATATATATATAATTGTGTATATAAAAATATATTTATTATTTGAATATATTTATTATAATTTTATAAGTATTTATTTATAATTATATAAATACTTTTAAATATATATAAATATATTTATTTATTTATTTATTTATAATTATAAATATATAATTTTATAAATATAGTAAATATACATTTATAAATTTATTTTTAACATTATTAATGAATATATAATATTAAATGCATGATTTTAAAAATGAGTGAGATTGAATAATTAAAAATGAATAGACTTTAATAATACTTAAAAATAGATAAGTTTTATTAATTATAGAAATTATTAAAAAAATATGGATGTATATTAAAATGAAGATGAATACATATTGAAAATATTAAAACATAGTTAATAAATATGTATAAATAAATATTTGAAAATTATTAAATTTCAAAAAATATAAATATTAAAAAATATTAAAAATGAATAAATAAAATTTACTGATTAAAAACAAAATATGTTAAATATATTATATTACTAAGTGAAATTATAAAAGATTTGAAAAAATTTCATAAATATTATGTGTGTGTGTTTCTATATAATATTGCATTAATTACGTAAATGTGTGTGTGAAATTAATGTGTATGTATATGCAGCACAAGTTTGATATTTGTTAAATTGAACAATGACATTATATATTATGTAACATCTATTAATGAAATAAATAATAATAATGATGAATAAATTTAAAAAAATGAATAAGTGTTTTTAATTGTTTAGATTATTAAAAAAATAAAAATGAATATGTATTAATGATATTGAAAACATATTAATTATATAAATTACAACCATATTAAAAACATTAAAGATTAATAAATAAACATGTATAAATAAATATTAAAAATGTATAAAATTATAAAAATATTAAACAAAGAAAAATTGACAACTAATAAATTACCAAAATATTAAAAAAAACAATTAAGATTACTAAAGAATAAATGATATTAAAAATGAATAAATTTGAAAAAATATTAAAATATAATACATAGTGTATGTGTGTGTGAAATTAACACAACAAAATTTTGACATATACAAATTACTATAGAATTAAAAATATATTAAATGATAATAAATAAATATAAATAAATATTAAAAAATAATAAAGTTAAAAAAATATTAAAAATTGAAAATTGAAAATGAATAAATTTAATATATATATATATATCAATTAAAAAGAATTAAATAAATTACAAAAATATTAAATGAATAAATATTTAAAATCTATAAATTATTAAAAAAGGTAAACAAACACTTAACATTATTAATGAATAAATATTATTAAATGAATGCATTTTAAGATGAGTGAAATTTTATTTAAAGATGGATAGACTGAAAGAATATTTTAAAAATAAATAAGTGATTAATTATATAATTTTTTTAAAAACAAAAATGAATATTTTTTAAATAAGAAATAATATATATTAAATATTTAAATTATAATTATACGAAAAACATTAAATGTTAATTAATAAATATAGATAAATTTTAAAATTAAATAAAATTTTAAAAAATATTAAAAAAAATAAAACTTATAAATTATAAAAATATTAAAAAAATATTAATGAAATAATTATTAATAAAATTGAATAAATTTAATATATATTAATTATAAATAGTAAGAAATTGTATATATTAAATATAAATATAGAAAATGAATAAAATGTAATAATTTAAAACATATTATATTAAATATTAAATATTAAATATTAATAAATATAAATATATAACTATTATATAAGCAATTTATATTAATTATGTAATTTTTTCTCTATAAAACTGAATTAATTTTGTATATGTATACATATGGAATTATTATATGGCATATTAAGTGTAACATATTTAATCAATTTTTTTAATTAATTATTTATTATTTATCATTTGATATATATGTCAAATTGATTAAAATGACGTTGATAAAACAAAATGACTTATTTAGTAAAAAAAATTAATTAATATTAAATATTTTTAATTAATTTAATAAAAAAAATCACTAAATATATGACATTTAAATTTATATGATTTATAATAAATATTTCATATTATATAAATAATATTTAATAAAATTATATATATATATATGTGATTTTTATTCTATATGAAATTTCTAATAGATTGTCTTATAATACAAGTGAAAATATATATTTAGTCATATATAAATCATATTTAATAAAATATGTTATATTCTTATAATATAAATAAATTTATATATTAATATATGTTTTTTAATGATATAAATTTTTTAATGGAATATGACCTTTATCAACACTAAATAAAATCACAGATAAAGGATACTATTGTATATTTCTCATTTTGTAGTAGTGTTGTAAATGTGTATGCGACCAAACCACATTCTAAGTGGATTTGTCTTGTATCCTAATTTGAATTGGTTTAAAATGAATTGAATGGAACATGAATGGTGAGACCATGTCACTTGGACCTTTTTATCACTTATGAGTGTTTTGATAAATCGGATCTAATGAAATGTTAAATGGTTTGGAAAACCCACGTGGTCCTTGACAACTTACTTTATACTTAATTATTATGAGGGTTCAGTCTAATATAATTGATTGAATTGAATCAAAATTGATTAAAGGAATGAATCGTGATGAATGGTGAAATGGAATGGATGTTTCTCATGGCCTTCTTCTTAAATTATTGAATGCAATGTTCATGTTTATTATATTACGCCTTGAGTGATACTTGAATTCCTTATACAGAATGATTTGGATGGGCTCATAGGTTAAATGGAATTACATTATTCCATGGGTGACACTTGGGTTCCTTATACGTAATGCCTTGGATGGGTCCATGTGTGAAATAAATTTTATTACACCTTTAGCAATACTTGGATTCCATATATGGAATGCCTTCGATGGGCTCATAGGTTAAATGAAATTATTATAAGCCTTGGACGATACTTGGATTCCTATATGGGATGCCTTGGATGGGCTTGTAAGGCACATTAATAAATGAATTATAAATGGTTAAGTGATATTGTACATGAATCCCCTAATCATTTATTTATTAAAATCATTGGACATGGAATTACTCATTATTGGGCATGGAATTCCTTATCTTTTATTTGAAATTTTTGTACATGAATTTCCACACCCCCTTGATTTATATGCATGGATTGATGCCCTTATTAAATGTAGAATCATATTATCAGCATTATATTTGGATGCCTTGGTTTCTCTTTGGATCAAACATGACTAGTATTATATATGGATTCCTGGGATTATATCCACAGGTCCTATTTCTAACATACTTCCCCTGTGTCCATGGACATTTTGTCTTAGGCCGAAGTAGGTATAGTCGAATAGGGATCTTATGAGGAGCCTAAAATGATATGGTTTATATTTATTTTACAGCTTTAATTTTTATATACTTAAACACTGTTTCATTTTATATTCATAAACTATATATGAATTAGACATCATTAGTGTTGGCCTACTAAGTTTTACTCACACCCCGTTCGGACCTTCGTTTGGTACTTGGATACATCTCATGGATAGAGTTCAAGATCTTGGATTGTTCTTCTTTATTATTACTCTTTATGGGCAAGGACTTGATATGGGAGTTGGCTCATGATCATGTAACTAGGATTCCTTACAAGATTTGGAGTCTTTTGTTTATTTATTCTTCTATCTATTTAATACTATTGTATGTACTACCTATTTTTCATGTATTTCCTTGTATTTTTGGCGTAGCATGTTCATGCATGATCGAATTATTTGACCTTGGTCCGGTTGGTTGTTTCTTATTATTATTGGTATGATTTCTATTTTATTTACTTTTATTTATTTATGATTTCACTATATTTAGTTTTATATAGGGGGTATCATCTCCCTACTATACTATCATTAGACCCTCGCTGCTAGTCGTTAACCTATGGTGTTTGGGGAGGCACACTTGAGATCTTATCCTCGACCAGTCTAGTTACTGTTTATAAAGTAAACTGGGTTGGTACATGGCATGTAATGATCCTTAGATTATAAGATTATTATTAAATGCATATCATGAGTCATGTACATTGATTTATTGATGAAAATCATAACAAAAAAATGCTTGTGGTGATGTAGGTTACATTGGGTGTGTCATAAGTGATACTGCATTAATGGATAATGCAAGAAATCATCTGTTCCTTCTATTCTTTAATGGGAGTTGATATCTCAGGCCCTTTGATGGGAATATAACTGCTTAATTAAATCCATGGCCATAATTTTTAATGGTAAAGTTCATTTTCATAAAGTAAAATTATAGAGAACCAAACTTTTTATGCATATTATTGCATAATTTTAAGCATAAATATCCATTAAATGCAATCCAATGATTGAAATGCCCAGTGTCTTTGGAAGACTAGATACATAATTAGAAAAAATGGAACTATAATAAATCATATTTTTATTAATATCCATAATGATCTCCTAACTCTCTTTGAGCTCTTATAACTACATAGGATAACCTGAGAAATACATAGACAAAAGTGGATGAGTTAAAAAGCCCAATAAGGGAATAAACATGAAAATGAAACATGGAGCATGAGTCAGAAGTCATAACATGATAACCCAAAACGCATAGATCGTGAATAAAAATATGGAGGCATAACATATATAACATGGAATCATATGATCAGGGAAATATATAAATATGGTAGCAATATATATCATGACATAAACATGAGTCAAGGTTAACTGTCAAGACGATATCATATGGTGGGAAAAGTTCCATAATGGATTAGATTTACTCCTTAATCCCATACATAACATCTATAAGACTAAAACATTACCCAATGTAGTGGAGTGATATCTAGGTACACCCACCATAACATGTACAAGCATATGTGTGCCACATAAAGAAATCATACATAAGGAATCACTATAAAAAATGCTAATTAGTGATGTTTTAAAACATCACTAATTCATTTACTGACATTTTTTAGAATCGTCACTAAATTAGCAATGCTTATAATTGTGTCTATTTAGAGACACCACATTTACCGACATTTTTTAGAAAAGTTGGTAAATGACACCATTTTACCAATGTTTTTTAGAAACATCGTTGATTTTTTTATGAAATTCATAATTTTTTTTTGAAGCTAATATTTTAAAAATAATAATTTGAGCAGTATTTTTTTAATTTAAATTCTATTTAAAAAAAAATGGGCCCCCATACCTATCACTTAGCTCTCACATGCACTGGCCCCTCCATCATGCCCTGTCACTTTGTTCCCACACACCACCGGGAGAATTTGAACCCACTACCTCCTCCATCAAAACCCAAACACCCTACCAACTTACCTATTTCAATTATTGTTATTTAATTGCATTATGTTGTGTATATATATATATATATTTCAATATTTAAAATATTAATATATTATATTGATATACATATATTAATATATATATATATATATGTTAATATTTTATATTTATATTTTATATTTATATTTTATGTTTATATATATATGTGTGTATATATTTTATATATATTATATGTTTTTATATATCTATGTGTGTTTATATGTGTGTGTGTGTGTGTTTATATAATATTATATATATGTGTGTGTGTTTATATTTTATATATATATATATATGTTTATATTATATATATATATATATATATTACATATATGTTTATATTATATATATATATATACACGTTTATATATCTATATGTTTATATTTTATATTTTATGTGTGTATATATATGTTTATATTTTATATTATATATCTATATATGTCTATATTATATTATATATATATATATGTGTGTTTATATTTTATTTTTACATATGTGTTTATATTATATATATATACATATATGTTTATATATATATATGTCTATGTGTGTGTGTGTAAATATATGTGTGTGTGTACATACATACATATATATATATATATATAATTAGCCATGTTTTAAACACTGGTAAAAATATCACTAAAATAGTCACATTTTCTTAAAAATATGACTAAATTTAAAATATATATGTGTTTTATATATAAATATATGTATGTATATTTTTATATATTTATATGTGTGTGTGTGTGTTTATATATATTAATATGTATATTTTTATATATATGTTTATATATATGTTTATATATATGTGTATGTGTTTGTGTGTGTTTGTGTTTGTGTTTATATATGTTTATATATATGTGTCAGTATTTAAAAAATTAATATTATATACATATATATTTATATTTATATATTAATTAACATATATTTCTATATATATATATATATGTTATATTTTATATTTTATATTATATATATGTTTATATTTTATATATATGTTTATATTTTATGTTTATATATATATATATATATATATGTTTATATTTTATATGCCTTATATGTTTACATTTTATATATGTCATATGTATATATTAATATATATTTGTTTATATTATATGTGTGTGTGTGTGTGTTTATATATATGTGTGTGTGTGTTTATATATATGTGTGTGTGTTTGTGTGTGTGTGTAAATATATAAATGTATGTATACATATATATATATAATTATATATATATATATATAATTAACCACGTTTTAATACAATGGTAAAAATTTCACTAAAATAGCCACTTTTTCTTAAAAACATGACTAAATTTAAAATATATGTGTTTTTATATATAAATATATGTGTATATATATATGTATAAATATATATTTATTTATATATATTTGTGTCTGTATTTATATATTTTAATATATATATATATATTTAAATATATATTTACATCCATGTGGGGAAATGAGCTATATATATATATATATATATATATATTAGCGACGTTTTCTTGAAATGCCACTAATTGAGCGACTTTTTTCATGAAACGGCGCTGAATTAGCCACTTTTTTCAGAAAACATCCCTAATTTAGTGACGTTTTTCATGAAACATTGCTAAATTGGAATCATTTTTTGGAATTGTTGTTAAAATAGCAACGTTTTTTCATGAAACATCGCTAAATTATTAAAGTTTTCAAGGAAAATTTCTAAATTAGTGACATTTTTGAGAAACATCGCTAAATTTAAAAATTAGTGACATTTTTAAAAAATGATGCTAAAAAAATGTTGCTAAAGTACATTTTTTGTAGTGAATAAACAAAAGGATTAGCCTTAGAATGAAATGAGTTTTATTATCATGTCATAAATCATAACCAAAGGGCGTATCATAATGGAATCCCTGAAAGAAGGTATTAAATAATTCTTAGACATTCATAAAAGAAAATAAAATAGAATAGACCATGAATAACAATGTCCAACTGAAGTGAAAACATGAAAAAGAGTGTTTAGATAACTTTAGAAATGTTCCATTTAGAAATTTTTTTAAAGACAAGAATAGAGAGTCCTTAAAGGGGATAAATGCATAATTATTTCCATAAAACAAAAAATGAACAAAAATATATTTTTATGAAAAATTATTGATTTTTGAAAATATGTGTGGCTTAAAACATTTTATTAAGTATACCTAAAAGGGGTAAGAAATAGATAAGTTCCCTTTAATCGGGTTTGCTTCTCGAGAGGAATTGAGAAGGGAACCTTTTAAAAAATGTATTTCCTTTTCAAAGAAATATGAATTGAGATAGATATATATGTTTGTAAAATATAAACAAAATATATGATAAGAATGTAAGAATAATGAAGAGATAAATTAAGGTAGAGAGAGTGTGTGTGTGTGTAATGCAAAGGAAATATGGAGGTTTTGAGAGATCTTTTACCATATGTCTGAATGCATTTTTCACTTTTACTTAATGTCCTAGATAATTAAATTATATTCATTAATTACTTAATTCCGAACTTATTACACATATATTTGATTTATCATACTTTTATTAAGTTTATTTATGGCCATTTTTATGAGTTATAAAGTTTAATTTTGTTGCCTTGGGGGCATTCTTTTCATGGTTTCATGGTCGGTTCACTTGTGTATAATTATAGAAGATATTTTCAAATGGGAATAATACTCAAAAAGTGAAATAAAATGGTATTCATGCACTTATATAAGTTTAAATGGTCCTATGTTTCATTTTTTTCTAACATGTGGATGGTTCATTTGATAAAACATTAATCATACATGTTTAGTTTATTTTGGTAATTTTTTTGACCATCTCAGACTAGTTTAATTTTATTTAATGTTATGGGAATATAATCCTCCCAGAATGTGAAACCACATATAATATACATAATTAGTTCATTATAAATAATTATAAGTGAATTTAAACTTTTCATGAAGGAATTAGTGGAAATTGAAAACTCATCATCCACGAAGGTGGTTAACCGGCATAATATGAACAATGGTTTCATTTTTATTTGAATAAGAGGAAATGAGAAAAGGGGTGGGTAGAAGATATTTCATTAGAAATATAAAATTACAATATATACATGATACTTGAATTATTATACTATGTTGTATGAAGGAGTTTTAGATAACGTAGATGAATAAAAGAAGAGGTAGTTTGAGAATGTCATCTCTTGAATATCACCTCCTTGAAGGAACCCTTAAGGAATATGGAATTGGTATTTCAGTGATACCAGTAGAACTTGGATGTGGTGATAGTTTGGAGGAGAGTTTTTTTCAAAATATTTGGAAAACTTCAAGGCTTATAAGGTGTGAGGATAAGGGGTGGTATTTATAAGGGGATGAGTGGGGTGTTTTTGATTATTATATTTATTATATTATTATTTTTGTTCAAGACTAACTATAGTATTGATAATTTTGACTATGTATATTAATGGTGCATGTGAGTTTTAACTAATGGGTTCTTACATCATCCATGACTCAAAAATTCATGTATTTCGATTATAATGTTAAATATCGTAAATTATTGTATTTCACTATTCACTAAAAATTCAACTATTTTAGAAAAATACCAAAACTTCACCCTAAATTTTTTTTAAATGTGTATATTTTAAAATTTTAATCCATTTTATGAAAATAATTTTCTAAATATAAGAAATTTAATTTTTAAATAAAATCATCATTTATTCAAAAAATACTGATTTTAATATTATAATCGATTTTATGACCCTTTGAAAAATTACTTATGGTCTCATAAAATTATATTATAATTATAATAAAACTTAATATTAATTTTGGAATCCATTTTATAAAAATTAATTTTCTTTTAAACCATTATATAGATTATAAGATTGCAAATAAAACATCTATGTTTTATAAAAATACCAACAGTTAATTTATCATTTTTAAAACATTTATTTACTTTTACCATGATATAAATATATCATTTTATCATTTTATAAGATAACTAAATATTAATATATATTTACATAGGTGTGGTTACTATTCTAATGGTCAAACTACGATTCTAGCAGTTAGATTACTATTCCAACAGTTGGGTTACTATTTCAGCGATCAGATTACCATTCCAACAATCAGATTTATAATGGTTATATGGGTTAAATACTTCCAATAAATACCTATTATTCTATTCATTATTCATTCAATTATATTTTCTCTCTATATTAAATATAATTTTATCTTCAAATGAATATTGTATTGTTAAAATTATGTTTTATTTCTACAGTTTTGTTAGTGAGTGCGGTCATTCTGATGGATCAAGCATATCCAAATTATATTATACTTTGCCTATTATTTTTTATTTATTATCCCATTATAATATTTGGAATCTTTATTGGTATAGTTTCTAACTAATGTATCATTATTAATTTATGATAACAATATTTTGTTGGTTTCTCTTTGTGATTTATGTGCTTTATACTACATGACATAATTATAAGAAGGGAAATTTAATTGATATAATTTCAGGTCATTGAATTCTTCCCCCTTAAGAAATTTCACCCTTGAAATTTTTTTTACATTATAAGTTGAAAATATGTGAGGGTACTTATCCTTCATCACTTCCTTTCGTTCCCATGTTGCATCCTCATACTTATGGTTTTTCTATAATACTTTGACTAGGTGAATTGTCTTGTTTCATAGAACATTATCTCTATTGTCCAAGATCTTCACTGAATACTCCTCATAAGAGAGCTAATTTTCCGGTTGTACCACCTATGAATTCAGTACATGTGAGGGATCTGGTATGTACTTCCTCAAAGGGGATATGTGGAATATATCAAGTAATTGAGACATGGTCGGAAGAAGTGCTAGTTGATATGTCACCACTCTGATGCAATCAATAGTATCAAAGGGGTTGATATGCCTAGGACTTAGATTTCCCTTCTTCTAAAATCTCAAGACTCTCTTCTAAGGATATGTGTGGAGGAATAACTTATCTACGAACTTAAACTATAAGTCATATTGATGATTTTCTACATATATCTTTTATCGACTTCGAGTGGGCCTGATGTGTTGTTAAGTGGTTTTCACCTTTTCTACCATTTCCTCTATCATTTTAGGTAGCAACAAATTCCGTTCACCAACTTCATCCCAATATATATGTTTTCTACATCTTTTCCCGTAAAGGATTCATATATATCCATTTGAATGCTTGAGTGGAAACTATTTTTGTAAGAGAATTCGACCAGAGAAAGATGTTGGTCTCATCATCCTTTAAATTCTATCGATCATGCTCTCAACATATCTTCCAATGTATAAATATTCTGCTCAGATTGACCATCATTTTGGGGGTTATGAGTTGTACTGAATTTCAACTCAGTGTTTAGAGTATGTTGGATACTTTTTAGAAATTGGAGGTAAATCTCAGATCTTGATCAGATACAATCAATAATAGTAATCCATTAATCCTCACCACTTCTTTTATGCATATCCATGCAAGTTGATCAAGTGATAAATCCTTAAAAATTGTAATAAAGTAATCAGTTTTTATAAGATGATCCACAACAACCCGTATAGAATTATTTCCTCTAGTTGTTATTAAAAGTATAATGAAAAATTATATGGTTATGTTTTCCCATTTCTATTTAGGTATGGACAATGGTTAGATAATCCCCTTATACTTTTTCCTTTCATCCTTAACTTGATGACATATTAGGCACTTTCATGTATATTCAGTGATATCCTTCATCATATTTTCCCACCAATAGTGCTCTCACATATCTTTATAGATCTTTGTGCTCCATGGGTGGATGGATAAGGTAAATATATGTGCGTCATTCAAAATATACCTCTTTATCTTAGGATTTTATGCTACACATAGTCGTAACCCACCTCTTATGACTCATTCCCCATCAATTTTGAACTCTGAGGATTTCCCATTTCTAATAGCTTCCACCTTCTTCTAAATTTTCACATTATCTCTTTGAACATCCTTATATTCTCTGAAAGGGATTCTTGGGAAATAATTTGATATAGGAATGATGATTTTTCTTCCTTTATGATTCTCATTTTCATCCTTTATAAGTCTAAGAATATTGGATCCTTCTCAATTCTCATCATTGATAAAGTTGTAGGATCCCTTCTAATTAGAGTATATTCCACTTTATTTTCTTTACCAGGATGGTAGTGGATTGAGAAGACATAATCCTTGATGAGATATAACGATCTCCACTAGTGTATATTAATCTACTTCTGTGTGAATATATATTTTAGGCTCTTTTTATTAGTATATATCTCACACTTATCCCCATAGATATAATGCCACCATATTTTCAACATGAAGATTACAGCCACCAACTCCAGATCAGGAATGGGATAGTTTTTCTCATGATCTCTCATTTACCTTGAGTTTTAGACTATAACTTTATCATTTTTCATCATTACACAACCTAATCCCTTATTTGATGAATTGTTTTATACCACAAATAGTTCCCCACTTGTGGGTAGTGTAAGTACATGTGTAGTGATAAGCCTCTTTTTCAAATCTTTGAAGCAGTCTTCACATTCACTAGTCTAGACAAACTTTACTCCCTTCCAATTTAACTTGGTTATTAGGTTTTTAAATCATGATAAGGTCCTCACAAATCATCGATAATACCCATCTAGACCAAGGAAAATATTGATATCCGTTACAGATGTTTTCCTAGACCAGTCCTCAATTTCCTTTGTCTTAAAAGGGTCCAGATATCCCTTTGTTGGTGATAACATTCCCCAAGAATGATAATTCATCCATTCAGTGCTCACATTTACTATACTTCACATATAGGTTCTCCCTTATCAAAGACTTTAGAACAGTATTCAAATGCTCATCACGCTCCTCCTTACTCTTGGAGTATATCATAATATCATCTATAAAGACTAAAAAAAAATTTGAGGTGATCTCTAAATACTCTATTCATTAATTTAATGAATATTGTTGGAGAATTATTTATTTAAAAGGGTATAATTATGAAATCATAGTGCACATACCTCATTATAAAGGAAGGCTTGGGAATATCTTCATTCTTCACCTTTAATTGGTGATATCCTGGATGAAGGTCCGCCTTAGAGAAATAATTGGCCCTGTATATTTGATCAAACAAGTCATTTATCCATGTTAGGGGATATTTTTTCTTTATCATGATTTTGTTGAGATCATAATAATAAATTTAGAGGTTCATTTATCTATCCTTTTTTTAGACAAAGATGTCTGGCTCACCCCATGGTGAAGCACTCGGGCATATAAAAGCCTTATCTAGATTCTCTTATAACTAATTATTTAGTTCTTCCAACTCAATTATGGTCATCATATAAGGATTATTTGATATGGATAGAGATATGTGAATAATTTCAATTGATAAATCAACCTCTTAGTCAGGAGTAAGATCATTAAATTCCTAAGGGAACACAACGGTGTAGTCCCTCATAATGGACATGTCTTCAAGCATGATTGTCTCCTTTATCTCAATCATTTTAGCTATATATTCTTGCTCATAAGACAATATTATCTATTATTGAGAAGGAGATTCCAAAGGATATTCATCCTCCTTAAATTTTTATAGAATTAGAGGATGCCTCAGGATGTGAAGATTGACCTCCCTTTCCTGAAAGTTGATTTTCTATTTATATAAAGATAGTCAATCCATGCCCAATATAGCATCAAAATCCACCAAAGGAAGTAAAGTGAGATTTTATAGGAGGTTTATCCCACAAACATTGACTGGGGAGGAGTTATATACTTTAAAAACAATAATCTCTCTATTCAATATTATCATGAATAACTCAAACTCTATATTTTTGGGTAGTGTTTGAATAGTTATACTAAACTTAAAAGATATAAAAGAATGTGTGAAACTAGAATCCAAAAGTATATTTTCTATTCTTGAATGAATAACCAGTGTACCTATCACCACATAATTTTCAGGATCCACCTCAGCAGTAGTGATAACATATTCCCTTCATTACTACCTTGGAGGTTGTTATCGTTGATTTTCTCTAACAACCCTTAGCTTAAGGAATTGTATCGCATAATTATCATGTTTCTTATAGCTGAAATGTTGTAATCCATGTTGAGTGTTGATATAAAACTTCTTTTATTCTTATGAATTAGTGGGATTCTTTATTTCCCTTCAGTAATGATTAGTCTGATGCCCCTCTTTTCAACATTTTAAGCATCACCTGATTCCCTTTAGATAGTTCCCTAGATGCTTCTTCCCACACTTTTAACACTTGGGATATTTGGTTTTTTTCCTATATGGGATTTATCTATTGATCCTTCCATATTATTCATTTTTTTCCTCCTTTTATCTTTGAGCCCATGAGACCACTAAGAGTCTCCAATCTTCATCTCATCCTTAAGGGAGCAATGAAAAATCTTCTCATAACTTTCAAAGTCTCAAATCCCCAAGTATTTTCATAGACTCTTATTTAATCCATAAAATAATTGATCCACCTTGGTTTCAGTGTTCATGAAAAATCCAAAGGCATGTCGTGTAGGTCTTGTAAAGTTTTCCTCATACACCCTGATAAAACCATCTTCCTTTTTCTTCAGTCCAAGGAACTCCCTCTCCATCTTAATATGGAGAGTTTGGGGAGAATATTTACTGAAAAATATTTTCTTAAATCTTTCAAATTCCATGGAATCAATTTCCTCTTTAAACTTTATGTTTTTTATCAGTTTCCACCACTGATTGGATTCCCCATAAAAACATTAAACCACCAGCATGATTTTCTCTTCTTCTGAGCATTGGAGGATAGTTAATATTTTCTCAATGGAGTTAATCTATTGTTTTTCAATGAGGGTATCAGAAGATCCACTAAAGGTAGGAGGCCTTTGTCGCATAAATAATCTGACTACAACTTGATCTTTCTTATGAGAAGGAGGGAATTCCACACGATTCAAGTTATTATTTATAACTTGAGACAATTGATATAGTAATTCCATGAATTATTGAGTTTCCATTATCATTAGGTTTGGAACCTCATTTGGGAAATCATCACATTGGTTATTGGCGTGGGTTCTTCTATTTACCGCCATTAACTAAAAAATGAAAAATAAAATTAGGGGGATTGAATACTTAGCTAATAATCATATAAAAAGTCAACTATTAACATAGAAGGGGTAACTTTTAAATGAAAAGTATATCCAAACTTTTTATTCCCTAAGTTTCAATCTAGGTTATCCATAGAAATTTTTCCTATACATAGACTATACCTAGGGTTCTTACTAAAGTTTTCTGGTCCTAATCCCCAAAAATAACTAGATTTTATGATGATACCTACTATAGTGACCCAATCCCATTACACATATTGTTACATGATTTTTAGAATAAATATACATTAAATACAAACCAAGGATCGAAAATCATGGTGTCTTGATAAGACATGGTACATAATTAGAAAACGTGAAACTAGAATAAAAAATCTTTTTATTAATCTCCATAATGAGCTACTAACTCCCTTTGAGATCCTATAACTGCATAGGATAACATGAGGAATACCTAGACAAAAGGGGGTGAGATAAAAATACCATTAAGGGAATAAACATGAAAATGAAACACGGCGCATGAGTCCGAAGGCATAACATGATAACACAAAAGGCACGGATCATGAATAAACATATAAAGGCATAACATATAAAAACTTGAATCATATTATCATGGAAATATAGGAATGTGGAAAATATATATATAATGAAATAAACATGAGTCAAGTTTTACTTCCAAGATGGTATCACATAGTGGACAATGTCCCATAATGGATTAGGTTTACTCCCTAATCCCATACATAATGTCTCATGAGACTAAAATGTTACCCAATGCATTAGATCGCTATCTGGGTACACCAATCATAACATATACATGTATATGTTTTCTATATAAAGAAATCATACATAAGGCATAAAAAAAGGATTACCCTTAGAAAGAAATGGGTTTCATTATCATGTCATAAGGCATAACCAAAGGGAATATCATAATGGTATCCATGAAAGAAAGGATTAAATAATTTTTGGACATTCATAAAAGAAAAAAATAGAATAGATCATGAATAACAATAAAAAACTGAAGTGAAAACAAGATAATTAGTGGTTAGTTAACTTTATAAATGTGTCACTTAGGTGTGGTTTTAGGGAAAAGAATAAAGAGTCCTTAAAGAGGATAAATGCATAATTATTTCCATAAACCTAGAAATAAAAAAAATATTTTTTATGATAAAATGAGTGATTTTAGAAAATGTGAGTGGCTTAAAACATTATATGTAGTGTATTAGAAAAGGGTTAATGCAACACCATTGGAAAAGTGAGACTTAAAAAGATAAATGTTACTACCCATGTTAACAAGGTGCACCTTTCTTTCCAGGATCCAAGCTGATTAGAACTCCAAAGTTAAGCGTGCATATCCTAGAGTAGTGATTAGGATGGGTGACCTTCTAAGAAGTTTCCCAAGGTGTGTTTGAGTGAGGATAAAAAAACATGTGTTGGCCTGTGGAAATAGTCATTAGTCTGGTAAGAGACCCCAGTGAGTAATAGATTTTGGTGTACAGGGAAGAAAACCAAGGTATTATGGAGACCCATGGGTCAGATGAATGGGTTCATGGGACGGAGAAGTTTGGGTAATGAAAAATGGTATCATATCCAATACCCAGTTAGAAGTGTAGAAGAACTGGTTGGGTTTGAGGCTTGGGGTCAATAATGAGGTAATTATGCTTTAAAGGGGTGTAGATAATAACACCCCTAGAAAAGTGAGACTTAAAAGGCTAAATTTTACTACCCATGTCAACAAGGTACACCTTTCTTTTCGAGTTCCTACCCGATTAGAATTCCAAAGTTAAGTGTTCTTGTTCTGGATTAGTGATCAAAATGGGTGACCTTCTAGGATGTTTCCTAGGGTGTGTGTGAGTGAGGAAAAAACACACTAAAAGAACATGTTTTGGCCTGTGGGAACAATCATTAGTCTAGTAATAGACCCTAGTGAGTAATATCTTGTGGTGAGTAGGGAAGGAAACCAAGGTATTACAAGAGATGGACTATCATGTCTAGGATTGATCTCCAAGAGTATGAGGATCCTAATACCCCACTAAACCTAATTGTTTAGGGATTTCTAATGGTGTTTGTTGTTGTTTAACCTTGTTTTTATAGGGTAATTATTTATGCTCTATTTTCCCTTCATTTACAAAAAAATAATGAAAAACATGTTTTTCTTTCCATTATTTTGTATCACCTAGTGAAATGATTCCTTTACAACATGCTCTTTTATGTAAATGGTTTTTTATAAAAAAAAATCACCCCCTTCTTAATGGTTTTTATGGTAAAGGAGAAGAATGTTTTTTAGAAGCTCTAGCCTATTACTTATTTTGGAATATATATAAAACCTTAATTATTTATTTATATTTTTAAAACTAGCACGACTTTGTTTTATTTTAAATTTTAAGGAATAAGGAATAGTTTATTCAGGCATACCTGCTGAGTTTTAATACCCACACCTATAGCTCTATCATGTTTCTATTTTGGTTCTTCATTAATCTTGGACCCAGTCATCGTAGAGTGTCATTGGTTTAGTGAATGTTGGTTACCTGTGAGGTCACTTATAAGCATGCCTAGATTTTTTATTTTTAACTACCAGTGGCAGTTTTATTTGTTCTACTTTATTTATTTGTCTATTGTGCATAGGGTAAATCATTCTCAATTGAGTTATGTTGATTACCAACACTAGTTTCCATCGCAAGAGAATCGGGAATTAATATCACACCTTATTTTGGGCCATCTTGAGTGACTAGTTTTGGGTCGAACCATGTTGGTTTATGATAGGTAAGAAACAAAGAAGTTCTTTTTAATTGGGTTTGCTTATCGAGAGTAATTGAGAAGGCGGCCTTTTAAAACATGTATATCCCCATTAAATAAATATTAATTGAGATATAAATTTATTTTTGGAACATATATAAAGAATATAGAATAAGTATATAAGAATAATGAAGATATAAATTGAGGTAGATAGAGAGAGAGCGTAACCTAAAGGAAATATGGAGGTTGGGAGAGATCCCTTACCTTATGCCTGAATGTGTTCTGCACTTTCACTTAATGTCCTAGATAATCAAATCAGATTAATTAATTTCTTAATTAAGAACATATTCCACATATATTTTATTTATTATAATTTAATTAAGTTCATTTATGGACATTTTTATGAGTTATAAAGTTCAATTTTTGTTATTCTGTGAGTGTTTGTTTTATGGTTTCACGGTAGGTTTTCTTGTGTATAATTATAGAAGTTCTTGGAAAATGGGAATACTACTACAAAAGTGAAATTAAATGGTATTCATTAACTTAAATAAGTTTAAATGGTATCATATTTCACTTTTGTTCTAACATGTGGGTTATTTGTTTGATAAAATGTTAGTGATGAATGTTTAGTTTATTTTGGCGGTTTTCTCGACCATCTCAAAGTAGTTTCATTTTATTTAATGTTATAGACATATAATCTTTCTTTATTGTGATACCACATATAATATACATAATTGGTTAATTATAAACAATTATAAGTGAATTTAAACCTTTCATTAAGACATTAGTGGAAAACAAAAACTCATCATCCATGAAGGCGGTTAACCAATATAATATGGACAATGGTTTTTTTATTTGAATAAGAGGAGATGAGAAAATGGGTGGATAGAATATATTACATTAAAAATATATAATTTAAATATATACATGATAATGGAATTATTATACTATTTTGTATGAAGGAGAATAAGAGAAGGTAGAAGAAGAAAAAAATAAGTGGTAGTTTGAGAATGTTACCTCTTGAATATCACCTCCTTAAAGGACCCCTAAAGGAACTTGTAATTGGTAATTTTGTGAGACCATAATAAATTGTATGTGGAGAGTGTTTGGAAGTTATTTGTAAATATTCAAGGCTTATAAGGTGTGAGGAGAAGGGGTGGTGAGAGGTGGTATTTATAAGGGGTGGAGAGGGCTGTTTTTTATTATTATATTTATTCGTTTATTATTTGGGATCAATACTAACAATAGTATTGATTATTATGAATATAAATTAAATGGTGAATTTTACTTCTAAATAATGGGTTATTATATCATCCATGACTCAAAAAATCATGTATTTGAATTATAATGTTAAATACTGTAAATTGTCGTTTTCACTATTCACCAAAAATTCAACTATTTTAGAAAATTACAAAAAAATAACCCTAACCATTTTTCAACATGTATAATTAAAAAATGGAATCCATTTTATGAAAATAATTTTCTAAATATGATAAATTTAATATTTAAATAAAATCATCTTTTATTCGAAAAATTCTGATTTTAATATTATAATGAATTTTATTACCCCTTTGAAAAATTAATTATGGTCTCATAAAATTATATTATAATTATAATAAAAATTAATATTAATTTATGAATCCATTTTATGAAAATAAATTTCCTTTTAAATCATTATATTGATTATAAAGTTACAAATAAAACATCTACGTTTTACAAAAAAAACAACACTTAATTTATCATTTTTAAAACATTTATTTACTTATACCATGATATAAATATAGAATATTATCATTTTATATGATAACTAAATATTATTTTACATTTCCATAGGTGAGGTTACTATTCTAATGGTTATATTACTATTCTTAATGATCAGATTACTATTCTAATGGTCAGGTTACAATTCCAATGGTCATATTGATATTCCAATAGTCAAATTTATAACAGTTATGTGGGTTCCCTACTTCCTATAAATACATCTTATTCCATTAATTCTTTATTCACTTTTTTTCTTACATTTATATATACTTTCATCTTCAAAATGAATATTGTATTATTAACATTATTTTTTATTTCTACAACTTTGTTTGTGAGTGCGGTCATTCTGGTGGATCATGCATATCCAAATTATCCTTTTATTATTGTATTATTTTCTATTATTTTCTATATATTATCCCGATGTGATATTTAACATTCTTATTAGTTTATTTGATGACAAATGTATCATTATTCATTTATGTGAATAATGTTTTATTGGTTTCTCTATGTGATGTATGTGTTTTATACTACATGACATAATTATAAGAAGAGAAATTCCATTGATAAAATTATTGGGTCATTACACAAAGAAAGATACATCAAGCATATATGTTGATGACACCAGTATCCAACCTTCATGATTAGATATATCATGAAAATGAGATTATATTACACGACTTGCATTCACATATGGTTATATGTTATTGCAACAGTAACTTCTTTCTCTAGGGGAGCCTTGACGTGTTGTGAGACACTAACATTGTAATTTACGTAGTGTATCCAAATTCCAATGAGAAAGGGGCCTATAGGGTCACTCACTCCGTGTATTCAGAACCTCGGTTAAAATTAATATGAATTTAATATGTTGAATAAATATTATTTTTTTACATGATTTAACAATTATTCGTGTTTGGTTGATCGAATATATTTATTCACCAGTTATTTGATAGAATATTATATTAGTTGAGTATTAAATAAATATTTATTCATCAGGTAATTATTTATTTAATTATCTGAACATATATTTATTTACCTCTGTTATATTCACAAGGTAACAAATGTTTATTTATTTGGTTACCCAAACATTTAATAAATATTTATTAATTGATATAGTGAATATAATATTTATGTGTTTATCAATATATAGTGAAGTGACATTTATTTTTTAAAATAAATAAAAATTATTAAAAGTCTAATAAATATTAAGGAGGACTGTCAGACCGAGATTAATGATTCGGTGAGAAATGATATATAATATTATTTGAGTAAATATTAATTTATTTATTCAAGTAAATAATATTTTTTATGCACAAATTTAGCACATGCCAACTAAATAATAATATGATTATTATTTAAACATGAGGTTCTTCAAGGATTAAGAGAATAGTAAGGGATCATTTGAAATTATTTATTCTCTAATCATAGTTCTATATATGAAATTAGGTGATTTCATGCTGGTTTTCATATTAAAATTAATTATTGATATCTTTTCATTTAAATTTTGATTAATATGAATCCATGTAATTTTTTTTGAATATATTTTATATACTCATTTTACTGCTAGATCAATTTAATGTGTTGGGATACTTAATTGCTGCATGGTCTATTGGTTTGGGCCTCTAGGCTCAGCTCGGAAGGTTTTACCCATATAGTGATGGCGTTCTATCTAGATTTATCTCCCGATTGTTGATCGTCATAGATGCATGTGTGATCTTCACTGTCTGCCTATGTTGGTTTGTTCGATGTAGTTTTGGGATTTCTATTTGGCATGGATTCATGGAGGCTTCTTATTGGTTGTGTATTTTCAAGGAGAAGTGGTTGTTAGGGGAATTTATCACCCCTATACCTCATCCTTTCATCTCACTCACACCATTATCACCTTTCTTGTTTAAATCTCACTTAAAATTTGGAACCTTAGCTTTGGAAATTATGGTACTCTTGGTGGTGATTCTACATGCCTTCCATCCTTCGGCATACACTGCTGGTGTACTACTTCTAGTGGAGTTCTGATGATGATTCCCTTCTATATAGAAGATGTGTGGCCAAGTTCTTGAGTGAAGATTGACTGACATACAGATGAGTTTAGTACCACTACCTTCATAAGCACAAGATCTACAATGGATTCTGACAATATCTTGAAGAGAACAAGACTCCCAGACCCGTGCATCTGACATTGTAAGTCTTTCAACCCTGCTTCTCATTTTTGTAGATTTAGGTCTTCAAAACTTCCTTAATTGTATCTATTCCATTTATCTTATATGATGTAATATTATTATTTGAGATTTAATAACATGCATGAGTCGGATAGTGTTATTTTTATGCACATAGGTCCAAACCAAACTGAAGCATGTAAATACTTATATAGATCTTTATTTCATTCTTTCTTTGTTGCATCTTGAATGTTTAAATTTATTTGTTTGATTAAATTACTGTGAACAAAACTCCCAATCAGTCCTCTTTAGGTTTTCGAAAATTATTTCTTCCATTTCACCTTACCCCTTACAAAGTAGTATCAGAGCCTCATTGGTTCTTCTTGTATTGTCGAATCTATTTATTGGTTTCAATTTGGTTTCTGTTTTAATTTTCACACTTCAATATCATCTTAATTTGCCTCTTTTATCTCTTTATTTGTAATTAAATCCACTATAACCTCTATAATTATTTATAATTTTAAATCTAGTTGGATAATCATGTATACCCTTTGATATTGGACGATTCTTGGGGTCGTACGCTTATTTTATTTCCACAAAAACTCGGTATCTAATCATTCAGGTAAACATGTTTAGAACTATGTTTAAAATAAAGAAATTTGATGGTGAAAATGACTTAAATCTATAGAGGATAATGATGAGAGACTTGTTGGTCCAGCAAGGATTAATTGATTCCCTATTCACGCATAAGAAACCTATTTTAATTGTATCTGAAACTGAATGGATCTCCACTATTTATGAATATTTTTTCCCTAATGTTCTTGTTAAGGCACACATATCTCTACTTCTTTCTTTAGGTGGTAAAGTACTTATAGAAGTTTCTTTTGAAACTATTGATGTTGGTATATGAATTAACCTAGAGAGATTATATATGACAAATTATTTAGTCATAAATATTAATAAGAAACACTGAATTTTTACATTTAAAATGAAACATAGTATTTCAATTAAATCCCATTTAGATGAATTCAATAAGGTGATGTTATATCTAGCCAACATAAATGTAACTATTGATTATGAAGATCAAGAAATGGTACTTTTAATTTATTTAGATAATTCCTATAGCACTTAAGTAGAAAAAATGATGTATGGATGTGACTATTTAACCCTAGAAGAGGTTAAGTTTTTCATATTCTCTAAGGAACGACATTCTATAATAAGAGTAAAAGGTGTGTTAGAGAGTTTTTTCCAATGTTGTATGTCATCCAGTCTCTCCGAGGATCTGTGTTGAAACTGATGTGTCGAAAGGCCCTATGGACTACATTACCATTGATATTGAAGGTGAACTTCTCTGGCACCAGAAGGTATGTTATGAAGCCTAGACTGATTATTGTGGTCTTTGTGGTCATCTTGGTCACTTCGATTCAGTATACCGGTGAGGGTGTAGTTTCATCCAAGCACAGCCCTTGAAGGAGGGGTGGTTTTGATGATGGAAACGTGCAGTCGAGCCACTCCGGGGAGAAAAACCTTGAAACCTTAATGTAGGAGATAATTCCTCCTGCTAATTCGCATTTGAAGACCGATGCTACCAAGAATTCCCTTTGGGAGGCAGGGAAGAGAGGGGCCAACCCAACGGTTGTGGACATCTTTGGGCGCCTGAAGTGGGATCTGGGTGTCCCAAACAGGATGAAGAATGCTTCAGGGCCTAAGATGAAATGTATTCTGGGAAGCCAGAGTGCTTTAGTTATGCCTGTGTGGGAGATGGCAGCTCGGACAGGACAAGATTCAGGAGAGTCTGAAGAGGTGCGAGTCTTGGGTCCACTGGACATGAACACTTTCATTTCAAAAGCCCCATCCTCAAAGTTAGTGTACATTGGTATGTGGGATGGTATTAAGGCAAGTCTCAAAGGGATTATCTCTAATAATCGGTTTGCATTTTTGGGTAAGGGAGACAGTAATGCACCTGAAGACTGGACCGAAGTGGCGGCAGCTCAAGATGAGGCTCCTCCTATGGGGATGAAGCACCATGAAGAGGACAATGATTCTACCGCATAGTTGGTAGAGTCTAAGGAAGTGCACATTTAGGAGGATTATTTGAGGTACTTTTCCAAGAAATGAAAGGACATTATCATAGACTCAGATGGACTTATCCAACACTTCCAGAGGGCACGAAAATGTAAGGATTATTCTAATTTACCTAGATCCCCTATTACAAGGTCTTCCAGCAAAGGAAAATTTCCTCTAGCATGAGGGGACAACAACCTCAAGAGAAAGCATAAAGGCCCTGGAAAGCATGTGGAGTCGGGGACTCACAAGGAGCAACAAGCTCAAGCAGGTGAAGCATCAGTTACGGATCGGGTGCGTGCAGAAAAGGAGACTACTGGGTTAGATGTATCCTTGAGTATCAATGAACTGGTAGTGTGATGATTGGTATCTTATTATCATTTTCAATGAAGAACCCTTAGAGCAGGAGTTAGATTCCAACGTATCATAGGAGGAACTGGGCAACTACGGAAAGAAGATCTCTATGAAGGAGTTTATTCAAACCTGGGACGAGGTGGCTGATAATATCAAAGAAATTCTCCAAGAAAATCTTAATTCAAAGTCCAATGATCTACAATGGATTCTCTACAGAGGTAAGGCTTCTAAAAGATTTAAACTGTAGTTCAAAGATTCCGCCATTATTTATGAAGTTGGTTGATTGCATGTTTTTGAACCTGGATGGTTTCCCACTTTTTCCATAAAAGTGCTTTAATAAAAATATTTTATGTTGTTGTTGTAGAAAGAGTATAAGGAGATATAATCTTAGAGAATAATAAGCGGTGTAAAGTATAGGGAATAGGTTCTGTTTTTATAGAAGATGATGACCAATCCATCATCACTCTGCTTGCTGTTAGGTGGGTTCCCAGCCTCCTAGGAACCTGATTTTCTTAGAAATTCTAGATCAAAAGGGACATACCTTTACGTATAAATTAGGTATCCTAAAGGTCTCTAGTGGGTCTAGAAATATCAAAAAGGGTTCTCTAATTAATGGGTAGTATGTATTGAATGGAAAAATCCATTCAAGGCAATTGGGTAGTGTGTATACCACTAATACGAACAATACTCTATTATGGCATAGGAGATTGGGTCTTGTAAGCTACAAGGGTATAGAAGAACTCAACAAGAAAGGGATACTGATTGACATCGCACATAGAAACCTTCTATTTTTTGAAGATTGTGTGATGGGGAAGGCTAAGTGGGTTGCCTTTAATAGGACTAACTTCAAAGCTACCTTCCCTTTAGAATACATACGTTCTGACATATGGCAACCAGTTAGGACTACCTCCCATGGTGGAGGTTCTTACTTTGTGACCTTTATAGATGAATTCTCAAGAAAGGTGTGTATTTACATACTAACAAACAACTCTAATGTTTTTTATACCTTTAAAACCTGGAAAATCCTAATTAAAAATCAGGTTGGGAAAAAGATTAAAACAATGAGAAAAAATAATGGATTATAATACCTATCAACTAAATGTATTAAGATCTATGAATATATAGGTATTTCAAGACACCAAAATGTTAGGGAAACCCCCAAAAAATGGTCTTGTCGACCATTTTAGAGAGAGTTCAAAGCATGCTTTCATGCTCAAGTCCCCCTAAATATTTCTGGGTAGAGGCTATCACTATGTCATTTTACCTCATAAACAAGTTCCCATTCAGTGCTAATCGTTTTAAAACCCCGAAAGAACTTTGTAATGGAAAACCACCCTCTTATAATTACCTAGGAGTCTTTAGCAGCACTACTTATTCTCATGTTAAAACTGATAAGCTCGAGCGTCAAGCTCTTAAATGTATCTTTGTGGGATATTCCGAGGGTGTTATAAACTTTGGGATGATAAATTCGGGTACAAAAAATCATTATTATTAGAGATGTGGTGTTATAAGTCATGTTCTTCCAAATCCAAATCTGTCACACCTGATAGTAGTGATCCAACCATAGATGAGGCTAAAGATATAGAGCCTCCAACTTAGTTTGAGGCTGTTGTCTAGACTCATCCACTTGATCTTTAGCCTGTGACTGAAGCTGATTCAATCTCCATTTTTGATTCGGATTCATAATATGAACCTCCTACCAATAATATATATTATCAGTCAACCCTAGATAGATTTAGGAGGGTCCCTAGACCTCCTACTCAGTTTAGACAATATGATATGGCTTCTTATGCCTTTTATGTTTCCTAGGATCATGTTGATGATGATACTCGGACCTATAAGCAAACCCTTAATGACAAAAATTCAAAATAATTGATCTTTTCCATGGATGAAGAAATTATTTCCTTAAGAAAAAAACCACACTTGGTTTATCATAGATAAACCACCCAATACTAAAGTAATTGGATGTAAGTGTATTTATAAAAGAAAGAAAGATAACACTCATGAAAATAAAATTAAATTCAAAGAAAGATCAGTTATAAAGAGATTCATTCAAAGAGAAGTAATATATTATTCTGAAATTTTTTCTCTAGTTGTTAAACATTCTTCAATAAGGTTGTTTCTTTCTTTTCCTACTTATAGTGACCTTTATATTGAATGACTTGGTGTGAAAATTTTCTTCCTTTATGGAGACCTTAATGAGATTACAGTTCATTAGAGATGTTATATAATCTCAAACCGTGTGAATCAATAAGATACACATTGATGATAACCTGACTGATAGTTTGACTAAAGACATGGTATTGTCTAAATTCAAATATTGTTTAGATATAATGAATTTGTTTCCCATTTTATAAACCTTAGGTGTAAGAACCAATACCATAGATTCGGCTTTACGAAGCACCACCCTATAACAGCGATAAAAAAAGTCACTAATAGTGCAGTTAAAAGTGCATTTTATCAGTGTTTTTTAGCACTAATAAAGGTACCTCCTTTATCAGCGTTTTTTTAGCGTTGTTAAAAGTGCCCTCTTTATCAGCACTTTTGTAGTAGCGCTGATAAAGGGGAGGTCGTTATCAATGCTTTTTTTAGCTCTCATAAAGGGTAAATTTCATAAAAAAAATTATAAATCATTAAAAATGATATATTGACATAATAATATATTTATATTGATATGTATAAAATATATTTTATTAAATATGATTTATATAAGGCTAAATACGCATTTACACATAATATATGAGATATTTAGTGAAAAATGAATTATAAAATAATTTAAAAATTAACATTAATTAAAAAATTTCTAATTATTATCGATTAATAGTCATTTAATAACAATTTGGAAATAAAAAAAATCAAAAAATCAACAAAAGATCTAAAATAAGTTGAAAACATAATTCGAACTTCAAACGACCATAACTTTTGATCCTGGTGTCTGTTTGAGTTTTACCACGTATCAAATCGAAGCTCTCAAAAAGATCTACATCTTGATGACCTAAGGAAAGCCTAGTGACATTTTTTGAGGCCAAAAAAGGCGCAGAAGACCTCCAAAACTGAGTTTTTAGTCGGGGTATCCTAATTTTTTAACATTCGATGGAATTTCAACCTTCTATAAAGGGGTCTTCTTATCTTTTTTTGGTAGAGACTCAATTTATTTTCAAGGCTTACACTCATAAGGAAATTATGACGTTCAAATTTTTTTATTTTTCATAATGTGATTTTATTTATAATTAAGTATATATACATATTTACATATTCGTATATAAAAGGTTGGGACAACCGCAAGTGTGGTGCACAACGCTACAGAGAAAATGCAGTAAACATGATGGCCCAGGACTTGACCCCGCGACCCCCCCCCCCCAAGCCTTTACGACCCCACCATCAATGGTGGGCATATTCGTATATATTTAAACATAAAAATATAATTTTATAAATAAATATGTAAACATGTTTACATATAAAAATATCTTTAGAAATATATAAAGCATATCTAAATAAAAAATAATATCCATTTTATTTAAAATCAAAATATATGAATATTTATATACCTATATAATATGTGTGTGTGTGTGTGTGTGTGTATTTGTGTGTGTCTGTATTAACAAACTGATATATATTATCCATATAATCTAATATATGTAAATAAATAAAAATATTTATAATTATATTTATAGATACACATATAATATATATGTGTGTGTGTGTGTGTGTGTGTGTGTGTGTGTATGTTGTATATATGTATGCATTTATTTATTTATTTATAAACACACAAAAACATATTTTATAAAGGTATTTAAAAAATGATCATATAAATATATATTAATATACGAATAAATATATGGAAAAAATATAACTAGATATATATATATATATATATATATATATATATATATATATATCATAAAATGGAGAACAAAGCAACATGTGGGGTGGTAAGGGTCCAGGTGCACAAGAGAGAGATCTTAGGTTCGAATCCAAAGGAAGACACGGGTGTGCAGGTGGGTGAAGGGTGGCGCACGAAGCGCTGTTAAAGGTGGGGGGCTAGCCTTATTAAAGGGGGCTTTGAGTGCTGATAGAAGTGGTGGTCTGCACCTCCGATTTTTTTAAAAAAAATTACAATTTTTTTTAAGTTGACTTTTATCAGCACTTTATTTTAGCGCTGATAAAAGACCCCTTTCATCAACGCTTTTTTTAGCACTGATAAAATAGGTCTTTATCAGCGCTTTTGTTAGCGCTGATAAAAGGGACTCCCTTTTAACATTGCTTAGATCAACAACACTTTTTTAATGTTGTTGGTGACTTTCTAGCGATGTTAAAATTCGTTTCGTTATCACTAATTTCGATTGAAAATGGTGGATATTTGTGAAATTAGGTGTTTTCATGTTTGTTATCATATTGAAATTACCTGTTGGTATTTTTTCATTTAAAATTTGATTAATATGCATGCGTGCAATTTTGTTTTGAATATATTTTACATGCTCAATTTTACTGCTGGGTCAATTTAATGCGATGGGTTGCTTAATTGTCGCACGGGCCATTGGTTTGGGCCTCCACGCTCAACCCCTGGGGGTTTACCCGTGTAATGTCGGCGATCTGTGCGGCTATATCTCCTGGTCGTTGATCGCTGCTGCCGCCCGTGTAATCCTTGTCATTTACCTATTTTGGTTTGTTCGATGCGGTGCTGGGCTTTCTGTTTGGTGTGGATTCTTAGCGGCTTCTGGTTGGCAGTGCAGTTTCGAGGAGTAGTGGGTGTCTGGGCAATTGATCACCCCTGCACCCTGTTCTTTCATCTCACTCGCACTATTATCACCCTTCTGGTTTTGCTTTCTCATCGACTCTGGAACGTTAGCTTCGACGATTTTAGTTATTTCGGTGGTGATTCTTCGTGCTTGTCATCCTTCGGCGCACATTGCTAGTGTACTGCTCCTGGTGGAGTTTCGATGACGACATCTTTCAATCTAGAAGATGCGTGGCCGAGTACCCGAGTGAAGATTGACCAACTTCCAGACCTGGTGAGTACCACTGTCTCTGTGAGCACAAGATTTATAACAGCTTCCGATGACAACTTGAAGAGAACAGGATTGATGAACCCGCTCGTCTGAAATTTTTGACCCTGGTTCTCATTTTTGTAGCTTTAGTTCTTCAAATCTTCCTTCGTTGTCTTTGTTTCTTTAGCTTGTATGTTGTAACCTCCTTCTTTGAGCATTAATAAAATGCATGAGTCGGGTGGTATTCTTGCGGTGCACGTAAGTCCAAACTGGACCAAAGTACGTAAATCCTTGTGTCGATCTTTACTGCTTTCTTTCTTTGTTGCATCTTGAATGTTTAGTTTTATTTGTTTGATTTGATTAGTGTGAACAAAATACCCAACTGGTCCTCTTTGGGTTTGTGCAAATTTCTAATGCCAGTTCACTTTACCCCTCACATTATAAATACTCAATTATATTATTCTCTAAGGCCAAGTCTAGCCATCGTTGTACCCAATGATTTTTAAAGAGAATTCTCTCAATCCCTAGAGATTTCTTCTCCTAAAAGTCTTTCAAGAATAGAAAGCGATTCCCCATCATTACCCTCTTGAGTGTAGAGAAAGCTAGTGTAATTTCTTCTCGCCTCGAAGCATTTTATTGCAAACGACAATCAATGCAAGCACTAAAATCATATGTGCTAGCACTCAGAAAATTATACGATGATGATTGGAGGTTTGTGGAACACATGTGAGTCATTGCTAGATGGAATCCATCCTTGATTCATTTAACGCAATGACGGTACGAGGTCGCAACTGAATCATCAATGAAAAAAGAATTCCAACTAAAGGTAATTGTTCTTCTTGAATCAAATTAATTATATATTATACGTGATGATCTGGATTCCAAGATTGGTGTTTTATTTTGGTTCCAAGGAGAAATTTGAATGAGTTATCAAAAACCATTCTTGGGTATGGGTTCAACCGCTTCTACTGTATTCTCGAACCTTAAGGTTTTTCTATAATATCATTGTAATTTTGATCATTTACTTAGATTTTGTACGTTTTGATTCATATTAGAATTATCTAAGATGATAATCCGGTACAAAGGTTGAAAGGGGCCCTCCATGGGTCTAAATTGCTTGCGTGACTTCGTGGAGCAATTTGTGCTTAAAAACCTGAATATCTAATAGAATTTTATAATTTGAGATTCAAAATAAAAAACAAGAACTTTGTTTGATTTTTGAATTTGGTTTTTTTTTTCGCTTCTAACAAGATCGAATATGTTTTGATTAATCCGGTAAATGATCGGTGGGCCTGATTCCAGCGCAACCCACGATCAATCATCATTGTTTTTACGTAAAGGTAGTCCATCGCCACCCGTGGACCAGCAGCAGGGCCAGCGCAGCCGACTTCCAGATGATGGATCTCGGAATTCCGCGTGGCCCTCGCCGGAACAGCCCTTCCACGAACGGCCATAAGCACGTCACCGCCCACAGGCTGCAGCCCACCTCCCCGACGCCTGCCCCGCCCTCGCCACCGCTCGGCGGAGGCCGGAGCCCCAGCGCCGCCGTGCCCAGCGCCGTCAGATGCACCAGCGTCAGGGCGGTGGCCGGCACGAACACCGCCGAATCGTAGAAGCTCATGCCGCCCGAGGGAGCGGCCTCCTCCTGCCCCTTCTGGGTGATCTCAAACACCGGCTCCGACACCCCCAGAAGCTTCATCCCCACCGAAAGCACGCCGAACAACTTTGCCGTCGCCGAAATCGTCAGATCCATCCGGCGGAAGAACCACCATGTGCGAGCCGAGGCCCCGCACTGAAGAAACTCCCACAGCTTGAAAGCGTTGTGCGCCAGGATGAAAGCCAGAGGTAAACATAACGCCGGACCCTGCAGCTAGAAAATCAGGATCGGGTGGATAGATCCCGGAGCAGTGTAGTGCATATATATATATATATATATATATATATAGTTTTACCTTCGACAAAAAGGAGGTGTTGGTGATGATACAGTAAGCGGGCAGTATCACCACGTAACACAGATCCCTGATGCAGCTGACACCCAACTGGAGGAGCCACAAGTAGACGAGAAATCCGCGGAATCGAAGCCTCCCGGCGAGGGTCGCCGGCAGGAGGCCGTGAATCTCCAGCAGATTTTCCAACAACCCGGTGGCCCATCGCCTCTGTTGGGCCATCACAGCAGGCGTCTCTAACGGCGCACACCCGAGGAACGCCGGCGGGTCGGGCGCGCAGAGGACGGATCTCCACCCCCTTGAATGAATCGTCATTCCCGTTCGCATATCCTCCACCATGGACCCATACATCCAACCCACCATTTTCCCCCATTCGGTGTTATGCTCGTAAGTACACCCAGCGACCACACATGCAACATCCATCTGAGCTGAAAAACCAGATGTCGACGAGCCTGGTGCCCCGTATAACGTCTCTGTAACTGACTCGACGAGGGCCTCTGAATCTCCAAATCTCTTTCGCAGTTCCATTTCTGCTAAAATAAATACTAATGAGAGTAAAAATAAGAAAGCTCGAGCTGCGATGGATTTCAACACCATGCATTACCATTCAATGAACTCGTGGTCCCTCCGTCTGCGTCGATGCCCCTCGGGTATGCCCCGTAGATGACCTTTCGTCTGTGGAAGCAACCCGTCCCCATGTAGTACAACACTCCCTGACCTGCAATTCCCAACAACGAACCTGCGGGTTGTGCGCGTACATGTCGCAATCTACGTTGAGCATGAATGGCGCGTTGGTCAGCACACCCGATACCCTCGCCTGCCCGGCAACCCCGACCAGGGATTGAGTCAACGTCAATGATAATCCCAACATTTTTCGTAATTTTGCAGAGAAAAGATATGCGCGTGTGGATACCAGAGCATTCAGGGCACCAGCCTTGTGATGGTGGGAATATTTGGGATGCTTTTCTCGGGCAACGTACACTAGATGTGGCAAGGCATCCCCGAGGCCATCCTTGTTTTCCCATATAACCTGCAAGCGGGATTCAATTTCTCTAAACAAATAAAAAATACCCATCCAAGCTGTTAATTGCGGTAAAATCGAAGGTAATAATACCTTAACCATGCTGCCATGATTGTTAACCTGCACGTCAGAGAAGGCCTCGAGTTCTTGCATAGAACTCAGGAGCCCGGGTTTGTCGGCTGCATCGTTGTTCCTCCGGACGAGTTTCTCATATTCAACCTGCCAAAAGAAGAATCCATGAAAAGTGAGACGCCAATTTACTTTTCAATCACTGCATAGAGACAGTTAGATCGATATATATATACCTTCATCCTGCAGCTGGAACTCCGTCGCCCCGTCGGCGCCCAAATGGGTCTCGCCGTTTTCTGGTGCGAAGTACCTGAAAGGAGCTCTGATGGGGACCCCGTGGGCCTTGCAGAAGGGCACCAATGATCTCGCGAACTTGAGGGCCTCGACGAGGGAGAAGAGGGTGAGGGGCGAGGCGGCGTCGTCGGAGACGTAGCAGGCGAGCTTGTGGGCGGGATAATCCACCGCCAGCAGCGACAGCACGGTGTTGACGGTGATGATGGGCGACTCCAGAATGGGGTTCGTCGTCGTCACCAACATGTCCACCGCCGGAAGCTCCTTAGCACTGCACATCAATCGACTAATTATATATATATATAGAGGCATCAAAGTCTCTCAAACAACACACACGCGCGCACAATGGAGGGGAAAAGAGTGTTGGAAATTGCAAACCAAAATTAAAAGCTGTCCGTTGAGTTCCGGATCTTCCCCATGCAACCCCTATTTTCTATGTGCCTCTTCATTTATCCATGCATTTGTTTAATTCCAAGAAAGCATTAATTATTGCCTTGTTTTTTGTTCCTTTTATTAAATGCATGGGCTGTCCATTTTTAGTGTATTTTTCATACCCTATAAATATGGGTGCATATGTAATCCGTTGGAAGAGTTGTGTGCAATACAAAAAGGTTGCTTCTTTGTGTGAAGTTTTTCTCCTCCGCTTCTTTTTTTCTCCCGTGAATTATTTGTCTCGGCTTTGTAAAGCCATCTCCTACCAACAAACTGGTATCAGAGGCGGTTCGAAGGCATCCTCCAAATTCCAAAGATGGCCACCGCGATCCAGCCGCAAGTTCCGACCTTGTCTAAGGACAACTATGAGAGGTGGTGCATTCAAATGAAGGCATTGTTCGGGTCACAAGAATTATGGGAGATCATCACCGACGGGTATGTAGTACCCACTGCGGAGGAAGAAGCGGCCTTCACGAATGAAGAAAAGACGACCGTCAAAAATCAAAGGAAGAAAGACAACAAGGCGTTGTTCCTTCTCTATCAAGGGTTGGATGAATCGACGTTCGAAAAAATTGCCGAAGCAACATCGAGCAAGCAAGCTTGGGATACACTTGCCACCATTTTTAAAGGAGTTGATCGTGTGAAGCGGGTCCGTCTTCAAACATTACGAGCGGAGTTCGAAGCGGCGCGAATGAAGGAAGGTGAGAGTATCTCGGATTACTTCTCACGCTTAATTCTCATTATTAACAATTTGAAAAGAAATGGTGAAAAAATAGAGGATATTCGAGTTATTGAGAAAGCACTTCGATCGCTCACAACCAAGTTCGAGCATGTGGTTGTGGCAATCGAAGAATCGAAAGATTTGGAAAAATTATCTATTGAAGAGTTGATGGGGTCGTTGCAAGTACATGAGCAGCGAATGCAGAAAAATGCGGGTTCAACAATAGAGCATGCCTTAGAGTCCAAGCTGACTCTGCAAGAACCCAAGAATGGCCAAACACAACGAGGCGGTTATCGTGCAAGAGGTAGAGGACGTGGATACCATCCAATCTATCAGCAAAAGCAACAACACTTCAGTAGCTTCCGTGGAAGAGGATACGGTGGAGGCCGATTCACGCGTGGTCGTGAAAATGCAAAAAATATTCAATGCCATAACTGTAAAAAATTCGGCCACTATGCCTCTGATTGTTGGAGCAAGGTGAATCATGATGAACGATCCAACTATGCCGAAGCATCACGCCATGAAGAAGAAGGTACGACACTCCTCCTCGCACAAGAAAAAGCATCTGAACACCCCGATGTATGGTATCTTGACACGGGTGCGAGCAACCACATGAGTGGTAACAAAGAACTTTTTGAAGAACTTACTGAAGAAGTTCGTGGCGACGTGACCTTCGGCGACTCATCAAAGGTACCAGTGATTGGCAAAGGTAAAATCAAAATCTATCTGAAGAATGGTGAGTCGAATTACATTTCCAATGTGTATTACGTACCAAGTATGAAAAACAACATCATAAGTCTCGGCCAACTCCTTGAAAAGGGGTATGTTATACACTTAGAGAATTCTTCTTTGTCAGTAAGAGATGCTCACAGGAGGTTGATTGCTCAAGTCCAAATGGCGAAGAATCGCATGTTTCCACTGCACATCAAAACAAAGGCCGAGGAGTGCCTATTTGGGCTCATGAAGAATGATTCGTGGAGATGGCATCTGCGTTTTGGGCATCTCCATTTTAGCGGGCTTAAACTTCTATCCTCAAGAATGGTGCGTGGTTTGCCGACGATTGAATCAACAAATCATGTGTGTGAGGCATGTACACTCGGCAAACAACAAAGGAACTCCTTCCCAAGTGGAGTGTCCAGAAGAGCAACAGAACCACTTCAGTTGGTTCACACCGACATCTGCGGACCACTTGAAACACCCTCACTTGGAGGTAATAGGTACTTCATTACCCTTATTGATGATTTCAGTAGAAGACTCTGGGTGTATTGCATCAAGGAGAAATCTTCCGCCTTTTCTATCTTTAAAATTTTCAAAGCTCGTGTTGAAGCTGAGAGTGGTCACAAAATCAAAGTGCTGAGATCTGATAGAGGTGGAGAATACACCTCAAATGCATTTCAAGAATTTTGCAGGGAGCATGGCATCAAGCAGCAATACACTGCTGCTTACACCCCACAGCAGAACGGCATTGCAGAAAGGAAGAACCGTACCATCCTCGACATGACGAGGACCATGCTGAAGGAGAAAGGGCTGCCAAAGAGTTTTTGGGCAGAGGCTGTGGCGTGTACTGCCTACTTGCTCAATCGGTGTCCAACGAAGAGTGTCAAGAACTTTACACCACAAGAGGCGTGGAGCGGCTACAAACCGAGCGTGGCGCACCTAAGAATCTTCGGGTGTGTCGCCTATGCTCAAGTTCCAGAAGCAAGAAGAAGGAAGCTGGATGATCGTGGCGAAAAATGCATTTTCATCGGCTATTGTGAAGCCTCTAAAGCCTACAAGCTTTACAATCCACTAACCAATAAATTAGTGGTTAGTAGAGATGTGGTCTTTAGTGAGGAAGAAGCGTGGAAATGGGATGATGAAGAACCAAACAAGGATGTTGTAGTCGAAACTGAAGATTTTGAAGAAAGACATGATCATCAGGAGCAGACGCCCACAACACCTTCCTCGGGTGCATCATCAGTTGGAAGAAGTCCAGGAGTACATTTCCTCACTCCTCAAAGCACTCCATCAAATCAAAATTTGGCCAGCTCATCCTCGCCTATGGCTCCTATGAAGATGAAAAATTTGAGTGACATTTATGAGCAGACTGAAGAGGTAAATCTTTTTTGCTTGTATGCAGATCATGAGCCTTTGACCTTTCAGGAAGCCATGAGGGAAGAAAGCTGGAGAATGGCTATGGAAGAAGAAATTCGTGCCATAGAGAGAAATGACACGTGGGAGTTGACTACACTCCCAAAAAGACAGAAGAGCATTAGTGTCAAATGGGTGTACAAAATAAAGAGAAATGTTGATGGCGAGATCGATCGATACAAGGCAAGGCTTGTAGCAAAGGGGTACAAACAGAAATACGGGGTGGACTACGAAGAAGTCTTTGCTCCTGTTGCTCGCCTTGACACTGTAAGAATGATTATATCCCTTGCTGTCCATCACAGTTGGATGATCTACCAACTGGATGTGAAGTCTGCGTTCTTAAATGGATTTTTGGAAGAAGAGGTCTATGTTGACCAGCCTGAAGGCTTTGTCATGCAAGGGGAGGAAGACAAAGTGTATCGATTAAATAAAGCACTTTATGGGTTGAAGCAGGCTCCTCGCGCATGGAATGCACGCATTGACAGTTATCTCCGAGAGAATGGCTTCGCCCAATGTCCATATGAGCATGCGGTTTACATCAAGCAGAATGATCGTGGCGATATTCTTATTGCATGCTTGTATGTTGATGATTTGTTGTTTACAGGGAATTGTCGACCAATGTTCGATGATTTCAAGGAGGCCATGTTCAAAGAGTTCGAGATGACCGATGGGGGTCTCATGTCCTTCTTTCTGGGCATAGAAGTGAAGCAACAACATGGCGGCATTTATATATCTCAGAAGAGATATGCCAAGGAGTTGCTTGAAAAATTCAAGATGGCCGATTGTAATGCTGTAAACACACCGGTTGCAACGAGCTTGAAACTGACAAAAGATGGAGAAGGAAGAAGCGTTGACTCGACTCTGTTCAAGAGTCTGATTGGAAGCCTGAGATATCTCACAATCACAAGGCCAGATATTGTCTATTGTGTTGGACTTCTAAGCAGGTATATGGAGACACCGAAGGAGTCACACTGGCTAGCTGCAAAACGTATCCTCAGGTACATTAAAGGAACAATAGATTTTGGTCTCTTTTATCCATACAACGAAGAAGCAGAGCTGTATGGATACTCAGACAGTGATTGGGGAGGTGACCAAGATGAAAGAAAAAGCACTACTGGGTACGTATTTTTTCTTGGATCGACTGCTTTTACATGGAATTCAAGAAAGCAAAGTGTGGTTGCTTTATCCACATGTGAAGCAGAGTATGTGGCAGCATCCTCTACTGTTTGTGAGGGAATATGGCTGAGAAATTTTTTGAAGGAAATGAAGCATCCACAGGATGGATCTACGGTGATATATGTGGATAACAAGTCGGCTATTGAACTAGCCAAAAATCCGGTGCAGCATGGGAGAAGCAAACACATTGATACTCGTTTTCATTTCCTCAGGGATCATGTGAAACAAAAAACTATTAAATTGGAATATTGCCATACTACGGAACAGGTGGCAGATATTTTCACAAAGGCACTACCAACAGATGTATTCAAACGGCTTAGAATGATGCTCGGAATGAAGTCAGTTTTGGTTTGAAGGGGAGTGTTGGAAATTGCAAACCAAAATTAAAAGCTGTCCGTTGAGTTCCGGATCTTCCCCATGAAACCCCTATTTTCTATGTGCCTCTTCATTTATCCATGCATTTGTTTAATTCCAAGAAAGCATTAATTATTGCCTTGTTTTTTGTTCCTTTTATTAAATGCATGGGCTGTCCATTTTTAGTGTATTTTTCATACCCTATAAATATGGGTGCATATGTAATCCGTTGGAAGAGTTGTGTGCAATACAAAAAGGTTGCTTCTTTGTGTGAAGTTTTTCTCCTCCGCTTCTTTTTTTCTCCCGTGAATTATTTGTCTCGGCTTTGTAAAGTCATCTCCTACCAACAAAGAGGGTACCTTGAGGAAAGGTTTTGTGGGTGGTTTATGTACTCCACAGGGTTCCACTTAACATTGATGGAGAGGAGGAAGTGGAAGGTGTACCATGTTTCCAAGAGGAAGGCGAGCGCCCAGGGGGTGCCGTGCTGGTTCAGTGAGAGCAGTCTGAGGAGGGGGAGGGGGAGGAGGAGGAGCAGGATTGCCAGTTCGATGGCTCTCTGCGTGTTGTTCCGGGGAACCACCCTCTGGGAGAGGCCCGGGAAGGGCTGGGTAGGTGTGATGGGAGGTCGAGTTATGAGAGGTCAGCCCCCATATCTGGTGAAATTTTACTTTCGGTCTTCCACGCATGTGCGCATGAATTGCTGGTAGCCATCCCATTCATAGTGATAAGATAAAGAGAGTTTATATATATATGTGTGTGATTTGGTGAAATTTTTTTAATTAAATAAAACTATGTCAAAAATGTTTTGAAAAATATGTGCCAAAGACGGCCAGTCCCCTAACGCCTTTGCCTAAATAAAAAAAAGTTAAATTAAATATATAATGTTGTATTTTTGAAAAAAAATGTTTTTTTTTGTTTTGTTTATATATATAACAAAAATTTTCAACATAATTTATTTGTTATTTAATATCTACCATTACTTTCATTAAAACAGTCTGTAATTCTGACAAAAACCATCATCCAGGCCTCCTTTTTATAAGAGGGTCTATTTTGGAAATCATTCTGCATTTCTGATGTGAGATTCAGGTTCTCCATTCCTACATAAAACATTCTACATTTTTCAATGTGGGATTCAAGTTCTCCATTTTCTGCACAGAATTAAAAATATATTATTATTAATCATTTTTAATCAATTAATAATAAATATTAGTTACTAATAAATAATAATTAACTATTAATGCTTACTACTAAATATTAATGATTTAATAATTTATATTAATAATATTTTAAATAATATAAATTAATACTATTAAATAGTATTTAATAATATTATTAAATAACCAATTAATTTCTAAATAGTTAACAATAAACAATCCGTTTTAATTAATTAGTTAATTAAATAATATATAATTAATAAAAAATAACATTAATAATAACTAAATAATAAATATATAATATATAATGTATAATAATGATAATTATTAATTAGTAACTAATGAATAGTTTTAAATATTTCTTAGTAATTAATTTTATTAAATATTAAATCATATTATTTAATTAATATTTTTTAGAAATTAAAATTTATTAGTAATCAACATTAGTTGGTAATTAATATTTATAATAAATTAATGTTATTAAATATTAAATCATATTATTTAATTAATATTATTAGAAATTAATATTTATTAGTAATTAATATTTATTAGCAACAATTAGTTAATTAATTAATACTGATATAATAATAATTAATTCACAATAAGTAATTTAATAATTTAATCATTATTACTAATATTTAGTAACTAAATAATAACTTTAAATATTTATTAGTAAATGGATAACAATAATTATTAATATTTATTAATAAATTAATAATTAATTAGTTAATTAGTAAGTACGATTTTTAATAAGTAATTAAATATTGGTTAATTACTAATTAATTAATAACTATTAATTATATTATTATTTATTAGTAATTGTTTAATAAACAATTATTGATATTTATTTATTAATTAATAGTTAATTAGTTAACTAGTAATTACTAATATTAACAAATATTTAAATATTGCTTAATTACTAAGTAAATAATAACTATTAACTATAAATAATTTATTAATATTTATTAGTAATTAATAGTATTAATTAATATTGTTTAAAATATTATTAATATAAATCAGTAAATTATTAATATTTAGTAGTAAACATTAATAGTTAATTATTATTTATTAATAACTTATATTTATTATTAATTGATTAAAAATGATTAATAATAATACATTATTAATTCTTGGCAAGAAAGGAAGAACTTGAATCTCACATAAGAAATGAAAAAAAATATCTACAGGAAGAGAGAACCTGAATCTCACATCAAAAATGCAAAACGATTTACAGGGCAGACCCTCTTATAAAAGGGAGTCTTGGGTGATGGTTTATATTAGAATTACAGACTACTTTAATGACAATAATGATGACTAATTTTATTTGGAATTTATTTCACTGGTTTTATTTTCTCCCCCTCATTGATGAGTCAACGCGGTTTGACCTCGTTAAGGCTGACGCGTGTTTTAATTACGTTGTAAATTCATCCTGTTTTTTGTGTCTATATAAAGCAATAAAAACCTCTCCAGAAAAGCATCCCAATTGGTGGTGCATAAAACATCATTTGTGTTCAAGTATTTTCCTTCAATCTTCTTTCCATTCTCGCTTGTGTTTTCGTGTTGATCAGTCGGGCATTTCCAACATTTGGTATCAAAGGAAGGTTGACTTCATCAACAATGCCGAACTCCGAGCCCTCATCGCCCCGACTCTCCCAGACATCATCGGCACGTTCCAGACCCCCCGTTGACAGCAGTAGCGGCCCTCTGGTGGTACATCGAGTGGTGAAGGAGATCGGGGGATCGACGACGTATCTGATCCTCACGAAGACAAACTACAGTGACTGGTCCTTGATGATGAAGGTCATGCTTCAAGCACGCGGTCTTTGGGATGCCGTCGACACTGGCGGTGCGGAACTCCAGGAAGATCGGATGGCGCTAGAGGCCATCCTCCGCACTGTCCCGCCGGAGATGATCTCCATACTCGCCGTCAAGGCAACTGCCAAGGAAGCATGAGACACCGTGAAGACCATGCGCATCGGCATTGATCGCATTCGCAAAGCCAATGCCCAAAAGCTCCGCAAGGAGTACGAAGGGATTGTTTTTCACAACGGTGAATCAGTGGACGACTTCGCAATGCGGCTCATCGGGTTGGTCAACCAACTCACGATCCTCGGCGATCCGGAGCCTCAAGTCAAGGTCGTTGAGAAGTACCTGCGCGTCGTCCCCTCCAGGTTCTCCCAAATTGCACTTTCAATTGAGACGCTTCTCGATATCTCTACGCTCTCTATGGAGGACGTAACATGGAGACTCAAAGCGGCGGAAGACCGTTTTGACCCGACACCCACTACCGACTATGGAGGGAATTTGCTCCTTACCGAGGAGGAGTGAGATGCATGGATGAAGGAGCGGAAAGCGAGGGATGGACCCCTCAACGACTCCAAGACTGGAAACTGGCATCGCCGACAACCATGAAGGGATGATAGGGGATCCAATGACGGTCATGACGCCTCAAGAGATCAATGTCTCTATTGCGGAAAAATGGGTCATTGGGCCAAAGATTGTCGCAGCAGGATGAGACATGCTAAGGCTCTTCTAACCCATGGTGACGACGACGAGCCGACACTCCTTATGGTAAGGGCATGCACTGCGATGCCCGATACACCACCACCACAATCTGCCACTTCGAATTCCCCACTGCCACATTGCAGTTCTCTCCGAGTGGTCGAGTCGAAGGTCTTTGCACAACATGCTCAAAGGGAGGCGTGCGACGACGACCTGTGGTACCTCGACACTGGTGCCACAAACCACATGACTGGTTCCCGCACTGCCTTCTCTGATCTTGACTCTGGGATCCGCGACACCGTGAAGTTTGGTGACAGATCTGTCATCAATATCGAGGGGTGCGGGACGATCTTATTCACTTATAAAACCGGTGAGCACCACGCACTCATGAGGGTGTACTTCATCCCAAGCCTCACCGCCAACATCACCAGCATCGGACAACTCGATGAAAATGGTTGTCAGGTACTGATCGAGGGAGGCATCATGAAGATTTGGGACAAGCAACGACGCTTGCTGGCTAGGGAGCAGCGCTTCCCCGATCGGCTGTACAAGCTAAGACTCAACATTGCACAACCTACATGTTTGTCAACAAGGGGCTCAGAGTTGGCATGACGATGGCATGAGAGGTACGGCCACCTAAACTCTCATTCTCTGCCCAAGATCTCTCAACACGATATAGTGCGAGGGCTTCCGCGGATTGATCAAATAGATCAAGTCTACGACAACTGTCTCACTAGGAAGCAACAACAAACGTCTTTCCCCTGAGCAAGTGAAGCATCGTGCAGAACAAGTCCTCGATCTTGTCCACGATGATCTTTGCAGGCCGATCACGCCAACAACGCCAAGCGGAAACCGCTACTTTATGCTACTCGTGGATGACATGAGCCGCTACATGTGGCTCAATCTTCTTGCAAGCAAAGACGAGGCTCCAGCGGCAATCAGACGCTTTCAAGCCATCGTGGAGGTGGAGACAGAGCGCAAGCTGAAGGTTCTCCGCACTAATAGCGGTGACGATTTTACTTCAGTAGAATTCGGTGAATACTGTACTGAGCGTGGCGTACAACGACAACTCAAGGTTCCCTTTTCACAACAGCAGGATGAGGTCATTGAACAAAAGAACCAAACCGTGGTGTCTATGGATCAAAGCATGCTGAAGGCTAAGGGTCTTCCAAGGATGTTCTGGGGTGAGGGTGTCTCCACCGCCATCTTCATCCTTAATCGAGCGTCGACTCACAACCTTGACGGAATGACACCGTATGAGGCATGGCATGGAAAACGACCGGTGGTGCACTTTCTTCGCACCTTTGGCTTCATCGCGCATGTTAAGAACGCGAAGCCTCACCTGAAGAAGCTGGATGATCGGAGTACGCCAATGATCTTCATCGGGTACGAGTTCGGGTCCAAGGCATATCGCGTGTATGACCCTATCAGCAAGCGCGTGCATGTAACGCGCGATGTCACCTTCGACGAGGCAAAACAGTGGGATTGGAGTGCTCATGGTGAATAAGATGTGTTGAGTAGTGAGGATCCATTCACCGTCGAACACACAAAGGCATGTAGACCAAGGAATGCGGAGGCCGACAACACTGTTGGAGACCATAGCTCATCACTCAAACCCATTAGTGTGAACTCAGCAGAAGGTGCAACACCGGATGTGGTTAAGGTGATACCTGTGTCATCAACCACAGTGGAGTTCGCTTCACCGCCATCCAATATGGCAGAATCACTTGACGTTGATCACGACGACGCCCCGCTTCGATTTCGCACCATCGGCAACATTATCGGTCTGACAACACCGCCTGGGTTTGCACGACACAAGCTCGACCCTGGTGAGTTACACTTCATTACGGCCGACGAGCCAAGCCCGTCGACCTGCATGCCACATTCATTGCTGAGAAGCCGACAACGAGCAAGGAGAAGGTTTCAAGGGAGGAATATCAGCCTGCAGACATTCTCACGAAGTCACTTGGGCGCGCCAGGTTCAGAAGTTGCGTGTGAAGATCAGCGTCGTTGAGATCCAGAGAATGTAATAGAAATTAGGGGGGGTGATTGTTGACTAATTTTATTTGGAATTTATTTCACCGGTTTTATTTTCTACCCCTCATTGACGAGTCAACATGGTTTGACCTCATTAAGGCTGCCGCGTGTTTTAATTACATTGTAAATTCATCATGTTTTTTGTGTCTATATAAAGCAATAAAAACCTCTCCAGAAAAGCATCACAATTGGTGGTGCACAAAACATCATTTGTGTTAAAGTATTTTCCTTCAATATTCTTTCCATTCTCGCTTGTGTTTTCATGTTGATCAGTCAGGCATTTCCAACAAATAATACTAGATATTAAATAACATATAAATTCTGCTGAAATTTATATATATATATATATTTGGGAAAGGAGGCAACACCATTGCCGCCTTTCGCCCGAATGAAAAATACCCAATGGCGGCAGGGGCCCTACCACCTTTTGGACATATTTTTCAAAATTTTTTTGACCTACACCTATTTACATTATTGTTTTTCTTCAGAAAACCTAAATAAAAAAACTCTAAGATAAGAGGTTTCCCATTGGGATAAGGGACAAACATCGTCTCCAGTTAGTCGGTTTTACTGGACAATCCAGTATAGCTAGGATTATGACGCGTGCTAAAAAAATACAATACGTCCGATTGTATAATCTTAAAAAAAATGGGTTGTCAGATTTTTTTGGAAAACCCATTTTACCCTTCTTTTATTACATACATACAACTCTAATCCATCTTAAAATAATACAATATTTTTAAGATTTAAAATAAAAAATAATTAAAACGTTTAAACAATTAATGAAATTAATTTATACATAAAAGAGATATTTGTGGTGTTTAAGATAAATGGTAAATTAATAATTTTAGAAAACTTAAAAAGAACAATAATTATAATTCAAGAAAATAATAATTTTTCATAAAATTAGAAAAAAAAACTTTAATGAAAAAAAATAATAATATAAAAAATTAATAAATTTTAATGCCTATAAAATATAATGATTTATATTTATATCAATTTAAAAAAATAACATCAAAAAATATAAATTTCTGATGAACTACTATTTTTTAAAACATATCAATTTTTTATTTTTTAAATAATTTTGTAAAAAGATTTAATCATTGCAAGTTTAAAAAATATTTTTTGTGAAAGTTGTTAAAAAAATGTACTTAGAAAAATGTTACAAAACATTATTAGATTTAAAGGTTTTATAAAAAGTATTCTTTTGAAATAACAAATATATATCAAATAAATAGAAACTCCACACATTTCAAATGTATAAACATTTTTATGGTGCAAATTTTTAATGGCATGAAAACAATATATTTTTTAGTGAAACTAAAAATTATATTATAAAAGTTACAAAATACTAATTTGAAGAAAAAATCAAATTTTTATTTAAAGGGGAAAATGCCATTGAAGCATTTCCATTATAAAAAACAAAACAAATAAAAAAGGGTAAAATGTAAAAAAATAATTTCAATGAAAAATTGCACTAAAAAAGTTTAATGGAAAATTCTCTTTGAAAATTCTACTAAATAGTGGAAAATTTCAATGGAAATTTCCTCTAGAAAATCTATTAGAAAAAAACCACTAAAAAATCATTACAAAACTTAATTAAAAAATTATATACTAGATAAAACCATTGTCTAGTCGATTAGAAAAATCCATGAAGAAATTTTTCTAAAAAAATATAATGGAAAAAAATCATTGACAATTCAATTGAAATCTATCATTGAAAAATACTAGTGTAAAAAAAATCAAATTCAATGAAGAATTTTAATAAAAAACTTATGTCAAAAAAATCATTAAGATTTCCATTGAAGTTCCAATGGAAGTTCTATAATATAAAAAGGTATATATTTATAAAACTAAAAGATATAGTAATAAAAATTAAATTTTAATAAATATATATATATTAAATGCAATTATATATAATATGTATTACATTTATACATAAAATTTATAAATATATGTATATAATTTACCAATTAAAATGTATATAATACAAAAAATAAAAATGTAAATGAAATGTATATATTTAGGAAAATTTATAATAAATGCCCTTATAAGACATTGAATATATTTTTTTTACAAATTTTGTATAAATAGTAATTATAAATCCATTAAGAGTTCCAGTGGATGTTCCACAATACAAAAAAGTATATATTTATAAAACTGCATCATATATTAATAAAAATTAAATTCTAATAAATATATTTATATTAAATACAATTATATAAAATTTGTATTACTTTTTTTAAAAATAAATTCTGTAAAAATAATATATTTTACCCTTTAAAAATTTATATAATACATGAATAAAAATATAAATAAAACGAATATATTTAGGAAACTTTATAATAAATGCATTTATAAGATATATTGAATATATATTTTTACAAAATCTGTATAAATAAAAATTATTTATCCATTAAGAGTTATAGTGGAAGTTCCACAATACAACAAAATTATATATTTATAAAACTACAGAATATATTAATAAAAATTAAATTCTAATAAATATATTTATATTGAATGCAATTATATAAAATATGTATTACATTTTTTAAAATAAATTCTATAAAAATGATCTAATTTACCAATTAAAAATTTATATAATACATGAATAAAAATGTAAATACAATGTATATAGTTAGTAAAATTTATAATAAATGCACTTATAAGATATATTGAATATAAAGTTTTACAAAATCTATATAAATAAAAATTATAAATCCATTAAGAGTTCTAATAGAAGTTCGAGTAGAAATTCTAGTGGAAGTACCACAATGCAAAAAAGTATATATTTATAAAACTACATAATATATTAATAAAAATTAAATTCTAATAAATATATTTATATTAAATTCAAATATATAAAATATGTATTACATTTTTTTAAAAATAATCTAAAAAAATAATATAATTTACCATTTAAAAATGTATATAATACATGAATAAAAATGTAAATAGAATGTATATATTTAGGAAAATTTATAATAAATTTACTTATAAGATATATTGAATATATATTTTTACAAAATATGTATAAATAAGAATTATAAATCCATTAAGAGTTCAAATTGATGTTCTGGTGGAAGTTCCAGTGGAAGTTCCAGTGGAAGTTCTAGCGGAAGTTTCACAATATAACAAGAGTATATATTTATAAAACTAAATTATAATTAATATATTTATATTGAATATAATTATATAAAATATGTATTTTATTTTTTAAAATAAATTCTATAAAAATAATATAATTTACCATTTAAAAATGTATATAATACGTGAATAAAAATGTAAATACAATGTATATATTTATGAAAATTTATAATAAATGTGCTTATAAGATATATTGAATATATATTTTTACAAAATCTATATAAATAAAAAGTATAAATCCATTAAGAGTTCCAATGAAAGTTCCAGTGGAAGTTCCGGTCAAAGTTCCAATGGAAGTTCTAGTAGAAGTTTCACAATACAACAAAAGTATATATTAATAAATCTATAGAATATATTAATAAAAATTAAATTCTAATTATAATATTTTTATTGAATTCAATTATATAAAATATGTATTACATTTTTTAAATAAATTCTATAAAAATAATATAATTTACCATTTGAAAATGTATATAATACATGAATAAAAATGTAAATACAATGTATATATTTTGGAAAATTTATAATAAAAGAACTTATAAGATATATTGAAGTTATATTTTTACAAAATATGTATAAATAACAATTATAAATTCATTAATAGTTCTAATGGAAGTTCCAACGGAAGTTCTAGTAGAAGTTTTGTAATACAACAATTTTATATATTTATAAAACTATAGAATATATTAATAAAAATTAAATTTTGATAAATATATTTATATCAAATGTGATTATAAAAATATGTATTACATTTTTTTAACCAACTTTTATAAAAATAATATAATTTACTATTTAAAAATGTGTATAATACGTGAATAAAAATGTAAATAAAATGTATATATTTAGGAAAATTTATAATAAATACACTTATAAAATATACTAAATATATTTTTTTTACAAATTATATATAAATAACAATTATAAATCTATTAAGAGTTCCAATGTAAGTTCTAGTGGAAGTTCCATTGGAAGTTCCAGTGGAAGTTCCAGTGGAAGTTCAAGTGGAAGTTCCACTCGAAGTTCCAGTCGAAGTTCCAGTCGAAGTTCTAGTAGAAGTTCTAGTGAAAGTTCCAAAATACAACAAAAGTATATATTTATAAAACTACAGAATATATTAATAAAAATTAAATTATAATAAATATATTTATATTAAATTAAATTATAAAAAATATGTATTACATTTTTTTAAATAAATTTTATAAAAATAATATAATTTACCATTTAAAAGGTATATAATACATGAATAAAAATGTAAATAAAATGTATATATATAGAATTTTTTTTAAATAAATTCACTTATAAGATATATTGAATATATTTTTTAACAAAATTTGTATAAGTAACAATTATAAATCCATTAAAAATTTCAATGGAAGTTCCAGTGGAAGTTTCACAATACAACAGAAGTATATATTTATAAAACGACTGAATATATTAATAAAAATTAAAATCTAAAAAATATATTTATATTAAATGGAATTATATAAAATATCTATTACACCATTTTAAATAAATTTTGTAAAAAATATATAATTTTCAATTTAAAAATGTATATAATACGTGAATAAAAATGTAAATGTTTTATCAAAGAGTTTTTTTAAAATTTATATTAATATATAATGAATTCAATGTTTGTAGCCACATTTAATCTATATTTTCTAAGTTCATGTAATAGTTACAATCCATACATTCAGAACCATACCAATGTAAAATTCCTATGATACGATAGAGATAACACGCATGACCAATTCAAGATGCCAAATATAAGAAACTAAAGTGAAAATACAGCCACAAAATGCTAATCAAAACTAAATTGACCATTCTTCAATGAGGATAATCATGGTTGATCAGTGTTGTGAGTAATTTTACAAGAACCAATTTTATTCCAAGGAGTAGAAGTGATTGTGAACTCTATAATGAATGGAGATGTATATAATAAAAACTGGTGATTGTAAAAAATATTCACATGCCATTGATTATAAAAGTGAAATATTTGGATCACACAAAATTAAATAGAACGAATTCTTGCAGAAAAAACAAAAATATGCTTCTAGATATAGATTTTATCTTCTTACTTGATTCCAAGATCAATGTGTTCCTCGATACCAAATTTGAAGCATCTTGTGTCATTGAGGTTCCTCTACATCAACTCATACTCCTTGAGCCTAATCAAGAAATATCTCATGGTGTATCTCACTAATCATCATATACAACAAATCCATAACGGAACATGATTCTTTTATATTCAAATCATGTAATAAAAACAATTATTTTGATAGTTGAAATATACATGCATAAAACCATACATTTCTTTTAATAAATTTATACAAATAGTTTTATTATGATGAATAATAAAATTGTAAATTAAAAAACAAATTATTTTTTTAAAATAAATAATAAAATTTTATGTTTACAAAAAATATATTCTATATCCGTTCATACAATATTATTTGTTATACTTTTGAATAAATAGTATTATTTTAAGATTATTAGTAAAATTTTCATATTTTAATTTCTCAAAAAATATCTTATACGTTTAAAAAAATTGTATTTATTTACAAATATTAAATAAAATTTATTAGTTTTATTCAAATAATTAAAAAAACTATTTTTTAAAAGATAAATTATTTTCTTTTTTAAATGGAATAAAACCTTTTTTTACACAAAAATTTCAATTCATTTACAATTATAATTGTATTTACAATATAATAAACTCAATATTCTTTTATGCATTTAAAAAAATTAATGACTATAATGATATCAAATAAAATCTATTAATTTTCTCCTAACTGATTAAAAATCTCTTTTCATCACATTTTTTTAATTCTTTTTAAAAAATGTAACACACTTTTTTAAACAAAATAAAAATTATTTCAATTGAAAATATAATTGTCTTTAAAATATAATTAACTCATTAATATTTAACATATTTTTTAAAAACATACACACTTAAAAATATTAACTAAAATATGCTGATTTTAGTCAAATAATTAAAAAAATGAAAATACATATTATTTGTTCATTTTTTTGAAATGCGTAATAATATTTTTTATATAACACAAATATATTTTCATTTAAAAATATATCCGGTTTTAAAATATATCACAATTATTATTATTTGTTTAATATATAATATAATATTATAAATTGGATAGAGGGGATCCTGTTGATTGAAGAGACAGAGAACATGTGTGGAAGTGATTTCTTTTTCACAAGACCAATACACTCTTCACTCTATTACCTTATCTGATCACGACATGTAGAAAAATACCAAGTTCCATCATCCCAATGTGTTACCAGATAATCCATTATTTGAAGGTATTAGAAACAATGTGCAGTGCTGGGATTAGTGTTCTAGAAAGTTAGGCCACATTTTTAAAATAATTATGATGTAAATGATGAATATAAGATCTTAGGAATAATCATTAATGTTTGTTAAGCGCAATGATTGGATAATATATTAATATATAGATTCATGAGGGTACATGATGTCATATACTACTATAAAAACGATTAAATATGTTGGGTATACAAGCCAGAAATGTGTAAAAGAAGAAATGGAATACAACACAACAAAGCTTTCAAACTTGCATTTCATAATTCATACGGACTACACATGCACCCATTTATAGACTCTTCCCATAAGAAATGAAAAACTCCAACACACATTGCATTAATTGATGAAAGAATTAAATGACTTGAAGTAAATGAAACTGAAACTTTAGGGAAGAGAAAAAAATGCACGAGGAAGACAAATTTTGCAGAATGATTCCTCCCATATTGAAAAACCAACCGACACCTCTTTATTTTGGATTGTATTTACAACAATCCCATTTAAACCAAAATAGGATTCATTCAGTGCATTGTTCTTAGTTGTTTGAATGCATCTGTCAGTAATGCCTTTGTGAAAATATTAGCCACCTATTCCATGGTATGAAAATATTCCAATTTTATCATTTTTTTCTTCACATGATCTCTCAAAAAATGATAACGGGTATCAATGTGTTTTCTTCTTCCATGCTGTACTAAATTTTTGTATAGTTTGATTATTGACTTATTATCCACATATATGAATGTGGATCCATCCTACAAATTCTTCAACTCCTTTAGCAAGTTTCTCAACCAAATTGCTTCACAAACATTCGATGATGCTATTATGTACTCTACTTCACATGTGAATAGGGTAACCATACTCTGTTTCCTTTAATTCCATGTGAAAGCGGTCTTTCCAAGAAAGAATACATACCCAGTGGTGCTTTTTATTTCATCTTGGTCACCTACTCAATCACTATTTGAGTATCCATATATCTTTGCTTCATCATTGTATGGATAAAAAAGACTAAAATCCAATGTTCCTTTAACGTACGTGAGGATTATTTTTGCGGCTAGCTAGTGTGATTATTTTGGCTCTTCTATGTACCTGCTTAGAAGCCCAACACTATAGACAATATATGGCCTTGTGATTTTGAGGTACCTTAGGATCCTAATCAGACTCTTGAATATAGTAAAGTCAACATTTATTCCTTCTCTGTCTTTTTTCAGTTTTAATCCCGTTACTACATGCATTTTTACGGTATTACAATTGGCCATCTTGAAATTTTCAAGAAATTCCTTGGCATACTTCTTCTGATATATATAGATTCCTCCATGTTGTTGCTTTACTTTTATGCCTAGAAAAAAGACATGAGACATTAGTCGGTCATCTCGAACTCCTTAAACATGGATTTCTTGAATTCATCGAACATCAATCGGTTGTTCCCTGTAAACAAAAAATCATCAACATACAAACATGATATAAGTATATCACCACAATCATTCTTCTTGATGTAAACTGAATGCTCATATAGACATTGTGTGAAGTCATTCTCTTGAAGATAATTTTCGATGCGTGCATTCCAAGCACATGGAGCTTGTTTTAACCCATATAGATATTTCTTCAGTCGATACACCTTGTCTTCATCCTCCTTCATAACAAAGCCTTCAATTTGGTCAACATAGACCACTTCTTCTAGAATTCCATTCCAGAATATATATTTCACATCCAGTTGAAAGATCATCCAACTATGATAGATTGCAAGGGAGATAATCATCCTCACAGTGTTAAGAAGAGAAACAGGAGTGAAGACTTATTTATAGTCCACCCCGTAATTCTATTTATACCCCTTTTTTACGATCCTTATCTTGTAGAGATCGATCTCTCCATCAACATTTTTCTTGATCTTGGACACCCATTTGATGCTAAGGGTTTTCTGGATTTTATAAAGTGTAGTCAGCTCCCATGTGTCATTTTTCTCTATGGTATGGATTTATTCTCTCATAAAGATTATCCATCATTCTTATCTTATGGATTCTTGAAACTTTAGAGGTTCATGATCTGCATATAGGAAGAAAATATTTACCTCTTTAGTTTTCTCATAGATGTCGCTTAAGATCTTCATTTTTATAGACATCATGGGTGAGGACAAACTGGTAAAATTTTGACTTGATGGAGTGATTTCAAGAGTGATGGAATGTACTCACGGACTTCTGTATACAAATGATATGCCTGAGGAAGGTGTTGTGGGCGTTTTATCCTGATGATCATGATTTTCTTCAGGATATTCTATTTCGGCTGGAATATCTTTGTTCGATTCTTCATAATTCAATTTCCAAGATTATTCCTCACTAAAGATCACATCTCTAATCACTAATAATTTATTGGTTAGTGGATTGTAGAGCTTGTAGGCTTTATATTCTTCATTGTAGCTGATGAAGATTCACTTTTTTCTATGACCATGAAGCTTCTTTCTTCTTTGTTTTAGAACGTAAGCATAGGAGACACACCCAAAGATTTTTAGGTGCACCATGCTCTGTTTGTAGCTCCTCCATGACTCTTGTGACATCAAATTTATAATGATCTTGGTTGGAAAATGATTGAGAAGATAGACAGTACATGCAACTACCTCTGCCCAAAAGCTCTTTGGTAGACCTTTCTTCTTAAGCATGGTTCTCTTCATGTCGAGGATGGTGTAGTTATTTCATTCTACAATTCTATTCTGATGTGGCCTATAGGTTGTAGTGTATTTCTTCTTGATTCCTTGTTCCCTGCAAAAATATTGAAATGTATTTATATTATATTCTCCACCTCTGTCAGATCTGAGTACTTTTATTTGGTGACCACTTTCCACTTCAACATGGGCTTTGAAAATTTTAAAGATAGTAAAAGCATAATATTTTTCTTTGATGAAATACACCCAAAGTTTTCTACTAAAATCATTAATGAGGGTAAGAAAGTACTTATTACCTCTAAGTGAGGTTGTTTCAAGTGGTCATAAAATATTAGTGTGAACCAAATGAAGTAGTTCCTTTTCACCTCCAGATACTCCACTTGGGAAGAAATTTTTTTGTTGTTTATCGAGTGTATACACCTCACACACCTGATTTGGAACTTCAATTGTCAGAAATCCATGCACCATGCTTGATGAGGATAAGATTTTAAGACTGCTAAAAGGAGATACCCAAAACACATATGCCATCTCCATGAGTCATTCTTCATGAGTACAGAGAGACACTTCTTAGACGTTGTGTTAATATGCAATAGAAACATGTGATTATTTTCCATTTGGACTTGAGAAACAAGTCTCCTATGAGCGTATCTTATAGAGAGAGAAGTATTATCAATGTTTATGACATACCCCTTATCAAGGAGTTGGCTGATATTGATGATATTATTTTTCATGTTTGGTATATAATAGAAATTATAGATTTAATTCAACTCACCATTCTTCTGATAGATTTTAATTTTACCTTTACCAATCATGGGTACCTTAGATGAGTCACCAAAAATTACATCTTCATAAACTTATTCTATGAGTTCCTCAAACATTTCTTTGTTACCACTCATATGGTTGCTTGCACTCATGTCGAGATACCACATATCTGACCATTCACATGATTTTTATTATGCAAGGAGGAGTCTGGTGAATTCTTGTTCATGATGAGATGCTTCAACATAGTTGGATCGATCATCTTGATCCATTTTTCTCCAACACTTAGAGGCATAATGGAAAAAATTCTTACAATTGTGACATTGAACATTCTTTGTGTTTCCATGAAGACACAAAAATTGGCCTCCACCATTTCCTCTTCCATGGAAGCTGGTAATTTTTTTTTGCTTTTATTGATGACTTGGATGATATCCACACCCTCTACCAATTGCATGATTACTAGTGTCATGACCGCCTCATTGTGTTTGGATGTTATTTTGTTCTTGTAGAGTCAACTTGGACTCTAAGGCATGCTCTAGCATTGAACTGGTATTCTTTTGTATTCATTTATCATGCACTTTCAATAATCCCATCAATTATTCAATAGATAGTTTTTCCAATTCTTTTGTTTCTTAGATTGCCACAACCAGATGTTCCAACTTGATTGTGATTGATAGAAGTTCTTTTTCAATGACATGAATTTCCTCAAAATTTTCACCATTTCTTTTTTAAATTGTTAATAATAACAATTAAATGTGAGAAGTAGTCTGAGATACTCTCATCGTCCTTCATGTGCGCCGCTTCGAACTCTAATCTTAGTATTTGAAGATGAACCCTCTTCACTTAATCAACACCTTTGAAGATGGTTTCAAGGGTATCCCAAGATTACTTTCTTGATGTTGCTTCAGTAATATTTTCAAAGGTTGATTCATCCAACCCTTGATAGAGGAAGAAAAATTCCTTGTTGTCTTTCTTCCTTTGATTTTTGAGAGCAATATTTTCTTCATTTGTGAAGGCGTATTCTTCCTCCATAGTGGGTACTATATAACCATCAATGACTATCTCTCATAATTATTGTGATTTGAAAAACGCCTTCATTTAGATGCACCACCTTTCATAGTTGTCCTTCAACAACTTAGGGACTTACGATTGGATTGCGGTGTCTATCTTCAAAAAATGAAGGATGCCTTGGTTGCTAGCTCGAATACCAGTTTATTTGCTATACAAGACAGAGATGTGAGAAAGAATAAATGGAATACAATACAACCAAGCTCTCAAGATTTCATTTCATAATTCATACAGACTACACATGCACCCATTTATAGGCTCTTCCCAAAATGAATGAAAAGAAACCAACACACATTGCATTATCGAAGAAATCAATAAATGGTTTGAAGTAAATGAAGCAGACACTTTGGGGAAGAGAAAAAAACACACGGGGAAGACAAATTCCGCAGCACACTTCCTTCTGTATTGAAAAACCAACCAAAGCCTATTTATTTTGGTTTTTATTTACAACAAAATAATCACCGTTGTTTCTAATTTTTTTTATTTATAAAAACAAATGATCTTTTGGTTTTAACCTACACTATTACATAATTATAAAAAAAAATAGCGATACCCTTTAACATTGATATTTTATTACTCATAAAGATATCATTTGTAAATGATTTTGGGGGAAAATGATAGGGACATGCCTTCAAGATTCCATCAAGATCCACTACCACTTATTGCAGATAAATCAGTGCCTGTTTTTATCACCGCTAAATAGAAACTACTGATAAAAGGGATATTTTTATCAGCACCAGATAAAACCGCTAAATTCATAAAGGCATAAATCATGATAAACCAATCTTGATAAACCAATCATGTTTTGATGAAAGATCTAATTCATGTATATTTACATTACATTTTTCCAAGAATTTCCATCATACATTAACCAAGATCTGTTTCTTTTTCAAAGATATATGCATCAAAATTATAGTCTTGAATAAATTACCAACTATGGAAAATGAAATTGATGTCATATTATATAAAATGGAAATACTCTTCTCACCAAAATTCTTTGATATGATGGTTCATTTGATGGTTCACTTAGTAAGATGGATTAGACTCTGTGGTCTTGTACATTATAGATGGATGTACCCTATTGAATAACATATGAATATTTTGAAAGGGTATGTCAAAAATCGAAGTCGGTTAGAGGGTTGTATTGAAGAGCAATATATTATTGAGGAAGTCATTGAATTATGTACTGAATACCTATCTAGTGTGGAAAGAATTGGTATACTGAAATTTCATCACATTGGGTGGATTTTGGGTGAAGGAATTTCTAGAATAAATATTGTCACAATCACTATTACAGATCAAGAGAAGACCCACAATTATGCTTTACATAACAGTTCAGAGGTTTTCTTATATGTTGAAACACACAAAGAAATTTTTCGGCATTTGAATCCATCAAGGGTTGAAAGATAGATATCAAATACACATAATCAAAAGTCTATAGGATGGTTTCGATACCATATTTTTAAGGAGTCAAATGAAAATCCTAATTCAATTTCAGAACGAATTCAATGGCTATCCAGAGGAACAAGTGTGCATGTATTATCTTATAATGGTTATACATTCTATAAAAATGAACATGATGAAGGAAGTACCATGTAAAAAATTGAAGTTGAATTTGTGGCTGAAGTGATGCATGTATCTGGTACTGAGGACTGAAATCCAATTTATGTGAATATGTCATACTTTTGTATCATCAAACAAATATGGGAGTTGGATTATACAACATTCCAAGTGCTTATTTTTCAATGCAAGTGGGTTGATAACATGAGTTCTATTAAAATAGATGAATTGGGATTCGTGAAAGTGGATTTCAGTTAGGAAGGGTACAAAGATGAACCATTTATAATGGTATCACAGGCAGTACAAATATTTTATGTTCTGAATCCCGAAAACTGAAAATGGTCAATTGTTTTGTTATCAACCAAAACCACTGAAGGGAAAAATGAAAATTAAACTGAGGATGACCATTTTATTGTGACTTCATGATCATTTCATAGTGGTCCTAATGTAGACAGGTTCTTTTATGTCAGAGGATACCTTGATAAAGAGATTTGGATACTCGATAGAGGGGTCAAATCCCTTCAACTTTTAAAAAAAGTGAATTTTATAATCATGTTATATATTTTTTATAATATAAATTTCATTACCTCATATTATTATTTTTTCAATGATGTGTTTATGTAATATAAATTAAATTCTCAAACACTTATGTAGATAATGACTTTTACACATGCCGATGCTCCCAATCCTAAGGAACAATAGGTTTCTCAACCTGTTGGTGCTCCCAGTACAGAGGAACAACAACCTTTTTCACATGCCAATGCTACTAATCTAGAGGAAAAACATATTAATGATGTTGAACTTGATAAAATGGTAGATGATTAAGAATTGATGTCCTAAAAAAAACATGCGCATTGTAGTGTAACAGTTTAGAAAAATTTATTGAGGTAAAAAACAAAGGCATCAAATTCGAGGTTGGATGGAATGCGCACAACCAACCTATTAACCCCAACAAGGCCATGTTTAGTAGTTTCATTAGGATCACCACTCGACAATGTGTTCCAATTGATATAGATTCATAGAACCATGTTGTGTCCATGCTTAAGACACAGACTTGGGAAAATATTAAGGTAACATTATGAAATCCTTTCTTTATTTTTAATGTCCTAGAAATTCCATATAATTTTTTTAATTATATGGGATTATTTTGAGACCAGATGCTTAGACAGAACCTGATTCCAAGGCCCAGTGAGTCCAGAATAGAGTTTTTGAAAAAAATTTAGTCCATTTAAATAAACGTGCGAGCCGATTTTTCTAACTTTTAACCTGGTGCTCAGATCAAAAATATTAGGGCATCATTGAACTCTGAATGACGAGATTCTCCAAGAAAAGACCTAACTTTGACCAGTGAGGGTCAACCGGAAAAGATAATTTTTGGACCTTTAGGAAGATAAATAAAATAAATTAAAAATATATTTTCTTTTCTTTTCCTCACCATTGAGCGGTGGCACGCCAGTACTGCGGTGCGATAACAAGGTGGCAACGAACCCCATTAATGAAGATCTTAAATGAGTAGCATAACGACTAATTAATTGAAGAGTAAAATATATGTTGTTTTACTAATGAAACAATGTAACGACGTGACAACGTAGTATAACAGAAACACTACGACACATTTCTCTTTTAATGAGATAACAGGTTAGAGAATCAGGGTTAGAATTTCTCTGACGAACGAAAAATGATTTTCTCTCTAACAAAGAACATTGGTGGATAGGAAAGTGGAAATGAAGCCTTGGTGGAAGGATCCAGGACCAGAGATCAATGAACGCCAATGTCTTCGAACGGATCGACACCAACGATGAACCTTATTCAAGTAGGGGTTACTTTTGATTTTTTTATTTTCCCATTATTCTTTCTAAAACAACGAATGCAGATCAACCCATGAACATGTTGATCTGTAGGTTGATTGTTCTTGAAGAAGGGTGATTTTTATTGGGGGTTTTGTAATGGGATAGAAATTTGATAAATCCTTAAATCTTCCCCATGTTTCTAAACCTCTAACGCGGAGGGTATGGGCCGACATGAACAAGGCCTGAAACTCTCTACCTTTTTGAATTCTTGATAATTCTTCATGGTCACAACTCTGAATTGATGGAAAGCCAGTACCTAGGCCGTAGCAGGGAAGATGGTGACCCGAGAACACTATCGTCACAGATGGTTCGCAGAACAGGCCACCAGAGTGGACCCAGTGGCCCGTGGAATGTACCGTCGGTGCACCAAGGCGGCAGCCATATTTGGCTCAAACTGAGGCAGTGTAGCAGGAGACACCGGTGCTCGGTTCGGCAGTTGGCGGAGGTGGGGCGCGACCATCTGGTTACATAAGAAGGGTGGCCCACACCGCACGGGCCGCGGTGCACTGACACAGGGTCCAGCAGGGACCACATGTGAGAAGAAGGGTGGTCGGCTCCTGTCGGCCACGTACAGCCAAACCAGACACCCAATGGGTGTCTGGGCTCGAGAGGATCAACCCTCCATGTTTTCTGGGCCGCAAGCGTGCAAATCAAGCCGTAGAGTGGCCCAAGATGGAATTAAGCCAACCCGCTGGGCGGCTCAGGCTGGAAACAACCGGCCCTCTTATTGCTGGTTAGACCAACCCAAACCCGAACTGGTTTGGGTCAGATCGGTCGAACCGGGTTAGGTCATGTGGGTTCTTTAGGCCGGGTTGGTCGGGTCGGTCTGACTGGGTCAGACTGGGCCCAGACACGATCGATCCCCGATTACTAAAACATCAATTTCATTCAGACCGAACATCCGATTAACAAGCTGTTCATGGCGTTGAACCCTTGAAATTAGGTGGTTATTTTGGGATACTTATAGGAGGTTTTCATGGAAGTTAAAATGATACTAATGTCTTGAGGAACAATTTCTCTTGGAATCAAGTGCACTACATGCAAGAATCATGCGGCTGACTGAGACCCGGAAATTGTTGACAAGAGACCCTGTGTGGATCAGATACAAAAGACCCTATGTGGATCGACAATGATGGCCCAATGGGAAGCGGCTCTATGTGACCCGGTAGTCCCATGGTGAGGAGCGACTCTGTGTGACCCGGCAGACCCATGGTACTCCTCAGGGATGAGCACCTCAGTACGATGGCCAAGGTGGGAAGCAGTTCTGTGTGACCTAGGAGGTCCACGGTGAGGAGAGGCTCTATGTGACCTAGTATACCCATGGTACTCATCAAGGATGAGTACCCTAGCAGTCCAAGGTGTTTAGTGTTGCGAATGATGGTCTTGATTTTTATACTCTAGATTATACCTGCGTGAGATGACAATCCCATGTGTATTCTTTTCTTTGTGGTCTTTCCTTTTTGTTTTGATATCCCTACTGAGTATTGTGTTACTCACCCCTACACGGTATTTTCCTGCACATGTCGAGTCTTGTGAAGATGACCGACGCCTAGACGGAGGGCTTGGTGGCCTAGGACCTGACAGGGCTCAGTGAGATCAGGCAGGAGGGGCATACTTCTATAGCTTCCAATAGCTAATCTACATTTACCATTAGGTGGGGTTTTTAGGGAGTGGCTTTCTCGAGATCCTTGCACTTTCCTGTTTTCAGTTTGTATTTTTTTGGGTTTGTATTCTAGCCCATTTGACTTATATCTTATACCTTTGCTCAGCGGTTGTTTACTGGCATGCATGGTTTACCTTTCTACATTTTGGGATGTTTTTGTGTGTGTGAGAATATAGGTACTCAGAAAAATACATCCCATTTATAGGTTGATGCCTTCAACACTAGTCGCTAACCCCTACCCTTCGGGAGGCGGGCTTGGGGGAGTCACGACACGGGCCTTGGGGGACGGGTCGTGACATTATTTAACTAAAAAATGAAATAATGAAACATTGACTTACTCTTCATTATCCCTTACAGAGTGAATTTATAATAGATTAATTCCATAATAAATCTGTATCAATGCTTGATAGAAAGACTCATATAGGATTTCACACAATTCTAACGAAGTTTTATCTCAAATATACTGAAGGGAAAATAAACCTTCACCCACAGCATATGTATGCACACCTGATAATCCAAGAATCGTGGGATGCATTTACTGGTCGTTGAGATGAGATAGATTTTTATATAAATTGTGGTTGGTAATACACTATTTTATAATACATGTATTAATCACTTTTATTGAGAATTTTTAATTTAGGAAATTGCAACTGAGTGATGGAAATAAGCAACAGGCAGCAAAACCAACGGACCCCTACTGTAAAGCAAGGATGGGGTATGCTTCACTTAAAAAAAACTGTTACGTATTTTAAATATACTGTAATATTTTTATGCGACATGAAACAACAACATAATTATGTTATCTATTTATATGTATATTGATGAATCCAAATCCAAATAAACTTCCATCCCACATCATTTGTTATGGAATGAGGCATGTGTAAATAAAGATGGGATACTAATAGATGAAAACAAAAAAAAGTGTGGGATGGTGGAGTTGGTTCCCTAGAAACCAACTTATTTATACTTTATGATAAACCTGTATTCATTGGATGAATATTAACAAACTATTTATCACGTCATGATTGTTCTTCTGTATGACATAGTATGTGATAATTTTCTAAGAATAGTTTTCGCATTAAAAGGTCATAGTAGACCCCAGCTATGATGAGAACTTGGAAGTGTCATGACACTATTTTTGAATATATTTTATATGTCCGAATGATATCATTTTAAGGGACACAAATGATAAAGGCTATAAGGGGAGGGGACTCATGAAAATTTGAGTCACCTTATCATGGTGTGCACCCTTAGTAATATCCAGGAGGATATTATGAGAACAAGACCCACCAGTAGGAAATCCACATTCATAAGTGTCATTAGATATTCCTATATGTGGACGTGTGTATTGGTCCTTAGACTTTAAGATTATTATTAATGGGTATTATGACTCATGCAATTAACTATATTGACAAAAACCGTGATGATAAATGTTCGTGGCGAGGTAGGATATGTTGGGTGCATCATGACTAATGTTGCATTAATGAATAATGTGAGAAAGGATTTTTCACTTCTACTAAAGTAGATATCTCAGTCCCTTTGATGGAAATGATATAGCTTAACTAAATCCTTGGCCATGGTGTTCTCTAGGCAAGTTCAATTACATGAGGTCAAAGAATGAGAAATTGAGCACTTGGGTTCATGGTACTTGCATGCAACCCACTTGATTAGAGATATCAGGACAAATGAATTATATTAAATGGTAAGCGTTTGTATAAGGTGACATGTATTTGTGACATCAAATTCTTTCTCTTGGGTGCCTTGACCCATTGCTAGATATCAATCTTGGACTTTAGGCAAGCCCACTTAGTTCTAACAAGAAAGAGGACTAGAGGGTCACACACTAAGTGTAGCCAATATCTGAGTTAAATAATTTATTTATTCAACCAGTTGAATAAATTTTATTCCTAGTTGTGGTTTAATAATTATCCAATTATGCCTGATCGTATTTATTTCATCTCTAGTTACTTGAGAGAATATATTGCAGATGAAATATTCATTTATCAACGAATAATGCAGTTATATTTATTTAATAAATAAATAATCAATATTCAAGGCCCCATAAATATTGAGGAGGATTGGCAGACCAATTTATGGGTCCGGTGAGAAATAATATTAAATATTATTTGGTAAAATAATTTTTAAATATAACGTGCAAGTTAAGAACATGTCATGAAAATAATAGCATTGCTATTATTATTTGACATGGGGTTTCACATGGAATAATAAATTAAGTAACGGTACCTATGCTAATTAGTTATCATTACTTGGTGAATTAAATTCCCCGTTATGTTATTATTCTATAAATTATCCAAGGGGTCATTCGGCCGACTAAACAATGGTTGTGTGCACAACATCCTTGGAGAAAAGCTCCCAATCCTAGAGAACTCTTCCCTCTCCAAGAACGCTCTCAAGAACAAGAGAGATCCTCCTCCACCGGATCAAGGAGAATGCTTTGGAAACGATTCTCAAAGTGATCGAAGGCAGACATCACAAGTGAAAGGATCTTATGCACTGGCACCCATAGACTCCTTCGATGATGTTTGGAGATACGTAGAGCATGTGTGGATCACTGTTAGAGGATTCCTATCCTTTGATTCTACATCGCAATGAAGCCGCACCTCATACCCATGGTCATACACATCAATGAAGAAATAATCACCTTGGATGTAATTCTATAATTTAATTAAATTAATTATATACAAAATATGTCAATCCTCTCTTCTCAGTTCCGGGTTCTATCCTTTGTATTTTATCTTTGATTCAATTATGTGGATACTGGCATTCATCATTGTATTGATCCTGGATTAATCATTGATTATGAAAATTTTCAAAGTTGGGTACATGCCCAACATGCACTTCTACTGCGCTCGGAACATACATGTGGTATCAGAGTGGTCATATTTTTGTTTATAATTATTTAAATAATTTGTTGATGATTTACGCTTTAATAATTTAGTTTGTAAATTCATGTTTAATCATTCTTGTAATCTGAATTTTGAGATTTGTTACACCCTTATTGTTTTTCACAGATCTAACAGAAATGAATAATTTTATGATTAAAATTAAATCAAGGATCTCATAAAGAGGCACTGATGGTTCTGTCTAGATAACACAAGAATACACACCGTGTAGTTGGATCTACACACTATGTATTTGTGTTCAATGCATCAAGAGTAATTCAGAAATTACTCAAGTCGTGTTAATTAATGATATGTGGTGTAGTTAATTATTACACCGCATATTGACCAGGATAGACTAATGCACGATCAGTCGGACTACATGCCATGTGGCCCACTAGATATAATGTGTAGTCCCTTCAGGTTAGGGTCAATTCATGTATCTCATGCATGGATTTCTCGACTGGTGACTGTGTAACACGAACTGTACATGACATGTGACCCATTGGACATGCCATGTATATTGAATATTTCTAAAGTACACCTCACACGCTCTTTCCCCAGGCATGTACTTTGGATGGACGATGAGGAGGGTACACACCGTGTAGTTGGATCTATACGCCATGTACTATTTCCAAATTATGCAGATTTAAAATTTTATTATTATATTATGTAACCCTTGAGACATGTACCTTCATGTGGTCATAAAGCTGGGACACAACATGTGATAGTTTATATATATATATATAAATGTTTAATTAACATCCATGTAATGTTCAAAGATCTACACATCATGTATAAGTTGTATTACAATTATAATTCTATGTGCATTCTACATGTCACAAAGAATAAAGTGTATATAAGTATAAATACATGCTAGGTAATTTTGGACAGGAATTCACCGAGTTTCTTCCAAGGTTCAAGTTATGTACAAGGTTATGGATGAAAATATCAAGGAAATTTTGAAAAGGATTAAGATAAAAAAGGATTGATTAATTAAAGATAACAATTAATTGATTCAAGCATAATTTATCTTAATAAGAATGATTGAATAATTGAATGATAATTTTATTAAATGCATAATTCATTGAATGTAAGCAGATGATCATGAGCTAGAACATACCTTTGTATGTGATTGGTTCCCTTTTAATTTATTTATTAAATTAAAATTGTCAGCATGTGTGCCTTCTTCTCATTAATATGAAGGGTATGCATGCCCATAGTTTCTTTTATAAAAACCCCATTTTACCCCTCATCTGTGTGTGAGTTAAAATCACATGTAATGGATGGAGCTCCCAAGCTAGTAGAGGTGGTTCAAGTTAGCATCTGAGGTGAAACCAATCCATTGAGATACAAAGGTGGACCAGTGGAATGCTGTAAACACAAACCTTAAATGGTTCAAGGTATTTATCCTCTAGGTCAAGGTTAGTTTATCAAACACTAGATAAACTAACCAATAGTAAAGCTCATGATCATACCCTTTATTTTATCTCTATTAGTTGTATGGTTATTCAATATGGATGTTTGACACGATCACATAATTAATGAACTAACAAGCATACAAGATGGAACTAAAATAAAAATGACTTATGCATAAATATTATCTATACATGCTTAATCACTTAAGTATATCACAATTAAAATTAACAAGAATGTGAAAAGATAATAAGTGGTAATTTATACATCAAGGATAAAATCTCTCAGTTAAATATTAAGTGGGTATAGTCTTCCATTACTTCAGTTAGAATCGAACCATAGTTCATAGTGCTTGACCAACCCAAGTTGGGGTGATTTCAATTATCAAGGAATTATAATTTAAAGTTTTGGGTTGAATTAACTTAGTTTTCATCAAGGTTTGACTGACCTAGTAAGACTTGGTGTAACTGAGAGGCAAAGGTTGAGGAAATCTAAAATTAAGGATTTCAGGATTGGAGAGTCCACTCAACAGATCAAGGAGCTATGAGTTAATGCATTTGGCATTTAGAATGCCTATCTAAAACCTTTAAAGTTTCTTGAACAACCCTAGTTGGGGTAATGTGAAGGAAAATATGGATCATTTCCACTAGAATGTCCAAAAAATAGGATATTCTAAAGCTAATGGTGAGGGCTATTGGGTTTCAACAAAATAGTGGGAGACTAATAGATATTAATTTATTTATTTGTATATATTTATCAAGATAAAGTACTAAAACTCTGCTCATCTTAATTTGTAGAAACAACAATCAAAATGACATAAATCATATCATTTTGATCCATACTCAAGAAGTAAAACCTTCTCACCGACACTAATTTCCAAGAGTGGAAAAGGTGATTTTGGTGCTAAATATGTTTAGTACCTCATGTTATCATTAATGACCAATGAGATCTTGAAGAAACATGAGGAAATGGATGATTATAGCACGATATCTCGCTTTTAGTATCTCTATCAAGATAAGGTGATATAGGAAATGTATGAGATCTCCAACGCTTTGTTCACTACTAATATTGGAGCGTCTGTTCCAGTTAGAACACATTTAGTCAATATTATTGGCTACATTGAGTGTTTGGACATCTTAGGGATTAAATTCCCAGATGAGTTGCATACATATGTCTTACTATCATCGCTTACTAATACCTTCTCTAGTTTTATTATAAATTATAATATGATCAAAAATGAGAAGAGGCTATCAGAGATTCTTACCCTGATTCACCAAGTTGATAAGGACATGGGGTGTGAAAAACCCATAGTCCTTATGGTGAATAGGAAGAGGAAGGATAAGGAAAAGGTGCCTAATATTTATAAACAATATAAATCTTATGAGCACTATCTGACCAATAAGAAGAAGATTCAAGGGCAAGTCAAGGAAAAGAAGGAAGTATGCTTTACATGTGGCAAGTCAGGCCACTGAAAGAGGAACTGCACCCAGATGAAAGGGGAAGCCAAAGGTGTGTTTATTATCAAGTGAAATCTTTCAATTTATACACATTGGGTATTAGATACAGCTTGTGAAGCTCACATATATATTCAAATGTAGGAACCAAATAGATTACAGAAAATTTCCAGAGAATAGGTGGATCTGCGAGCTGCCAATGGTGTGAGATTGGCTGCTCTTTCCATTGGTGACTACCACCTCACATTACCGACGAGAATGATTTTGGTTTTACATGGATGTTATTATGCACCTAGTGTTACCAATAACATAATTTATGTATCAAGTTTAGATACAGATGGATTTATTTTCATATTTGGAAATAAATGTTGTTACTTTTATAAGGACAACATATGTTATGGTATGGCGTATTTAAATAATGGTCTATGTGTATTAAATTATGAGAACCAAGTGTTGGAAATTGATAATGAACCAAGTTCACATAACTCATTAAACACCCAGTTGTGGAATCACCACCTTGGTTATATAAATGAGAAGTGTCCAACAAAGCTCTATCAAGATGGTTATTTAGACACTTCCGAGCTAAAACCACTTGATAAATGTCACACTTGTTTATAGGTGAAAATTACCAAACCACCATTTGGTGGACTGGGTGAAAGGGACACAGATCTTCTAGGATTGGTACACACTGATGTGTGTGGACCATTTCCAGTAGAATCTAGAGGTAGATATTCTTACTTCATTACTTTTACTAATGACTTGATTAGATATGGATATGTCTACTTAATGAGGTACAAGTCAGATTCATTTGAGAAATTCTAGGAGTTCAAGAATCAAGTATAGAATCATCTTGGTAAGAAGATAAATAAGCTTTGATCGGATTGAGGTGTAGAATATATTAACCAAAAGTTCATAAACCTTTTACAAGAGTTTGGGATTTTATCTCAACTCACTCCACCTTATACACCATAGTGGAGTGGTGTTAGTGAAAGGAGGAACCGTACCTTGTTGAACATGGTAAGGTCGATGATGATTCATGAAGATCTTCCAATATACTTTTGGGGATATACATTGCAAACTGAGGCATACACATTAAACCAAGTACTAACTAGGGTGTAAAATGGGATTCCCTTCGAGCTATGGAGTGGAAAGAAACCCACTTTGTCATATACACGTGTATGGGGATGTGAGGTGTTTGTTAAGGCTTTCTCATGCGACAAACTAGCACCCCATGGAATGAAGTGCATCTTTATAGGGTATCCTAAGGAAACAAAGGGATACTACCTATACAACCCCTCAAACAAGAAAGTGATTGTTGATATAAAGGATTTCTTTCGTGAGAGGGAGTACATCCTCAAAAAGGATAGCGGGAGAAAGATTGACTTAGATGAAGTTGATGTTCATGATACACAAGAGTTGGTACAAGAAAAAGTTCAGTAGATCTATATAGAAGAGGTAGTTCCTGAAACACAAGTACTTAATAAGAGCACAAGATAGGTAAGGGAACTACAGAGATATGGTTTTCTTCTCACCGAGGAAGGTGACTCGTTATTGTTGGAAAATGATGAACCTCTCTCCTACAAGGAAGCAGTAGAGAGATCAAAAGCTGCAAGATGGATAAAATATATGAATTTTAAGATGGATTCCATGTATTATAAACAAGTCTAGGTTTTGGTCGATGTACTAGTTGATGTAAAGCCTATTGGGTGTAAATGGGTATTGAAAAAGAAACTGCACATGGAAGGTCAAGTTAGTACCTATAAAGAAAGGCTAGTGTCTGATGGTTTTAAATAGTGTTAATGAATTGAATATGATGAAACTTTTTCACTAGTTTCCATGTTTAAATCCATAAGAATCATACTTCCCATAGTAGTTTCCATGACTATGAGATTTGGAAGATGGATGTCAAAACTACATTTCTTAATGGGAACCTTCAGGAAGATGTCTATATGACACAACCAGAAGTGTTTGTGACACTAAGTGATGCTAAAAGAGTAATTAAATTGCAGAGATCCATTTATGGATTAAATTAATCATCTTGATCATGGAACATTCAATTCAATGAAGCTATAAGAGAATTTGTTTTCATTAAAAACTAATGTGATCATTGTGTTTACAAGCAGTTTAATGAGAATGTGGTCATTATACTAGTAGTGTATGTTTATGAAATATTTCTTATTGGAAATGACATACTGGTCTTATAGTCAGTCAAGGAATGGTTGAACAAGTGCTTCTCCGTGAAGGAATTCGGTGAAGGAGCCTACATTCTAGGGATCAAGATCATTCATGATAGATCTAAGAGGCCTCTAGGACTAAGTCAAAGAACATACATTAACTAGATACTAAAGATATTTAGTATGGAATAATCCAATAGTGGATTGGTTCTAGTGTTAGACGATATACATATTTCCATGAAAATGTATCCCCAAACACAAAATGAGAAAGATAGGATGAGTAAGATTCCATACGATTTAGCGATAGGATCTATCATGTATGCCAAGTTATGTAACAGACTTGATGTTGCCTATTCACTAAGCATGGTATGAACATATCAAAAAGATATAGTAGAACAACATTGAACTGCTATCAAGACTATCCTTAAGTATCTAAGAAGAACTAAGGATATATTCATAGTGTATGGAGGAGGAGAGGAGCTTTTCATCAGAGGGTATACTGATGATGGTTTTTAAATAGATAAGAATGATCTAAAGTCACAATCAGGATATGTTTTCTATCTCAATGGAGGATTTGTGAGTTGGAAGAGTTCAAAGTAGCCAGTTTTCACTGATTCTACAGTGGAGTCTGAATATATAGTGGCTTCTAATGCAGCCAAGGAATCCATCTAGATTTCGATCTTTTTCCAAGAGCTTGATGTGGTGCATAACATTAAAGATCTCATTACATTGTATTGTAATAATACTGCAGCGGTGGCTCTTGTAAAAGATCTAAGGTCACATCAATGAACAAAGTACATACTCTGAAAGTATCACCTCTTGAGGAATTTCTATCAAAGGATTGAAGTTGTAGTGAGAAGAGTGTCCATGGAAGAGAACATGGCATACCCCTTGACTAAAGTCTTATCTCAGTAAAAGCATGAATATCATGTGAGAGCTAGTGGACTGAAGGTTGTTAGCAGTTGGCTCTAGTGCAAGTGGGAGTCTGTTAGAGTTGGTTCCCTACAAACCAACTTCTTTGCACTTTATGATAAACCTATATTCATTGGATGAATATTAATAAACTACTTATCACATCATGATTTTTCTTCCATGTGACATAGTATGTGATAATTTCCTAAGAATAGTTGTTGCATTAAAAGGTAATAGCAAATCCCTGCTATGATGAGAACCCGAAAGTGCCATGACACTATTCTTGAATATATGTTCTATGGTCGGATGATATCATTTTATTAGACACATTTAAAGACCTGTAAATTCCATATATATTTTTTAAAATTATTTGGGATTATTACAAGACCGTGAAATGTGAAGGCACGTGATTACGAGGCTCGGAGTGCCTGAAATGATCCATCGAAAAAGAGTTAAGCTTAAAATAGAACGTGTGAGTAATTTTCCTAAAAAAGTGGAATAAATCTTAAATGGGTGCTCGAATTAGAAATCTAAGGGTGCCATTGCATTTAGGATGGTGGGTTTACCCTAGGCGCGACTTAAGTTTAGTCGGCACCGACCTCCAGTGAGAAAACCCAAAAATGGCATAACAATAAATAAAATTATTAAATAAAATTATTTTATTTTTCAAATGCTTATAACTCACAAACGGTGACTCAAATTAAAAATCCAAGATCAACGGTGAACTCATGAGGGTATTATTTCCTTAGGAAGATCCCAACTTTGGCTGGTGTGGGCCGACAGTGGAAGAAAGTTTTTGTCCACAAATAAAATAATTAAGTAACAGTTATTTTATTGATAAATTATATAACTCCTAAATGGTAACTCGTATTGGAAATCTAGGAGTACCACTGAGCTCATGTGGGCGTGTTTCCCTTAGACAGAACCTATCCTCGACCAGCATGGGTTGAGGGTGACTGTTAATAAATTTTTGAACTTTTTTTAAGGTACGTTTAGTAAACGTGTGGGCGGAAAATTCTAACTTTTGAACCGGTGCTCAGAATTAAAATGTGAGGGTGCCGTTAAATCTGCAGTGTTTTTATTCACTTAAGGGAGGCTTAACTCAGACCGCAATAGGTTGGGTGAAAAATCTAGTTTTACAACCTTTTGAAGAATAATAAAATAACATAAAAATGTTATTTTATTTTTTCTACCAACTGTTGAGCGGCTTGGCAGGACCACTGAGTTGTCAATACAATTAATGGCTTGACTCTTTGTCTTTGTAACCACACTTTTGAGAGTTAAGAGGTTCATTCATTAATGAACCTCATTAATCTCTCGTTGCGTTAATCACCTTTTAACCTCTATTTAAATGAGGCTCAGGCTTGGGTTTGAGACACGAAAGTGAGGAACCTCTGACGAAGTACCACGACATATTCCACCAAAGAAGAACAAAATCTTGGATGGAAATGTTGGAGGAATCAAACTGGAAGCGATGAATGATGACGGCTTCATCAAGTGTGGTTTCTTCTTCCAAAACTGCGACATCACCTCTGATTCTGAGGTAGGGGTTATTATTTAAATTCAATTGAATTAGTTTATTTCCCTCATTCTTAAAAATCATGATGAACATAGATCAACCAAAATGAGTTGACCCGTGATTCTTATGAAACTGCGGGTGGTTGTTGTAGGAAAATATTGAATGGATTTTTTGATTTATCTTTTGATTATTGATTATCACACCCTTGCTGTGATGCTAACGCAGAAGGTGCGGGCCAAACGAACAAGGCCTGGACCCTCCGTCGCTTCGATCTTATTGAGTTCTTCATGAGAAACTAGAAAACAGAGCAACAAGATGAACCTGGGAGCCACGCAGCATTAGTAGCATCCCGGGAGGCTTGTAGGCACTTTCAGAAGAGAAAACAGACTACAGGAGCTCACCCGGTGGCCTGTGGAAGCCCTGCAAGAGAGGCACTAGCACGACAGCACCGACGACGAGCACCGGAGGGTGATGGCCATGGATGGTGATCGCCAGCTGCAGAGGATAGGCGACACCCGTAGGCACTGCGGTGGAGAACGGGGATGGTCAGCTCTCGGCCGGCCGTGGGAGCAGCCAGGCGGCGCGCCATTGCGTGCCACGGAAGGAGGCCACAACGGAGGGGACCCGCACCCCACAGGTCCCACTGATAGGGGGATGGTTCCACGTGGTTCCACCGTTACATCCGAACGGACCTTTGTTCCCTTCAAGAGGGGAGTCACGTGACCCCCGCGCGAGTCACGCCCAATCGGCGGGCCAGGCCTGTCCGCTACCCAGTGGGCCGAGCCTGCCGTAGCCCAACCCAGCCAAGGTGGGCCGGGCTAGTCCATGGCCCGGCCCACTCGGACCAGCTTAGCTGGTTCGGGCTGGGCCAAGTCGGACCCAGGTCGGATCGGACCCAGACCCTCTTTGGCCCAGATACGCTTAAAAGGTCGTATCTCACAAACCATATGTCTGTTTGATGAACCGTCTGTGGCGATTAAAATACTTGGAATGAGATGGTCATTTTGAGATACTTCACCAGAGTTTTGGAGAGAGTTAGAGTATAGTCATGTTGGATCAAACTCAAATCCAACTGGGTCCTCGGCACTAAAATGCCTATAACTCACAGACCGAGCGTCTGATTTACGTGTCATCTATCGTGTTGGAACCCTTACGACATGATAGTCCTTTGAGATAATTTTTCATGGGAATTAATGCCAATTGAAGGTTGAAAATGGATTTAGGATCAGATCCTTCCATAATAAAGCGTACTACGTACGAGAATCTAGTGGCTGGCTAAGACGTGAAGAATGAATAGAGATCCTATGTGGATCATCACCTAGCGATCCTGTGTGGATCAACACCTAGAGATCCTATGTGGATCAGCACCAAGTGATCCTGTGTGGATAAACAGTAGAACCCTTGATAGAATAAGATGATCTAGATTTATGACTAATCATCTGTACTTCTGTACTTAAGTTATACCTGGGTTGAGCTGAGTCTTTTCTTTGTGCTTTGTGATTGGGATCATGCTTTGTGGTTTTCCTTTGTGGAATTATGAGATACCTTCAGGGTTCTAGGGGTCCCTACTAGGTATTGTTATACTCACCCCTGCATGGGCTTTGCCTACACCTTTTTGTGTCTTGTGAAAATGATGAGCATCTCGGCTGAGACTATAGGATCCAGGACCAGGCGGTACATGGAGGTGACTGGTTGATGTGGAGATCTATAGAGACGAGCTGTACCAACCCTTCAGGTAGGGTCCTTGGTGGATGATATCAGGATATGTTTTCTATTTTCTATTTTATTGTATCTTTAAGTTGGGATTGTATTCTAGCCCCTTTACTTTCAATACACACTTTTACTATTTTAGTTTTACTACGTAGTTTGAATCTTGTTGTGTTCTAGGTCTATGTGTTTTCAGGTTCAAAGACAATGCCTTCCTGTTTTAGGAATACGCCTTTTCGGTTCTAGTCTCTAACCCCTGTCCTATGGAAGGTAGACTTGGGGTAGTCACGGCATGGGCCCCAGGGGACGGGTCATGATAACAAAAATGATACGGGCTATCAATGATGGGAACTCATGAAACTTTGAGGCACCTTCCCATGGTGTGTGCCATTGGTAATATCCAAAAGGATATTATGAGAACAATACCCTCTAGTAGGAAATCCACATTCCTAAGTGTCATTGGATGTTCCTATCTACGGAGGTGTGTATTGGTCCTTAGACTTTAAGATTATTATTAATGGGTATTATTACTCACGCACTTAGATGTATTGACGAAAACCATGAGGATAGAACTTTTCGTTGAGGTAGGATATGTTGGGTGTATCACCAGTAATACTGAATTAATGAATAATGAGAGAAATGATTTTTCACATCTACAAAAGTAGATATCTCAGGCCCTTTTATGGAAATGATATAGCCCAACTAAATCTATGGCCATGGTGTTCTCTAGGAAAGTTCAATTCTAGGGAGTCAAAGAATGAGAAATCGAGCACATGGGTTGATGGCACTTGCATAAAACCCCCTTGATTGGAGATATCAGGACAAATGGATTATTTTACATGGTAAGCGTTTGTACGAGGTGACATGTTTTTGTGACATCAAATTCTTTCTCTTGGGTGCCTTGACCCATTGCTAGACAGTAATTTGGACTTTAGGAAATCCTACCTAATGCCAACGAGAAAGAGTCCTAGAGGGCCACACCCTAAGTGTAGCTAGTATCTTAGTTAAATAATTTATTTATTTAACAATTTGAATAAATATTATTCTCTGTTTTTGTTGAACAATTATTCAAGTATTCCCAATTGCATTTATTTCATCACTAGTTATTCGAGAGATTATATTGTGGATATGATATTTATTTATCTGTGAATAATGAAGTTATATTTATTTAATAAATAAATAGTAATTATTCAAGGCTTGGTAAATATTGAGGAGGATTGGAGGACCAAGTTATGGGTCTGGTGAGAAATAATATTTTATATTATTTGGTTAAATAATGTGAAAGTTAAGAACATGTCATGGAAATAATTGCATTGATATTATTATTTAACATGAGGTTTCACATGGAATAATAAATTAAGTAACAACACATGTGCTAATTATTTATTATTACATGGTGAATTAAATTCCATGTAATATTATTATTCTCTAAATCAACCAAGGGGTCATTCAACTAGATAACCAATGGTTGTGTGAAAAACATCCTTGGAGAAAATCTCTCGAGCCTAGAGAACTCTTCCATCTCTAAGAATGATCTCAAGAACGAGAGAGATCCCCCCACAAGATTTAGAAGAACCTAGATACTCCTTATGTGACGTCCAAAGATATATAGAGCATGTGTGGATCACCACTAGAGGATTCCTATCCTTGGATTATACATCGCAACGAAGCCGCACCTTAGACCCATGGTCAGACACATCAACGAAGAAAGACTCACCTTGGAGGTAATTCTATAATTTATTTAAATTAATTATTACCAAAATATGTCAATCCTCTCTTATCTATTTTGGGTTCTCTCCTTTTTTTATCTTTAATTCAATTTTGTGGATATTGAAATTCATCGTTGTATTGATCCCAAATTAATCATCTATTATGAAAATTTTCAAAGTTGGGTACACACCCAACCTATGCTTCTGCTGCACCTAGAACCTACATGGGAAACTTGTGTAAGTATGACATAATAAAAAAATTACTTTAAATTAATATTACATAACAACGATTGCTTATTTAAAAAAAATTAAATCTGAATTATATATATAAAACATTATCATCTATATCAGATGAACAACTAATATCAGTGGCCTTGAAGTGACCAAAACAGTATGGCCGCGTCAGAGGTGTGAGTTTTAGGGTAACACCCAAAACATGTTTTGAGAAAAGAAAAGAATAGGGAATAAAGATAAATAAATGGAATAGATGCAGACACAATTATCTGATCTTGAAGAAAAATTTCATTGGCAATCATATTTGCTAGAAAATGTTATAGGGGGAGAAAAGATAAGAAATAACTCAAGAACCACCACTGTGTGATGATCCCACCCACCCCCACTAGCTTTGAGGTGAATTATTCCCCTGAAAGGTAATCAATATTCTCATAATCATTTCTGTGAAATGTGAATCAGGAAGTCATTGATACCTTTCCTGTACTAATATTCTAAAAGGTGAAAATGATTGTGATTTATATCTATCAACACCCACACATCACCTTATTGTGAGTGTTACCATGAACAATATCTAAAAAGATACTCTACACAACAGAAAACTTCTAATAGGTCATGTGAGAGTGAGGATTAGCGTAGCACATGAGCTGAGTGATTAGATATGTGTTCTACTTAATGATACAGATATTCATATGATTGCGCAAGATATTGGAACATTCATATCATTTCCATCATATCTTGTAAAAAATATGTTGATAAGGAGGTATTCATTACTAATTTATTTTTAATGTTAAAACTTTAACAATTAATAAAAAAAGGTCAGAACTGATGAATGTTATTACAGATGGACAAAGGGATGGGGTGAAATAGAAGGTCAAATCAAAATGATATAAATGATCAACCTACCAATTGAAAATATCTTCAAAAATCACCTTTACTCCACCCATTAAATATTCACATTTACTAACATTGAAGGTTTTTGTGGATACAAGGTTACAAAATGGTAGTAATGTAATAGTTTATTTTGAAGAACAAATGTATAGAGAGGACAATATCGACTACATTACTCTTGAGAATGTAAATTAAATCCTCAACTATGAATGGCTAGGAGTCTTAGTTGAAAATGTATACATGAGGTGTATTTTCAGGATTTTTTTTCTAATAGCTTCTCTACTATGTTAATTATGACTAAATACAATTCATATTTTCTTTAGGCGTCTATATCAATACTATTTGAAGGGAAATCCCTATGAATATAAATATGGACTCATTACTCATCACATCACTTCTACACAACTATCCTTATTGTATTCAAATCAAATTGATACAATATTGAAAAAACTAGTCACAACATTTGAATGAAAACTTACAGACAACATACTATTTTTATTACTAATGATGCAGGGGTAAAACTCTATAATTTAATCATACTAAATATATTTTCATTCCTTTTATTACTTATTCCTTTTTATTTTTTAGGAAACATTGGATACTCATTGCAGTCAATTTGGATACTCCAAAGATTTATTTTCTGGATTCACTGTATGGATACCCAACAAACCAACCACACGTGATGACATTTTTCAATTTTTAATACACTACATCCAACATTTTAGAACTAAAATTCAAGTAATATATTTTATATTATCTTTTAATGAGAATTCTGTTATGATATGGAAATGTTTGAATATCATGAAAATCATGGCATGAGGACAATCCATGCGTACAAGGAGCCTATTGAATTTTATAAGTGGATAGATATTATGGTATATATAATAATATTTCACTATAAAAACACATATCAAAACAAATTAATTATTTTTATCAATATTTATATAGTGTTATAAAAAAACTAATGGAAAATATTGTGGTTATTATGTTTTCTAATTTATGATAGATATCATATATAATCAACTAACTAGCATCTCCAAAGAGGTATTTTCAAAGATATTGACTATTTCATTTAAAATGTTTATTAATCCTTTATGTATTTATATTTTTTAAGTACTTCTATGACTATAAAAATTCCTCATATTCACAAGATGAAATATATTTATTTAGAAATGATTGGGCAGCATACTTGGTGTTAGAATGTACACATTTATCATGAAGATGTGACTTCCTACTACTTATTTAATTGATTTTCTCATCATTTTATATAATTTATTAGTTGATTTACTCACCATTTTTATCTAATACTTATTTTGTTAATTTTCACAGAGATCATGAAGAAATGAATTCGTCAAAAACAATGATTCACTCATGTACTATGATCATGAACTGTAGGATAAAAATACATAGTGTAATCAATCATGCCTTAATCTGATACATGGTGTACCCAGTATAACTCAATGATCCACACCTAAATACAATATACAGTGTGCTCAGTATAACTAGAACTGTATGCTTTTAGTTTATAATTTACATTTTAGTTTAAAATAAACATTACATAATAAAAAATGGGAAAATACATTTATATTATTTTTATTATTTATGAAAATGATCTATAAGTCATTTACGATGTGTAGGAATTAACTTCACCTTAATCGAATACACGGTGTGACTGGTATGAATCAAAGTGTGTCTATTTATTTAAAATTGACATTAATTTTAGTAAAAAACACAAGTTACATACTCAAAAATGTGAAAAAGAATTTAGATTGTTTTGATACTTTAGGAAAACAATCCATAATTCATTTTTGACATGTAGGAATTAGCTTCACCTCAATTTGACACACAGTGTGACTGATATGACTCAAATTGCATCTTTTTATTTAAAATTAACATTAATTTTAGTAAAAAAGAGAACTAGCATACTCAAAAACAAGAAAACACATTCATATTGTTTTAATAGTTTTGTAAAATTATTCATAAGTCATTTGTGATGTGTAAGAATCAACAACACCTCAATCTGATATGCAGTGTGCTCAGTATAACTCAAAGTGTCTGTTATCAGTTTAAATTTGACTTTTTAGTTCAAATAGCATGTCACTCATTAAAAACCAAGAAAAAATGATTTTATTGTCTTTATAATTTAGGAAAAAAATTAATAAGTCATTTTTTATGCATAGTAATCAATATTAGATTAAATTTACACACGATGTGACTGGTATAACTCAAAGTGCGTGTTTCCAGCTTGAAATGACATTTTAGTAAAAAACACAAGTGACATACTCAAAACCAAGAAAATACATTTAGATTTTTTTGATACATTATGAAAACGATTCATAACTCATTTTTGATGTTTAGGAATCAACCACACCACAATATGATGCACAATGTGACTGGTATGACTCCAAATGTGTCTTTTTATTTAAAATTGATATTAATTTTAGTTAAAATGACAAGTGACATAATCAAAACTAAGAAAACACATTCATATTGTTTTATACTTTAGTAAAATGACCCATAAGTCATTTTTGATGTGTAGGAATCAACCTCACCTCAATAAAATGCATGGTGTGACTAGTATGACTCAAAGTGTCTTTTTTATTTCAAATCAATATTAATTTTAGTAAAAAGGACAAGTGGTATACTCAAGACTGATAAAACACATTCAAATTATTTTTATACTTTATAAAAATTATTCATAAGTTATTTTTATGTGTAGAAATTACCCTCGCATCAATCTGATGCATGATGTGACTGTTATGACTTTAAATGTGTCTTTTTTATTTAAAATTAACATCAATTTTAGTAAAAAGGACAAGTGAGATACTCAAAACTAAGAAAAAACATTTGAATTATTTTGATATTTTTTAAAATGATCCATAAGTCATTTATGACCTGTAGTAATTAACCAAAACTCAATTTGATTCACATTGTGTCCGGTATGACTCCAAGTGTGTCTTTTTATTTTAAATTGATATTAATTTTAGTAAAAAGAAAAAGTGACATACTCATGACCAAGAAATCACATTAAGATTATTTTGACACATTAGAAATTTATCCATAAGTCATTTGTGATGTGTAAGAATCATATGCACCTCAATCTGATACACCGTGTTCCCGGTATGACTCCAAGTGTGTCTTTTTATTTAAAATTGACATTACTTTTAGTAAAAAAGACAAGTGATATACTCAAAACTGAGCAAAAACATTCATATTGTTTTTATACTTCAGGAAATTGATCCATAAGTAATTTTTGACATATAAAAATAATCTTCACATAAATATGATACATAGTGTTCCTGATATAACTCAAAGTATTCATTATCATTTTAAAATTAACATTTTTGTTCAAAAAGTGTGTCACTCATCGAAACCTGAGAAAACACACTCATATTATCTTGATAATTTAGAAAAAAAATTAATAAATAATTTTTGACATGTAGGAATCAGTTTCACATAAAAATGACACATGATGTGACCATTATGACTCAAAGTGTATGTTTCCAGTTTGAAATGACATTTTAGTAAAAAAACACAAGTGACATACTCAAAAATAATCAAACACATTCAGATTATTTTGATACTTTAGGAAAATGATTAATAAGTCATTTTTTGATGTGTAGGAATCAACCTCACTTCAATATAATGCATGGTGTGACTGGTATAATTCCAAATGAGTCTTTTTATTTAAAATTGACATTAATTTTAGTAAAAAACATAAGTGACATACTCAAAACTAAGAAAATGCATTTGTATTATTTTGATGCTTTAGGAAAATGACCCATAAGTCATTTTTTAACATATAGGAATCAACCAAACCTCAATCCAATCCACGGTGTGACCTGTATAACTCTAAGTACATCTTTTTATTTAAAATTGATATTTTTATAAAAAAACACAAGCAACATACTCAAAACCAAGAAAACACATTCAAATTGTTTTGATACTTTTATACAATGATCCATAAGTCATTTTTGACACACAGTGTTCCCGATATGATTCAAAGTGTCCTTTATCAGTCTAAAATTGAAATTTTAGTTCAAAACACGTGTCGCTCACTAAAAACCAAGAAAATGCACTCGGATTATCATGATAATTTAGGATAATGATTCATAAGTCATTGTTAATTCATATGAATCAATATCACATCAAACCAACACACAATGTGACTAGTATAACTCAAAGTGTGTGTTTGTAGTTTCAAATGACATTTTATTAAAAAAGACAAATGTCATACTCAAAACCAATAAAAAAAACTTGGATTGTTTCGATACTTTAGGACAATGATCCATAAGTCATGTGTGATATGTATTAATTATACCCACCTCAATCCAAAGTACGGTGTGATCGGTATGACTCTAAGTGTGTCCTTTTATTTAAAATTGACATTTTACTAATGTATTCTTTCATATTTATGTTTAATTTATTTATTTATATTATTACTAGAATAAGAATTATTTTCTTATACTAGTGGGTTATTTTTCTTGGGTTGGAGTGGTTTGTTCAGAAAATGATACCAAGATCGAGCTATTTTAAGAGGGGGTCACAAGTGCCAAAGATAATTAAACATTGGTTTTTTTTAAATTATTGTAGATAGTAATTGAAAATGTAATTATACAAAACATTTTTTGAAATTTATATAATATAGAGTTTTTTTATTTGTAATGTAAATTTTATTTTAATTAAATCATGACTTCATACATGTGTATTTTAATACAGGTGTATTTGTTGTAGTGTTCTGTTATTGAAACAAAAAACTAAAACACTAGGGCCTTTATAAGAGATATTTATAACGCTGATAAAGGGGTCCCCTTTTAATGGAGTTGATGACAACAATGCTTTTTTAGTGATGTTAAGTCCCTTTTTGTGCACTTTTAAAGGTCTTATCTGTGGTAGTGATATCAAAGAATATATAATTATGTTCAATTAAGTTTTTTTAAATCAAAAGGGATATTGTGATTATAATGATTTTTGTTACAAATATATATTCAAATGTGATGATTTAATATGAGTTTGAATAGAATAATTAAAACAAAAACCTGTTTTGAAACAAAGAACAAATTCGAATGAAGATACAAGAAAGTAGTAAAATTATGAAAATAATATATTGTGCTTCACACCATTTTGGACCTTCATGTATAACAAGAACACCACCCACACACACCTTTTATTAATCTCAAAAGATTAAAGTGATACAAGATACAATCTATCAATATGAACAAGAGAAATAGAATCAACTGAAGATTTTTTTTCAAAACTAAAAGAATTAAGGAACATGAATACTTCTAAGGCCTAAGAGGGGAGCACTCCGGTGATCATGTTCTCTTTAAGTATGCTGTAATAAGATATTTTGGGTTATTATAGAGCACACTCACATTCATTAAATTTGGATCTGAGTCTATGTACCTCTCAAGGAGATCCTAAATCAAAGAATGGGACACACGTCTTCAACACTAAGGGACACCATAAATACTCTACTATAAATAGTCTATGAGAGGTATCCAAGGGGGACACAAGAGGCTGAATTCAGATATTATAAAAATAAATCTCATTTGGGATGTGTTAGGGTTTCTCCAAAAAAAAACTAAGGTCCAAAATAAGTGTGAAACATACCAAATATTGAAGGGATTCTGAGGGTAGGGGTGATGAAACCCCATGAAACCAATAGGTGGATGAAACTACTCAGATGAATTAGAGTGTTCTACACACATGGGATCTAAATAGATAAACAAACTAATCAATAAAATCCGAAAAGGTTTAGTGGTGATATCAAAGGAACGATGAGAATAATGGAAGGCTAGGATGAATCTAGTAGTGGATTGACATCATGGAAGGTCTAGGAAAACAGAAGGCAACCCAAATTGGCAGCCCAAGGTACATACCCACGCAAAATCCCAACCACAGAAGTAAAAAACAACAGACCTAACATTAGAAATATTTTATAATAATAATAATAAAAGTAAATTAAATCATTTTTCATGAATTCATATAAAAACATATAAATGGAAGAATAAAAAATAGTAAATTTTAATATAAAAATATCTAAATTTACCCATATCTATAATATTCATTTAAAATTGGTGATGTTATTTAACCTATGGTCATTTAATTGGAACCAAATTAATCCTATCTAAACTGTATTTGAATTTTGATAATACCACAACCCTAGTAAAACTATCAACTAAGCTATTATCAGTATGTATCTTGTTGACACATATGGTTCCAGATTCAATTAAATCTCTAATAAAATAAAACATAATGTCTATGTGCTTTGATTTACCATGGCATGCTAAATTTTTGGGCAAAAGTAAATCCGATTTATTGTCATAATAAATAGTAATAATATAATTGTACAAGTTGAGTTCACTAAATAAACCCTTCAACCATAAAGACTCCTTGACAGCCTCAGTCAAGGCTATATATTTTGCCTCTATGGTTAATAAAGACACAATAGATTTCATGTTACACATCTAGGATATGGGACCACTATAATCAGTGAAGACATATTTGATAAGTGATTTTAATATTTCAACATTTCCTATATATTTAGATTCTACATATCCATAAACTGGCTCATCAGTATCCAGATTTTGACCATAACACAAAAAGAATACAACTGAATGTGATATGTATATAAGAATTCATTTTATAGCTTGATAATGAGGCTTTCCCATATTTTCCATAAATCTACTAATGGTGCATACTGAAATGGATAATTCAGGCCTAGTACATATCATTTAATACAAAATATTGCCAACAATATTGGCATAATGTATCTTAGAAAAGTATTCAACATCAGTAGTGGTAGTATAGGATTGAGTTAAAGATATTTTAAAATTGATTCGTAGTTTCTTGAAACATGTGTTCTAGTTTTAAGAATCACTATTTCCATGTGGTTTCCATTGGATTTATTTATGGAATCAAAAACTCCCAACAGTTCTTTATCCAAAGGGGACCTACTTTCTAAAGGTAGTCATTCGTTAAGTTTGAACTTTACAATACTTAAGAACATGCATTGGTCGAGAGGATGGGAGGTCGGAATCATCACACCCTTTTGGGGGAAATTATTTTCTACTTCGGGACTCTCTTTGTAAATTTAAGATATTTTCATGAATCCTTATTAATTCACCAAGTATATCATAAGTATCCCTTGTAATTTACAATCACTTATTAACATGTGTAAAATTTAGAATCATCAGTATGCATTCAAGGTTCTTCAATAATGGAAATATCCATATGTATTCAAGGTTTTCCATCAATGGTATCCTCTAATATACCGATTAGAGATTCTTTTAATCATCGTTGTGATGATATAGGTTTTTAATCCACTCAGTGGGGCACTCTGAAATTTATTATAATCCAGGGAGACGAAGGTCTGTTTTGATCTTGGGATCGTGCCCATAAAATGAGCTACCTACGTATCCTCGTGAAAGGAATCAGAACCCTCATAGTTCGGTGCCGCTTAATTGGACACAACATACCTTTTATGGTCATGTGATAAGGACCTCTAATTGGAAGATTCTTAGTTGAAACTTAATGTGGGACTTATGGTGAAGTCGCCCAAGGAACTTGGAAAGGATATGAGTTTCCAAGTAAAATCAGACCCTATTGGGAATATGGCCCAAGGAGAACAGGTTTGATTTTAAGTGTTAGGTTTTAACATCTAGGAGGCTTCCTACGTATCCCATATAGATGGGAATCAAAACCTATGTAGTTAGATAAGTCTCATAGGAGAGTATGGTCCTTTGAGAGAGATGAGTTTGGGATTACTTCCTGAAAAGGATTCCTTGGTTATTTGGGGTTTAATTTGGGGCTTATTCCTAAGGAGGATGCCCAATGATCTCGGGCCATGAGATGACTTCCTACGTATCCCGGTTATGGTGGGAATCAGAGTTTTCATAGTTCCTTCCAATGAGTGTTTGTGAACATGTTGTAACTATCACGTATCTTTAAGCCCATGTGAGTCATGCTCGGTGTGAGAAACAAGAGGATGTGAAATATTCAATAATGACACTTCACACTTTTCCTCCTCCGCTGATGGAAGAGGGCACGTCGACCATGGAAGAGGGAGAGGCGAAGAGCCTTCCCTATTTTCTATTTACATTGGACAAGGGTCCAATTTAAGGAGGAAGGGATGAAGGTGAGGGGGCTTACAATAGGATGGATTCCCTTTTGGGAATTGGTTAGGGCTTACTCTTAAGTAGGATTCCCATTTGAAATTGGTTGGGGATTACTCCTTCCTAAGAAGGATGCCCATTTGAGATTGGTTGGGGATTACTCCTAAGGAGGATTCCCATTTGAGATTGGTTGGGGCTTACTCCTAAGGAGTATTCCCATTTGGGATTGGTTGGGGCTTACTCCTAAGGAGGATTCCCATTTGAGATTGGTTGGGGCTTACTCTTAAGGAGGATACCCATTTGAGATTTAACCTGGCATAGAAGTCTGGTGATGAAGTTTGAGGATTTTCTTGAGGAGTGTATCAACTCAAGGTACTTGAGGAATCCATAAGGAGAGTCCAAAATCTCAATATGTGAAAGGAACCAAGAGTAATTTGTCAAATCAAGGAACTTCGTTGAGTGTTATGGATTGTCTCAAATCATGGTATTCGAAGGTTGGAAGTTGGGCCATATAAAGGGTGCAGTGGGAAATGTCCTCGACAGGATCCGAAAAGTTCACGGTGCGAATTTCCATTTTTCATGGGGGGTCAGGGCCATGTAGGATCTCTACCATGGTGCATCGCATAGATGCTCCTCCAAGGTGCGTCACACAACTACTTTGCATAGGTTCTCCATGCAGGTGCTCCGCGAAGGTGCTCCGTGTAGTGATTTGTGAAGGTGCTCCGTGCAGGTGCTCTACAAAGGTGCTCCGCGCAGCTCCATGTGTTCTAGAATGTGATGGGACTTTGAACAATGTTTCCCCATTTAATTATCTCTTATCTCATGTTTTAGAGAGCTACCTAAGACCAATTGGGGGATCTTGGCGAAAGAGCTATGCAATGAGAGCTTTGGGATCTCTTCCAACTTTTTCTGTCTTTGAAATGGGGATCCCAAGGGTCCTATTTATAAGCATGGAGGGGACCTGGACAAAGGGATGTTGTCCACATAGGTCCTCCGCGTAGGTCCTTTGCGTAGGTCTTCCATTTAGGGGTGTAAAAAATCATTTTCTACGTAGGTCCTCCGCGTAGGCCATCCGCGTAGGTCCTCCGCGTAGCTCCTTTTGTGAAATTTATCCATCTTTCAAGTGTCATAACTTTTGATCTGTATGTACATTTGGGCTCCAAAACCTTTTAAATCGAATCTCTTGAATAGATCTATGCTTCTTGAGATGGTGAATACACTATGTCTTCTTAGATGAAACTAGGAAATTAAATTTCATTAATCGACTCCTTTTCATCAACAATCTTGGAAATCCTCTGCCTACTCCTGGATGGGAGAATCATTCCACTTATTCATCAGTATGGAGTAGTATTTTGGAACATATAAATCCATCCTGCATCCTCATGGTGAAAACATAATTACTCATACTTAACATTTTTTGTCTATGTGAGAATCATATCTTCACTCTATGGAAAATTTCATGGAACACATTTCACGGTGTCTACAAAAATGTTGAGAAAATGGAACATTAAAATGATTTAAACACTCAAACTAATATATTTTAAGAACTTTAAAAATATAATCATTTTGGGATAAGTATAATGACTTATTAGGTTTGTCCCTAACAATTTCCATACTTAGAATTTTATTTCTTTTCCTAAGTCATTCATTTCAAAAACTCTTTTCATTTGGGACTTAACATAGTCAATGAGCTTCAAATTGTTGCACATAATCAACATATCATCTATATAAAGCAGTAGGTAAATAATTCTAGTCTTAAAAGACCTAAAATAAATATATGCATCACGCTGACTCCTACTAAAATGGTTTTCAATCGTAAAAGAATCATATTTCATATACCATTTCCTAGAGTATTATTTTAAATCATATAATAATTTTTTAAAATGGAATACTTGGTCAAGTTTGAATATTTTAGAATAAAAATCAGGATGTTTCGTGTATTATTTCTCATTAAGTTCACCAGGGAGAAAATATTTTTTTCACATCCAACTATTCAATGTGAAAATCAAGGAAGGCAACAAAATCAAGAAGAAATTGAATTGAAGATCATTTAAAAATGGGGAATATATTTCAGCATGGTAAATTAATTATATTATAAGGAAACCTTTAGCCATTAATCTTACCTTGAAAATTATTTTCATTTCAACTGTATTATCTTCCTTTCTTTTATAAATCCACTTATACCCAATGAATTTAACATTAGAGGGCATATCAACAATAGACCATGTGTTATTTTTATTCAAGTATTTCATCTTTTAATCCATGTAGGAGATCCATTTATTGGAATTACTATCATTCATGTCTTGATGATATGATTAAGTATCATCATCAATGAGATCCTGATATATATAGAAAGAAAAAGAAGTTATATCATACTAACTAAACTGAGAAGGAGGTTTAGGGACCCTTCTTTCTCTATCTCAAGTGAGTTGATAATAATATTTGTTATTAGGAGGATAAGAATTTGAATATGAATAATAATTGGATTCATTTTGGGTCGTAGATTGAGGATCAGGTGGAGTAGGCTCAACAGGAGCCTCAAATTAGGCCAGTGATCCAAGTTGAACAATCTCAGTGTGAGGTGTATCAATGCAGCTATCAGTGAAAATTTTGGATTTAGGATAACAAGACTCATGAAACACAACATCTCTACTAATTATACTTTTTTGGCATCTGTTTTTATCAACACAAAACATGTAACCTATAACACCTTTAGGATATTCTAAAAAGATACATTTTAAAGCCCTTGGTTCTAAATTATCTGTTTTGACATGGGAATATGTAGTACAACCAAAAATTATCAAATGGAAATAAAAAGAATGATTGTCATGCCACAATTCTTATGAGGTTTTGACTGAATGAAAGTTTCTTTTTTTATTATTCAGTTACTTTTGAGGAAAAAGTGAGAAAACATACACGACTTCACATACTTAAAAACATTCAAAGCACCAAGATACAACAATTTAAAAGAAAACAACTCATTTAAGCCTACACAGGAGAGCTTCTACCTAGAATCATAAACATCAAATCAGTTTCTCCTAATCATCACTTCATGGAAAGTAGTCTTGTGCATGACTTCATGAGCATGGAACCAATGGAAAATCCACACCCTCTCAAACATCCAAATCTGAAAGCAAAAAACAAGAGAGAACTTATGCTCAGAACCCCATCTGAAGCAATTTCTGTAAGATAATAGTTGCATTGACTCTCAAACCACAAACCACAAGATACCAAAATACCATCCTTGAATTGAAAATCTCAATCCATGAATCACTGTACAACCATTCACCTCCATCCCATAATCACCATCAGAAAACAAATCACCACTGAGGATCACATCTTGGACGCATGACAACACCATAAAGTTCCCCGCCGCAATGATCCCACTAGCCACCCTTTGTCTCCATATCAGCAAGAAACTCAAAGGGGTAGGTGCTCCAAGATGTGAAATGTTAGGACAGTGCCTCCTAGGACTAGAAGACCCAACAAACACACTAGAGGAGTTTCACTAGAGAGGGGAACCAAGTCGACCTGGACTAGAAGCGCAACACTGGGCTAAAACTGGGTAGGTATGGATAGAGGAAGAACCAACATTGGATGCTGAGTCAAATGAACTCATGAAATCAAGGGAGAGGGTAATCATCATGAACCAAGAGTAGGGATGTGCGGGCTATGTTGACACCACAAGATCAACCACATGAAAACGACAACAAATCATTGCGAACTAGAAGCCAATGCGAACAAACCCTACCTACCCCCTACGAGCCTTATCGGAGACGACGTCAAACCACCCCAGAAGATGTTGAGGTCATCACCAAGCCGCTCCACTCCCAGGCCATCCAAGAACTAGAATGCTTGAAGTTGGAGACACCACTAGATTCCAACCCTTCACCGATGCTCCTCCCCCGGGCCAGCCAAGATCTAGCCAAGACCTACACCAGCATTTCACCCAAAGGCCACCTGAGATCCAGACCTTCCATAGCTGGAGACTCCACCAGATGCTGAGGCCAGTGACGACACTCCACCCTGGGCCATCCGAGGACCAAAAAAATTTAAGTTGGAGGCAATGATTGAAATCGGAGCCAACAACGACACTCCACACCAAGGCCATCTGAGATCCAAAACAATGAAGCCGAAGGCACCACAATTGGAGCGAGATACCAGAGTTGATGATGCGTCGTGCTGAGATCTGGAGGATGATGGTGTCATGACTAGGAGTCACACTAGAGGAGGGGAGGAGGAAACCACAAAGAAGAAACCCTAGCTACTACATTTGGGGGAGACACGCCACTCCAAGGATATCTTTTGTACCAACTACATAGTGGTTGACTCTTCCCAAAATTATTTGGGTAGGACTGAGCATGAAAGAAGGATTTAGACCCACTCAATAATGTTATGGTTCATATTTTAATCTAGTCCATTCTACTGGGGGTTTCCAAAATAGTCTAGTGCCTAAAAATTCCCTTAGATTCATAGAATTTAATGAAATTTGTAGATAGGTATTTGATCCCATTATCAGTTATCATTACTTTAATATTCTTCCCAATTTGTTTTTCAACTAAAAATAAAAATTTTCTATCAGTAAAGAACCATTGATATGAGGGGTATGGTGAATTAGTGATCAAAGTGTGAATCTTGATCATTATCTAACACACACACACACAAATGAAAAAATATTTACAAGGTTTATCTCTATAAATGATATGGATATTCCTTGATATGATCCAATTTTCACTGATACCATATGAATCATCAGTTTAAACATGTAGATACAATGACCAGGATTTATCTTTATACCACCTGAATGGCTCAAAGGCCTTCATTTTTATTTATTTATTTTTTATAATACCCATTTTAAGGGTTGAATGGTAACCCTAACATTACATTTCCTATAGGATTGGAGACATTACAGGACCCATAGTTCTTAAGAAAATCATATAGACTATGAATACTTGAAACCACCCCTCCCCAGCATCTGTATCGTGACCAGCTCTCCACCTTTGCATAGTTTTTCGGCTAGCTATCTTGTGAAGAGATGCATAGGCCTGGTACTGATGGTAATTTCATACCCTCTCATTCTTCTAAATCTATTAGTCCTTCTCTAATGAATTCACCATTATCTTGAATCCTTCTCTGGGGCTGGTTCCTTGTAGAATTTGTTTGGGAATCTTTACATCAGGTGGCTCGAAGGCCTTAAAGGTTTCTCAAAAGCCTTACTGACTCGAAGGCCCGGGTGTATCGAAGGTATTAAGGACTCCAAGCCCAACCGGTGGCCCAAGGTGAATAATTCTGTATACTACAGTACCGAACAATACCTGCTACAGTACCACATAGTACTTCTACAGTACCTGGAATTATCCCTCTTCCTAGTTTTGAACATGGGTCTTATGAATACACTTAGAGAGACCTCACCAACTAGGCTGAGGCTCGTGTGCTTTATCCTTATACTCATGTTAAAATAAGTCTCCTAATTGTGATGGTTCTTCTTGAACTGTTACAATTATAAATAAATTGGTATTAATAATAAGGAAACCTTCCAGTAATAGCCTTCATTTGCTGATGTGGTTCTGCTCTTCCTATTCTTATTCAACCTGTAGAAACTTAGGTATGATCTCTTCAATTCATTCTGATTTTCACCGCCCTTATTCTTCCTCTTCTTAACATTTTCTTCTCTCTTCTTCTCTTCTTCCTCTTAGTTATCCTCTTATTCTTACACACATTACACTTATTATCTCTTTTTTTTATCTCTACCTTTTCATTATTTTCACAATAAAAATAGTGAAGCATAAGATCTGATTCAATATTTTCAAATTTGAATTCAAACCAATATCCTCCTTCAACCAACTCAATTACCCCCACTTCATTTTGAGCCTTTAGATCTTGTTGGATTTTCTAGATACCATTGATTCTTATAAAAAAGAACTTATAGATTGAGTTAGAGAACCCTTAGATCATCCAAGAATCCACATCATAAAAACCACTCATAACTAAATCAAAAACCCCAACACAGTTTGCACAATGACCTGGAGAAAAATGCTAAGTCATTTTTCCTTCAAAATGGTGAACACCAAGATGTATTCCTCCTGTTTCTGGATATTTTATCCAAAACATATACCTTTCCACCACATCATGTTCAAATATCACTATGGAAATTTTGAGCTTGCCTATTTTTTATGGATTGACTCAACAAACACCATGGGGATCACCATAATCATTTTTGCGTGGGTCATTTCTCACATACACACTGAAAGATCACCACGGAGACCACTAAAACCATTTTGTACTTGGCTATTTCACATAGGAACACAAAAAAAAAGAACCAATACCATCAAAATACCCCACCATGGGTATGGAATTGCATATTTTGGTCCTACATCTCATCAACATGCCCTCCAATATGGGCATGGTCTTCCTGGCCTAACCCTTCTATCTTCCAAGAACCTTCATCACTACGTTGAACTTTATCAATCATCTAGATTCCCTCCAACTCCATAAAGGCCTGAATCATGATAAACCAATCATGATATATATTAAATTTAAAGATCATTTCACATGGAACCATTTGATTTAACATATAATATGATTTATTTATTGACAACAAAATTCAACACACTCAATCATATCCTATTCACTAATTCTTCAACCACGCTTATAATAACAACCATCTTAGCACCTCTTGGGCTCAACAATCCATCCCTTTGGATTTTTTTGTCATCCAAGGAAGATAAATTACTAAGAAACTCTAAAAACTTAGTAATATATCACTATCCAATAGTTCTCAAACTCGATGTATGAAATAAGAATATTAAATAAACAATACCATGTTATCCATAAGATAATGATCTATAGGAGCTTCATTAATTTGAACCTCACAATCTTTAAAAATAACATCCTCATAACAACATCAATTCTTTAAACATGACTGGAAATTGAACCATTTGCGATGGAGAAATTGTGATGGTTTCCCATTGCAAAAGGTCATTTGCGACGGGGCCTGTCGTAATTTCCTCATCACTGAAAATGACATAGCAAATACATTTTTTTGTGACGGCTAGTAGCAAATACATTTTTTGTGATGGTTCATCACAAATAAAGCTATTTTCGATAAGAATCTATCATGTCACAAATAGTTTATTTGGGTTTTTTTAAAAATCATTCCGCGATGGGCCTGCCGAAAATAACTTTTTGCGATGGGCCCATCGCAAAAAACTAAAAATAATAAAATAAAATAATAAAATTTAATAAAATAAAATAAAATAATAATAATAATAATAATAATAATAATAAATATAATATAATAAATAATATAATATAATAATAAAAATAATAAATAATATAATATAATAATAAAAAACACAATATTCACAATAATATAAAAAATGCACTATATAGAAATATAAATATATGGAATAATAAAAATATTACAAAAAGTTTTTACATTCAAATTTTTATTATAAAAATTAAATAATTCACTGAGAGAGAGGGTCATCTAGAGAAGCTAAGGGAGCTGGAGGTGGGAACTTCATCCCTAAACCCTGAGTTAGACATCGCATGTACTCCATCTTCTGCTCATGCTGCTGCTAGTGTCATTAACACATATCTTCCTACTACTGCTACTGTTTTTGATGGAGCTCTTCCTGCTCTCTACACATACTCTCTATAATCTCACCATGTGCTCGCATCTACTCCTCATACTGTGAAGTAGATGATGATGACTCTCTACGAGCTGCATGATGACATCACAACAGTACCATAATAACTGCCAGGCATCAATCGAGAGATGATACCAACAAATTGGCCTTTCTGGAAGGTTTACTAGGTCGCCTACATCCATGTTGCATCATCAAATCTTGCTACACTAGTCTGATCCTCAGTCTTATCCTAACTCTCAGTTTGTGTCTAAGATGTTGCAGCCTCATATAACTCCTTCAATTGAAATTTAAAATTAAAATAGTTAAGATATTATTTATAGTTAATTTTAAAACTCAAAAATAAATTATACTGATCATAATCTGACACTGGAAATCACCTTTAATCTCTCTGGTTATAGGATCATTGTATATACTCCTATAAATATTGAACTTCATAATATCGGATTGTTCGACTTAATATATGAATATAAAATAAACAGTTTACATTTAAAGTTTTATAAATTATTTTAAGAAGGTACTTACCATATGTTTTCTATGTGTACTTAATGTATGAATACCAGCTCTATGTGTTACCACTTGTCTCCCCCGGTTTTATCGACCTACTGACGATCTCCTCTAAAAACAATCACTCATATAGTGTGAACATAATCCATCCCAAAACTTAGATGAAATGTAACCAGGTTAGTGGATGCAGCAAGACTAATCAAACTCTGTGACTCCCGCTTTTCTCATTGATGTTCTCCTCAAATTGTTCAAAAACTAACAGAAACTCTCACACATACAACCCTCCCATACCTCCCAAATAGAGTCGCATATTCTATCATTGATGGGATACCATAAACCCTACAAATAATTAATAATATTAATTAATTAATTAATTAAATTTTAAAATAAATATTATTTATTTATGTATCAGCCAATGATCAAACATACAGTGTTGAAAATCAATAGGAATTTGATCCCATGTAACCCATGCTCTAGAAAAATAATTCCGCAATATAGCACTCCTCTATCCAACAGCTATATGTGAAAATCTATGAAAAAAGATAAAAAATAATAAAATGATAATTATATAAATAAATTAATGATAATTAATGAAAACTAACTAAAATATAGAAATAAACATACATCCACATGTGTGGATTGAAGTCAAGACGTGGACATCGCTTGAGGATAGGTTCAGGAATCATTAGTCTTGCAAGACCATGACCCCACCAAGTCGTCACTAAACCGCTAGTAGTCTGATGGTCAGATGATCCAACATCATGCTCGTCACTAGGTAGATCAACCTCCTCCAACTCACGAAATAGATCTGAGTCCACATGAAGCATGAAATAACTATTTTTATCAAATAGTTGAAAAAAAACTATTATATATATATATATATATATATATATTATATGATTATAACCAGCATTTAATTGTGTCAATATTCATCTCCATCCTCATATTTGTATATGACAATGTCAATATCTTTATATTCCTCCTCAGTAACATCAATTTCTATAAAAGTTTCAGTTTTATCATCTCTTTCCATTTCAAATTCATTTTTTATATCAATAACATCATAATCACCATAAACCCTCAACTATGGGGTTCCATTATTGATATTCATGTATCTTCGTGGAAAATATGGATTTGGAGTAGTCTTCTAAAAAATTTCAATTCCTAGCACTTCAGTGGAACCAAATTCACTTTGAATAAATTAATTTTCTTGAAATTTCATTTTTATTATACTCCACCAATCACCTAACTCTATTGAATTAGAACAATAATTTTCATAATAAATTTTATGTGCCCGATGAGTCAATAAAAATGGTTTATTTGCTAAAATAATGCTTTTATATTTAATATCAATGATTCCATGGATCAGCTGAACATGCAATCCTCTCTCAGTATCCAACCAATGAAATTTAAACATCATTATGTAATTTTTTCCTAGATAACACAATTCAATTATTTCTTCCAGCATGTTATAAAAGTAAACTTCAGTTTCTCTATGATGAGATCCTCTCAATCAAACATCACTATTCATTGTTTTTTTATTCCCTATATGCACATGTATGAAATCAAAAACCATTTACCACATATGCATTATAAGATTTAACCATTTTGGATGGTGGGTTACTCAATACACACAATCAATTATCAATTTTATCATAATGTTGAGATACCTAAAAATTTGAAAAAAAATATCAATGTAACAAGTAATAAATTGTTTTTATATGTTAAACCATAAACAATTTATTTTACCGATTTTTGAAACTAGTAGGAAAAATTATTATACTGACGTTCTTCAAGAGCTACTGCTATAATTTGTGGAAACTATTTCTTGATATGATTATCATATAATCTAAAAATAAAATAATATTAATTTACTGTAAAAAATTATAGAATAAGTTATAGGAGCACTCATAGTACAAATGGTGTCATTTCTTCATAGTTGAGCAGAACATATGTATGATCCCTTTTATATTAATTATCTGAAAGCCATCATTTATGAACTCCACCAAAGCTAAGTTTGGGCTGATTAAAAATTGATAATTGATTGTTCATTTCATCATCAACTTTACCTTCATTACGGCCCATACATGTATGTTTTGAGGGATATTCAGATTGAAAATAATGAGAGAAAAAAAAAATAAATTTATTCCTACAAATAAGCTTATGAAATTGATCTTTCAACTGATGCTTTCTTACGTACCTTTTTCTTTAATTCCTGCATATATCTCTCGAATGGGTATATCCGTTAAAACTGTACTGAACCTCTGCATTTTTTCTTCATACATAAAATTTAATATTAAATGTTCTATTAAATCAAAGAAAGTCAAGAGAAATATTTTTTCTAGTTTACATAAAATTAAAACAACATTTTCTTACAATCTACTTAATGCATCATAGTCTATTTTCATCGCATAAATGTCTAAAAAAATAAGATATTTCTATTAGCGCATCCAAAATGATATAATTCAACATAACTATAAATCCAATTAGTAGTCTTTCCATTATAATATGCAAGTCATAACTTTTTAATCTGGTAATTTGACCATTTCTGACACATCTAGCCAAATTAGAAACATAACCATATAGAAGCATCAAATATTCAATCCATTGAAAAAATAATAAACAATTTCCTTTGGAAACTCTATAAACCACTTTTGGATTCATTTTCTAGAAACCATTTTTTTTATTTTCAAAGAATCACTTTTTGGTTGAGTGAGAACCTTACAAGCCAGCTAGAAAACCACATGCAAAAGACACAAAAGAGGATTAGATAAGGAGCATGCCCAAAATTGACCCACCCCAAAAGACACCGAGGGACAACATCGGGCCTCACACCCATCCTTTCCCCACCCTGCACACGCCCCCATCACCCAACTCATCATCGCTCAGGAGAAGAAACATTTTCCATAACTGCCATGCCAAAATCCATTGGAGAAAAGTGTTAGAAAAAAAAACACATCCACCCATCACCAAAAACCTACAGATCACCTCGACATCCCTCGAGCAATAACCCCAACACGCCTTTGTCCCATCGTCGTACCTCGGGACCACCAGCATCCATAGCAGGCCACTGAAGAAAATGAGAACACTGAATGAGCAGATCAAACATAGCAAGAATACAAAAACACACCAGAATGGGACCAAAATGGAATATGGAATTGGAAGGAAAAGGTGAAGGTTCCGAGCGCAGATGAAGCATGGTTGGGACGGGACCCAACTTTGATTTTTACCATGATCAGTGATTATTTCGGGATCAATACGATAATGAACACCAGTCTCCATGGAATATAATAAAATATTTAGATAAAGAAGAAAGAGGCTTGAAACCTTAGATAGGATCTTGCACATCATGTTTATAATTAATTTAATTAATTTCATAAAGAAAAATAATACCTTTATATTTGGTAATTTTATTCATTGATGATGTTGATCGTTCGGAATGACCCTTCCAGATTATCTCGTTGTGATTGTAAGGATACAAACTATAATCCCTCTAGGGGTAATCCACACGTGCTCTGATGGCCTCCGATCAACACCGCTCGTTCTCCGGGTGGTAGCATGGTGAAGCGAGTGTCTCGTGTCGGTTGTTCTTGATCTCTTTTTCTTCGTCCTTGAAGAACGTTTCTCATTCTTGAGAGGGGATAGAAGAGGATTCGAGAGAGAAATTGTTTGGCTCAACAATTCTCAATTCACCAGGCATGTGGTGTGGTTTATGGCACAATAGGCTTACTTGCCTATTTATATACATGGAATTTCAGTTAGAATATTTAATTTCATAGCAACAATTAAATACATTCATGAACTTGGAGAAAACCCATGCATTTAATAATAATACCACATCATTATTTATGGTGCACCAACTTGCGCAAAAAGGAATTATAAATAAAATTATGTGTCACAAAATAATAACAATGTTGTTTTAATTTGTTCAAACTAGTTAAATAATTATTTACCATCTTGAAAATAATTATTTTACTATCGGACTGACCTTGGTCCGCTCAAACTCAACTTCCATTTATTAAACGCCCGAATAAATAAATAAATAAATAAATTATTCTCTTAAATAAATATTTTATTTACAAAATAGTAAATAAATATTTATTAGATAAATAAATATATTTTATTTAATTTATGAGATCATTTTAACTTGAATAAATTTATTCCATGATCTTGAGAATAATATTTATTTCATTAATTAAATTTAAATAAAATTTAACTGAGACCACCAAAAACACTTAATGTGTGACCCTCTAGGATTATTTCTCGTTGGAATTAAGCAGGATTGCCTAAAGTCTAAGAGTATTGTCTAGAAATAGGTCAAGACACCCAAGAGAAAGAACGTAAAGTTGCAACAACAACATCCAAATACGAATGCTCACTATGTAATATAATATCTTTGTCATAATATCTCATCAAGCAGGTTTCATGACTGTATTATCAACTTTTATACTTGATACGTCATTCTTTGACAACCTGAAATAAACTTATCGTTACACCATGACCAAGGAATTTAGCGCGACAATTCTATTTCAATCAAAGGGCCGAGATATCAACTTCCATAAATGTAAGGGACAAATCCTTCCTCGACTTATCCATTAATAACATGCCACTCATGATGCACCCAACGTACCCTACTTCCCACCAATTATCTGCATGACAGTTTTCATTAGTAAATAAAGTGCGTAAGTCATGAAATGTATTAATGATAATCTTAAAGTATAAGGATCATTACACATGCTCACAGATAGAAATATCCGATGACACCAAAACATGCGGAATTCCTACTAGCAGGTATGTTATCATAATCTTCTATCTTGGAGATTACCAAGTGTAAACTTTGTGAGAGTAAGTCTTATTTTCTTATGAGTACTCACACCTGACAGTCTGCATGTTATGTGTCCCATCATAGCATGTCATCCAACTACAGAACTATATTTAAGAATATTGTTATAGAATTTCAAGGTTCTCATCATAGCGGGGAACTTACATGACCTTATCAGTGAAAAAAATAATCTAAGACATTATTACATCATAGTCATGTAGAACAATGAACAATATGTAATAATACATTAAATATACATGTAATAAAAGTAAAACTAGTTGGTTCTAGAACACTAACTCTTACAAACTCCCACTTGGACTAGAGTCAACTGCCTACAACTTTCAGTCCACTAGACCTCACATGATGATCATGTTTCTTCTGAGTCAAGGATTTAGTCAAGGGGTCCACCGTGTTGTCTTCCATGGAAATACTGCTCACTCCAACTTCACCTCTCTGAGAAAAATCATTCAAGAGATGATACTTTTGAAGTATGTGCTTTTTCCGCTGATGTGACCTTGGCTCTTTTTCAAGATCCACCGCTGTAGTATTATCATAGTATAGTGTGATGGGATATTAACTTCTAGGTATCACATCTATCTCCTGGATGAAGCTTCGCATCCAAACTTCTTCTTTAGATGCCTTAGAAGCAGTGATATACTAAGACTCTATTGTAGAATCTGTGACCACACTCTTCTTTGAGCTCTTCCAGCTCACTGCACCTCCATTCAAAGTGAAGATGTATCCTGTTTGTGACTTCATGTCATCTTGATCAGTTTGGAAACTAGCATCTACATATCCTCTGATGACTAGTTCCTCATCTCCTCCATAAACCAGTAACATATCCTTAGTATGCCTTAGATACTTTAGGATAGTCTTGACTGCCATCCAATGGTGCTCACCTGGGTCAGCTTGATATCTTCCTACCACACTCAATGCATAGGTGACATCTAGCCTAGTACATAGCATGGCATACATGACTGACCCAATCGCTGAAGCATATAGAGTCCTTTCCATTATCTTTCTTTCCTCATGTGTCTAAAGTCACATTTTCTTAGAAAGATGAATGCCATGTGACGCTGGCAACAATCCCCTCTTGGATTATTCCATACTGAATCTCTTCAGTGTCTTATCAATGTATGTACTTTGACTTAGGCCCAAAAATCTATTGGATCTATCACGATATATCTTGATCCCAAGAATATATGCTTCCTTGCCCAAGTCTTTCATGGATAAGCATTGATCCAACCATTCCTTAACAGAATGTAAGATTGGTATCTCGTTTCTAATAAGTAATATGTCATCAACATATACTATTAGAAAAATGACTACACTCCTACTAAAAAGTTTGTAGACACAAGGCTCACATTCATTCTTGATAAAACAAAATTCTTTTATGGCTTCATCAAAATGAATGATCCATGACCTGGATGCTTTCTTTAATCCATAAATGGATTTCTGAAACTTGCATACCATATTGGCATCCTTTGGAGTCACAAACCCTTCAGGTTGTGTCATGTAGATGTCTTCTTGAAGGTTCCCATTAAGGAATTCTATTTTGACATCCATTTTACAAATCTCATAGTCATGGTAAGTCGCAGTGTCAAGTATAATTCTGATAGATTTTATCATTGCAACTGGTGAGAAGGTTTCATTGTAGTCAATTCCTTGATGTTGTTTAAAACCTTTTGCAACGAGTCGTGCCTTATAGGTACTAACTTGTCCTTCCATGTCTAGTTTCTTCTTGAATACCAATTTTCAACCAACTAGATTTACATAAACTAGAGGATCTACCAAAATCAAGACTTGGTTTTGGTGCATAGAATCCATTTTAGAATTCATGGCTTCTTGCCACTTGGAAATGTCTGTGCCACTTACTACTTCCTTGTAGGTTATAGGATCATTATTATACTCTAATAAGGAGTCACCATCCTTAGTAACTAGAAAACAGTACCGTTCTAGTTCCCTAACCTCTCTTGTACTCCTACGCAGTACTTGTGTCTCTGTAACAGATTCTTCTTTCATGGGGCTTCATGGAATCTGTTCATGTACCAACTCTTGTGTACCTTAAGCCTCGACTTCATCAAAGTCTATCTTGATCCCACCATCTCTTTTGGAAATGTGCTCCATCTCAAGGAATATGGCGTGTCTTTCCCCTATAACCTTTTTGTCTGAGAGGCTGTATAGGTAATATCCCCTTGTTTCCTTAGGGTATCCTATAAAGGTACACTTTGTGCCTTGAGGTGAAAGTTTGTTACCTAAAGAGGCCTTAGCAAACACATCACTTCCCCACGCATGTAAATTCGATAATATGGCTTTCTTTCCACTCCATAACTCATATGGAATACCATTTATCGATTTATTTGGTACTTAGTTTAGTATGTGTGCCTCTTTTAGTAACATATATCCCCTAAAGGATAATGGAAGACTTTCATGACTCATCATTGATCTCACTATGTCCAACAGGGTGTGTTTCATCATTTTTCTCACACCATTCCACTGGGGAATGTATGGAGGAGTGATTTGGGATAGGATCACAAACTCCTGTAAGTAATCAATGAAGTTTTGATTAGATATTCTCCACCTCAGTCTGAGCAGAGTGTCTTAATCTTCTTACCAAGCTGGTTCTCAACTACATTCTTGTATTCTTTGAACTTATCAAAAGAATTTTACTTATACCTCATTAATTAGACGTATCCATATATACTAAAATCATCAGTAAAATTTATGAATTATTAGTACCATCCCCTTGCTTAAATTGGAAATGGTACACACACATCGGTATGAACAAATTTAAGAAGTTATTTAGCCCTTTAACCTTTCCCACTAAATGGGGATTTGGTTATTTAACCTTGTAAACATGCATGACATACACCAAGTGGTTTTAGTTCGAAATAATCTAAATATCCATCTTGATGTAACTTTTTCAAGAGTTTCTCATTTACATGACCTAGTCATTTATGCAAAAGTTGGGTGTGTTATGAGTCATGTGAAGTATCTTTGTTATCGATTTCCATTACTTGTTTTGTGTAATCCAACATGTAACATCCTTTGTATAAATGTGCCCTACCATAACAAAAGCTATCTTTGTAAAAGAAGAAACATTCATTTCCAAACTTGAAAAAAAATCCATATGTATCTAATATGGATATAGAAATAATGTTTTTAGTATTAGAAAGAACATAATAACAACCCTTTAACACCAAGATCATCTTAGTTGGAAATGTGAGGTGGTAGTCCCCGACAGCTACAACAGCATGTCTGGCTCTGTTGGATGCTCGTAGATCTACCTCCCCTCAATCAATATTTTTGAATCTAATTGGTTCTCGTATTTGGATACATATTTTAGCACCACAATCTGTATCTAATACCCAATTTTTAGAAATAGATAGATTTCATTCGATAAAAAACGCACCCAAAGCTTCCCCTTTCTTCTTTGACTGGGTGTAGTTCTTCTTCCAGTGGCCCTTCTTGCCACATGAAAAACAAACAACCTCTTGTTACCTTGACTCACCTTTGATCTTTCTTTTCTTGGAAGGTCATGAAGAAGCTTTGGGCTTAAATATCTTCACCTTCCCTTTCCCCTTATTCACCATAAGGAAAGAAGGCTTTTTGTGCTTCATATCTTTGTCCAATTGGTGAATGAGGATAAGAATATCAGATAGAGACTTCTCAATGTTGTTCATATTGAAATTGACAATAAAGTTAGATAATATCTAAGGGAGTGATACAAGAATTAGATCAATGCCCAGTTCTTTGGGGAGTTTAAACCCTAGAACCTTCAGGCGCTCAAAGTAGCCAATGATCTTGATTACATGAGGCCTAGCTGGGGAACCTTCTCCAAGATTACTCTGAAAGAGTTCCTTAGCCCAAATGGCCCGAAGGCCTTTATTTTTATTGATTTTTTATAACCCCCATTTCAAGGGATGAGGGGGAACCCTTAAAAGTCCTATAGGCTCAGATATTACATGGCTCGTAGGCTTAGAAGATTACATGACCAAAAGTTCTTAGAGAATTCAACCAAACTTTCTACAAGGAACTGCCCCTCCCCAACATATGCATCATGATAGTAGCTCTCCACCTTCACATGGATGTCTGGATAGGCTTCCTATTCAAGCACATGCTGGTCCCAATGGCATATCCATACCCTCTCATTCTGACAAATCCATTTGGCTCTGCTCTGGTGAGTGCACCTGCTCTGAATCCTCTTCTGGGGCTGATCTTTTTTTGTAGTGTGTCTGGGAAAATTTCATGTAGCCCGAAAGCCTTGAGGTGGACCGAAGGCCTTAAAGGTTTTCTGAAATCCCTACTGACCCGAAGGCCTGGGTGGCCCGAAATCTTTAAGGACTCCAAGCCCAAACAGGTGTCCCAAGGTGAATAGTTCTAGCTACTACAGTACCGAACAATACCTGCTACAATAACTGCTACAATGCCTGTTATAGTACCTGCACAGTGTACAGTACTGCTACAGTACCTACTACAGTACTGCTACAACACTTGGAAATATGCCTCTACCTATTTTTGAACCAAGGAGGTTCTCAATCATGCTATAAGAATCCATGTTTTCATGAAACTTCATGATATCACTAGACATTAGTGATAGCATCAAACATTGAATGTTGAACGCATCGTTCATATGTTTCTCATAGACCAGAAAATCCTCATCACTTGCCTCTTTGGAAGCCAGATCAGGTAATGATGATTCCAACACGTAAGACTTCTATCCATGGTGTAGGATAACCTGAAGTCTTCTAAACCATTCTTGGAAGTTACTGCCGGTGAGGATGTTTTCTTTATCTAGAATTGATCATAGGGATAGTGTGGTTGACAAGTTTTTCATTTTTATTCTACAATTACAAGAGCAGATCATTAGTAATTTCTTGATTACATTTTATAAGAAATCATAAATTTTATTAAGTCTCCCACTATTTTATCAAGTCCCAATAACCCTCACCATTGAACTCGGAATGTCTAGTTTCCATGACATTCTAGTGGAAAGGATCTGTATTCCCCTTTTCATAACCCCAACAAGGGTTGGTCAAGCTATTAAAAGGTATTTAGGTAGGCAGGTCTTTGACAACTACAGGCTTTCAACTCCTTGATATGATGAGTAGACTCTCCAATCCTGAAATCATGACTTTGGATTTCCTCAACTCTTGCCTCCAATATTACACCAAGTCTAGCAAGGGATACTCCTCTTGATGTAATATGGTTAATTCAACCTGAAACCTTTCATAAAGACTTCCTATATTAAATTAAGTGTCCTAACAAGGGTTGTTCAAACACATAGTTTTATTGAGTTTTTTCCTTAATCATGCAACGGAAGGCTTGTTCTGACTTAATATTTTATTTGATAGATTTTTCTCTTATGCGTGAATTTATTATTATCATTATCAGACGCTTGTTAATATTAAGTGGAACTTACTTAAGTGATTAACCATGTCTTGATAATATTTGCGCATAATTCTAGTTTATTTTAGTTCCATATTGCATGCTTGTTTAATTCATTAATTATGTGATCGTGACAACACATCCATAATGATAAACCATGCAACTAACAGAAATAAAATAAAGTAAATGGAATGATCATGAGAATTTCTAATGGTTAGTTTATCTAGTGGTTGATAAACTAACCCTGACCTAGAGGAGAAACACCTTGAACCATTTGTGTTTACAGCTTCCACCTGTCCACCTCTGTATCTCCTGGGATTGGTTTCGTCTTGGCTCCATCTTGAACTGCCTCCACTATCTTGGGAGTTCCATCCATTACATATTCCCCTTTTAACTCACATGTAGGTGAGGGGTAAAAGGGGGTTTTATATAAAAGAAACCTTGGGCACGCAGGCCCTACATATTAATGAAGATAAGGCTCGCATGTCAAAAAATTTAATTCAAATAAATAAATTAAAAATAAACCATCCACATACAAAGGTCTTGGTATAGCATATGATCATCTATACATGCAATGATATTTACACATAAATAAAACTATCAATAAATTCTTTAATCGTTCTTTTTTAAGATAAATAACACTCGAATCAATTAATTATCATATTTAATTAATCAATCCTTTTATCTTAAACCCTTTTCTGAATTTCCTTGAGATTCTCATACATCATAATTTTAAACAAATAAATTCATTTAAAATTATCTTTGTATGTAACCTGTACCTTGGAGGAAACCCGATGAATTCCTATTCATAACTACCCAATGAGTAGAAATGAACATTACGTATATGTTAAATTAAAAACATATATATATAAAACACCTACCACGTGTTGTGCCTCAGCTTTGCACTCGTGCGATGGTAAACATATCAAGAGTTTGTATAATATAATAATAAATTTTATTAAATCCGCGTAATTTGGATGAGTACACAACGTGTAGTTCCAACTACATGACGTGTATTATTTATCATCGTCTATCCTAAGTACATTCCTGGGGAAATGGCGTGTGAGTATACTTCGGAAATCTTCAGAGTACACAATGTGTCCAATAGGCCACACGTTGTGTAGTTCCTTGTTACATGGTGTCTAGCCGAGCAATCCGTGTACGGGGTACATGGTCCAACCCTAACCTGATGAGACTACACGCCGTGTCCATTGGTCCACACAGTGTGTAATCTAGAAACCACGTGTCACCTGCTCCTGGTCAACACACAGAGTCATTTAAGACTTAGAAAGACTCCAACACATTGCTTGGTTTGGCAGATCGGTCTGATGCATTGAATCTTGACTACATGGCGTGTACTTAGTAATGCGAAATAGGTAGGCCGGGGCGGGGCGGGCCAAGGCCACACAGGTTTGAGCCCGCACGGGTTTGTCTACAAAATCCTACATATAATACGAACAAAAAATTTCAAGCCCACCCCGCCTCGTATAATCCCGCAGGTTGCCCGCAGGCTTACCCATATTTACAAAAAAAATACTATTTATAATCATTTATAAACTGTATTTTTTATCATTCTTAAAGGTATTTGTGGGAAAAAGTGTGAATTAACAATAACTAGAGTTTTAAAGGATGCGATGAAACATTTTTTGTGGGTTAATGGTGGCATGCAGTAATGCCGACGTGGCGGTGAACTATTGCGATAGAAAGTAGGTGAGTGATCAGTGATGGGCGATGAATGATAATGTTGGTTTTGTGGTGATGTGAACAACTAAACCTGTGAATGAATGAAGTCTCTCGAGGTAACGATCAGTTTCAGAGGAAGTTATTAGTATTTTCACGAGGTTCTATCCAATTCTCTTAATAAAAAAATAAAATTAAATAATAACAAAATTAAATCGACCTAAAAAATATTATGATTATAATAACTCTTATAGAATTGAAACCATGCACATGGGCGATGAGTTCCATTTTTTGAGAGATTGGTTGACACGCCATGTGAATATGGTTAATAATTACTACATAAATAATATAATATCATATTAAAACAATAAATATAGGCCTATTTAAAATACACATGTGAATAAATGGTGAATTAATATGACCATTATGGTGAAAATCATATGTCACCATTTAACTATGATTTTTTTATTAAAAAAACTAAAATGTCAAAGAAACATATATTGTAAAAATAATATATATATATTTTTAAATCAGGCCCACGGGAAAGACCTCACCCGCGCGGGCTCAACCCGTATTGGCCCGTACCCACACGGGCTCAACCCGCATTGGCCCACACTCTAAACGGTCAAAATTTTCAGGCCTGACCCGCCCCACATCCACCCCATACCCGCAAAGCCCGCGGGCCGCGAGCCCTCTTTGCATTGCTATGTGTACTTCCAAATACACACCGTGTGTTCTGGTGTTGTACGACCAGGAATCTTTGGTACCTCAAGATGAGATCCTCTATTTTATTTTAATCAAAATTAAAAGAAAAGATCGTTTCTGTACGGTGAACGAGAAATGAAAGAGGAGGAATAGATCTCGAGATTCAGATTTTCAGAATGATTAAATTGAATTGAAACAACTAAATTATTAAATGTGTAATTCATCCATAAAATATTTAAATAATTATAAACTATGATGTAACCCCTTTGATACCACTTGAAGGTTTCGGGTGCAGCGAAAGCATGGTTGGGATGAGACCCAACTTTTATTTTTACCATGATCAATTATTATTCTGGGATGAATACGATGATGAACGCTAGTCTCCACGGAATATAATCAAAGATTTAGATAAATAATAAAGAGTCCTGAAACCTTAGAGAGGATCTTGCACATCATGTTTATAATTAATTTAATTAATTTCATAAAGAAAAATAATACCTTTATATTTGGTATTTTTCTTCGTTGATGATGTTGATCGTATGGAATGACCCTTATGGATTATCTCGTTGCGCTTATAAGGATCCAAACTAGAATCCCTCTAGTGGTGATCCACACGTGCTCCGATGGTCTCTGATCGACACCACTCATTCTCTGGGTGATAGCACGGTGAAGCGAGTGTCTTGTGTCGGTCATTATTGATTGCTTGTTCTATAGGCTTGAAGAACGTCTCTCGTTCTTGAGAGGGGAGAGAAAAGGATTTGATAGCGAAATTGTTTAGCTCAACAATTCTCAATTCACCAGGCATGTGGTGTGGTTTATGGACCAGTAGGCGTACTTGCCTATTTATATACATGGAATTTCAGTTACAATATTTAATTCCCTAGAAACAATTAAATACATTCATGAACTTAGATAAAACCCATGCATTTAATAATAATACCGCGTCATTATTTATGGTGCCCCAACTTTCAAAAAACGGAATTATAAATAAAATTCCACATTACAAAATAATAGCAGTGTTGTTTTAATTTGTTCCAACTAGTTAAATAATTATTTACCATTTTGAAAATAATTATTTTACTACCGGACCGACCTTAGTCCGTTCGAACTCCACTTCCATTTATTGAACACCCGAATAAATAAATAAATAAATAAATTATTCTCTTAGATAAATATTTTATTTATAAACTAGTAAATAAATATTTATTAGATAAATAAATATATTTTATTTAATTTATGTGATCATTTTAACTTGAATAAAATTATTCCATGGTCTTGAGAATAATATTTATTTCATTAATTAAATTCAAATATAATTTAACCAAGACCACCAAAACACTTAGTGTGTGACCCTCTAGGATTCTTTCTCATTGGCATTAGGCAATCTTTCCTAAAGTCCAAGAGTATTATCTAGAAACCGGTCAAGGAACCCAAGAGAAAAAACATAAAGTCGCCACAACGACATCCACATACGAATGCTCACTATGAAATATACTCTCTTTGTTTCAATATCTCATCAAGCAGGTTTCATGACTATGTCATCAACTTTTATGCTTGATACGTCGTTCTTTGACTACCTGAAATAAAATCGTTGTTACACCATGGCCATGGAATTTTGCGTGAGGATTCTATTTCAATTAAAGGGACGAGATATCAACTTCCATAAATGGAATGGAAAAATCTTTCCTTGACTTATCCATTAATAACATGCCACTCATGACGCACCCAACGTACCCTACTTCTCGCCAATTGTATGCATGATGGTTTTCGTCAGTAAATCAAATTACGTAAGTCCTGAAATGTATTAATGATAATCTTAAAGTATAAGAATCATTAAACACACTCACGGATAGAAATATCCAATGACACCAAAATATACAGAATTCCTACCAGCGGGTCTGTTCTCATAATCTCCTATCTTAGAGATTACCAAGTGCGAACTTCATGAGAGGAAGTCTCATCTTCTTACGAGTACTCACACCTGACGGTCTGCATGCTATGTGTACCATTATATCATTTCATTCAACCGCAGAACTATATTTAAGAATATTGTTATATAATTTCAAAGTTCTCATCATAGCAGAGAACTTCCATGACCTTATCAATGCAACAAATACTCTAGGACATTATTACATTATAGTCATGAAGAACAATGAACAATATGTAATAATACATTAAATATCCATGTAATCAAAGTAAAACTAGTTGGTTCTAGGACACCAACTCTTAAAAAAAAATTTGTCACCTATGAGATTTCTTAATACCATCTCCTTCAGATATGCAATAACCTATAAATAAGACGATGACCATTCCGAGTCTAACCCTAACACAACCATTCACCACCAAACCAACCATAAAACAGACAAGGAACCATTGCATACACCAAGCATTCCTTACCCTCTATGACCTCGTAGTGAATTGGGATGAAGAAGATAAACCCTGAATAAGAGAGAGGGGTGACAATGGATAAAATGGTAAAGGTTGTTGCGGGAGCGGGAGTGGAGACCTTGATACTAGATTCATCATCATCTGGGTCTGTGAAACCTTGAGGCAATCGACCATCAGACCATCACTGCACGACCCAAGCCTTGATCGCGTCATTCCCAGTAAAGGAAGAGAAGGGATGGAGGAGGAATACGACAGAAGGGAAACCCTAATCCAAGATCTCCCATAGAGTCACCCCTTATGGGCCCATCTCAATTGGATTCATTTACTTCTGTGATCTTTCATTTTCAAACAGTTCAAGTTCTGGTCGTCTATAAATTTTGGAAAGATCTAATCATGCCTTTATATTATCTTTGGTCTTCCCTGGTATGTCCAAAACTGTATAAAATATATTATCAAAAAAGTTCTTCTCAATATTCATGACATCTAACATGTGAAAAACTGAAAAATCAGACCAATATGGAAGATCTCAAAAAATGACATGTTTTATCCAATTGTGTTCTTTCCCAAAGAAGTCAATTTTATATTGGTTTATAGTTGTTCCAAATTTAATGGTAGGTAATGAAGACACAATAGATTTTAAATCAATACCTTATATCCTTTTCATAGGTCTATCTCTTTCAATTGTTTCTTTTTTGAAATGATATTTTTTGCTCTGAAAAGGATGATCGTTAGGAAGAAATATTTGATGACAGTCGAAGAAACAAGGTTTTCTTCCATTAAAAAGCATAAATTCTTTGTTTTATCATATACAATAAGGACATGATTTTGGACCATGTGTACTCTAACTAGATAACATGTCATATGTTGGGAAGTCACTAGTTGTCTACATTAATGAAGCTTTCAGTAGGAAATTTTGTTTTAAAATAACATCATATGTACTGACACCATTACTCCACAATAAATTTAACTCATCAATCAATGTATTTAAATAAACATCTAGATTCTTTTTCGGATGTCTTGGAATTAATAAGGTCAAAATGATATATGACCCATTCATCAAAATCCTAGTAGGTAAATTGTACTGAATTATAAAGATGGACCAATAAGAATATTAACTATTTTAAGAACCAAATGGATAGAAACCGTCAATAGAAATACTCAATCAAACATTTTGAGATTCTGAAGCAAAAGAAGAATGTACTTGGTCAAATTTTTTCCATGAATTTCTATCAGCAGGATGGTTTAAGCCTTTACTGGTTGAAATATTGGTTAGTGCCATGACATCAATGATGTTGTGTTTTGAGACATTAAAAAATGCTACAATTTGGGTGTAATAAGAAAATACCTCAATTGTTTTATAAGAATCAATCCAGACTTCCCTAGTTGAGCCTCTTTATAACTCAATTGTCCACATGTAGGACAACTAACGAATGAATCATTTTCAGCATAATATAAGATTCAATCATTTGAACATGCATGAATCTTCTAATAACCAAGACACAAATTATGAACAAGCTTCTTTCTCTCGTAAAAATTTTTAGGCAACGCATTTCCTTCATGTAACAGTGCTTTAACCAAAGATAATATCTAATCAAAAAAACTATTTGACATTTCATTATCTGATTTAATAGCTATAAATTTTGTAACCGCTTTAAATTTTCTTATCTTGCAACCAAGATGTTAGTCTTCCTCATCAGACTTTAATAACTCATAAAATTGAGATGGTTCCAACTCTAGAGTTGAATCAATATCATCCTAAGTTTTAGTTTGTTGAAAATATGGGCAATCCAAATCATTTACTAAATTTTGAAACTATGATGGATCTGGAACCAAATTATTAGTATCATCTCTGGAACTGCATTCACTATATTGATACCAAAAAACATAATTGTTTCGAAAAACAAATTGCAATAGATAACCCCCAACGCTGTCAAATGTTTCAAACATCCTCAGATTACATTTCTTGCATGGACACTTAATTTTCCATTCTAAAACAACTTCTAGTTTTGATGATGCAAATGATAAAAAAGATTCAACACTGTCAATATATATATGATTTATACCAGGACTGTTTGGATTCTTGTTACGATTTATCCAATCGCGATCCTGTAATAAAGACTATTGCCGGCTTCCTTTCTCCACATTACTCTAAAAATATAAAATAAATAAATTGTTTATGATTAATTTGATATAAGAAAAAGACGATAAAAAAGAGTAAAAATTAAAACAATCATAATTTACTTTTAAATATTGTCAATTTTATCTATTTTTCACTGATATTTACAATATTGAGGTGATAAAACCAATTATTACTAATTATTTCTATTTATTTCAATTTATTATTAATTATTGTTATTTATTACTAATTATTGTTAATTATTATTATTTATTACTAATTAATACTAATTATTACTAATTATTAATATTTATTACTATTTATTAGTAATTATAACTAATTATTAGTAATTATTACAAATTATTACTATTTATTACTATTTATTAGTAATTATTATTAGTTATTACTAATTATTTCTAATTATTAATAATTATTTCTAGTTATTAGTAATTATTACTACTTATTAGTAATTATTACTATTTATAACTATTTATTAGTAATTATTACCACTTATTACTAATTATAACTATTTATTATAAATTATAACAATTTATTACTATTTATTGCTATTTATTTCTATTTATTACTAATTATTTCTATTTATTACTATTTACTATTTATTACTATTTATTAGTAGTTATTACTATTTTTAGTAATTATTATTAATTATTATTAATTACTAATAATTACTGCTAATTACTACTAATTACCACTAATTATTACTAATTATTACTAATTGTTACTAATTATTGCTAATTTTCCTAATTATTGCTAGCTATTGCTAATTATTGATAATTATTACTAATTATTGCTAATTATTACTAATTATTGCTAATTATTTCTAATTAATGTTAATTATTGCTAATTATTGCTAATTATTTCTATTTATTGATAATTATTTCTAATTATTGCTAATTATTCCTAATTATTACTATTTATTACTATTTATTACTATTTATCACTATTTATTAGTAATTATTACTATTTCTTACTATTTTTTAGTAATTATTAGTAATTATTAGTAATTATTACCAATTGTTACTAATTATTACTAATTATTACTAATTGTTACTAATTATTGCTAATTTTCCTAATTATTGCTAGTTATTGCTAATTATTGATAATTATTACTAATTATTGCTAATTATTACTAATTATTGCTAATTATTTCTAATTAATGTTAATTATTGCTAATTATTGCTAATTATTTCTATTTATTTCTATTTATTGATAATTATTTCTAATTATTTCTAATTATTCCTAATTATTACTAATTATTACTATTTATTACTATTTATCACTATTTATTAGTAATTATTACTATTTCTTACTATTTGTTAGTAATTATTAGTAATTATTAGTAATTATTACCAATTGTTACTAATTTTTACTATTTATTACTAATTATTACTAATTATTACCAATTATTACTATTTATTTCTAATTATTGCAAATTATTACTAATTATTACTAATTATTACTATTTATTAGTAATTATTACTACTTATTACTAATTATTACTATTTATAACTATTTATTACTATTTATTACTACTTATTACTATTTATTACTATTTATTACTATTTATTACTATTTTTCTATTTGTTAGTAATTATTATTAATTATTATTAATTATTAGTAATTATTACTATTTATTACCATTAGTTACTATTTATTACTGTTTATTATTATTTATTACTACTTACTATTTAATATTTATTAATATTTACTACTATTTATTACTAATTATTGCTAATTGTTATTATTTATTAATATTTATTACCATTTATTACTAATTACTGCTAATTATTCCTAATTTTAACTAATTATTTCTAATTATTACTAAATTTTTCTAATTACTACTAATTATTCCAAATTATTGCAGATTATTACTAACCATTACTATTCATTACTATTTTTTACTATTTATTACCAGTTATTACTATTTATTACTAATTATTTCCAATTTTTACTATTTTTTAATAATTATTACTAATTATTACTAATTATTACTAATTATTACTAATTATTACTAATTATTACTCTTTATTACTATTTATTATTAATTATTACTAATTACCGCTATTTATTCCTATTTATTACTATTTATTACTAATTATTACTAATTACCGCTATTTATTCCTAATTATAACTAACTATTACTATTTATTACTATTTATTACTATTTATTACTATTTATTACTATTTATTACTATTTATTACTAATTATTACTATTTATTACTATTTATTACCAATTATTACTAATTATTAATAATTACTGCTAATTAGCGGTAATTACCTCTAATTAATACAATTTATTACAATTTATTACATTTTTACTATTTTTTACTATTCATTACAATTTATTACTAATTAATACTAAATAATACTAAATAATACTAATTACAGGTAATTATTATTAATTAATGATAATTGAACCTAATTATTACAAATTAATACTATTTACTTTTAAATAAAAACATTAAATATTAATGAAACAACATATTTTTACAAATAAATAATGCAAAATAAAACAATATAATTCTAATTTAATTTAATTACCGATAATTAATAATAATTATTACTAATATATAATAAAATGAATTAACTAAAAAATAAAAGCAACAGATAAATAGCTTAAAACTGAATCTTTCGTTGGATGCAGGTCTTAATAATTGCTCTGCTGTAAAATTTAAAACTTTAAAAACACGGAAATATGAGATCAAAGAAGTAGAGAGGAGTTGAAAGAATTGTGAAATTGGAAAAAATCGAATGAGGGTATATATAGGTTAGATCATTTGCGACAGGGGTATTTGTGACGGGACCCGTCGCAAATATCTACCTGCTAACATATTATTTTGCGACAGACGTAAAATATCATCGCAAATACTAAAAACAATGGGATAGTATTTACGATGGGTGTAACCACCCATCTCAAATACCCTTCTCCTGGTTTGGCTCGCACCACACGCCAAAGCCTTTTGCGATGGGATAGGTATTCCCATTGGAAATAAGTTCTTACAACGAACTATTTGCGACGGGAATTGGGTTCCGTCGCAAATAGTAGATCTCGACGGACTATTTGCAACGAGACCCTTCCCCGTCGCAAATAACCCATCACAAATACCAATTTTTTCCTTAGTGCAAACCCACAATTTTCTTTCAAACACTTGTAATATACTGTTAAAATAGTTCATCACACGCTGAAATTGCAACTTACCCCTTTTAATAACTCTCTCTAAATATATGCTTCTTTAAAGAGATAATACTCCTAAAGGTAACACATATAAATGGACACTCCCCTTGCATTGTATACTCCCCCTTTGACAAATAAAAGGAATAAAAACATAAAGGAAAGATTTATGTTGTCAATTTCACCCCCCTTTGAAAAAAATATCCAAAGATAGGATAAGAGATGGAATAATAATACCATACCTTGTCCCTATAAAGATTGAGGTTGGGCACCTAATTTTAACCTTAGATTCTGAAATGCTTCATTTGATAATGGCTTAGTGAACACACGCATAATCTGTACCTTTATAGGAATAAATTCCAACTTTAACTCATTCTTCTCCACTAGTTCTTTGATGAAGTGACATTTAATATCAATGTTCTTGGATCTCAAATGTTGAACTAGATTATTTGAATGATTAATAACACTTTGATTATCACATCCCAATAGTAGTGTCAACTTCAATTAAAATTTTAAATCTTTTAACCAAGTCTTCATCCATATAAGTTGTATTGATGCATGGGAGGAAACCACATATTCAGCTTTGTTAGTTCTCAATGTAACTAAATTCCACTTATTTCAATACCAACAAACACATCTTTCCTCAAGAAAGAAAACTATAACAGATCTAGAATTTCTATCATCAACACTTTCTACCCAATCCACACCTGAATAACCAAATAAACCACGCTTCCCTCTATTATCACATTTCAATCCATAATTCATTATTACTTTTATGTATCTAAGTATTATCTTTCCATCCATGAAATGAGAACCTTTTGGGGCACTTTGATACCAAGAACAAATCATAACAACATGCATAATATTCGGTCTTGAAGTTGTTAATTATAGTAGAGTACCAATCAGCTTCCAGAATTCCCTTGGAACCGCATTCTTTCCTTGTTCATCTTCTAACAATTTCATTCCTATTAAAATTGGTGTAGAAACTAGCTTCAAATACTTTATACAATTTTTTTATATATTTCATTAGCATACTTATCTTGAGATAGAAAAATATGATATTTTCCTTGAGAAATCTGTAAGCTAATAATATATCTTATCTCATTAAGCATAGACATTTCAAAAAAATTCTTCATTTATTTATCAAAAACTTCACAAACTATTTCATCATTTACAGCAAAAATAATATCATCTACATAAACAATAATAATGAGAAATTCAATGTTATCGTCTTTATATAGATATTGTTCTTAACTCTTCCTTTCCTGAAATTTAATTTCTCTAAGAAGGTGTCAATCTTAGAAACCAGGCTCTGGGGGATTTCTTTAACCCATAAAAATACTTCTTTAACATTCAAACACAATTCTCATATTCACTGAGAAAGAAACCATGTGGTTGTTCAATATACACATCCTCTTCTAATCCATCATTGGGTAATGATGAATTAACATCCATTTGAAATCTATTTCATTTCCTTTGTACTACAATGGAAACAAAAACAAAAAACAAACTTATGGTTTACAGTATTTAAACCGGTGAAAACAACTCATCAAAGTCAACTCCTCCAACCTATGAATAACCTTTACATACCAATCTTTATTTATTTCTCAAAACTTAGCCTTTTTCATTCATATAGTTTCAGAAAACCCACTTGGTTATGATAATTTTATTCTTTTTTGGGATTGGGTACTAACTCCCAAGTCTCATTCTTTTCTATTTGATTTAACTCTTCATTCATATAATTAATCCATTCTTGAGGTTTCATTTCTTCTTGTGCATCTCTTGGTTTAACTTGAGAGAAAATGGGATATGAGAGCCTATCCTCAAAGTTATTCTAGTTTGAATCTGTTAACCATGATTTCCAATGATGTTTTGAACCTGAACTTTCCTTCTCAACCTTTAATGATGTGAACAATATTTTTCTTCATCACTTTAATTTTCTTAATAAACTTATTTAACATGAACTTATTTAGTATTTTCATCATTTTCTGAAGCTTCAACTTGTTGTTTCATGAAAAAATAGTTGTATTTGATTCCATAGAACTAACTTGTGTGTACTTTATAATGACATGTATTCGTTGTTTTTTAATATTTATAAACTCCTTATCACATCAAGATCATTCTTTTGCGTTACATAGTATGTGACAATATCCTAAGAGTAGCTGTCACACTGAAAGGTCAGAACGGTTCCCCACCTTGATGAGAATCAAGAAGTTCCACGATAGTATTATTAAATATATGTTCTATATCCAAATTAAATCATTTAAGGGATACAAATAATACAGGCTATCAAGGGTGGAGACTCATAGGACTTTGAGGCACTTTCTCATGGTGTACTCCCTTGGTAATATCCAATGTAGGATATTATGAGAATGGGACCCTCGAGTAAGAAATCCATATTTGTATATGTTGTTGTATTTTCTTATCTATAGATGTGTGTACTGATCCTTACACTTTACGATTATTATTAATGAGTGTTTTAAGTCACGTAATTCTATGTATTGATGAAAACCACGATGATATATATTCTTCGAGAGGTAGGATATGTTGGGTGTTTCATGAGTAATATTTCATTAATGAATAATGCGAGAAAAGATTTATCCCTTTTGTTTTTTAACAGAAGTTGATATCTTAGGCCATTTGATGGAAATGATATGGCCTAATAAATCCATGTCCATGGTTTTCTATAGGAAAGTTTGATTTCTGAAAATTCAAAAAAAAAAGACATTGAGCACATAGTTTGATGGCACAAGCATGAAATCTACCTGATTAGAGATATTGTGATAAATGGATTACATTATACAGTAAGTGTCTATATGAGGTATTATGTCATTGTGACATTAACTTCTTTCTTTATGGGTACCATAGCGTGTTGCTAGATGTTAACCGTGTACTTTAGGCCGTTGCGCCTAATTCCACTAAGAAAGAGGTCTAAAGTGTCACACACTAAGTGTATCCAGAATCTTAATTAAATAATATATTATTATTTATTATTTCACAAGTTGAATAAATATTATTCCTGTATATGGTTTAATAATTATTCATATTTTCTGGATTTCATAAATTCCTTCACTAGTTATTCAATATAATATTATGTGAGCATAATATTCAATAAATATTTATTTTCTATTTAGTGAATATAATATTTATTTATTTATTGGTGAATAATGTAGTGATATTCATTTATTAAACAAATAGTAATTATTCAAGGTTTGATAAATATTACAGAGTAATAAAGGAAATATTTTAATGATTCGGTGAGAAATAATATGTATTTAATATTATTTGATTAAATAATATTTAATTGAATTCATGAGTTTAGAACATGTCAAGAAATAATAATAATATTATCATTATTATAGACATGGGGTTCCATAGGGATTATAAAAATAATAAAAGATACATGTGCAATTATTATTTTCTAACCTTAGTAGTATATAAACCCAATTATATTATTTTCTTAAGAGAGACAATTCATTTTGTGTTGTGCACAATGACATCCAAAGAGAATCCTTCCAAGCCCTAAAGCAATCCCTCTCCCAGAACGTTCTTAAGAATGGAGAGTGATATTCATCTACCTTCCACTCTTGAGTCTAGATAGTGACCAAGGATAATCCTTTAGAAGTGATTCTCAGGGCAATCAAGAGAGAACGACACAGACGTTGGGATCTGCCATACTAGCACCCAAAGATTCCTACGACAACATTCTGAGGTTCATGGAACATGTGTGGATCACCACTAGAGAGAATATAATCTTGATTACTACAGCTCAATGATGGTATAATGTAGAGACGTCATCAGATCCATCAACAAAGAAATAATTTCTCACAAGGTAATTCTTTAATTTCTTAAATTAATTATAAATAATATATGATGATCCTGCGCTTTGGTTTTGGCATTTATCCATTTTCTATATTCTTTGATTCAATTCCACTGATCCTGATGTTTATCATCACATAAATCTCATATTAATCATCAATCACGATAAAAATAAAAGTTGGGCACAACCCATATGATGCTTCCGCTACTTCCGAAACCTTCAAGTGGTATAAAATCGGTCACATAATTATTTATAATTATTTAAATATCATTGATTTATTTATGAATTTTTCATTACTTTTCAATTCCAGTTGAATCATTCTTTGATCCAAATTGATATATCTTCTTTATTCCTCTTAGATTCTTGGAAATATAATCAATTTGATTAATTTTATGAATGAAATGAATTCAAATATCTCATTCGGAGGTGTTGAGGAGTCTGGCCGGATAACACAAGTGTACACACCGTGTAACCTGGAGGTACACGCCATGTAGTATTGTTTAATACACCAAGAATTAATTCATAATTAATTCAATCCATGTTCCTTTATTACATGTGGTTAATTTAATTATACACCACATGTTGATCGGGTCAACTTTTTACATGGTCAACTAGAGTACGCACCGTGTAACTTTAGTACACAACATGTAGTCCTTTAGTTATAAGCGGGCTGTGTATTCTCTTATATGACCTATATGAATAGTTTCCATGTAACTTGGAGACCACACACCATGTAGCCCACATAAAAGTTGTGTAATCTAACATTTTACATGGCATGGTTACATGCAGAGTCCCTAGGCGTGTGTCGCGGATAGATGGTGAGAAAAATATATATCGTGTATCTTGAATGAACATGTCATGTACCTTTACCAAAATATGTAGAATTGAAAATTAATATAACATACTATAAAAAAACTTATTAACATATGTTTCATGTGGTAATTAAGTTTATAGTACACACCATGTGATGATTTTTATATATATAAATGTCTAATTAATTTTCGTGTGATGTTTGGATATACATATCATATATAATTCATATTATAGTTATTACTCTATGCGGATTGAAGAATAACATGCTACAAAAATACCATGTGTTCTCTGTGGTCATTAAGTTTATAGTACACACTATGAAATTATGTGATAAGTCATGTGTGCCACATGTCGTAAGAGTAAACAGTATATGAGTATAATACTTATTGGGCAGTTCGGACGAGTACTCACCATGTTTCCTACAAGGTACATTTTTGTACACAATTAATTTTAAATAAATTTATTTAATTTGTTTAAAATTATGATAGATGATAATATCCGGGGAAATTCAGATGTGAATTAAGATAAAAGAATTTATTAATTAAAGAATATAATTAATTGATTCGAGCGGGATTTATCTTAAATAAGAACGATTAAAATTGAATGATATTTTTATTAAATGTGTAATTCATTGCATGAATGTGGATGATCATGAGTCTAGTCCAAACCATTGTATAATATTTACTTCATTTAATTTATTATTAGATTAAATAGTTTTCCTTTGTGTCATCTCTCCTCTCATTTTGTAAGGGTATACATGCCCACAATTTCTTTTATCTAAGCCCCTTATCCAATCATTTGGTTATCCTCACCTAAACATGAGTAAAATAATATATAATAGATTGAGCTACCAATCTAGTGGAGACGGTTTGATTTTAGAGTTGAGTTGAAACCAATCTAAGAGAGATATATAGGTGGAAAACTACAACATGAACCATAAATGGTTCAAGGTGTTTCTCCCCTAGGTTGACGGTTATTTTATCATCTTCTTGATAAACTAAAAATTAGTAAAAATCTCATGATAATACCAATTTATTATTTTATTTCTTTCAATTTTAATGGTTATTTCATTATGGATGTTTTGTCATAATGACATAAATTAATTAATTAAAAAGCATGAAAATAAAACTAAAATAAATTGACTTATACATAAATACTATATAAGGCATAGTTGATCACTTAATTAAATCCAATTAATATTAACAAGAATGTAATAAAGATAATAATTTTAAATTTACACACAAAAGGATAAAATCTCTCAATTATATATATTAAATTGGTATAGCCTTCCACTACTTTAGTTAAAATAGAACCATAGTTCAAAGTGCTTGACCAGACAAAGTTGGGATGCTTTTAATTATTGGGGAATTATAACTTGAAGTTTTTGGGTTTACTTAACTTAGTTTACATCAATGGTTGACTTCCAAAGTAGGACTTGGTGTAACTGAGAGTTAATGGTTGAGGAAGTCCAATTTAATAATTTTAGGATTGGAGAGCCTACTCAGTGGATCAAGGAACTGTGAGTTACTATAGTTGAAATTTGAAATGTCTACCTAAAACCATTCAAGTTTCTTGACCAACCAAGGTTGGGGTAATGAGAAGGGGGATATGGATCCTTTCCACTACAATGTCTAAGAAATAGGATATTTTGAAGTTAATAGTGAGGGCTATTGTGTTTTGATAAAATAGAGGGATACTATTAAATATAATGTTTTTTTATTGTCTAAATTTATAAGATAAAGTACTAAAATTATTCTTTTCTTATTTGTAGAAATAGAAATAAAAATGGCATCAAACATATCATTGAAATCCATACTTGATAAGGAAAACCTTATCATCAGAATAAATTTTCAATAATGGAAAATGCACCTACGTGTCATCCTTCACCATAAAAGAAAATTATATGTACTAGAAGAACCTTTTCCTAAAGCGCTTGGTAATGAGGCAAGTGATGAAGATCTATCTCTCTATGAGAAACATCTAAATTATGCTACAAATTTTTAATGTTTCATGCTATCATCCATAACCAATGATCTTTTAAAGCAACATGAGGATATGGATGCCTATAGCATGATGTCTCACCTTTGGGATATCTATCCAGATAAGGTGAGATAAGAGAGGTACAAGATCTCCAATGCTTTGTTTATAACTAATCTTGGAGATTTTGTTCCAGCTAGGCCTCATGTTGTTAAGATTATTGGATACATTGAATTCTTGAACATCTTAGGGATTAAATTCTCGTATGAGATGCATATAGTTCTCATACTTTCATAATTTCCCAAGACCTTCTCTAGATTTATTGTCAATTACAATATGAGTAATAATGAGAAGATTCTTTCATAACTTCTTACTTTAATTAGTCAAGTGGATAGGGACATGGGGTGTGATAAACCCACAATCCTTATGGTTAATAATAAAATAAATAATAAAGAAAATGGACTCAAGACTTATAAAGAGCCTAAAGATCCCAAGCATTGTCCTTCCAAGAAGAAGAAGATCCAGAGGTAGGTCAAGGAAAAAGAGGTATTATGTTTTGCATGTAGCAAGTTAGTCCACTAGAAGAGGAACTGCACCGAGAAGCTAGGGGAAGCTAAAGGTGTGTTCATTATCGAGTGTAATATTTCAAAATCTACACATTGGGTATAATATAAAGCTTGTGGGGTACAAATTTGTATCGAAATTCAGGATCCAAGTAGATTTAAAAGATTGTTAGAGGAGAGGTAGATCTGAGAGCTACTAATAGAGAGAGGATACCTCCCTTATCCATTGGTGACTACCACCTTTAATTTCCAATAACAATGATTTTGGTTTTAAAATATTGTTATTATACACCTACAGTTACCAAGAACATAATTTTTGTTTCATGCCTAGATGTATATGGGTTTATTTTCAATTTTGGAAAAAATTTGTTTCTTTTATATGGACAACGCATGTTATGATATGAAACATTTAAATAAGAGTCTTTATATATTAAATTATGAAAAAATGTGTTTTAAATTGATAATGATTTTAGAGTTGGTGCCCTAGAAACCAACTTTTTTTTAATTTATGATAAACCTATATTTATTGGATGAATATTAATAAACTACTTATCACATCATGATTGTTCTTATGCATGATATAGTATGTGATAATGTCCTAATAATAGTTGTCGTATTAAAAGGTCATAGAAAATCTCTGTTATGATGAAAACCTAGAAGTGTCATGACACTATTCTTGAATATATGTTCTATGTATGGATGATATCATTTGAAGGGACACAAATTATATAGGCTATCAGGGTCGGGGATTCATGAAACTTTGAGAAACCTTCTCATGGTATGCTCCCTTAGTAATATCCAAGAGGATATTATGAGAATAAGACCCTCTAGTAGTAAATCCACATTCATAAGTGTCATTGTATGTTCCTATCTGTAGATGTTTGTATTGGTCCTTAGAATTTAAGATTATTATTAATGGCTGTTATTGCTCGTGTACATAGATGTATTGATGAAAACAGTGACGATAGATGTTCGCGGTGAGGTAGGATATGTTGGGTGCATCACAAGTAATACTACATTAATGAATAATTCAAGAAAGGATTTGACATTTCTACGAAAGTAGATATCTTAGGCGCTTTGATAGAAATTATATGGTCTAACGAAATCCATTTCCATGGTGTTCTCTAGGCAAGTTCAATTTGGAGAATTCAAAGAATGAGAAATCGAGCACATGTGTTGATGACACTTGCATGAAACCCACTTGATTGGAGATATCGGGACAAAGGGATTATATTACATAGTAAGTGTTCGTATGAGGTGACATGTTGTTGCAACATCAAATTCTTTCTCTTCGATGCCTTGACCCGTTGCTAGATAGTAATCTTGGACTTTAGGTAAGCCCGCCTAATGCCAATGAGAAAGAGGCCTAGAGGGTCACACACTAAGTGTAGCTAGTATCTTAGTTAAATAATTTATTTATTTAACAAGTTGAATAAATATTATTCCCAATTTTGGTTTAATAATTATTCAAATATGTCTGATCGCATTTATTTCGTCACTAGTTATTTGAGAGAATATATTTCAAATTTAATATTTATTTATCGAAAAATAATGCAGTTATATTTATTTAATAAATAAATAGTCATTATTCAAGGCCATATAAATATTGAGGAGTATTGGAAGACCAAGTTATGGGTCGAGTGAGAAATAATATTAAATATTATTTGGTTAAATGATATTTAAATATAACATGCAAGTTAAGCACATGTCATGTAAATAATAGCATTTCTATTATTATTTGACATGGGATTTCACATGGAATAATAAATTAAGTAACATCACTTGTGAAAATTATTTATTATTACCTAGAGAATTAAATTCCCTGTCATGTTATTATTCTCTAAATTAGCTAAGGGGTCATTCAACCAGCTAACCAATCATTATGTGCAAAACATCCTTGGAGAAAATCTCTCAAGACTAGCAAACTCTTACCTCTCCAAGAACGCTCCCAATAATGAGAGAGATCCTCCTCCACTGGATCAAGGAGAATTCTTTGGAAGTGATTCTCAAGGCGGTTGAAGGTTGACATCACAAGCACATGGATATTCCCCACTAGCACCCAAACACTCCTTCGGCGACGTCCGAAGATACATGGAGCACATATGGATCATAGCTAGAAGATTCCTATCCTTGTATTCTAAATCGCAATGAAGCTGAACCTCAGACCCATGTCCAAACACATAAACGAAGAAAGAATCACCTTAAAGGTAATTATATAATTAAATTAAATTAATTATAAACAAAATATGTTGATCCTATCTTCTTGGTTCCAAGTTTTATCCCTTGTATTTTATTTTTGATTCAATTCTGTGGATACTGGTGTTCATTGTCGTATTGATCCTGGATTAATCATCTATTATAATAATTTAAAAAGTTGGGTACATGCCCATTCTGGGCTTCCACTTCACCCAGAACTTACAAGCGGTATCAGAGGGGTCATATTTTCATTTATAATTATTTAAATATTTTTTTTTTGTGATTTAAAATTTAATAATTTAGTTTGTCAATTCATGTTTAATCGTTCTTGTAATCTGAATTTCAAGCTCTGTTCCTCCCTTATCATTTCTTTCAAATCTAATAGAAATGAATAATTTTATGATTAAAATTAAATTGAGGATATCATTAGGATTCACTGACGGTTCTGTCTAGATAACACAAGAATACATTCCATGTAGTTGGATCTACATGTCGTGTATTTGTGTTTAATGCATCAAGAGTAATTCGGTAATTACTCAAGCCGTGTGCATTAATGATATGTAGTGTAGTTACTTCTTACACTGCATGTTGACCAGGATGGACTGGTGCACGGTCAACCAGACTACATGCCGTGTGGCCTACTAGACATGATGTGTAGTCCCTTCGGGTCAGGTTTAAGTCGTGTATCCCATACACAGCTTTTCCAGCTGGTGACCATGTAACATAGAGTCTACACGGTGTGTGGCCCACTAGACACCCCGCGTACTCTGAATATTTCCAAAGTACACATCACACTATGTTTCCCCAAGCATGTACTTTGGATGGACGGTGAGGAGGGTACACGCCGTGTAGTCAGATCTACACGCAGCGTACTATTTCAAGATTATACAGATTTAAAATTTTAACATTATATTATGTAACCCTTGAGACATGTACCTTCATGTGGGCATAAATCTGGGACACAACATGTGATGGGTTCTTGATATATATATATATATATATGTGTGTGTGTTTTTAATTAACATATGTGTAATGTTCAAAGATTTTCACATCATGTATGAGTTGTATTACAATTATAATTCTTTGTGCATGATACATGTCACAAATAATAAAGTGTATACAAGTATAAATACATGTTGGGTAGTTTTGGAGGGGTATTCACCGGGTTTATTCCAAGGTGCAAGTTATGTACAAGGTTATAGATGAGTATCTCAAGTAAATTCAGAAAAATGATTAAGATAAAAATGATTGATTAATTAAAGATAATAACTAATCGATTCAAGCATAATTTATCTTAATAAGAATGATTAAAGAATTGAATTATAGTTTTATTAAATGTGTAATTTGTTTCATGTATGTGGATGATCATGAGATGGACTAGACCTTTGTATGTGATCGGTTCCCTTTTAATTTATTTATTAAATTAAAATTGTTGGCATGTGTGCCTTCTCCTCATTAATATGTTGGTCCTGCGTTCCCATGGTTTCTTTTATGTAAACCCCATTTTACCCCTTACCTATGTGGGAGTTAAAAGAATTTGTAATGGATAGAGCTCCCAAGCTAGTAGATGTGGTTCAAGTTAGGAGCCGAGGCTAAACCAATCCAAGGAGATACAAAGGTGGACAGGTGGAAATATGTAAACACAAACCTTAAACCATTCATAGGGTTTGTCCCCTTAGTCAAGTTTAGTTTATCAAACATTAAATAAACTAACCAATAGTAAATCTCGTGATCATACCCTTTATTTTATTTTTGTTAGTTGTATGGTTATTCATTATTGATGTTTGATGTGATCACATAATTAATAAACTAACAAGCATACAAGATGGAACTAAAATAAAAATGGCTTGTGTGTAAATATTATCTATACAAGGTTAATCACTCAAGTATATCACACTTAACATTAATAAGCATGTGAAAAGATAATAAGTGTAAATTTATGCATAAAGAATAAAATCCCTCAATTAAATATTTTGTCAGTATAGCCTTCAATTACTTTGGTTAGAATCGAACCATAGTTCAAAGTTCTTGACCAATCATAGTTGGGGTGCTTTCAATTATCAGGGAATTTTAATTTGAATTTTTGGGTTGAATTAACTTAGTTTACATCAAGGGTTGATTTCCCTAGTAGGACTTGGTGTAACTGTGAGAAAAAGGTTGAGGAAATCCAAAATTAAGGATTTTAGGATTGGGGAGTCCACTCAACAGACCAAGGAGTTGTGATTTAATGTAGTTGGAATTTAGAATGCCTACCTAAAACCTTTAAAGTTTCTTGACCAACCCTGATTGTGGTAATGTGAAGGTAAATATGGATCCTTACCACCATAATGTCCAAGAAAAAAATATTCCGAATCAAATGGTGAGGTCTATTAGGTTTCGACAAAATAGTGGGAGACTAATAGATATTAATTAATTTATTTGTCTATATTTATCAAGATAAAGTATTAAAACTATGTTCATCTTAATTTGTAGAAATAGAAATCAAAATGACATCAAACATATCATTGGGATCCATACTTGAGAAGGAAAACCTTCTCACCAGCCCAAATTTCCAAGAGTGGAAAAGGCACCTTTGGGTTATCCTTCTCCATGAGAGGAAAATTTATGTGTTGGAAGAGCCTTTACCAGTTGCGCCTAGAAATGAGGTGAGTGATGAGGAACTCTCTATGTATGAGAAACATCTGATTGATGTTGTGGATGTTTAGTACCTCATGCTATCATCCATGACCAATTATCTCTTGAAGAAACATGCGAAAATGGATGCTTATATAATGATGTATCACCTTCAGGATCTCTATCAAGAGAAATCAAGACAAGAGAGGTATGAGATCTCCAATGCTTTGTTCACTGCTAAGCTTGGAGAGTCTGCGCCAGCTGGACCACATGTAGGAAAGATTATTGGCTACACTGAGTGTCTGGACATCTTAGGAATTAAATTCCCAGATGATTTTCATATAGATCTCATACTATCATCACTTCCTCATACCATCTCTAGTTTTATTGTTAATTATAATATGAGAAATAATGAGAATAGTCTATCGAAGCTTCTTACCCTGATTCTCCAAGTTGATAAGGACATGGGGTGTGAAAACCCCACAATCCTTATGGTGAATAGGAATAGGAAAGACAAGGAAAATGGACCTAAGATTTATAAACAATATAAAGCCTCCAAGCACCATCTGACCAAGAAGACGAAAATCCATAAGCAGGGCAAGGAAAAGGAGGCAGTATGCTTTTCATATGGAAAGTTAGGCCACTGGAAGAGGAAATACACCTAGAGGCAAGAAGAATCCAAATATGTGTTCGTTATCAAGTGAAATATTTCCATTTATACATATTGGGTATTAGATACAGCTTGTGGGGATCACATATGTATTCAAATATAGGAACCAAGTAGATTATGAAAAATTACTAGAGGAGAGGTGGATCTATGAGCTGCTAATGACGTGGGGCTAGCTGCTCTTTCCATTAGTGACTACCACCTCACATTGCTGAAAGGAATGATTTTGGTTTTACATGGCTGTTATTATGTACCTAGTGTTACTAAGAACATAATTTTTGTATCGAGTTTAGATACAGATGGATTTATTTTCAAGTTTGGAAATAAATGTTGTTACTTTTATAAGGACAAAATATGTTATGATATGACACATTTAAATAATGGTCTGTATGTATTAAATTATGAGAACCAAGTGTTGGTAATTGATAACGAACCAAGTTCACATGACTCATACAACACCCAGTTGTGGCTGTTGAAATAGTGGGTGCCCTAGACCCAACAATTATGTGCTTTTGATTACCATATCATGTATAGAGTAAAATATGCATGATGTCATCTTACCATTATAGTGTAGATGTTTCTGCGTCCACTATTGAAATGGTAATGTCCAAAGATTAATTTTCGTATCGAAAGGTTATAGTAGTTCTGAGGCTATAATGAGAACCTCTAGATACTATGACATTAATCTTAAATATATGTTCTATGGTCTAGATACATCTTAATAATTGGACATAGTAGATTTCTGACCATTAGGTGCTGGGGGCTCATAATCATTGAGACTTCTTCTCATGAAGTTCACACTTTGTGATCTCTAGAAGTGAGATCATGAGGACTGGCCCGCCAATAGGAACTCCACATGTTTTTGGTGTCATTGGACGTTCCTATCTATGATCATGTGTAATGGTCTCCTGACTTGAGATCATTACCAATGTATGTCATTTGATTGTGTACTTTGATTCAAGATGAAAACCATGGCGATGAAGTCGTGGAGAGGTAGTTTGTGTTGGGTGCGTCGTTGGTGACATGACATTGGTTGAATTGTCAAGAAATGATTTGTCCCTTCCGGGTTATGGAAGTAATATATCTCATGCCATGTTGATATGGATGGAAGTACCTTTATAAGACCTTGTCCATGGCAGTCGAGGGTAAATATGTCCAGTTACATCAACAAACTGTAAAGCAAGAAAAGGGCGATGACACGAGAGTGCGTCATGCTTTATGAGATATTACAGACAAAGAGATTATATTACGCAGTGCATGTTCGTAGGTTGGTTGTCACTGTTGTGACAATCCTTATTTCTTCAGGGGCCATGATATCCACTGCGGCAAATTCAAATTTGATCGCTTTCCATACTTCACAAGCAGCAGCTAATTCAGGACTCCATTTGCTAGCCTCACGGATAATTTCATTACCCTCACGAGCAAGATCCCATCCCTCATTACGAGCTTGTACACATGCTTCTAGAGCGACTCGATTAGCTACGGCACCCGGTGCATTTCCCTCCCTTTCAAGAGGATTCGCGGCATGTCAAGTCCCGGTAAGGTGCTTCGCTTTGCATCGAATTAAACCACATGCTCCACCGCTTGTGCGGGCCCCCGTCAATTCCTTTGAGTTTCATTCTTGCGAACGTACTCCCACTCGTATATAAAATGTTAAGATTTATCTTCAAATTTATCTTCAATAGAATGGTTCTGAACTTTAAGTATTGATTATAAACAATATTTATTCCATTTATAATCTGTGATGGGTATGTTTTGATGATACATTACCTACTTAACTCAGTGGTTCACAGGGATGAATCAAAAAATAAATCTTTATGGGTGATACTTCCTATTCTTTTTTATGAAGAGAATGAATCTTTTGATCGAAGGATCAGAAAAAAATGGGTAAGGATCTCTTTTTTATTCGTTTTATTTTTTTAAAAAAAAATTCTATACATTTTACTTTACTTTATGAATGGGAGACTAAGCAATTCGTTAAATGAATACAAAAAAATATTCCAACAAAATAAAACTTATTTATCCAATTATTGACTCTAGAGATGATAGTAATAGGGAGAAGACAAAAGTTTCAAGCACCGAAAAAACCGGAAGCACCCCCTTGTTTCAAAGAGAGGAGGAAGACTTATTCACATTTCATTTGATGGTCAGAGGCGAATGGAAAGCAGTGGGAATTCTAAAAAAGATTCCCCGGGGGAAAAAGAGAGATATGTCTCCTACTTTTGGTATTATCGATGTCTTTAGTTTTGACAAAGGAGCCTTTATAAATAAAGGTACGTCACAAAGCTTTTGTAAATAGTTCAACACGAAAGTGTGAACTATTCCAAGAATAAGATAGAGGTATATATACTTCATAAGATTCTTTTAAGTAAATAAGGAATATCAAAGTGAAGTATATGCATGGTCAGGAGATATGAGTTGCTTTGGGTTGGGATACCGAATAATATCTCGACCAAGCATTCATCAATCATGATAATGTAGCATGGAGCAATTCTTAAACGCACATTACCTTATCGACATAATGGCATTGATGTTAATGGGGAGGATTGATAATGAAGTCTTACATATCAATATTGATAAAAAAATGTAGTGTGGATTAATTCCTAAATGCATATTTTATACATCAAAGTATTTATGTAAGTAATATCAATGTTGGAACTAGCAGAAACTTTCATTATATTTCATGAAATGATTTTAAAATAACAACAATATCCCACAACCATATTACAACTATAATGAAAAATGGATATCATACAATTCATAGTATGATGTAAACCCATTATGTCATAAGAACATGTGTTTGGATGCAAAGAGTTTGTTAGGACATAAACAAACTTGCGTCAAGACAAATAGATTGTGAATTTAGTGTAATAATCCTAATAGTTTTTTATGATGTTACATAAATCCCTAAGATAGAAGAGTAGGTAGTCAAGAAATAGACTACACTTCTATATAAGGGTGCACATCTCTATTAGAGATATTGGGAGCTATATTGACTTGTGTTTAGTCAATGCTCAAAATGCACAAGTTGTTGGCATAGGAACTAGTTCCAAAAGCGCATGTGGAACAAAGTATGTTCCAAAGACACATACTACGTAGAAAGGATAAAACCATGGTGATGGTTTTTATATTCACCACAATCGGTGATCTATTATTCAAAGTGAATAATTTTTCTTACAAGTAAGCAGTATATGGAAATTAGCTAAAATTGATAAGACCAACTAAAATTCAATTAATGGATTCCATGTATCAAAGTGAAAAAGGGGCTTATTATTTTGAATACTATGGTGGGTATTCAGGTGATTTGATACATGGATGGTACAAGTGTAGTACCAATAAGGATCGATTGGTTTCACCAAGTTGTTATTCCAAAATCAGTTAGAATTTTACTTATCATAGCTAATATTTATGATCAATTTATTTAGCATTGGATTTCATGAACACCAATCGTGGATGGTGTCTATACAACGCAACCAGAAATGGATGATCACATCACATAATGAAAATAAAGGTTGCAAGTTACTGAAATTCAGTTTAGGATTAATGTAAGCAACATGATCATAGTATATACATTTAAAACAAATTTTTTCCATGTGTCTGCCAGAGGTTAGTGGGAGCGCTAAGGTTTTCCAATAAGAAATATGTTCGGTAACATATGGAAAATAAACATTGGTCTGACAGTTAGTTAAGACCAAAATGAAATTTACTCTCCAATTATTGACTTAAAGTAACAACCTAAGTTCTAGGGAATAGGATCTACTAAGGTAGGTCTATAGGTTTCTTGGTCCTAGTCAATCATACATATAGTGAAATTGTATTGAAAAATACATGTTGGAACAATTCAAGAGATGAATTGTTGCCTATTTCATATGGCATAATCTCTCCATGTTGACTAGTCCATGACATGGGAAGAGATAAATGCGGTGAGTTGAAATCCATACATCGATGTGATGGAACAATCACATACGCCATGATATGTATGAGAACTGATATTACCAAGGTATATTTTACAATAGGAAAATATCAGTTATATCTAGGAGCACTGCAAGGGATGTAGTCAGAACAATCTAATTGTACTTCGAAAAGTACAAAAGATATGTACCTAGTAAGTGGAGAAGAAAGGATACTAGTTTTGGGGATATGAACTCATCTTCCATTTATCAATTTGATCTAGTATTGTAGTTAGGCTAAAGGCGGTGAGCGAGTCAAGCTCATATCATCCAGTGGTGGCCATACCTATAAGACCGAGTATGTTTCAGCTTCTAAGGCCTCTAAGAAGTAGATATGCAACAATTTGTTCTAGTTCTTGGAATCACACCTTGTGAGAAAAGTATTTTCATAATCTAAATTATGATATTCTTACTAGCCAAGATGTCATGTTATGACAGTGGACAAAAGGGATATACTAGGGATACCATCTCTTGAGAAGTTTTAATCAAAGATATGAGGTCGCTATAGCAGAATAGCCACATGGAGAAATGGTGGCAGACCCAGTATCTAAGGCCTTTACTTAGTATAAACATGATTCTTATCATGTGAGTAACTAACAAGTTTGGTTAGAAAGTTGTCTCTAGTGAAAGTGGGAGTGTTTAAATAGTGGGTGCCCTAGACCCAGCTATTATGTGCTTTTGATTACCATATCTTGTATAGAGTAAACTATGTATGATGTCATCTTACCATTATAGTGTATAATTTTCTGCATCCACTATTGAAATGGTAATGTCCAAAGATTAATTGTCGTATCGAAAGGTTATAGCAATTCCCAGGCTATAATGAGAATCTCTAGATACTATGATATTAATCTTAAATATATGTTCTATGGTCTAGATACATCTTACTAATTGGAAATAGTATATGTCTGACCATCAGGTTCTGGGGGCTCATAAGCATTGAGACTTCTTCTAATGAAGTTTGCACTTGGTGATCTCTAGTAGTGAGACCATGAGGACTGACCCTCCAATAAGAACTCCACATTTTTTGGGTGTCATTGGACATTCCTATCTATGATCATGTGTAATGGTCTCCTGACTTGAGATCATTACCAATGTATGTCATTTGATTGTGTACTTTGATGAAAGATGAAAACCATGGCGATGAATTCGTGGTGAGGTAGTTTGTGTCGGGTGCGTCGTTGGTGGCATGACATTGGTTGAATGGTCAAGAAAGGATTTTTCACTTCCAGGTTATGGAAGTAATATATCTCAGGCTATGTTGATATGGATGGAAGTACATTTATAAGACCATGTCCATGGAAGTCGAGGGTAAATTCGTCCAGTTACATCAACAAACTATAAAGCAAGAAAAGGGCGATGACACGAGAGTGCATCCTGCTTTATGAGATATTACAAACAAAGATATTATATTACACATTGCGTGTTCGTAGGTTGGTTGCTGCTGCTGTGACAATCCTTATTTCTTCAAGGGCTATGATGGGTTTCTAGATCCCGCTCTTGGTCAGTGAATACTATTCACAGCTATCGAAATAAGTGCCTAGATGGTCACACACAATAGCGTATTCAAGAATCTTCCATATTCAGTTGAATAGGAGTTTTGGACATGGAGGGCCCCGCCACAGGGGTCCGGGATTTTTCCAAAGTTAAATGATCACCAATGCAATAAATAAATTCATATTATTTGAGTTTAGAATAATTAGTATTGAATTTATTTATTAAATGTATTTACAAGTTTTAAGTAAATACATGAAAAAAATATTAATTGACGAATATTAAATTATTCAAGGTTCAATTAATATTTATGGGAATGAAAAGTCGAGTTAATGACTTAATTATTATCATGTAATATATTTTAATATATTAAAAGTAAATGATATAAATATTTATAGCTTAGTTTAGTAGTCATAAAATATCGTTGATAGTGCGTTAAGTATTCGGGGCCAGCGAGGTGATACCGAGTATTTTAATTGAGTACTATAAATATAAGAGGAGGGGAATTTAATAAACACTATTCATGGAGATTATCTCTCCTCTCCTATCTCCCACATTATATAGAGAGATGCTCTGGATCCAAGGAGCTCAGATGGAGCTCTCTCTCGGGCATCGCTAGTGATGCGATGCTGTGGTCGTTGGAGTTTTGAATACATCGTCGCAAATCTGCGCTAGCACCCGGATTACGACGAATGGAACTCTCGCGGATTCCTTGAAGTGCATGTGGATGATATAGAGGAATTAAACTTCATATTCTTCGAGCAGCGATCGCCAACGAAGAGCAGACGTCGTGCGCAACTTCAGATTTAAACCAGGTATTTTACGGTTTAATTTTGTTCTTATAATCCTCCACGCATGGTCCTCGGCTAAGACCGAGCTACTCTTCTCCGACGTCGATAATTTTACGTCGATCGTCGGTAAAAAAAATTTAAAACCCACCTGTTTGGGGCTTCCGCTGTATTCCCGGTTCTAATAGTGGCATCACTGCCTTGGTCATGTAAATGAGAAGCACCTGACAAAGCTATGTCAAGATTGTTATTTAGAATCTTCTGAGCTAAAACCACTTTATAGATGTCACACTTGTTTATAAGGTAAAATGACCAAACTAATATTTTGTGGACATGGTTAAAGGGTTACAGATCTTCTAGGATTGGTACACACTAATATGTATGGACCATTTCTAGCAGAAGCTAGAGGTGGATATTCTTACTTCATTACTTTTACTGATGACTTGAGTAGATATGGATATGTCTACTTAATGAGGTATAATCCTGAGTCCTTTGAAAAATTCATGGAGTTTAAGAATTAAGTAGAGAATAAGCTTGGTAATAAGATAAATAATCTTTGATGAGATTGAGGTGAAAAATATCTTAACCAAGAGTTCATCAACCTTTTACAGGAGTATAGGATTCTATCTTAACTCACTCCACCTTATACAACATAGTGGAATGGTGTTAGTGAAAGGAGGAACCGTACCTTATTGGACATGGTAAGGTCGATGATGAGTCATGCAGATCTTCCATTACCCTCTTGGGGATATGCATTGCAAACTGTAGCATACACATTAAACCAAGTGCCAACTAAAGGGGAAAATGGGATTCCCTTCGAGATATGGAGTGGAAAGAAACCAAATTTGTCATATACATGTGTATGGGGATGCGATGAATTTGTTAAGGATTTATCAGGAAAAAACCAGCACCCTAGGGCATGAAGTGTATCTTTATAAGGTATCCCAAGGAAACAAATGGATACTACCTATAAAACCCCTCAGACAAGAAAGTGATTATTGCAGAAATGTTGTATTTCTTGAGAGGGAGCACATCCTCAAAAAGGATAGTAAGATCAAGATTGACTTCCATGAAGTTGATGCTCAAGATACACAGGAGTTGGTACAGGAACAACTTTCACATCTCCCCATGGAAGAGGTAGTTCCTGAAACACAAGTACTGTGTAGAAGCACAAGAGAGGTAAGGGAACCAGAGAGATATGGTTTCCTTGTCACTGAGGAAGGTGACTCATTATTGTTGGACAATGATGAACCTATCTTCTATAAGGAAGAAGTAGAGAGCTCAGAAGCTGCAAGATGGCTAGAAGCTATGAGTTTTGAGATGGATTCCATGTAGTAGAACCTAGTCGGGGTTCTGGTCAATGCACTAGTTGATGTAAAGCCTATTGGGTGTAAATGGGTATTCAAAAATAAACTAGACATGGAAGGTCAAGTTAGTACCTATAAATCAAGACTAGTAGCTAAAGGTTTTAAAAATCATCAAGGAATTGACTATGATTAAACCTTTCCACCATTTTCCATGTTTAAATCCATAACAATCATACTTTCCATAAATAGCTTTCCATGACTATGAAATTTGGTATATGGATGTAAAAACAACATTACTTAACAGGAACCTTCAAGAAGATGTCTATATGACACAACCATAAGGGTTTATGACACCAGGAGATTCTAAAAGGGTATACAATTTACAGATATCCATTTATGGATTAAAGCAAGCATCTAGATCATGGAAAATTCAATTTGATGAATCCATAACAGAATTTGGTTTCATTAAGAATTAATGTGTGTCATGTGTTTACAAGAAGTTTAATGGTAATGTGATCGTTATCCTAGTAGTGTATGTTGATGACATATTTATTATTGGAAATGACATACCAGTCTTATAGTCAGTCAAGGACTTTTTGAACAAGTGCTTATCTATGAAGGACTTAGGCGAAGAAGCCTACATTCTAGGGATCAAGATCATTCATGATAGATCCAATAGGCTTATTGGACTAAGTCAAAGTTCATACATTGACTAGATACTAAAGAGATTTAGTATGGAACAATCTAAGAGTGGATTGGTTCCAGTGTCATATGGTATACACATTTCCAAGAAAATGTGTCCCTAGACATAACATGAGAAAGATAGGATGAGTAAGTTCATATACACTTCAGCGATAGGATCTATCATGTATGCCATGTTATGTACCAGACTTGATGTTTCCAATACACTGATCATAGTAGACAGATATCATGCAGATCCAAGAGAACAACATTGGACTACTGTTAAGACTATCCTTAAGTATCTGAGAAGAACTAAGGATATGTTCCTAGTGTATGAAGGAGACAAGGATATTTTCATCAGAGGGTATGCAGATGCTAGTTTTTAGATAGATTGGAATGATCTGAATTTGCACTCAGGATATTATTTCTGTCTCAATGGAGGAGCTATGAGCTGAAAGAGTTCAAAGTAGCAAGTTTTTGCTAATTCCATAGAGGATTCTAAATATATAGCAGCTTCTAAGGCATCCAAGGAAGTATTCTAGATTCAGAACTTTTTATAGGATCTTGATGTGGTGTCTAGCAGTAAATATCCCATTACATTGTATTGTGATAATACTGCAGCGGTGGATCTTGAAAAAGAGCCAAGGTCACATCAACGAACAAATAACATACTCTAAAAGTATCACCTATTGAGGGATTTATATCAAAGGGGTGAATTTGTAGTGAGAAGAGTGTCCATAGAAGAGAATGTGGCAGATCCCTTGACTAAATCCATATCTCAGTAGAAGCATGAATACCATGTGAGAGCTAGTGGATTAAAGGTTTTTAGTTGTTGGCTCTAGTGAAAGTAAGAATCTGTTAGATTTGGTGCCCTAGAAAACAACTTCTTTGTAATTTATGATAAACTTGTATTCACTGGATAAATATTAATAAACTACTTATCACGTCATGATTTTTCTTCGGCATGACATAGTATGTGATAATTTCCTAAGAATAATTATTGCATTAAAAGGTCATAGCAGATCTCTGCTATGATGAGAACCCAGAAGTTCCATGACACTATTCTTGAATATATTTTCTATGGCCATATGATATCATTTGAAGGACACAAATGATACAGGCTATCAGGAGTGGGGACTCATGAAACTTTGAGGCACTTTTTCATGGTGTTCACCCTTGGTAATATCCCATAAGATATTATGAGAACAAGACCCGCTAGTAGGAAATCCATATTCATAAGTGTCATTGGATGTTCCTATCTATGAACATGTGTATTGGTCCTTAGACTTTAATATTATTATTAATGGTTATTATGACTCACACACTTAGATGTATTGATGAAAACCATGATGACAGATGTTCGTGGTGAGGTAGGATATGTTGGGTGTGTCGCGAGTAATACTACATTAATGAATAATGAGAGAAAGGATTTTTTACTTCTACAGAAGTAGATATCTCATTCCCTTTAATGGAAATGATATAGAGTAACTAAATCCATGTCCATGGTGTTCTCTAGGAAAGTTCAATTCTGAGAAGTCAAAGAATGATAAATCGAGCACATGGGTTGATGGTATTTTCATGTTACCTGCTTGATTGGAGATATCAGGAAAAAGAGATTATATTACACAGTAACCATTCGTATGAGGTGACATGTCATTGAAATATCAACTTCTTTCTCTTGGGAGCCTTTACCTATTGCTAGAAATTGTTCTTGGACTTTAGGTAAGCCCACTTAATGCCAACGAGAAAGAGGCCTAGAGGTTCACACACTAAGTGTAGCTAGTATCTCAGTTAAATAATTTATTTAACAAGTTGAATAAATATTCTTCCCAATTTTAGTTTAATAACAATTCAAGTATGTCTGATCGCATTTATTCCACCACTAGTTATTCTAGAGAATATATTGTGGACATAATATTTATTTATCGGTGAATAATGAAGTTATATTTATCTAATAAATAAATAGTCATTATTCAAGGCCTAGTAAATATTGAGAAGGATTGGGGGGACAAGTTATGGGTCTGGTGAGAAATAATATTAAATATTAGTTAGTTAAATAATATTTAAATCTAACATGCAAGTTAAGCACATGTCATGGAAATAATATAATTTCTATTATTATTTGACATGGGGTTTCACATGGAATAATAAATTAAGTAACGACACATGTGCTAATTATTTATTATTACCTCATGAATTAAATTCCACGTTATGTTATTATTCTCTAAATTAGCCAAGGGGTCATTCAACCGGTTAACCAATCGTTATGTTCAAAACATCATTGGAGAAAATCTCTTGATCCTAGAGAACTCTTCCCTCTCTAAGCACACTCTCAAGAATGAGAGAGATCCTCCTCCATCAGATCAAGGAGAATGCTTTGGAATTGATTCTCAAGGCGATCAAAGGAAGACATTTCAAGTGCAAGGATCTTCTGTGCTAGCACCCAAAGTCTCCTTCGGTCATATTCAGAGATACGTGGAGCATGTGTAGATCACTGCTAGAGGATTATTATCCTTGGATTATATATCGCAACAAAGATGCACCTTGGACCTATGGTCAGACGCATCAACAAATAAAGAATCACCTTGGGGGTAATTATATAATTTAATTAAATTAATTATAAAAAAAATATGTCCTGTTGATCCCCGATTAATCATCAATTATGAAATTTTACAAAGTTGGGTACACAACCATCTTGCACTTCCGCTGCGCCTAGAATATACAAATGAATCATGTTCAAATGACTCATACAACACCCAAATTTTTCATCACTGACTTGGTCATGTAAACAAGAATCGTTTGAAAAATATCTATCAAGATGGTTATTTAGATTTGTCTGGGCTAAAACCAATTGATAGATGTCATGATTGTTTACAAGAAAAAATGACCAAACCGCCATTTGGTAGACAAGGTGAAAGGGCCATAGAGCTTATAGGATTGGCACACACTAATGTGTGTGGACCATTTCCATTAGAATCTAAAGGTGGATATTCTTACTTCATAACTTTTAATGATGACTTGAGTAGATATGTCTATGTCTACTTGATGAGGTGTAAGTTCAAGTCCTTTGATAAATTCAAGGAATTCAAGAATGAAGTAGAGAATCAACTTGGTAAGAAGATAAAGAAGTTTTTATCAGATTGAGGTGGTGATTATATTAACCAAGAGTTTATCAAATTTTTATGGGAGTTTGGGATTCTATCTCAACTCACTCCACCTTACACACTATAGTGGAATGGTGTCAGTGAAAGGAGAAATCATACCTTGTTAGATATAGTAAGGTTGATGATGAGTCGTACAGATCTTCCATTATTCTTGTGAGGATATGCATTAAAAAATGTGGTATACACATTAAACCGAGTTCCAACTAAAGTGGAAAATGGAATTCCCTTAGAGTTATGGAGTAAAAAGAAACCCATTTTGTCTCATACAAGTGTATGAGGTTGCGAGGCCTTTTTTAAGGCCTTATCGTACAACAAACTAACACCCCAGGGAAAAAATTATATATTTATAGGGTATCTTAATGAAACAAAGGGATACTTCCTATATAACCCATCAGACAAGAAAGTGATTTTCTCCAAACAAGCCATCTTTCTTGAGGGGAGCACATCCTCAAAAAGGATAGTGGGAGAAAGATTGACTTTGATGAAGTTGATTCTCAAGAAACACAAGAGTTGGTATAGGAACAGGTTCTACTGGTCCCCATGGAAGAATTAGTTCCTAAAACACAAGTACTACGTAGGAGCGTAAGAGAGGTAAGAGAACTAGAGGGATATGTTTTTCTAGTCACTGAAGACAATAACTCATTATAGGTTGACAATGATGAACCTATCTTCTAAAAGGAGGCAGTAGAGAGCTCAGAAGCTTCAAGATGGAAAGAATCCATGAATTTTGAAATGGATTCCATGTATGAGAACCAAGTTTAGGTTCTGGTCCATTTTCCAGTTGATGTAAATCATGTTGGGTGAAAACTGGGTATTCAAGAGATAAATAAACATGGAATGTAAATTAAATACCTATAAAGTAAGGCTAGTGGATAAATGGTATAAATAGAATCAATGAATAGAATATGATGAAACCTTTTCACCAGTTTTCATGTTTAAATCCATCAGAATTCTACTTTCCATAACAACCTACCATGACTATGATATTTGGTAGATGGATGTCAAAACTTAATTCCTTAATGGGAACCTTTGGGAAGATGTTTATATGACACAACCAGAAGGGTTTTCTACTCTAGGTGATGCTAAAATTATTTTTAAGTTACAGAGATCCATTTATGGATTAAAGAAATAATCTAGTTTGTGGAACATTCGATTCGATAAATTCATAAAAGAATTTGGTTTCATTAAGAATGAATGTGATTCATGTGTTTACAAGAGGTTTAGTGGGAATGAGGTCTTTATCCTAGTAGTATATGTTGATGAGATATTACTTATTGGAAATGACATACCAGTCTTACAATCTGTTAAGGACTGGTTAAACAAATGTTTCTCTATGGAGGACTTAAATGAAGCATCCTACATTCTAGGGATCAAGATCATTCATGATAAATCTAAGAGGTTTCTTGGACTAAGTCAAAGAACATATATTAAACAGATAATAAATACATTTAGTATAGGACAATCCAAGAGGGGATTAGTTTTTATGTCACATGGTTAACATCTTTCTAAGAAAATGCGTCCCCATACCTGAATGGCCCGAAGGCTTTCATTTTTATTGATTTTTGATAACCCACCTTTTAAGGGATGAGGGGGAACCCTTACAAGGAATGTAGGCTTAGAGATTATATGGACCGTTGGGTTAAGATATTACATGACCCGAAGGTCTTAGGTAATTCAACCAGACTATATCTACAAGGAACTTCCCCTCCCCAGGATCTGCATCATGATAGTAGCTCTCCACCTTCGCATGGACATCTAGCTAGGCTTCCTGTGCAAGCACAGGCTGGTCCCGATGGTGTATCCATACCCGCTCATTCTTCCAATTCCATTTGGTTCTGCTCTGGTGAGTGCACTTGCTCTAAATCCTCTTATGGGGTTGCTCATTTTTTTGTAGAGTCTATCTGGGGAAACTACACTGATCATGTGGCCCGAAGGCCTTAAGGTGGACTGAAGGCCTAAAAGGTGGCCTGAAAGCCTTAAGGACTCCAAGCCAAAACTGGTGGCCCAAGGTGAATATTTCTAGCTGCTACAGTACCGAACAGTACCCGCACAGTACCTGATATAGTACCTCTAGAATTATTCCTCTACCTAGTTTTGAACCTGGGTCTCATGGATGCACTTAAAGAGTCCTCACCAACTGGGCTAAGGCTCATGTGCAAAAATGTATCCCCAGACACAAAAAGATAAAGAGATAATGAGTAAGATCTCATATGCTTCAGTGATAGGATCAATCATGTATGTCATGTTATGTACTAGACTTGATGTTTTCTATGCATTAAGCATGGTAGGTAGATATTAAGTAGATCCAAGATAATGACATTGGACTAATGTTAAGGATATCCTTAAGTATCTGAGAATAACTAAGGATATGTTCCTGGTGTATGGAGGAGATGAGGAGCTGATCATCAAGGGTTATAATGATGCTAGTTTTCAGACAGATCAGAATGATATGAAGTCACAATAATGATATTTTTTATGTCTCAACAGAGGAGCTGTGAGCTGGAAGAGTTCAAAGCAGCCAGTTTTCCCTGATTCTACAGCAGAGTCCGAGTATATAGTGGCTTCTGATGTTTCCAAGGAAGTTGTTTGGATTTAGAACTTTTCCCAAGAGCTTGATGTGGTACCTAGTAGAAAAGATCTCATCATATTATATTGTGATAATACTACAGCGGTGACTCTTGAAAAAGAGTCAAGATCACACCAACAGACAAAGAATATACTCTAAAAGTATCACCTCTTGAGTTATTTTCATCAGAGGGGTGAATTTTCAGTAAGCAGAGTATCTATAGAAGAGAATGTGATAGACCCCTTTACTAAAGGTCTATCTCAAGATAAGCATGAGTATCACGTGAGATCTAACAGACGGAGGTTTGTTAGCAGTTGTCTCTAGTGAAAATGAGAGTCTGTTGGAGTTAGAGCCCTAGAACCGACTTCTGTTTACTTTATGATAACATGTATTCATTGTTTTGAATATTAATAAACTACTTGTCACAGCATGTTTGTTCTTCTGCATGAAATATTATGTGATAATGTCCTAAGAGTAGTTGTCACACTAAAAGGTCACAGTAGTTCCCTACTATGATGAGAACTCATATTAGCTACAACACAATTCTTGAATATATGTTATATATCCAGATGATATCATTTGAGGGACACAAATGATATAAGATATTAGGGGTAAATACTCATAGGAATTTGAGGCTCCTTCTCATGGTGTACGCCCTTGGTAATATCCAGTAGGATATTATGAGAACGAGACCCGTCAGTAGGAAATCCAAATTTCTATGTGTCATTTGATATTCCTATCTGCAGACATGTGTATTGATCCTCAAACTTTCAAATTATTATTAATGAATATTATGATTCACGTACTTTGATGTATTGATGAAAACCATGACAACATATGTGGTGAGGTAGGATATGTTGGGTGTGTCATGAGTAATATTGCATTTATGAATTATGTGAGAAAGGATTTGTACCTTACATTTTAATGGAAGTTGATATCTCAGGCCATTTGACGGAAATGATATAGCCTAAATAAATCCATGGCCAAGGTGTTTGATAGGAAAGTTAATTTTCTGGGAAATCAAATAAAGATACATCGATTAATTTAGTTGATAACACCGGAATGCAACCTAATTGATTAGATATATCATAATAAATGGATTATATTATAGAGTAAGCATCTATACGAGGTAACATGTCCTTGTGGTATTAACTTCTCTCTATATGGGTACCTTGGCATGTTTCTAGATTCTAACCTTGGACTTTAGGCTGCTTCGTCTAACAGCACTAAGAAAGAGGCCTAGAGGGTCACACACTAAGTGTATCCAAAATCTGGGTAAAATAATATATTATTATTTATTATTTAACAAGTTAAATAAATAATATCCCCACAAGTGGTTTAATAATTATTCATGTATGCTGGATTGCATATAAATATTTATTTTCTATTTAGTAAATATAATATTTATTTATTTATTGGAGAATAATGTAGTGGTATTTATTTAATAAATAAATAGACATTATTCAAGGTCTGATAAATATTATGGAGAAATGACAGACCGAGATTTTAGGTTCGGTGAGAAAATAATAAATAATGAATATTATTTGATTAAATAATGTTTAATTTTAATTCGCAAGTTAAGTGCATATTGAGAAATAATATTATTATTATTATTTGACATGGGGTTTTCACTAGGATTAAATAAATAATTAAGAGCACTTGTGTATTTATTTTATTTTAACCCTAGCGATATATAAATCCAGTTATGTTATTTTCTCAATAGAACAATTCATTTGTTTGGGTTATGCACAATAGAATTGAAGAATTCTCTTAAACCCTTGAGATCTCTCTTCTCCAAGATCACTCCCAAGAACGGAGAGCGATTTTCCTCCACTGGATCAATGATAATGCTTTAGAAGCAATTCTCATAGCGATCAAAGGCGGATGACGCAAGCGTAAGGATCTACCGTGCTAGCACCCATAGATTCTTTCGGCGATGTCTGGATATTCATGGAACATGTGTGGATCACCGCTAGAGGGAATTTGCACTTGATTCATACAACGAAACGACGGTGCATCACAGATCTATTATCAAATCCATCAATGAAGAAAGAATTCCATTATGGTAAATATTATTTAATTTAATTAATTATAAATAATATGTGATGATACTCCATCAAGTTCTGGCATTCTATCCCTTGTGTGTTTTCTTTGATTCAATTCTGTGGATCATGGCGTTCATCATTGTATAGATCATGGATTGATCATCGATCATGAAAAATATCAAAGTTGGGCATTGTCTATCACACGCTTCTACTGCGCCCAGAACCTACATGTTTAAGAGTGTCTTTATTTGTTTTTTAGGTCATCTATGATTTTATTCCATTGATTTACATTCTTATTGATTTGATGGTGTTGCAGTTATTGTGGTTTTTCCTATTATGGTGATTTATTATCTATTATATATATATATATATATATATATATATATTTGTATGTACTTCTATAAATTTATGTATATTTATTTATAATTTATATATATATATCATTATATATTTAAAATTATAAATAATTGTATCCATGCATGGATATTTATATGCATTTATGAATATTTGTCTATATTTATATACATTTGTAAATATTTATATGTATTTACGTGTATATATATATATATATATATTATGGCTATGTGTGTGTGTGTGTGTGTGTTTACTTGTGTTTATATATATATATCCATATACAGTTATATATGTGTTTGTGTGTTTATATATATTTACATAACATAAATGTGTGTTTATATATATTTATATAAATTTCGTTATATGTATATTTATTTAGAGATATTTCCTTCCATTTATTATTTATTATTTATTATTTACTATTTACTATTTAATATTTACTAATTTACTCTTTATTATTTACTATTTACTATTTATTATTTTTTACATATTCATTTATTATTTTTTCCATTTATTATTTATTATTTATTATTTATTATTTATTCATTTATTAGTTATTCATTTATTACTTATTTATTACAAATTGATTTATTATTTATTTATCATTTATTTAATATTTATTTATTATTAATTATTAATTATTTATTATCATTTATTATTATTTATTATTATTTATTATTATTTAGTATTTATTTATTTTTATTATTTATTGATTATATTTTTATTTATTTTTATTTACTTAATATTTATTTATTATTTATTTATTATGTATTTATTATTTATTTTATATTTAATATTTATTTATTATTTATTATTCATTTGATTATTCATTTATTATTTATTTATTTATTTATTATCTTTTATCTATTACATATTAATTATTTATTAATTATTTACTATTTATTTATTATCATTTATTATCATTTATTATTATTTGTAATTTAATATAATTTATTATAATTTATTATTTTTATTTTTATTTAGTGATTGTTTATTTATTTATCATTTTTTATTTATTATTTATTTAATATTTAAATAATATTTATATATTAGTTTAATGTTTATTTAATATTTATCTGTTATTTATTGCTTATTTATTTATTATTTAATTATTATTTAATTATTATTTATTATTTATTATCATTTATTATTATTTATTATTCATTTATTATTTATTTATTTATATTATTATTTATTATTTATTTATTTAATATTTATTTAATATTTATTTATTACATATTTATTATTTATTATTTATTTATTATTTATTATTTATTTATTTACTATTTATTATTTATTATTCATTTAATATTTATTTATTATTTATTATTTATTATTTTTATATTATTTATTTATTTTTATTTAATATTTATTACCATTTATTATTATTTATTATTATTATTATTATTGATTATTTATTTGTTATTTATTTATTTTATATTTAATTGTTATTTATTTATTACATATTTATTATTTATCTATTATCTATTATCTATTAATTTATTATTTATTTATTACTTCTCTATTATATATTCATTATATATTCATTATTTATTCATTATTTATTATTATTTAAAATCATTATTTGTTTTTTATCTGTATATGTGTAAGTATATTACATACGGTTTACTTGACACATGAAGAGTTTGGTGTAGTGGTAAAACCTCTGTAATATATCCAAGAGGTAGAGGGTTCAAATCTCTCAGAATGTACATATATATATATATATATGCCAGAGGTTTTTCTAGGGTTTCCGTTTGTGTTCCTTCCTCCATCGAGGTTTTCTGGTCAGGCTATTGGTGGTCACCCCCGGTTCCCAATGCGAAGCGGTGACCTTTGGTTCCCAAGGTGAGGTGGGTTGTGTTTCATCCCTTTTTTGGATCTACAACGGATCTTTGTTGGACCTGCGACCCTCAATGATTCTCGTGTTCTTCATCTTCCAGTGATCTTCGAGATCTTCTACAATCTTCGGTGTCCTATGATGTTCTTTGGGGATCTTTGGGTTTCTGTGATTTTGACGATCCTACGACGGATCAGCGACAGACCCTAGTCGGTTGCAATATGCGTTTTGTGTTTAGCGTTCAAACATGATTTTGACCTACAATCTGCGATCTTCAAGTCCGACGGCTTCGGATCGGTCTTCCACCATAGTTCCGATCTACGATCCTTAGTTTCGGTTCAGCATTTTGAGACAGTTCACGACAGAGATGTATGATCTACGACAGCTTGCTACGTAGATTTGCGACCTATGGTTTTCAATTTGGGATCTTTATTTTTCATTATTTCAGGCCTTTTCCACTGGCGATCAAAGATTTGGAGATTCAGAGTGTATAGTGTGACTTGAGGCTCTTTCGTCGCCCCCCACGCTCGAGGCCTACCTCTGCTCCTATGGAGGATGATTTGGTTAATCACTTGGAGAAGTCTTCTGTGAATTAATGAGTTATTAATTCATTTATTTTTTTATTTAAATTCATTTTAATTCCGTTTTATATAATTCTGAAATTTAACTTTCTGTATGCCTCTATTTGTTTATTCTCCCGCATGAGCATTGCCACGTTGGCAATCCAAGTGCCACTGCCCCTTGCTTTGCGGCCTTTGATCAGTATCACCGCCCATTTCAGCTGGGCCGTCCATCTGTCCTCACCGTTTGAACATTTTGAACCCATCAACAACTTTTGGTTTTCTCTCTGGCTTCGTGGCACACTCTCGCAAGGTTGGTCGTTGCTCGAACCATCGCTCCCAGGGGGTTTAATCACCCCTGCTACGACTCGTCAAAAACACGACTCTTCAGATCGCCTTCAGCTTCGATTTCCCCGGAGATCACAACGTGTTTCCTTCATCCTCGAATCCTGGAACTTGAACCCGTGTAGGGTATCCTCGACAGCAACAGAATCTGCAGCACACAGCTGGTGTTCTGCTTCTGGTGGAGCTCCATCATGGCCTCTACTCGGCAGCAGTACTCTGACGGCCAGCCCGAGTCCACTCGAACCAGATCAAGGCGCTCGAAGAGAACAGGACGGGTGGGCGATTTCTTGCCCGGTGTTGTGAGTTTTTTTTCGTTCCTCTTCTTTACTATCTTATTAAAACTTGTCAATATTGCATCATGTTGCTTGATCTATTTGGGGAAACTGATTCGTTGTAATTGTTTGATTTGAGAATTAATAAACGTGTGCATGTGTGGGGTGTTCTTGCCGTGCAGTAGGACCCAAAGGGTCCGTAGCACGTAAATATCATCTTCATCTTTTCATTCTGCTTTTTCTTTTCTGCTTTTTTTGTTCTCTGTTCGTTCTTGTTTCAGTCGGCACCAATCCGCTCTTCAATTGTTGTTCATCGGATGACTTGCGCCCACTGTCTCTCAACCCATCCGCGTAACAAGTGGTATCAGAGCCACAAACAGCTGTCATTTTGATTCTTTTCTTGCCTACTATCTTCTTTGTTGCTCGGTCATATCTGCATCATTAGTTTGCAATGTATGTTCGATCCTTCTGTTCTATTATTCATGAATTTTAGTTTAGAATAACAGTAACCAGTCTACTGCACAATTTGTCTACGGCATTCTGTTATTCGTGAAGTTTGTTTAGAATAGCAGTGACCTGTTTATTGCTTGTTTGTATATGGATGTCTGTTGTGATCCTATTTTGCATGTTCAATTTGTTCGCAATTAGCTCGTTTTATTGTCACTGTTTACATAGTGTAATAAACTTTGCTTCTTGTGATAATAAATTGCATATGTTCACAATTTACCTGTATCACTGCTTCTGTTTTTTAGACTGTTTTAAAATTTTGTTTCTTGTTTTGTTTGCTCATTGTAATTGTCACCTAGGCTGCCAACAATAGCATCCCCTTTGATTTGTTTACAAAATTATAGAATTTTTCAATTTTATGTTCTGTTTCAGCCTTGTTGTAATTATTGTTCATTGGTTTCGGTTTTAGTCCAGCCTACAGTTTATCCTTTTCTTGACAATTGGGTTTTTGTTTTTCTGCACTTTGTATCCATTTATTCTGCCTTTTTATTTTTGTCTTTAAAATTTATTTTTTTATCTTGACCTAATTACTTTGTTTTTTCAATACCCATTATACAAATTTATCCCTAGTGAACTTGGACCGTCTTTTGGGGGCGTACGCTCTCGTTTTCCCCAATTACTTAGAGTTCACTCACTATATAAATATGTCTACAATTAGGTATGAAATCTAAAAATTTGATGGAGATAATGACTTCAATTTATGACGTATAAAAATGAGGGCATTATTAGTCCAACAAGGTCTTATTGATGCCCTGTCTGGGCCTACTAAACCCATTACAACTGTAAATGAAGCTAGTCAAACGATAACTGAACACCAACCTGTCCCTAATGACACTCTAGTTAAAGCCCATAGTTCCCTCTTATTGTCCTTAGGAGATAAAGTCCTTAGGGAAGTGGCCTTTGAGTCCACTGCTGCTGGCATCTGGCTCAAGTTAGAGAAGCTCTACATAACTGCCTCTCTAGTTGGTAGGCTTTACAAGAAGCACCGCATGTTCACCTTTAGGATGAGACCAGACTCTTCTTTGAAATCCCATCTTGATGAGTTCAATAAAATCATGCTAGACTTAGCCAATATAGATGTCATGATAGATGATGAAGATCAGACTATTATTCTCCTGATCTCTCTAGACCATAGCTATAGCACCTTGGTCGAGACCATGATATATGGTCGTGACTCCTTGACTCTAGAAGATGTCAAGTCTTCCCTTCTATCTAAGGACCTTCACTCAAAACCTAAGGCGAAAGGTGAGGCTGAGAGTTTGTTCACTAGGGGTAGACCTCAGGTTAAAATCAAAAAGAAACATTTTAATAGAGATAAAAGTAGTAATAACAAAGAACCTAGACAAGAACGAAAGTCAAAGAATAATGATAATAAAGACATAAAAGTCACTTTATTCCATTGCGGGAAGCCTGGGCATATCAAGACCAAGTGTAGGAAGCTTAAGAGGGAGCAAGAGCGCGCGCAACCCACTGACCAGTCCCTTATTGTTGACTCTGGTTATGACACAACCGAAGTTTTAAATGTGTCCATCCATACACTTTATCGTGAGTGGGTCCTTGACTCTGGCTGCTCCTTCCATATGTGTCCCCATAGAGAGTCTTTCTTAGAGCTGGTCGATAAAGTGGAAGGGGACGTCCTTTTAGGAAATAACAAGAAGTGCAAGTTTGAGGGCATAGGATCTGTCCTGATAGCGTTGTATGACCATTAAATCATCACCCTACTTGATGTAAGGTGGGTCCCCAACCTGCAATGAAACTTGATCTCCTTAGGAGTCCTAGATCAAAAGGGATATACCTTTAGATCTGAATCAGGTACTATCAAAGTTTCAAAATGATCTAGAACCATCATTAGAGGATCCCTTGTGAATGGTTTGTATGTCTTCAATGGGAGGACCCATTCTAGACTGTTGAGTAGTGTTTACAATACAAACACTGACAACACTATGATCTGGCATAGAAGGTTGGGGCACGTAAGCTCCAAAGGGCTTGAAGAACTCAATAAGAAAGGATTGCTGAGTGACATCACACTGACAAATATCCCATTTTGCGAAGATTGTGTGATGGGAAAGGCTAAAAAAGTGACCTTCAATATATCATCCTTCAAGGTGGCCGCCCCACTCGATTATATCCATTCAGATTTGTGGGGGTCGGCTAGGACCTCCTCTCATGGTGGAGGTTTCTATTTCATCACCTTTATCGATGATTACTCCAGGAAGGTTTGGGTATACATCCTTAAGAATAAATCTGATGTATTCCAAACATTAAAAACTTGGAAAGCCTCAGTTGATAATCAGACTGGGAAGAGAGTTAAAACCATGAGAACCGACAATGGGCTTGAGTACCTGTCTACTGAGTTCATTCAATATTGTGAGTCTGAAGGAATTAAGAGTCATAGAACTATTAGAGAAACTCCCCAACATAATGGTCTAGCAGAGAGGATGAATCGGACTATCCTTGAAAGAGTATGCAACATGCTTGCTCACTCAGGCCTCCCTAAATCCTTTTGGACCGAGGCCACTAGCACTGTAGTGTACCTGATTAACAGGTGTCCCTCTTCTATGAATCAATTCATTACTCCAAAAGAACTATGGACCAGCAATCCCACTTCATATTTTTACTTAAGGGTCTTCGGGTGTACAACCTATGCTCACATCAAGACTGACAAGCTTAAACCTAGATCCCTCAAGTGCATCTTTGTTGGATATCCCGAGGGAGTTAAAGGATATAAGATCTGGGTTGATAAGCCAGGATACCAAAAGTGAAGTATTAGTAGAGATGTAGTCTTCCATGATTATTATTCCCCTAAGACCAGGATTGACACACCTAGAAGTTGTGATCCAGACCTCCATAAGTCTGATGAGCATGAGTTGTCTACTCATGTTGAGACTGATGTTCAGTCTATTCCTCCTCCTCCTCATCCCACTGATGTGGCTGACTCTGAGACGAGTTACGATTCAGACTCTGATTCTAGACCTTCCACTATTCATCAAGATTATCAATCAACCCGAGATAGACAATGGAGAGTCTCTAGACCTCCTTCTATGTTCAACCAGTATGATATGGAATCATATGCCTTTCATATGGCCCAGTATCTCATCGATGATGAATCTCAATTGTATAGGAAAGCTTTAAAGGATAAAGATTCAAATCATTAGATCATAGACATGAATGAAGAGATGCAATCTCTAAAAAAATCACACCTAGACCATTGTCACGAGCCTGTGAATGATAAATTGATTGGTTCTAAGTGGATTTATAAGAGAAAGGAAGACAACATAGAGGGAAATAAAGTAAGGTTCAAATCCAGGCTAGTCACCAAAGGATTTCTTCAGAGAGAGGGAATCGACTATGCTGAAATATTTTCCCCTGTTGTCAAACACTCTTCCATTAGTCTCCTGCTAGCCTTTGTTGCCTATCTCGATCTGCACATCAAACAACTTGATGTTAAAACTTCCTTTTTACATGGGGATCTGAATGAAAAACTCTATATGAAACCTCCTGACAGTTATTCAAAAGAATTCAATCCAAACCAAGTGTGACTTCTAAATAAGTCCTTGTATGGTTTAAAACAGGCGTCTAGGAAATGGTATAAAAAAATTTATTCCTTTATGTTAAATAACCAATTCACCAGGAGCCATTATGATGCATGTGTTTACTTCAAGTCAATTCAAGGTTGTATGATTTACCTTCTACTTTACGTAGATGACATGCTAATCACATGTAAGAATATGAGTTTTATCACTTCTATTAAATCCCAATTAAAGTGAAATTTTGAAATAAAAGACTTAGGTACAGCTAAGCATATTCTAGGTGTTGAAATAATTAGAGATATACCTAACAAATTGCTATACTTATCTCAACATGCTTATATTTTAAAGATCTTAAAGAGATACATGTTTGAATCTCTAAAACCTATTAATGTACCTCTTTCTCAACACTTTAAGTTATCTTTAACACAAGCACCTAATGCTGATGATGACATGAAATTTATGTCTAAAATTACATATGCTAGCATTGTTGGTAGTATAATGTACTCTATGATTTGCACCAGGCCTGACATTGCTTTTGCAATCTGCACACTTAGCAGATTTATGGCCACACCTGGGAAGCCTCATTGGCATGCACTTAAGTGGCTTCTTAGATACCTATCATGTACATCTAATTTATCTTTGTTCTTTGGTGAAAATTTTGATGCTTCTAACATTTTGGTAGTCTTTGAAGATGCTGATTATGCAGGTAACATTAACACCAGAAAATCATTGACTGGATACGTATTCACTGCCTGCGGTGGACCTGTTTCTTGGAAGTGAAACATGTTGTATGTTGTTGCCCTCTCCACCACTGAGTCCGAGTACATTGCACTCACCGAGGTGGTAAAGGAAGCCTTATAGCTTAAAGTCTTTTCTTCTAAACTCAAGATTTACAATTCAGCTATTAATGTCTTTTCTGATAGTCAATCTGCTTTACATATATCAAAAAATTTAGTTTTCCATGGTAAATCAAAGCTCATAGATATTATATTACACTTTATTAGAGATGTTATAGAATAAGGAACCATGTGTGTCAATAAGATACACACTAATAAAAACTCAGTTGATAGTTTTACTAAAGCTGTCTTTTTATCTAAGTTCAAATTTTGTTTAGATAGAATGAACTTGGTTCCTGTTCCATAACCCTAGGTGTAAGAACATCTCTGAATTTAATTAAAAATGTTGGAGTTTTGTGAATTAATAAGTTATTAATTCATTTATTTATTTTATTTAAATTCATTTTAATTATGTTTTATATAATTCTGCCATTTAACTTTCCGCATGCCTCTGTTTGTTTATTCTCCCGCATGAGCATTGCCACGTTGGCAATCCAAGTGCCATTGCCCCTTGATTTATGGCTGTTGATCAGTATCATCGCCCATTTCAGCTGGTTCTTCCATCTATCCTCACCGTTCGAACTGTTTGAACCCATCAGCGGCTTTCAGTTTTCTCTCTGGATTCGTGGCATGCTCTCATAAGGTTGGTTGTTGCTCAAACCGTCACTCCTAGGGGGTTTAATCACCCCTGATACAACTCGTCAAAAACACGGCTCTTCAAATCGCCTTCAGCTTTGATTTTCCCGGAGATCACAATGCGTTTCCTTCGTCCTCGGATCCTGGCACTCGAACACATGTAGGGTATCCTCTATGGAAACAGACTCTGCGGCACACAACTGGTGTGCCAATTCTGGTGGAGCTCCGTCACGGCCTCTGATCGGCATCAGTACTCCAACAGCTAGCCCGAGTCCACTCGAACTAGATCCAGGCGCTCGAAGAGAACAGGATGGTCAGGCGATTTCTTTTCCATTGTTGTGAGTTTTTTTTCTTTCCTTTTCTTTATAGTCTTGCTAAAAAATTTCAATCTTTCATCGTGTTGCTTGATCTGTTTGGGTAAACCGATTCGTTGTAATTTTTTGATTTGAGAATTAATAAATGTGTGCATGTGGGGTGTTCTTGTCGTGTAGTAGGACCCAAAGGGTCCAAAGCACATAAATATCGTCTTCATCTTTTCATTCTGAATTTTCTTTTCTACTTTTTTTTTCTCTGTTCATTCTTGTTTCAGTCGGCACCGATCCGCTCTTCAATTGTTGTTCATCTGATGACTTGCGCCCACTGTCTCTCGACCCATCTGCGTAACATCATCAATTACTGATCGGGAAAAATCAACTTTGGAAGTATGTACTAAAGAGGACATCAATCTCTGGAATCGCCTATCCTGCCTCTTGGTGGGAAAGATTTCATGTAATAGATCCTATAACCTAAATGCCCTAAAAACACGATGCAGTCAATATGGAGATTGGAAGAAGGGGTTTCTATCAGGGAAATCGAAGCAGGGATGATTATCTTGGAATTCTCTAGGGTGTTCGACAAGATTAGAATTTTTAATGGACATATATGGTCCTTTTATAATCACCTGATTGTGCTCAATGACTTTACAAATGGATTTAATACTTGCGAGATGGATTTATCCCACTCCCCTTTTTGGATACGGGTAAAAGGTGTTCCCTTTACTGGTAGAAATGAGCAAGTCATGCACGGGATCCGAAATTCTATCAAGGAATTCATGGAGTGGGGTGATTCAGATCCAATCTAGTGGGGTTCCTCCATGTGGATTAGGGTTATTATGGAAATATCTCAACCCCTTATACGGGGTTTGTTTTTCCATGGGCACAAATAGATCACCCCTTCCTCATCTGGTGGATCTGAGCCCCTCTACTCCTAGCCTTTCTATGTAGGGGATATTCTATAAGGAATCTCATTTTTTCGAGGTTTCCTCTGCCGGGAATTTAGTTTTGAAGATTCATAACCAATCTTCCACTAGGCAAAATGAGTTTGTTGATGCAGCACACCAGATTCCAGGACCTCCTCCGATTTATCAGCTTACTCTTCCTTCTTTGGATTTTCATGAGGCTACAGAGGTTCCCTCTTCTTATAACATGCTTTCATTAATAGGGGTTGTGGAATCATGTCCATCTAGGTTGAGAGTGGTGAGTTTGTTATACCCCTCCCCCCATTTCTTATTTCTCCATACCTGGAAGATCATTCTCTTAACGCATCTCTAATCATTCACCAGGTCCTAGAAACTAAGTCTTTGATGAAATCTCCTCAGAATGCTCCCATTGATTTTGATATTAGTACTTTTGGATAGGATACTTCCAATTTAGAGATGGATTTTTCACCCTCGTGGATAGGCTTATGGTCCAAGGATTCATCTAAGCACCATTACAACCTGAACTAGATTCGGTCTGACCCTCCGGACCCTGGTCTCACCCCATCTACTGTTATTCCTTTACCCTTATCCGGGGAAGTCTCCATTCTCCATGGTGGATTATATTTAGGTTCTATTAATCTCAGAAAGTAGAAGAGGCTTAAAAGAAGTTATTTGGGCTCTATTTTCCATGATTTGGCTTTTTGTGGATCTAAGTGTGGTTTCGAGGCCTTATTTCTTGAGGATCGTCTCCCAAAAATATGGAGAGTGGTAGATGATGGTTCTATTCTTGAAGTTTCAGGGGTGGAGGCTGGCACGTACTAGCCACGCCTTTCGTAATGAAAACTTTATGCTAGAACAATCATGGGCTTGGCAACCAATGGTTAGTTCGTATGCTCCGCCAATGGAGCTCTAAGGTCATACCCGACATAGTATTTTTGTCCGAGACCACATTAGAAAGCAAGGACATGAGAGGAATTTCTTCGAAGGTTGGTTTCTAGAACTGTTTCTCGATCAAATGGCTGGGTCATGTAGGATGACTCTGTTTCATGTGGAAAGAGGACTTTAATGCTTCAATGATTAATTTCTCTGATCATCACATTGTCGTTTCAATCTGTCAGCCTCAAGAACCCAAGTGGAACTTTTTGGGTTTTTATGGATGGTCAGGAGTGAGCGATAAATGGAGATCTTAGGAGTTGATCAATTTTGTCAGAAATATGCTTCAGGGACCCATTTTTTTGTGGTTATTTCAATGAGATCTTGTACCACCATGAGAATCTTTGTGGCGCTAGTCGGAGTGTTTCTTCCTTACACCTCTTCTGGGATTGTTTGCTTCAGGTTGGGCTTTCATATCTTGGTTTTCAGGGAGTCTGTTTACTTGGTTTCATGGTCACGATCAGGCTTCTAGAATTTCAGAAAGGTTGGATAGGTTTGTGTCCTTTTACAATTGGATGCAGTCTGTTGTCCCTCTCCAGTTTTAATTCTCACAAATCATGTCAAATCATGTTTAATCATGTCTTAAGTTTTAAGTTCAACCATAATTTTAACATATTTTATTAATGTTTATAATATAAGATAAACAAACAAACAAAAATGGCCAAGAAGGACCTACTGATAAAAGTATGAGCTACCAACAGAAGTATGAGCTACCAATAGAAGTATGAGTCACCGACAGAAGTATGAGTCACCAATAGAAGTATGAGTCATCGACAGAAGTATGAGCTACCCACATAAGTATGAGTCACCAACAGAAGTATGAGTCATTGATAGAAGTATGAGCTACCGATAGATGAGTCACTGATAGAAGGACTCACTGATACATCAACCTATCAATAGTTTGAGTCACTGATACAAGTCTGAGTCACCGATAGTCTAACTTACCAATAGAATAACTCACCAACATAAGGACTCACCAACACATTGACCTACCAATAGAAGGATATATCGATAGAAGAAAATACCAACATAAGGACTCATCGACACATCGACCTACCGACAGAAGGACCTACCAAAAAACCTACCTATTGATAGAAGGACTTACTGATAGAATGACCTACCAATCAACACTTTGAAAATTTTCTTTACTCTTAAATTCAAAATTAATTTTAACAGTCATATTTATGAAACTTAGTACTGTCTATTATATTAATGACCTTGTCTGTCTATTGTAGACATTTTCAGAGACCAGTATGAGGTACGAGGAAGTCCTCATGTTGGGGATCATGCCTATTGTTGATCTCTATAGAATATAAAGAAATCATGTGAGAAACAAATATAGCAACCATATAGATAGAACTTATGAGGTGTAGGAAATCATATAAAATAAGAACACTCATTCTTGCTAGCTATTAACAAAGAAGGATTTGATGTGAACCAACAAATCTAAACATTCTTGTTGTATCAAACCCTAGTGAAGAGCACCTTTGAGGAGCATCTAAACTCACTAGAAACCAGAACATAAAGCTTCCATGACACTCTCTTTAAGTGTCTGTTTGTAGAAGTGTACTCGAGCTTCACATATATTACACCTAAGAAGTCCAAAATCCTCAAGCATGTCTTGCAAAGAATTTTAAAACTTTTCTTATTATTTATGATCTATTGTGTACATTATTACTATTATTTTGAGCAATGTGTGTGCCTGTATCACAAACACATATTGTCTCGTAAGCTAAGATGAAGGATATAAGATATACTCACTCACTCATCTTTTTATCCGCTGTGTTTTTCAAATTTATTTTTCTTTATTTTCTCACATATTTTAGGAAACTAAATATTACTTTGATAGTTAATCTTAGTTAGTTTTTATACCTATTTTTAATTTAGTAAATTACCACTATAAGAAAACTGCCGTTTAGCGGCGGTTTTTTCACGGCGGTTTTAAAAACCGCCGCGAAACGCGTTTTTGGGCCGCCATTTTGCAGCGATTTTAAGAACCGCCGCGAAAAAACCGCCGCTAAACGGAAAAAAAAAATATTTTTTTAAAATTTTTTAATTTTTTTTTTAATTTTATTCGAGGATTAGCGGCGGTTTTTTAAAAAACCGCCGCGAAATAGCGGCGGTTTCGGTAAAACCGCCGCGAAATGAAATGAAAAAAATAAAAAAACGCGAGAAACCCCGAAATCACTAAAACGACCATAACTTTTGATCCGGGCATCCATTGAAGTGCCACGACCAGTAAAATCGAAGATCATGAAGAGATCTAGAGGCACATATAATCAAAATCATGAGACGGTCTAAGGTGTGGAAGATATTAGAGTTATAAAAAAGTTGAAAAAAGTTCTCCAACTTCAAACGGCCATAACTTTCACTCCAGGTGTCCGTTTGGGCTCTACCACATATCAAATCGAAGCCAGCGAAGAGAGCTACACACCAGTTCAACACAAGCAAGCTTCTGTCATGTTTTTCAACCCCAAAAACCCCTCGGAAGGCCTCCAAAACCCCATTTCTGTCACCGGTGTCCCGTCGAACTTGTCTTCAAACAGACCTAACTTTCAATCCGCGTGTCAGTTCGGCCTTCTCCACCTGCCAGATCATAGCTCGTTCCATGAGCTTCAGTTTGACTAGTCGCGGCGCCCACATGCACTCCTAGATCATATGTTATGGCCTTTTTAGTGGGTATCGGGTTTGTTATGTTTTTCAATGCCTCGTTTCTAGCACCTGTTCCCTGTTAGCTTTTTTTTAAATGGTCGTAACTTCTGATCCGCTTGTCCATTCGGACTCTTTCACCTTTCAGGTTGAAGATCGTTTCAGGATCTTTGATTTGACAGGTCGCGGATCTAAAACGGACTCTCGGATCATAAGTTATCTCCGTTAATGTGAGTCCAATGTTTTCGTCTCTTTATGACCGTTTTGACGGGTTTTAACGGTAGCTCCATTTATTACTGTTTATTTTGGTTTCCATGACTTGTTATCTTTATCAATGGTTTTTTATGGGTTATTATGATGATTATGTTGAATTATTAAAGAGTTTTCCAAAGTTGTCACGAGTTTTCATGCGTTCTCATTTTTTCTAATGCCTCATTCTTCATATGTTTCTCCATCCTTTTTCATGCGTTTTCATGATTTTTCATCCCTTATCACGTTTTTTCATACTTTTTCATGTTTTTCCTATATTATTTATTATTTATTATTTATTATTTATAATATATTTTAATTTATTTATTATCTATTATTTGTAACTGGTTATTTATTATTTATTATTTATTATTTATTATTTATTATTTATTATTTATATTTATTTATTAGTTATTAGTTATTATTTATTATTTATTATTTATTATTTATTATTTATTATTTATTATTTATTATTTATATTTATTTATTATTTATATTTATTTATTATTTATTATTTATTATTTATTATTATTTATATTTATATTTATTTATTATTTATTACTTATTATTTATATTTATTTATTATTTATATTTATTTATTATTTACATTTATTTATATTTATTTATTATTTATTTATTATTTATTATTTATATTTATTTATTATTTATTATTTATATTTATTTATTATTTATTATTTATATTTATTTATTATTTATTATTTATATTTATTTATTATTTATTATTTATATTTATTTATTATTTATTATTTATATTTATTTATTATTTATATTTATTATTTATATTTATATTTATTTATTATTTATTATTTATATTTATTTATAATTTATTATTTATTATTTATATTTATTTATTATTTATTATTTTCTATTTATTATTTATTATTTATATTTATTTATTATTTATTATTTATTATTTATTATTCATTATTTATTATTCATTATTTATTATTCATTATTTATATTTATTTATTATTTATTATTTATTATTTATTTATTATTTATTATTTATATTTATTATTTATTATTTACATTTATTTATTATTTATTATTTATATTTATTTATTATTTATTATTTATTATTTATTATTTCTATTTATTTATTATTTATTATTTATATTTATTTATTATTTATATTTATTTATTATTTATATTTATTTATATTTATTTATTATTTATTATTTATATTTATTTATTATTTATTATTTATATTTATTTATTATTTATATTTATTTATTATTTATTATTTATTTATTATTTATTATTTATATTTATTTATTATTTATTATTTATTATTTATATTTATTTATTATTTTTTATTTTCTATTTATTATTTATATTTATTTATTATTTATTATTTATTATTTATTATTCATTATTTATTATTCATTATTTATATTTATTTATTAGTTATTATTTATTAGTTATTATTTATTATTTATTATTTATTATTTATATTTATTTATTATTTATTATTTATATTTATTTATTACTTATTACTTATTATTTATATTTATTTATTATTTATTATTTATATTTATTTATTTATTATTTATTTATATTTATTTATTATTTATATTTATTATTTATTATTTATATTTATTTATTATTTATTATTTATATTTATTTATTATTTATTATTTATTATTTATATTTATTTATTATTTATTATTTCTATTTATTTTTTATTATTTATATTTATTTATTATTTATTATTTATTATTTATTATTCATTATTTATATTTATTTATTAGTTATTATTTATTAGTTTTTATTTATTATTTATTATTTATTATTTATTATTTATTATTTATTATTTATATTTATTTATTATTTATTATTTTCTATTTATTATTTACTATTTATATTTATTTATTATTTATTATTTATTATTTATATTTATTTATTATTTATTATTTATATTTATTTATTATTTATATTTATTTATTATTTATTATTTATATTTATTTATTATTTATATTTATTTATTATTTATATTTATTTATTATTTATTATTTATTTATTATTTATATTTATTTATTATTTATTATTTATATTTATTTATTATTTATATTTATTTATTATTTATTATTTATTATTTATTATTTATTATTTATTATTTATTATTTATTATTTATTATTTATTATTTATTATTTATTATTTATTATTTATATTTATTTATTATTTATTATTTATTATTTATATTTATTTATTATTTATTATTTATATTTATTTATTATTTATATTTATTTATTATTTATTATTTATTATTTGTTATTTGTTATTTATTATTTATATTTATTTATTATTTATTATTTTCTATTTACTATTTATAATTTATATTTATTTATTATTTATTATTTATTAGTTTTTATTTATTAGTTATTATTTATTAGTTATTATTTATTATTTATTATTTATTATTTATATTTATTTATTATTTATTATTTATTATTTATATGTATTTATTATTTATTATTTATATTTATTTATTATTTTTTATTTATTAGTTATTATTTATTATTTATATTTATTTATTATTTATTATTTATTATTTATTATTTATTATTTATTATTTATTATATATTATTTATTATTTATTATTTATTATTTATTATTTATTATTTATTATTTATTATTCATTATTGGTTATTGATTATTGATTATTTATATTTATATTTATTATTTATTATTTATTATTGATTATTTATTATTTATTATTGATTATTGATTATTGATTATTGATTATTGATTATTTCTTATTTCTTATTTCTTATTTGTTATTTATTATTTATTATTTATTATTTATTATTTATTATTTATTATTTATTATTTATTATTTATTATTTATTATTTATATTTATTTATTATTCCTTAATTATTTTTTATTTTTTATTATTTATTATTTATTATTTATTATTTATTATTTATTATTTATTATTATTGAGTTTATATCTATTATTTATGTATTATTTGCTTTTTCAATTAATATATATAAGTATATTAAATTCGGTTTATTAACCACATGGCGAGCTTGCTGGAGTGGTAAAGTCTTTGAAAAATATGCAAGAGGTTAGGGGTTCAAATCTCACCAAACGCAGAATTTCTTTATATTGCATGGGTATGCATGTCCATGTGCATGTGCGTGTGCATGTGCATGTGCATGGGATGTGCATGCATGGATAAATAAAGTAAATAAAATAATATGAAATAAAGAAAATAAATACGAAATAAAATAAATAAATACGAAAAATAAATAAATAAATAAATAAATAAATAAAATAAATAAATAGATAAATAAATATATAAATAAATATGTAAAATTAAAAATTAAAAAAATAAAAAAAATAAAAAAAATAAAAAAAATAAAAGAAATAAAAAAAAACCGCCGCTAAAAAACCGCCGCGAAACGTTCTGCGACGGTTTTGAAAACCATCGCGAAATAGTTTCCCGACGCACGATTTAGCGGCGGTTTAAACCACCGTGAAATGAAAAAAAAACCGCCGCTAAATGTCTTTTTTGCCGTAGTGTACTTTCAAAAGTTATATCAATCTTTCAAATTATTGTAACTGAGAATTAATCAATATTTTGAGAAATTAATTGAACATTCAAAACTCTTATAAATATAATACTTTGGTTAACTGGGATGTTTAGATTTTAAATTGGGGAAAAATTTTAAATAAGGTTTTTAACAGAAATTTTGATAGGAACTCAATTCACCCCCCCCCCCCTCTTGAGCATCCTACTCTAACCAACATTTGGTATCAGAGGTGTTTTTTAATCTTCTATTTTCAAAGTTTTAAATTCTTTTTTTAAATCTTTTCAACTATGATTTTAGTTTTGTTTTACAGATCTCTAAATTTATCTTAGTTTTAAATTTTTATCTCTTTAAAAAACTATTATTTATTATTTGTTATGGATAATATATTGTAAGGTGTTGCTACCAACATAACTCTATTTTTCAATGGAACTAATTATGCTCAATGGAAAATTAAGATAAAAATTCATTTAGAAAGTATGGGTTTTGAAATTTGGTCTTCCATTGTAGATGAATATAAGATTCTTGCTACTACTTGAAATACTTGGTATGACCCAACCAAGAATACTTATAATAATAACTGCAAAGATATGAATGACTTATATTGTTCTTTAAGATATGGAGAATTCAATAGGATTTATGCCTGTAAAACAGCCCATAAAATTTGGGATACCTTAGTTGTTTTGCATGAAAGAACCACTAATGTTAAGGAAATGAGACTCAATACATATACTATTAAATATGATAACTTCAAAATGAATCTTGATGAACATATCTCCGACATGTATCTTGGGTTTAATGAAATTTTAAAAACAATGATCTCTTTGGGAAAGGATGTTACTGTTAAGGAAAAAATCATGCAAATTCTAAAATTTCTACCAAATAGATAGAGGGGAACCTTAGTGTCAATTAGATAATCCTTTGATATCAATAAGTTTCTTGTAAATGAGGTGATAGGTAAGTTGATGATGTGCGAGGAAGAATTGAAGGTCAACAAAGAGGAGGATGATGAACCAAAGAGAAAGTTAGTGGCTTTCAAGATCATTGCTTCTAAACAAAAAGAAATGGAGAAGGCCCAAACTCATTCTAACATCTCAAGAAATGAAGAATCACCATCTAACAGTGCTGAAGAAGTGTATCAATTAGCCAGAAGGTTTAAAAATTTCTACAGAAAGAAGAAGTTCTTTAGGAAGCCTAGCTACAAAAGAAAATATGACAATAAGAGAAACTAGAAAAAGGATTGGAAGATTGGTGAAAACTCGAATGAGATAGTTTGTTATGAATATAAGAGAATAGTACATGTAAAGGTTGATTATACTAAGTTAAAGTATAAGAAGAAATATGAGGACAAAAATAAAAGATAAAAAAAGGAAATAGAGGCCACATGGAGTGCTTCTGAGGATAGCTCTAGTGAGTCAGAGTCTTCACATGATGAGAAAGGTGACAAAGCTAACATGTGATTCATGAAAAAAACTTATATAGAAACCCTTGAATATCCTATAAAAAAATCCTACTATTATAGAGATGAATTTGATTATGAAAACATGACCAGTGACGAAATGTTTGAGTACTGAAAAATTATTGAAGACACATGAAATGAATTAAAAGATAAATATAAAGTTTTGAGGAAACACCATGATCTCACTTGTACTATTAAATCTGAGCTTACTGTAGAGAAAGAGAAAAATGCTCAATTTCTTAAATAAAATAATGAACTTAAATTATCAAATAGGCAGTTAAAAGGGGATATAGAAAAGTTTACAAATGAAAAAAACACTCTCACTCAAATTCTTGGTAAACAAGTTACACCAAATTATGCTACTAGTATAGGTTATCAACCAAGAAAAATAAACTTTGGTAAAAATAATTTTGTATCAAAATCTGGAAAATTAGGCTTCGTACCTAGATTTGAAAAATCTACTTCAAGTTCCAGCAGTGGAAAATATTTTACTACTTTTAGTTTTTCTAGATCAAATAGAGTTTATTTTTCCAATAATTTACAAACTGTTTATAGGAAACCCATGAAGCAAGTATGGGTTCCCAAAGCATTAATTACTTATATTACTGGACCCAAGAAAGTCTGGGTACCAAAATCTTTTCTTGTTTGAATTGTCTTTATTGGAAGCATGCTTGAAGATCTTCTATAAAATCTTATGGTACTTGGAGTGTGAATGTTCAAGACATATGATAGGGGACTACTTGAGCTTCAATAATCTTATAAATATTGATGGTGGGCATGTCAATTTTGGTGACAATGATAAAGGAAAAATAATTGGCCTTGGCCAAATCGGTAACACTAATTCAATTTTAATTTCCCAAATACTTTTTATTGATGGATTAAAGTAAAATTTGCTCAGTATATCTCAATTACATGATGATTATTTCAATGTTAAATTTGAAAATGATGCATGTGTTGTGTTTAATTCTAAAAATGAGTTAGTATTTACTACTTTTAGAAATGAAAATATTTATGTTGTGAACTTGGATTCTTTAGTTTCTCAAAATGTTTCTTGCTTAAGTGTCTTTCATAAATAATGTTGGATTTGGCATAGGATATTAGGTCACTATAACACTCACTCACTTAGAAATCTTGAAAGGAAAGGGTTAGTCAAGGATCTACCCAAACTAGAATTTTTAGACAATAAAGTCTGCAATCCTTAACAAAAGGGAAAACAACACAAAATATCTTTCAAACCAAAGAAATAAGTTTTGACTTCTCAACCACTTGAGTTGGTTCACATGGATATGTTTGTACCATCTATAGTTTTAAGTCTTAATGGGAAGAACTATGTCTATGTTCTTATATATGACTTCTCTAGGTATACTTGGACTTTATTTTTAGATCACAAGAGTGAAGATTGTTCTTACCTCACCAAGTATGCTAGATCTGTAGAGAACCTAAGTGGTCTTATAATTAAATCCTTAATAAGTGACCATGTCCGTGAGTTTGAGAACCAAGAGTTTGAATATTTTTTCTCAAAAAATGTCTATAGTCATAACTTCTCTTCTCTTAGGACACCCTAGTAGAATGGAGTTGTAGAAATAAGGAATATAACCTTACAAGAAATAGCATGGACTATGCTTAATGAGTATAACTTACCTGTTTATTTTTTGGCTGAAGCTGTCAATACATCTTTTTTATATAATTAATAGAGTCTTAATTAGACCAATTCTTAATAAAAATCCCTATGATCTATGGAACAATAGGAAACCCAAAGTTAGATACTTTAAAGTGTTTGGTTTCAAGGTTTATATTCTCAATACTAAGGAAAATATTGACAAATTTGCATCCAAACGTGATGGAGGAATTTTCCTAAGTTACCCAACCTCTAGCAAAGCCTATAGAGTTTTTAATAAAAGAACCAAATTTGTGGAAGAATATATACATATCAAATTTTATGAAATAGTTCCACATGAACCTAAAACCCCTCTTGAAAATATTAAGTATGATATGTCTAATCTAGGCATAAATGCTAGACCCCATGACCCTACTGTTAATCAATCTGTTAAATCCTATAGTTCTGGAAAATCTCCAGACTCTGACCATAGTGAACCTGAACCTATAGATGAACCTGAAATAACTAGTCATTCCTTTTATATATTTGTTATAACCCTTAAGAACCATCCCTTAGATGTTTTAGTTGGAGACTTAGATAAAGGGACACATACTAGAGATTCTCTTAGGAACCAGGTTGTACATCAAGCCTTCTTGTCACAACTTGAACCAAAAAAAATTAATGATGCAATCAATGATTAATTTTGGGTGATGGCTATGTAAGAAGAGTTGAATAATTTTGAAAGAAATAAAGTTTGGAAACTAGTGGATAGGCCTAAAGACACCTTGACCATAGACACTAAGTGGGTCTTTAGAAACAAATTAGATAAAGCAGGAAGCATAGTTAGAAATAAGGCCAGACTAGTTGCACAATGATATAGTCAGGAGGAAGGCATTGACTATGAAGAAACCTTTTCACTAGTTTCTAGACTTGAATACATTATAATCCTACTAGCATATGCATCTAATTTCAATTTCAAACTGTATCAAATGGATGTTAAAATTACATTATTAAATGGGTATATAGTTGAGTATGTTTTTGTTGAGAAACCCCCTAGTTTTACAAATCCTAATTTTCCAAATCATGTTTTTAAGTTAACAAAGGCTTTATATGGTTTAAAATAGGCTCCAAGAGCTTGGTCTAATAGGCTAAATACTTTTCTTATTTTTAAATGTTTTACAAAAGGTATAGGTAATCCTAATCTCTTTATAAAAATAATTTGTAAAGATGTTTTAGTAGTTCAAATATATGTTTATGAAATTATCTTTGGATCTTCAAATAATTATTTATGTATTTATTTTTAAAAAATGATGCAAAGTGAATTTGAAATGAGTTTAATGGGATAACTCTAATTCTTTCTTGGATTTAAAATCTTTAAAAATAAAGAAAGTATTATTTTAAATCAAAGTAAATATATTAAATATATTTTAAAAAGGTTTGTCTTTGATAGTAAAAAAATTAGTGATACTCCAATTATTACCACCTATAAGTTTGACCTTGATGAAAATGGTAAATTTATTGATCAAACCAATTATAGAGGGATGATTGGAAGTTTACTTTACTTGATTTCTAGCTAGTCTGATATTATGTTTAGTGTATGTATGTGTGATCATTTTCAAGAAAACCCTAAATAATATCATTTAAATGATGTTAAAATAATTTTCAAATACCTCAAGTATAATACTAACTTAGTATTATTCTACCATATAGGACAAGAATTTGATTTAGTCAGTTATTCAGATTCTGGTTTTGGTGGTTGTAAGTTAGATAGAAAAATCACCTCTAGAACGTATCACTTTTTGGGAAAGTCTCTAGTATCATGGTGTAGTAAAAAGTAGAATTTTGTTTCATTATCTACTATTGAGACTAAATACATAGTTGCTGGTAGTTGTTGTGATCAGATTTTGTGGATGAAACACACTTTGCTAGATTATGGATATCAGTTCAGACATATCCCTATAAACAGTGACAAAACAAGTGCTATTAACATATCAAAGAATCCTATTTCTCACTCTATAAAAAATAATATTATTGTAAGACATCACTTTTTGAGAGATCATTATAAAAAAGGTGATATAACTCTTGAATTTATTAGCACAAAACATCAACTTACTGATATATTTACTAATCCATTAAACTTTGAAATAATGAGTTACATCAGACATGAATTAGGGATGATTAATTTTTTTAGGACCTGCTGTTAATAACTCTCTGGTAAAACTTAGTGTGGATGTCTCATAGATAGGACACTGGTAATGTCTCACTAACGGTTTCATGTTGACAATGTCATGCTAACAATGATAGTGTCATGACAACACTGACAGTGTCATGTTGACACCAAAAGTGTCATGTTGATAGTGTCATGCCGACAGTGTCATGCCGACAGTGTCACGCTGATGGTGTCTTACCGACACCGATGATGTCTCACCGATGGCCACTCAACAATATAACTCACAGACTATTTTTTTATTTTATTCAAAACGATGATGTTTTACTTATTTCTTTTATTTAACCCAAATTAATCAATTTATGGCTTATAAAACCCTAAACGATAAAATTGGGTCAATCCTACTTACTTCTTACTCTCATTCTTCCACTCCCACACTCTTACCCTTAAGGTCTCTTTACCTTAGACCTTTTCACCTTCTGACCTTTAACTTAACCCTCGAAATGGTTAGAGTAAAACACTTCTCATAAAGATCTGGAGATTAGTCGCAACCCGTGAAGACACAGAAAGGAGAATCATGCAAGTCTAAGCCCATTCATCCAGGACTTGAAAACTGTGTGGTAATGCCTAAAAGAGAAGTTCACTCAGAACAGTTATTAACAAATAAGTCTCTCTTGTTAAATGTATTGCAGATGCAAGGATGCTTGTATTGGTTCACAAATAATGAAAGACCTTATTACCCTAGACCGGTACATGAATTTTATCTTCATACTGAGTTTATTCTAGAAGGCAGTGAGATGTACTGGATTAAATCTGTGGTGAATGGAAGAAGAGTGTCATTTTTTTCAAGGCATTGGGAAGAATGTATAAAAGTACCTTATAAGGGGATTTATGATGACTATCAAGGGAGTACTCCTCCAAAAAGTGATTTATTTTTCTATGACATAGCTTTGGGTGAGCTAACTGGTAATACAGAGCATAGAAGACCAATTGCTACTAATTCGGATAGTGAAAGTAGGTTGTTATTCAAGTTTATCCAACACTAATTGTGTCCTAGGAAAGGGGACTTTTCCTCACTCAAGTATCAGGATGTGTATCTGAGATACTTTCTAAATAAAGAACGTAAGGTAAATCTATTTAGGTATCTGATAGTCCATATAAGTGAAATGATAAAGCCTTATTGCAAGAAAAATTCTCTGTTTTACCCAAGAATGATATATATTGTGTTAAAATCCAAAGGATGTGTAAGTGGAGATGAGGAAACCATCTCTACTTGTAGTGGTATTTGACTAAGTAAGGATATTTTCAAGAGAATGAGGATAAATTGGAATCCCTCTGGAAGAGGGAGTGGGTTGGAAATGATGAGAAATTATATGAGAATTTCAACCCTATTGACCATCCATCAAGGCCAAGAAATGTATTTGATCCTGGTCTACCACCAAATGTTGATGTTGTCTATTCTGATGAAGAGGAAGCAGTTGAAACTAGTGAAGAATATGAGTCTCCTATATATGATAGGAGTGATCCTGGTATTGGTGAAAGTCCTAAGAGGATGAATTTTAGACCTACTAGTCCACCTTTATATCTACCTTCCAAGGAACCAATTCTATCTCAGGATGATGATGATGAGACTGAGGAATCAGGTAGTGTGGAGTGAAAATTCCAATCTAATGGTTTAGATGAGGAAAATGGAGAAGAAGAAGAAGATAGTGAGGAATATGAAAGTGGTAGTGAAGCTGAAGGCAGTGGCAGTGAGGAATAGGTTGAATAATCTGGTCATAAAATTGTAAATGATGAAGGAGATGAAGCTAATAAAGAAAGTGGTGGATGTGATAGTATTTTGTATCGTCCTAGTGATGATCAAGATGCTAATGCAAAACCTATTGGTCATGTGGCTCAGGAATATATTGTAGAAACTCCTGAAGCTGGTGCAGAAGAAAGAGAAGTAGTTTAAGTTCATGGTGATTTAGAAGCACAAGTAGCCCCTGTACTAAGATTAGTTTATGCTATAAGAAGACCTCTAATTGAGGGGAAGCCTCAAGCTAAGAAAGTGAGAGTTGATACACTCACTCCTTTGGATGCTAGTATGGTATCTGAATGGGAAAAGCATCCTGGTTATATTGTTCTCAATTTGTATTATTCTGATTTAGATGTTGAGGATGGTGTAGTTGTTCTAAGGAGACAAGTAGTTGAGGAACCTGTTCATTCTGAGACACCTCCAGCAATTGCATCTGCTTCTTCTCCTACACCTCCAATGACTTCAGTACCAGATGATTGTTTCAAAAAATCTAATTTTTAAAGGTTTAAGGCATATCTGGTCTCTCTTATTAGAAATTCATCTCATCCTCAAAACGATCATATTCCTACTCTAAGTGAAAGAGATATTTCTGTTCTGATAGAAAGAGTGATTTCTCAAGTGGAACCTTGGCTGATCTATGTTGTTGAAAATGTAGTGAAGGATAACCAGGGAATGAGAAATGAGTTAACTACAATGGTTTCAGCCATAAATAGATTCAATATTTATTACAGGACTTCCTTGGATAAAGTGATAAAGACTTTTGAGGATGCCGTTTCTAGAAATATTACTGCTCAACCTCATACCACTAATATTGATATAAATCGGTTGAGATATGAACTCAAAGATATAGTGAAAGATGTATCTAGATAAACAACTCTAGTTGCACACCATCCAGACATTGAGATGGTCAGGAATGTGATTAGAGAAGAGCTGGGTGGCACTGACCAGGAGAGTCTCTCTAAGATTAGCAAGAACTGTGATCACATCTATGACATGGTGAGATTCTATACCAAATGTGCTACAACTGCACAAGAATAAATAAAAAAGAAGGTGTATTTTTTATTTCAAGAGAATATACACTAAGCATCAGCACACCAGCCACTTCAAGTATTTAGTTGAGAATCTGAGACTTCCTCCAGTGACACAAGCTTTCAGAGATTAGGTGAAGCTATTTAAAGAGTTTACTCCTATCATTAATAAGTTTCTGGAAAACAAGGAATATTTCACCAAAGCTATGGAATATGGTGGGAAAATTATCATGGATTTCATCAACCTTCTCAAGCCTTATTTGTATGTCCAGAGTATGATTTTTGTGGTACCAGCTACCTCACCTCTCATACCAGCTCTCCAATCTAATGACTCTCCTTATGTTTCCTTTCCTTCTTAGGCATTCTCTCCTACTCAAGATTTTAAGAAGATTTGTCCTTTCATTTTTAGGGATCTTACTGGACTATCTCCCTCTTCTAGCCTAAGCTTAGCTCCTTCAGTGTTTTCTATAGTTCCTCTTCCTCCTCTCAAAATTCACTCTAACCCTCCAGCCACTACCCCTACATCTACTGATCCTACCCATGAAGCTTCTGATAAGGTAAAGGTGGTGATGGACCCCTCTTTGAATAATTAATAGTTTGGATCACTTGTTTGATATGGTTAAATTGATTTACTTTTTGTTATGTTCTTCTCAATGTAATTTTAATTGATTATGAAATTGATTATCTTTTCATTCCTTTCTTTGTGTTCTGTTTATTTATATTCTTCTTTAGTCTTTATTCCTTTATGAAATTTACTCTTTTTGATAATCTCAAAAGGGGGAGAAGGCATTATGCATTATTTTACCTTTGGAGAAGGCATTATGCATTATTTTACCTTTGGATACACATTATGTATTATTTTACCTTTGGATAATATGGGAACACGAAAGGGGGAGTATGCTCTTTCATTTTTTTAATAAAAATGGTAATGGGGGATATTAAGTAGAATGACTACTTTGATCATTATGAATGAAATGATTGTGCTATATAATTCCATGATTTGTGATCATAAAAAAGGGGGATATTGTTATCCCTCTCCAGTTTTAATGCTTACAAATCATTTCAAATCATGTTTAATCATGTCTTAAGTTTTAAGTTCAAATATGATTAATTATGATTATGTATGTTTAACCATATGTTTAACATATTCTGTTAATGTTTATAATATAAGACAGAAAAACAAACAAAAATGGGTAAGAAGGACCTATTGACAGAAGTATGAGCTACCGACAGAAGTATGAGCTACCAACAGAAGTATGAGTCACCGACAGAAGTATGATTCATCGAAATAAGTATGAGCTATCGCCAAAATTATGAGTCACCGACAGAAGTATGATTCACTGACAGAAGTACGAGCTATCAACAGATGAGTCACTAATATAAGGACTCGCCAATACATCAACCCACTGACAGGTTGACTCACTGATACAAGTCTGAGTCACCGATAGTCCAACTTACTGACAGAAAAACTCACTGACAGAAGGACTCACCAACACATAAACCTACCGATAGAATGACATACTTATAGAATGACATACTGAAAAAAGTACTCACTGACACATCGACCTACCGATAGAAGTACCTACTGATAGAATGACCTACATATAGAAGAACCTAAAGACAGACCAACCTACCGACAAAAGGAATTACCTAAAAAATAACCTAATGATCAATACTTAGAAATTTTTCTTTAATCTTAAATTCAAAATTAATTCTAATAGTCATATTTATGAAACTTAGTACTGTATATTATATTAATGACTTTTTCTATCTTTTGTAGACATTTCCAGAGACCAATACGATGTACGAGGAAGCCCTCATGTTGTGGATCATTCTTATTGTCAATCTCTGCAGTATATAAAGCAACCATATAGAGAGAACTTATGAGGTGTAGGAAAGCATATACAAGAAGAACACTCATTCTTACTAGCTGTCAACAAAAAAGGATTTAATGTGAACTAAAAAATCTCAACATTCTTGCTGTATCAAACCCTAGTGAAGAGCACCTTTGAGGAGCATCTCAACTCACTGGAAACCCAAATATAAAGCTTCCACGATAGTCTTTTTTGGTGTCTGTTTGCAAAAGTGGACTCAAGATTCGCATCTTCTACACTTAAGAAGTCCAAAATCCTCAAGAACATCACACAAAGAATTCTAAGCCTTTTTTATTATTTATGCTCTATTGTGTACATTCTTACTATTATTTGGAGAAGTGTCTGTGTTTGTATCACAAACACATACTTTCTTCTAAGCTAAGCTGGAGGATACAAGATATCCTCACTCACTCATCTTTCTATACCATTTTTCACCCATGTATAACTATGGAATAGGTCCCTGTGTGACTTGGTTGTATTTTTTTTCCCATGAATAATTGTGGTAGAGGTCTAGTTGACCTGGATAGCCTTGTGTTCTATTATGAACCCTGATCCAGGGTGTGGATCAAGTTTATAAATATAAAATACTTGGTGGCAGGTGATCACCAAGTGGAGAGGATTAAGTCTCTACTTGATACTGAACCTCTTGTTTTTATCTGTTGTGTTTTTAAAATTTATTTTTCTCAGTTTTCTCACATATTTTAGAAAACTAAATATTACTTTGACATTTAAACTTATTTAGTGTTTATACCCATTTTTGATTTAGTAAATTACGTTCAAAAGTTATATCAATATTTAAAATTGTTGTAAATGAGAATTAATCAATCTTTTGAGAAATTAATTGAACATTCAAAACTCTTATTAATCTGTTACTTTGGTTAACTGGGCTATTTAGATTTTAAATTTGGGAAAATTTTAAATAAGGGTTTTAACATAAATTTTGATAGGATCTCAATTCACCCCCCTCTTGAGTGTCCTACTCCAACCAACACAATCTTTTCTGAGGTACAAGGTTTCACACTTACCACCAATCTCTTCTAACCACTATCCCATTTTCCTTCAACCGTAGGTTGTTCCCATAGACAATAAGCCAATGTAGAGCTTTCGTTTCAAATGCATGTGGCTCTGCAATGATAATTGTAGTGACATTGTCAAAGTTTCTTGGTCCTCCTCTCATGATTAGGTTTGAGATAAAACTAAGGAGGTTGCTACTCATTTATAGTGCCGGATCCAACAACACTTTAGGAACTTCGATCAGATAATTCATTGGATCAATAAAGATCTTTCTAGATGCTATGAAAATCCTTCTATTGGTTTTCTTCTGTAGGAGTTTGTGAATCTGGAAAGGAACCTAGATGAGGCCCTGAGAGACAAAGAAAGTTATTGTTTTTCTAGGTCAAGAGAGGTCTCCATAAAATAAGGTGATCATAATACCATATTCTTTCACTAAACAACCTCAACTAGAAGAAGGAAGAACCTTATCTCCATGTTGGAGGATAGAAACAGAAACATTACTTCTGATGATGTGGAAATTCGGGATATGACTGATACTTTCTTTCAAAATTTGTTTTCCTCTAAGAGGGGAACCTCCCAAGGGGACCTTATGAGCTGTGTCGAGCCTAAGGAGAATGAGGTCATGGTATTGAATCTTGAGGCGAATATCTCAGGAGAAGAAGTTGTGGTCTCCTTGAAAAGTATTCATTCTTCTAAGGCACCCATTCCTGATGGGTTCCATGCACTTGTCTACAAAATATTTTGGCATATTATGGGACCATATATTATTTCTTTGATACATGGGTTATGTTATGGGTATACAAGTATGGACAAGATTAACGAATCTCTTATTGTAATGATCCCAAAAATCTCTGGCTCGGTTAAAATTTCTGATTTTAGGCCTATCAGCTTGTGCGATGTGGTGTACAAGATCTTCTCCAAAGTTCTCTCCCGCCGAATGGGTAGAGTCCTACACTCTATCATTTTTTAGAACCATAGTGATTTCATTCCCAAGAGGCTCATTACAGATAATTCTATAATGGATCATGAAATATTTTATTCAATGAAAACTCATTCAACCTCAAAGAGGGGGATTATGGCTATAAAATTGGATATGTCAAAGGGAAGAATAGGACTTTATGGAAGAGGTTTTGAGTAAAATTGTATTTGGTCCAAAATGGGTGAGAGTGATCATGATTTGTGTTAAAACTGTTTCTTACAACATTAAAGTTAATGGATTCCTCACAAAAAATTTCAAACCTTCCAGAGGCCTATGGTAGGGTGACCCTCTTTCCCCTCTTTTGTTTCTTCTTGTTGTTGATGTTTTCTCTCATCTTTTACCTAAATAAGGTCGAGTTGTTATTATTCATAGGGATAAGTTTTTTAGGCAAACTATCCCCATGAATTTACTCTTATTATATATTGTTCATTGTTCTGTATGACTATAATATAATAATGTCCTGGAATATTTGTTGCATTAATAAGGTCATGGAAGATCCCCGCTATGATGAAAACCTTGAAATGCTATAACAATATTATTAAATAAAGTTCTACGGTTCGATGACATACTATGACAGGACACATAGTATACAGACCATCATGTGTGAGTACTCGTAAGAAGACGAGACTCTCTCTCATGGAGTTCACACTCGGTAATCTACAAGATGGGAGATTTTGAGAACAGACCTGCCAGTAGCAATTCTGCATGTCTTAGTGTCATCAGATATTGCAATCTGCGAGCGTGTGTAATGGTCCTTATACTGGAAGATTATCATTAACTCATGTCATGACTAGCGCACTTAGATTTGCTGATGACAACCGTCACTAAGAAAGTTGGCGGGAAGTAGGGTACATTGAGTGCGTCACGAATGACATGTTGTTAATGGATAAGTCGAGGAAGGATTTTTCCCTTCCATATTTATAAAAGTAGATATCTTGGACCCTTTGATTGAAATATAACTGTCGCACAAATTTAATGGCCATGGTGTCATAACGATTTTATTTCTAGAAGTCAAAGAATGATAGATCAAATATATAGGTTTATGACACTGCCATGGAACCTGGTTGATGAGATATTGAGACAAAGGGATTAAATTACACAGTAAGCGTTTGTATGAGGTGACACATCAATGCGGCGTCAACTTCTTTCTCTTGGGTGCCTTGACCCTTTGCTAGACAGTAATCTTGGACTTTAGGCAAGCCCGCCTAATGCCAATGAGAAAGAGGCCTAGAGGGTAACACACTAAGTGTATCCAAGTATCTCAAGTAGAATAAAGATTATTCCCATACGTGGTTTAATAATTGTTCAAGGAAACCTAAATCGTTTTAATGTTGGAGGAAGTATAAAATGAAAACAAGTACACGTCGTGTATTAATGATTACACGCCGTGTAGTTTTTATTTTGAAAAAAAGTACACGCCCTGTATTAATGATTACACGCTGTGTAGTTTTTAATGAAAAACAAGTACACGATATGTATTTATGATTACACGCCGTGTAGTTTTTCTAGTCATAATTTTGAGGAAATATTGTTTTATTAAATGATATTTATTATAATCAGTGTGGGCGCATGTCAAGGAATTAATGATTCGACATGGGATTTTCAAAAGAGTTAATGAAATAAATAAAATGCGTAACGTGTTTATTTATTGTCATAACTCTACAACCTCAAACCCGATTATAAATATCCTCACAACCCCAACTCTTTTCCTAAGAATCGTTGTGCACAACAATTCTGGAGAATTATTTCAAGGCCAAAAGAACCACTTCCTCCAAGAATGCTCTCAAGACTGAGAGATATCCTCTTCCATCGGATCAAGACGATCTAAGGCGGACAACGCAAACAAAGTTTTCTCCATGCTAGCACCTGGAGACTCCTTTGGCGATGTCCAGGGATACGAGGTGCACGTGTGGACCACCGCTAGAGGAATTCTACCCTTGGCTTCTGCAACGCAACAATGAATCACATCGGAACGTGATCAAGAATATCAACGAAGAAAGAACACCCAAAAGGTACTTCTTGTCAATTAATTAAATTAATTATAATCAACCTATGATGATCCACTTTTGTAGTTCTGGGACCTTTCTTCTTCTTTGTCTATTTCTGTGAATCAATCCGTGGAGACTGGCATTTATCGTCATATTGATCCCGGATTGATCATTGCTAATGACAAAAATCCAAGTGGGCACATCCACCCACATGCTTCCACTGCGCCCAGAACCTTCAAATAGTACTCGTAAGAAGACGAGACTCTCTCTCATGTATTTCACACTTGGTAATCTCCAAAATTGGAGATTATGATAACAAACCTGCCATTAGTAATTCCGCATGTCTTGGTGTCATCAGATATTTCTATCTACGAGCACGTGTAATGGTCCTTAGACTGGAAGATTATCATTAACTCATGTCATGACTTGTGCACTTAGATTTGCTGATGAAAACCGTCACGTAGACAGTTGGTGGGAACTAGGGTGTGTTGGGTGCATCATGAATGACATGTTGTTAATGGATAATTCGAGGAAGGATTTTTCCCTTCCATATTTATGGAAGTAGATATCTCGGGCCCTTTGATTGAAATATAACTGTCGAACAAATTCCATGGCCAAGGTGACATGACGAGTTTATTTCTGGAATTCAAAGAATGACAGATCAAGCATATAGGTTTATGACACTGCCATGAAACCTTCTTGATGAGATATTGAAACAAAGGGATTAAATTACACAGTAAGTGTTCGTATGAGGTGAAACATCAATGCGGCGTCAACTTCTTTCTCTTGGGTGCCTTGACCCGTTCCTAGACAGTAATCTTGGACTTTAGGCAAGCCCGCCTAATGACAACGAGAAAGTGGCCTAGAGGGTCACACACTAAGTGTATCCAAGTATCTCAAGTAGAATAAAGATTATTCTAGTACATGGTTTAATAATTATTCAAGGAAGCCTAAATCATTTTAATGATGGAGGAAGAAGGAAATGAAAAACAAGATATACACATCGTGTATTAATGATTACACATCGTGTAGTTTTTATTTTGAAAACAAGTACATGCCTTGTATTAATGATTACACACCGTGTAGTTTTTAATGAAAAACAAGTACACGCCGTGTATTTATGATTACACGCCGTGTAGCTTTTTAGTCAGGATTTTGAGGAAATATCTTTTTATTAAATGATATTTATTATAATCAGTGTGGGAGTATGTCAAAGAATTAATGATTCGACATGGGGTTTTGAAAAGAGTTAATGAAATAAATAAAACATGTAACTCATTTATTTATTGTCATAACTCTACAACCTCAAACCTGATTATAAATATCCTCACAACCCCAACACTTTTCCTAAGAATCGTTGAGCACAACAATTCTGGAGAATTCTTTCATGGCCGAAAGAACCTCTTCCTTCAAGAACGCTCTCAAGACCGATAGAGATCCTCTTCCATCGAATCAAGACGATCTAAGGAGGACAACGCAAGAAAAAGTTTCTCCACACTAGCACCCAGATACTCATTTGGCGACGTCTAGAGATACGAGGTGCACGTGTGGATCACCGCTAGAGGAAGTCTACCCTTGGCTTCTGTGACGCAACGATGAATCACATTGGAACATGATCAAGAATATCAACAAAGAAAGAACACTCAAAAGGTACTTCTTTTCAATTAATTAAATTAATTATAATAAACCTATGACGATCCACTTTTGTGGTTCTGGGACCTTTCTTCTTCTTTCTCTATTTCTGTGAATCAATCCGTGGAGACTGGCATTTATCATCGTATTGATCCCAGATTGATCATTTCTAATGACAAAAATCTAAGTGGGAACATCCACCCACGCGCTTCTGTTGCGCCCAGAACCTTCAAATAGTACTCGTAAGAAGACGAGACTCTCTCTCATGGATTTCGCACTTGGTAATCTCCAAGATGGAAGATTATGAGAATAGACCCGCCAGTAGCAATTCCGCATGTCTTGGTGTCATCGGATATTGCTATCTTCAAGTGTGTGTAATGGTCCTTAGAATGGAAATTATCATTAACTCATGTCATGACTCACACACTTAGATTTACTAACAAAAACTGTCACGTAGAAAGTTGGCGAGAAGTAGGGTACGTTGGGTGTGTTACGAATGAAATTTTGTTAATGGATAAGTCGAGGAAGGATTTGTCCCTTCCATATTTATGGAAGTAGATATCTCGGGCCCTTTGATTGAAATAGAACTGTCGAACAAATTCCATGGCCATGGTGACATGACGAGTTTATTTCTGGAAGTCAAAGAATGTCAGATCAAGTATTTAGATTTATGACACTACCATGAAACCTTCTTGATGAGATATTGAGAAAAATGGATTAAATTACACAGTAAGTGTTCGTATGAGGTGACACGTCAATACGGCATCAACTTCTTTCTCTTGGTTTCCTTGACCCATTGCTAGACAGTAGTATTGGACTTTAGCCAAACCCGCCTAATGCCAACGAGAAAGCGCCCTAGAGGGTCACACACTAAGTGTATCCAAGTATCTCAAGTAGAATAAAGATTATTCTAATACATGGTTGAATAATTATTCAAGGAAGCATAAATATTTTTAATGATAGAGGAATAAGGAAATGAAAAACAAGATATACACGCCGTGTATTAATGATTACACACCGTGTAGTTTTTATTTTGAAAACAAGTACATGCCATGTATTAATGATTACTTGCCATGTAGTTTTAATGAAAAAAAGCACACGCCGTGTAGTTTTTCCAGTCAGTATTTTGAAGAAATATCATTTTATTAAATGATATTTATTATAATCAGTGTGGGCGCATGTCAAGGAATTAATGATTTGACATGGGGTTTTCAAAAGAGTTAATGAAATAAATAAAATGTGTAACGCGTTTATTTATTTTCATAACTCTACAACCTCAAACCCGATTATAAATATCCTCACAACCCCAACTCTTTTCCTAAGAATCGTTGTGTACAACAATTCTAGAGAATTATTTCAAGGCCAAAAGAACCACTTCCTCCAAGAACGCTCTCAAGACCAAGAGAGATCATCTTCCATCGGATCAAGACAATCTATGGCAGACAATGCAAGCAAAGGTTTCTCCACGCTAGCACCCGAAGACTCCTTTGGCAACGTCCAGAGATACAAGGTGCACGTGTGGATCACCGCTAGAGGAAGTCTACCCTTGGATTCTACAACGCAACGACGAATCACATCAAAACGTGATCAAGAATATCAATGAAGAAAGAACACCCAAAAGGTACTTCTTGTCAATTAATTAAATTAATTATAATCAACCTGTGACGATCCACTTTTGTGGTTCCGGGACCTTTCTTCTTCTTTGTCTATTTCTGTGAATCAATCCGTGGAGACTGGTATTTATCGTCGTATTGATCCCAGATTGATCATTGCTAGTGAAAAAAATCCAAGTGGGCACATCCACCCACATGCTTCCGCTGCGCCCGAAACCTTCCAATGGTATCAGAGTGAGGTTACAACGTTGATTATAGTTATTTAATTTTTGTTGATAATTTATGCATTTATATTTGATTCAATTCATGATAAATCATTCTATTAAACTGAATGAACGAGATCTATTCTTCCTCCTTTGTTTCTCGATTCACATCACAGAAATGACCTTTTAATTTTGATTTTGATTAAAATAAAAAATGAGGAACTCATCCAGAGGAGATGCTCTTTCTGTCTGTGCAACATGGGAATACATGGTGTGTAATGAAAACTACACACCATGTACTTAGGTTCAATGAACTGGTATTGGTCTGCCAAACCACGTCATGTGAATTGAGTATACCTGAGTTTTATTACACCGTGTTGACTAGAAATGAACTGTGTGTGGAACCGAAATACATGAGGTGTATGTTGAATCAACATGTCGTGTAGTCCGATCTGGCCCAAGTGAAACTGTGTACAAGGAGAATCCGTGTTCCGCGTACACGGGATTGTCAGGCCGGTAACCGTGTAACAAGGAAGTACACGCCGTGTTAGATTAATCTACACACCATGTACTCTAAAATTTCCAAAGTAGAGAAAACATTCCAAAGCCCCCAGCGTGTACTTTGGATAAAGGGTGAAAATAAATACATGTCATGTAAATATAAACTACATGCCGTGTACTTTCCAGAAATGGAATTTCACTAGGTTTTCTCCAAAAGTACAAAGACCTGTACAAGGTATATGGATGAGAAGAATATTGTAGAAGGATAAAATAAGAGAGACCGAACCCCCAAGGTGTGTCTCTCCAAAGGAGCCCTTGGGGTGTATTTATAACAAATAATAAAGACCACATCAGACCTCAAGTCCGATGTGGGATGCAGACTCCAACATTCCCCCTCAAGCTAGGTGTACCTAGCTTGGACACATAATGAAAAGAAAACAACAAAACAGATGCTAACACTCCCCCTCAAGCTGGACATTCCTAGCTTGATTAAAAAACCAAAAAAATAAAAAGAACGCTCCAAAGGTTGCTGCTCCCCCTCATGATCAAAGCTCCCCCGCAGGATGATGGATGGATGATGTTGCGGGCACAGCAGATGACCACTCAGACCGGCCGGTTGACGGAACGCTAGGAATGCCACACTAGTGGGGTCGGTCGATGAAACGTCGGGAAATCCAATCTAGAACCGGGAAAACCGCACTTGCGGGGCCGGTGACGGGAGGCGGGGACTCCGCATAAATCGTTGCGGGATCTGGCGACGCCAACAGACCCAAATCCTAGGTGGTCGAGCTGCTGCGCCAGTGAATGGGCGTGCCAGTGGATAGAGATGCGGTTGCTGGGAGTCGTCGGGAGATGACGACAAGGAGGGGATGCCACAGGAGGTGCCGGAGAGCCGAAACTTGAAGTTGGGCAGCCGCAGGGAGAAACTGGAGCTGACTGGCTACCGGAAGAGAAGCGCAGGAGGAGTCCGGTGAAGGAGGTTTCCTTGGAGGAGCGCTGCTGGAGGGCCGCAGCCTGGGAGAAAGCCGCAGGGCAGGAGAAGCTGCCAGAACTGGAGGCAACGGAAGAACTGGAGGCACCGACAGAACTGGAGGCGGCCAGTGAGATGGTCGGCGGGGGGGGGGGGGGGGGAACCGCCGGGCAGGAGAAGCGGCCAGAAAAAAGAAGAAGGTGCCGTCAGATCTGGACGCCGGAGAGCAGTGCCAGGAAGATAATAGCTGGAGCACGCGGGGGCGAGGTCAAGGGCGATGCGTCTGGGCGGGGTGCCGAGGGCGGGCTACGCCAGGACGAGGTGGCAGGGCGAGGAGCCGGGGCGAGGCCGGCGGGGCGAGGAGCCGGCGAGGGCGATGCGTCAGGGCGAGGCGCTGGGCGTGGAGATCATGAGCTTGGCAGGAGGGCGACGCGGGGAGGCCACGGGACGCAGGGGATCCGGGAGCCGCGTCAGGCAGGAGGGCCACCGGGAGGATGGAGGGTCACTGGGAGGGAGGGAGGGCCGGGAGGGAGGGCTGCCGGGATGGTAGGGCAGAGCCAGAGGGGGGGGCGGCTATGTGGATTGGAGTCGCCGCCCCCCGGACGGGGAAACCCTAAAGGAAGGGGGGGAATCAGGAGGGAGGTCAGGAGTAAATCCCTCTGATACCATGTAGAGTGTGAGACTGAACCCCAAGGGTGTATCTCTCCAAAGGATCCCTCGGGGTGTATTTATAACAAATAATAAAGACCACACCGGACCTCAAGTCCGATGTGGGATGCAGACTCCAACAAATATCAAGGAAATTTAGAAAGGAATTTAAGATAAAGAATTGATTAATTATAAGATCATAATTAATTAATTTCAAGCGTGAATTATCTTAAATAATAGAACGATTAAAAGAATTTGAATTCTAAATATGTGTAAATATCGTTGCATACTATGGATGATCATGAGCTAGACCAAAGACCCTTTGTACGTGTGTTTGGTTTCATTTAAATTTGTTTAATTTAAATTCGTTGGCCTGCGAGCCTTCTTCCAATAAAATGTAGGGCATGCGTTCCCATGGTTTCTTTAATATAAACCCCATGTAATGGAGGATCTCCCAAGACAGAGGAGATAGTTCAAAACCCGAATCTGAGGTGAAACCAACCCAAGAAGATACAAAGGTGGACAGGTGGGAGCTGCAAAACACGAACTATCAGTTCAAGGTGTTTTTCCCTAGGTCAGGGTTAGCTTATCAAACCGCTAGATAAGCTAACCAATAAAATCTCATAATCATGCCATCTTATTTTATTTCTGTCCGATTGCATGGTTTATTTATTATGTATGTGTTGTCGTGATCACATAGTTAATAAAATGAACAAGCATGCAAAGATGGAATAAAATAAAAACCAGACTATGCATAAACATTATCAGAACATGGTTAATCACTTAAGCAAGCATCACTTAATATTAACAAGCATGTGATAATGAGAAACTACGCATAAAGGATTAAAATCCATCAATACCATATTAAGTCAAACCAAGCCTTTCGTTACTTGATTAAGGGAAAGACTCAATAAAACTATATGTTTGACCAACCCTTGTTGGGACACTTACTTTTATAAAGGAATCCCTTATGAAAGGTTTCAGGTTGACTTTACCATATTACATCAAGCGGAGTATCCCTTGCTAGACTTGATGTAATATTGTAGGCAAGAGTTGAGGAAATCCAAATCAGGATTTCAGGATTGGGGATTCCACTCAACAGATCAAGGAACTGTAAGCTCACAGTTGGAAAAGACCTGCCTACCTAAAAACCTTCAAATAGCTTGACCAACCCTTGTTGGGGTTATGTGAAGGGGAATATGGATCCTTGACACTAGAATGTCAAATCAACTAGACATTCCAGTTTCAATGGTGAGGGCCATTGGGACTTGATAAAATAGTGGGAGAATTAATAAATTCATTTATTATTTTTTCATAAAATGTAATCAAAAGGTACTGATAAATCTTCTCTTTTAATTTGTAGAATCAATATGAAAAACTTGTCAACCACATTTTCTCTACGATCAATTCTGGACAAAGACAATATCCTAACCAGCAATAACTTTCAGGAATGGTTTAGGCGCCTTCAGGTTATTCTATGCCATGAATGAAAGTTTTACGTGCTGGAGTCCTCACTTCCTGATTCACCTACCCAAGGGGCGAGTGATGAATATTTCCTGGTCTATGATCAACATTTGAATGACGCACTCGACATTCAATGTTTGATGCTATCATCAATGTCTAGTGAACTCATGAAGTCTCATGAAGACATGGATGCCTATATCATGCTCGAGCACCTCTATAGTCTATACCAGGAGACAGCAAGATAGGAAAGGTTTGAGGTCTCCAAGGCTCTATTTCAAAGCAAGCTTGGAGAGGGTGCCCCAGCCGGGCCTCATGTAGTCGAGATCATTGGCTACATTGAGCACTTGGAGGTTCTAGGGTTTAAACTCCCTGAAGAACTGGGTACCGATCTCATTCTTTCATCACTCCCCCAGAGCTTCTCAAACTTTATTGGGAACTTCAACATGAACAACATTGAGAAGTCTCTGTCTGATCTTCTTATCCTCATTCACCAAGTGAACAATGACATGAAGCGTGAAAAGCCTTCTGTCCTCATGGTGAATAAAAGGAAAGGGAAGGAGAAGATCTTTAAGCCCAAAACTTCTTCAAGGACTTCCAAGAAAAGGAAGATTAAAGGGGAGGCAAGAGAATAGGAGTCTGTTTGTTTCGCATGTGGCAAGAAGGGCCACTAGAAGAAAAACTGCACCCAGCCAAGGAAGCAAGGGGAAGCTTCAGGTGCGTTTGTTATCGAATGAAATCTATATGTTTCTACCAATTGGGTATTAGATACCGCTTGTGGTGCTCACATCTATATCTAAATATAGGAACCAAGTAGATTCAGAAATATTGACTGAGGTGAGGTGGATCTACGAGCAGCCAACAGAGCCAGACTCGTTGTTGTAGTTGTCAGAGACTACCACCTCACATTGCCTACTGGGATGGTCTTGGTTTTGAAAGGATGTTATTATGTACCCTCTGTAACCAAAAACATTATTTCAGTATCCAAATTAGATACTGATGGATTCATCTTCAAGTTTGGAAGTGGATGTTGCTACTTTTATAAAGATAGAAATTGTTTTGGTAGGGCACATTTATATAATGGCCTTTATGTGTTAGACTACACAAACCAAGTAATGTCAATTGATGACAAATTTAATTCACATGACTCATACCACACCCAACTTTGGCATCACTGGCTAGGTCATTTCAATGAGAAATGTTTGGAAAAATTACATCAAGATGGGTATTTAGATTCTTTCGAACTAAAACCACTTGGTGTATGTCATGCATTTCTACAAGGCAAAATGACCAAAGCCCCATTTAGTAGGAAAGGTGAAATGGATAAAGATCTTCTAGAATTAGTTCACATAGATGTGTGTGGACCATTTCCAGTTGAAGCAAGGGGTGCGTTCTCGTACTTCATAACTTTTACTGATGATTTTAGTAGATATGGATATATTTACTTAATGAGGTATAAGTCGGATTCTTTTGATCTGTTCAAAGAATACAAGAATTAAGTTGAGAACCAACTTGGTAAGAAGATTAAGAAACTCTGCTCAGATAGAGGAGGAGAATATCTTAATTAGGACTTCATTGATTTCTTACGAGATTCTGGGATTCTATCTCAACTCACTCCTCCTTACACACCTCAGTGGAATGGTGTAAGTGAAAGGAGGAACCACACCCTGTTGGACATGGTGAGATCAATGATGAGTCATGCGAGTCTTCAATTATCCTTTTGAGGATATGCATTACAAACAGCAGCACACATACTAAACCAAGTACCAACAAAATCGATAAATTGTATTCCATACGAGTTATGGAGTGGACGCAAAGCCATATTATCGAATTTACATGTGTGGGGTAGCGAAGCATTTGTAAAGGCCTCTTCAAGTAACAAACATGCACCCCAAAGAACAAAGTGTATCTTTATAGGATATCCCAAGGAAACAAGGGGATATTACCTATACAACCTCTCATACAAAAAGGTTACAGTGGCAAGACACGCCATATTCCTTGAGAGGGAGCACATCTCCAAAAGAGATAGTGGGAGTGAGATAGACTTTGATGAAGTCGAGGCTCAAGATACATAGGAGTTGGTACAAGAATAGATTCCACAAAGCCTCGTGGAAGAACTATATGTTCCAGAGACACAAGAACTGCATAGGAGCACGAGAGAGGTGAGAGAATCAGAACGATATGGTTTTCTTGTCACCGAGGATGGTGACTCATTATTGGTTGACAATGATGATCCTTTTACCTACAAGGAAGCAATTGAAGGCACAGACATGCCAAGTGGCAAGAAGCCATGAATTATGAAATGGATTCCATGTACCAAAACCAAGTCTGGATTTTGGTAGATCCTCCAGTTGATGTAAATCCTATTGGTAATAAATGGGTATTCAAGAAGAAATTGGACATGGAGGGGAAATTCAACACCTATAAGGCACGACTGGTTGTAAAAGGTTTTAGATAGCGTCAAGGAATTGACTATGATGAAACCTTTTCACCAGTTGCAATACTAAAATCCATCAAAATCCTATTGGCCATTGCCGCTTACCATGACTATGAAATTTGGAAAATGGATGCCAAAACAGCATTCCTTAACGAGAACCTCCAGCAAGATGTCTACATGCCACAACCTGAAGGGTTTTTGACTCCAAAGGATTCCAACAAGGTATGCAAGTTGCAGAAATCCATTTATGGATTAAAGAAAGCATCAAGGTCATGGAACATTCGTTTTGATAAAGCTGTAACAGAATTTGGATTTGTTAATAACAAATGTGAGCCTTGTGTCTACAAGAGGTTTAGTGGAAGTGCAGTCATTTTCCTAATAGTATATGTTGATGACATATTACTAATTGGAAACGGAGTACCTGTCTTACAGTTAGTTAAGGCATGGTTGGATAAATGCTTCTCTATGAAAGACTTGGGCGAGGCAGCATATATTCTTGGGATCAAGATCCATCATGATAGATCCAAGAGAATTCTAGGCCTAAGTCAAAGTGCATACATTGACAAGATACTGAAGAGATTCAGTATGGAATAATCCAAGAGGGGATTGTTGCCAGTGTCACGTGGCATTCATCTTTCTAAGAAAATGTGCCCTCAAACACATGAGGCAAGAAAGAAAATTGAAAGGATCCCTTACGCATCCGCGATTGGGTCAGTCATGTATGATATGTTATGTACAAGGCTAGATGTTGCTTATGCATTAAGTGCGGTAGGAAAATATCAAGCTGATCCAGGAGACCGCCATTGGATGAAAGTAAAGACTATCCTTAAGTATCTAAGGCATACGAAGGATATGTTCATGTTTTATGGAGGAGATGAAGAACTAGTCCTCAGAGGACATGTAGATGCTAGTTTCCAGACTGATCAAGATGACATGAAGTCACAGACTGGATACATCTTCAGTTTGAATGGAGGTGCAGTGAGCTGGAAGAGCTCAAAGTAAAGTGTGATGGCAGATTCTACAGCGGAGTCCGAGTATATCGCAACTTCTGAGGCAGCTAAAGAAGAAGTATAGATGTGAAGCTTAGTCCAAGAGATGGATGTAGTGCCTAGCAGTAAAGATCCTATCACACTCTATTGTGATAATACTGCAACGGTGGAGCTTGCAAGAGAGTCAAGGTCACATCAGCATACAAAGCACATACTTTGGAAGTATAATCTCTTAAGGAATTTTTCTCAGAGAGGTGAAGTTGCAGTGAGAAGTATTTCCACAGAAGACAATGTGGCAGACCCCTTGACTAAAGCCTTGACTCAGCAAAAACATGATCATCATGTGAGGTCTAGCAGACTAAAAGTCTTAGGCAGATGGCTCTAGTCCAAGTGGGAGTTTGTAAGGGTTGGTGTCCTGAGAACCAACTGTTTTGTACTTTGATTACATGAATGTACTCTTATTATATATTGTTCATTGTTCTGCATGACTATAATATAATAATGTCCTAGAATATTTGTTGCATTAATAAGGTCATGGAAGATCCCCGCTATGATGAGAACCTTAAAATGCTATAACAATATTCTTAAATAAAGTTCTACGATTGGATGACATACTATGACAGGACACATAGTATAAAGACCGTCATGTGCGAGTACTCGTAAGAATACGAGACTCTCTCATGGAGTTCGCACTTGGTAATCTCCAAGATGGGAGATTATGAGAACAAACCCGCCAGTAGCAATTCCGCATGTCTTAGTGTCATTAGACATTGCTATCTATGAGCGTGTGTAATGGTCTTTAGACTGGAAGATTATCATTAACTCATGTCATGACTCACACACTTATATTTGCTGACGAAAACCGTCACGAAGAGAGTTGGCGGGAATTAGGGTACATTGGGTGCGTCACGAATGACATGTTGTTAATGGATAAGTCGAGGAAGGATTTGTCCCTTTCATATTTATGGAAGTAGATATCTCCGGCCCTTTGATTGAAATAGAACCGTCGCACAAATTCCATGGCCATGGTGTCACGACGAGTTTATTTCTAGAAGTCAAAGAATGATAGATCAAGCATATAGGTTTATGACACTGCCATGAAACCATCTTGATGAGATATTGAGACAAAGGGATTAAATTACACAGTAAGCATTCGTATGAGGTGACACGTCAATGCGGCGTCAACTTCTTTCTCTTGGGTGCCTTGACCTATTTCTAGACAGTAATCTTGGACTTTAGGCAAGCCCTTCTAATACAAATGAGAAAGAGGCCTAGAGGGTCACACACTAAGTGTATCCAAGTATCTCAAGTAGAATAAAGATTATTCGAATACGTGGTTGAATAATTATTCAAGGAAGCCTAAATTGTTTTAATGATAGAGGAAGAAGGAAATGAAAAACAAGATATACACGCCGTTTATTAATGATTACACACCGTGTAGTTTTTATTTTGAAAACAAGTAGACGCCTTGTATTAATGATTACACGGCGTGTAGTTTATAATAAAAAACAAGTACACGTCGTGTATTTATGAGTACACGTCGTGTAGTTTTTCCAGTCGGGATTTTGAGGAAATATCATTTTATTAAATGATATTTATTATAATCAATGTGGGTGCATGCCAAGGAATTAATTATTCGACATGGGATTTTCAAAAGAGTTAATGAAATAAATAAAACGTGTAACGTGTTTATTTATTGTCATAACTCTACAACCTCAAACCCGATTATAAATACCCTCACAACCCCAACTCTTTTCCTAAGAATCGTTGTGCACAACAATTCTGGAGAATTCTTTCAAGGCCGAAAGAACCTCTTCCTCCAAGAACGCTCTCAAGACTGAGAGAGATCCTCTTCCATTAGATCAAGACGATCTAAGGCGGATAACCCAAGCAAAGGTTTCTTCATGCTAGCACCCGGAGACTCCTTTGGTGACATCTAGAGATACGAGGTGCACGTGTGGATCACCGCTAGAGGAAGTCTACTCTTGGCTTCTGCGACGCAACAACGAATCACATCGAAACGTGATCAAGAATATCAACGAAGAAAGAACACCCAAAAGGTACTTCTTGTAAATTAATTAAATTAATTATAATCAACCTGTGACGATCCACTTTTGTGGTTCCGGGACCTTTCTTCTTCTTTTTCTATTTCTGTGAATCAATCCGTGGAGACTGGATTTTATCATCGTATTGATCCCGGATTGATCATTGCTAATGACAAAAGGCCAAGTGGGCACATCCACCCACGCGCTTCCGCTGCGCCTGAAACCTTCAAGTGATTTCATTCTCAAGAGGCTCATTACTGATAATGCTATAATGTCTCATGAAATCTTTTATTCAATGAAAACTCATTCAACCTCAAAGAGGGGGATTCTGGCTATGAAATTGGATATGTCAAAGGGAGGAATAGGACTTTCTAGAAGAGGTTTTGAGTAAACTGGGATTTGTTCCAAAATGGGTGAGAGCGATCATGAGTTGTGTTAAAACTGTTTCTTACAACATCAAAGTTAATGGCTTCCTCACAAAGAATTTCAAACCTTACAGAGGCCTACGGTAGGGTGACCCTCTTTCCCCTCTTTTGTTTCTCATTGTTGTTGATGTTTTCTCTCATCTTTTACCTAAAGAAGGTCGAGTTGGTCTTATTCACAGGGCTAAGGTTTGTAGGAAAACTATCCCCATCACTCACCTTTTCTTCATCGATGATTGTCTCCTTTTCTCAAGAGCAACTTCTTGGGAGTGCCAAGAGATTCTCAAAATCATCGATGCTTTCACCAATGCTTTGGGACAACATGTCAGTTTTACTAAATCTGAGATGTCTTTTAGTCACAGGGTGCAAGAGGGGATGAGAGATACTATTGTTGATCTGTGTGGCATTGAGGTCGTTGAGAGACATAATAAATATATGGGGTTCCTGATGGTCTTTGGAGGCTCCAAAAGAGAAATCTTCTCTTTCATTCTTGATTTCGGAAAAAATATTTCTAGGGCAGGTAAGTAAGTTCTTATTAAAGTTGTGGCCCAAGCAGTTCATCTTATGTGATGTATCTTTTCAAGCTTTTGTATTTCTTTATCCATTAACTTCATTCTGCCTTCGCTATTTTTTGGTGGGGTTGTGCTAATTGGAAAATTAATTTACATTGGCTTTCTTGGGAGAAGATGTGTGCTCCTAAGGCTTACGGCAACATGGGGTTTCATGATTTCAAAGTTTTTAACAATGCCCTCCTAGCCAAGTAAGGTTGGTGCCTTCTACAAAACTCTGATAGCTTTAGTGCCAGAGTCTTCAAAGCTAAGTATTTTCCCCATGATGATTTTTTGTCTTTTAGCATGGGTCCTCGACTGAGCAATTTCTGGAGGAGTGTTTGGCGGTCAAAGGTTGTCTTGAGCCACAACATTTTTTGGGGAATTTCCAGTGGTGATTCGTTTAAAATCTGGCGCAATCCCTGGCTACCTGGTTTGGAGGGCTTGATTCTCACTTCTTCGCCTAGGTCTGACCATGAGCATGCTATTGTCAGAGAGCTCCTGGTTGATGACCTTTTCGACTGGGACTTTCAGAGGCTTGATCAATGGTTCACTGAGTCTGATCGTAAAGCTATCTTGGCGTTTCCAGTGGTTCACGATGCTGGTCCGGACAAATTGTATTGGTCTCTTGATTAATCTGGTTGTTATACTGTTCGTTCGGGCTATAGGGCGTGCATTACGGGTGACAAAGGTTCCTGACCCTCCTTTTGGAAACATCTTTGGAATCTTAATGATCTGCCAAAGGACAAGCTTTTCTGTTGATAAATGTGTAGGGGTATCCTACCCACATACGCTCACCTAGCTGAGAGGCACCTCTTAGATAACGGCATGTGCCCGCTCTATGGGGGTAAGGCTGAGATGAATTTTATGCCATTTTGTCCTACCCTTGGGTCACTGGGCTTTGGTCCATGTGTGCGACATAGGATCTCATTCGTTGGAGAAGTCTAGGTGATGTTAATCTCACTGTGGGGATTGGTTCAAAACTTTTTCTGCTCAGACTATCGCAGGACTATGTATCCATGCATGGATTATATGGTTTCACCGTAACACCTTCATTTTCGAGAACATTATTAAGGATGACGGGGTCTGGATTTTCAGGATACATAATTGGGGCTCTCAGTGGCTTGATGCTGAGGGGGGTCGTCCACCTTCACCTGTACATTCCCCTCCTATCAAATGGATTCCCCCCTTTAGACGTTCTCAAACTTAATACTGATGCAGCGATTCCTGAGGAGGGTTTTGTTGGCCTAAGGGCAGTCCTCCGGGATCATACTAGCTCTATTATTACGGCTCGTCACTCATTGGACATTGTGGGTTGGTCTCCTCTTGTGGCAGAGGCTATGGCTATTTGGAAGGGTATGTAGTTCATCTCGTCTCTTGGCTGATAGGATGTTGTGGTCGAATCTGATTGTCAAGTTATTATCAATGCTCTGAAGCAGGATGAAGGTGGCCACCAAGCCTATGAGTCCATTATCGATATCATCAAATCTTTGGTACGTTTGTTCTCTTCCTGTTGTTTCTCCTTTGTGAGGAGAGAGGGAAACCATGCACCTCATTTTATGGCTGCCTTTGGGAATCATCGAGGGTCAAATTTTTGGGTTGTGTCTTTTCCTGTGGAATTATGTACTTTGGCTTTGGTTGATATCTAAGGTTTGAAATTTTTCTTGTCAAAAAAATAATGATAATAAATAATTATAAATTAATAATAATAATAAATTAATTAGTTATTTAAAAAAAATAAAAAAAACAGAAAAACCACCGGAAAACACCATTATTTTGTAGTGATCAAGAAGAGGAAGTGATCCTTCATCATTACCCTCTTGAGTCGGGAGATAATCGGTGTAATTCCTTCTGGACTTAAGCATTTTATGGCAATCAACGACAATCGATGCAAGCACTAGAATCATGTGTGCTAAGACAACAATTGGAGGTTTTTGCAACACATATGGGACATTGCTGGATGGAATCTATCCTCGATTGGGATTGATTCCAGCGCAACCCGTGATCAATCATCATTGTTTTACGTAAGGATGGTCCACCGACACCCGTGGACCACCAGCAGGGCCAGCGCAGCAGACTTCCAGATGATGGATCCCGGAATTCCGCGGGGCCCCCGCCGGAACAGCCCTTCCACGAACGGCCATAAGCACGTCAACGCCCACAGGCTGCACCCCACTTCCCCGACGCCGGCACCGCTCTCGCCACCACTCGGCGGAGGCCGGAGCCCCAGCGCCGCCGTACCCAGAGCCGCCAGATGCACCAGCGTCAGGGCGGTGGCCGGCACGAACACCGCCGACTCGTAGAAGCTCATGCCGCCCGAGGGAGCGGCCGCCTCCTGCCCCTTCTGGGTGATCTCAAACACCGGCTCCGACACCCCCAGGAGCTTCATCCCCACCGAAAGCACGCCGAACAACTTCGCCGTCGCGGAAATCGTCAGATCCATCCGGCGGAAGATCCACCATGTGCGAGCCGAGGCCCCGCACTGAAGAAACTCCCACAGCCTGAAAGCGTTGTGCGCCAGGATGAAAGCCAGAGGTAAACATAACGCCGGACCCTGCAGCTAGAAAATCAGGATCGGGTGGGTAGATCCGGAAGCTGTGTAGTGCATATATATATATTGTTTTACCTTAGGCAAAAAGGAGGAGTTTGTGATGATACAGTAAGCGGGCAGTATCACCACGTAACACAGATCCCTGATGCAGCTGACACCCCACTGGAGGAGCCACAAGTAGACCAGAAATCCGCGGAATCGAACCCGCCCGGCGAGGGTCGCCGGCAGGAGGCGGTGAATCTCCAACAGATTTTCCAACAACCCGGTAGCCCATCGCCTCTGTTGGGCCATCACGGGAGGCGTCTCCAACGGCGCACACCCGAGGAACGCCGGCGGGTCGGGCGCGCAGAGGACGGATCTCCACCCCCTTGAATGAATCGTCATTCCCGTTAGAATATCCTCCACCATGGACCCATACATCCAACCCACCATTTTCCCCCATTCGGTGTTATGCTCGTAAGTACACCCAGCGACCAGACATGCAACATCGATCTGAGCTGAAAAACCAGATGTCGACGAGCCTGGTGCCCCGTATAACGTCTCTGAAACTGACTCCATGAGGACCTCTGAATCTCCGAATCTCTTTCGCAGTTCCATTTCTGCTAAAATAAATACTAATGAGAGTAAAAATAGGAAAGCTCGAGCTGCGATGGATTTCAACACCATGCATTACCATTCAATGAACTAGTGGTCCCTCCGTCTGCGTCGATGCCCCTCGGGTATGCCCCGTAGATGACCTTTCGTCTGTGGAAGCAGCCCGTCCCCATGTAGTACAACACTCCCTGGCCTGCAATTCCCCTTGTCATGTACTGATCAAAGCCAAAGATTAATAAACCATGGTTAGACGAGTCTCTGATCAAACACCGCTGGTGAGTTGAGCGGAGCAGTTAGATCAATGTCATGTCACGCACATGATAGAAAATCTGCATGACCACATTCGGACCAGTGTAGAAAAATTGAGGGGACTGCACAAATCCACTCTCGGTTTCGTTGAAGCCGAGCAACGAACACATTGCGTGCATGACGACCTGCGGATTGTGCGCGTACATGTCGCAATCGACGTTGAGCATGAATGGTGCGTTGGTCAGCACACCCGATACCCTCGCCTGCACGGCAACCCCGACCCGGCATTGAGTCAACGTCAATGATAATCCCAACATTTTTCTTAATCTTGCAGAGAAAAGATATGCGCGTGGGTACCAGAGCATTCAGCGCACCAGCTTTATGATGGTGGGAATATTTGGGACGCTTTTCTCGGGCAACGTACACTAGATGTGGCAAGGCATCCCCGGGGCCATCCTTGTTTTCCCATATAACCTGCAAGCGAGATTCAATTTCTCTAAACAAATCAAAAATACCCATCCAAGCTGTTAATTGCGGTAAAATCGAAGGTAATAATACCTTAACCATGCTGCCATGATTGTTAACCTGCACGCCAGAGAAGGCCTCGAGTTCTTGCATGGAACTCAGGAGCCCTGGTTTGTCGGCTGCATCGTTGATCCTCTGGACGAGTTTCTCATACTCAACCTCCCAAGAGGAGAATCCTTGAAAAGTGAGACGCCAATTCACTCTAAAATCAGTGCATAGATACAGTTAGATATATACCTTCATCCGTGGACGCTGCAGCTGGAACTCAGTCGCCCCGTCGGCGCCCAAATGGGTCTCGCCGTTTTCTGGTGCAAAGTACCTGAAAGGAGCTCTGATGGGGACCCCGTGGGCCTTGCAGAAGGGCACCCATGATCTGGCGAACCTGAGGGCTTCGACGAGAGAGAAGAAGGTGAGGGGCGAGGCGGCGTCGTCGGAGACGTAGCAGGCGAGCTTGTGGGCGGGATAATCCACCGCCAGCAGCGACAGCACGGTGTTGACGGTGATGAGGGGCGGCTCCAGAATGGGGTCCGCCGTCGTCACCAACATGTCCACGGCCGGAAGCTCCTTCACCCTGCACATCCATCGACTAATTATATATATATAGAGGCATCAAAAACTCTCAAACAACACACGCGCGCACACATGGAGGGGAAAAGAGGGTACCTTGAGGAAAGGTTGTGTGGGTGATTTATGTACTCCACAGGGTTCCACTTAACATTGATGCCGAGGAGGAAGTGGAAGGTGTACCATGTTTCCAAGAGGAAGGCGAGCGCCCAGGGGGTGCCCTGCTGGTTCAGAGAGAGCAGACGGAGGAGGAGGAGGGGGAGGAGGAGGAGCAGGATCGCCACTTCCATGGCTCTCTGCGTGTTGTTCCCGGGAAACACCCTCTCGGAGAGGCCCGGGAAGGAGGTGGGAGCGTCGGCCATGGGTGGATAGCTGTGATGGGAGGTCGAGGCGTAAGAGCTCAACCCCCGTATATGGTGAAATATTACTTTCGGTCTTCCACGCATGTGCGCATGAACTGCTGGTAGCCATCCAATTCATCGTGATAAGAGGCTGCCCTGCGGGATGAGTGTTCTAGAAAGTCACGTCACGTTTTTTAAATAATTATGGTGTAAACGATGAATATAGGGTCTTAGGGATAATCATGCAATGTTTGTTGGGGGCAATAATTGGATAATATATTAATATATAGATTCACGAGGGGACATGATCTTAGGTAATCAAGCAAAGTCACACTACTATCATCACCGTCGTTTCTCAAAGTTTTTATTTATAATAACAAATAACCTTCCGGTTTTAACCTACACTGTTACATAATTGTAAAATAATTATAATAATAATAATCATCATACCCTTTGTAATTACAGTAATTTAGGTTACAAACATAGATTCAAATGTGACGACTTAAGATGAGTTCAAACACCATAATTAAAACAAAAACCAGTTTTGAAACAAAGAACAAATTTGAACGAAGATACAAGAACCCATTAAAAAGACACATAAGATAACGTGTTTTGACCTGTTTTGGACCTACATGCACAACAATAACACCACCCCCACACACCTTTTATTAACTTCAAAAGAGTAAAGGAATACAAGATACAATCAATCAATTTGAACAGGAGAAACAAAATCAATAGAAGCTTTGTTTTCAAAACTAAGAGAATTAGCGAATAATAACACTTACAATGCCTAAGAGGGGAGCTCTTCGGAAGTAATGTTCTCTTCAATTATGTTGGAATGAAAACTTTTGGGTTATCAAAGAGCGCACTCACTATAGGTTTCGGGCGCAGCGGGAACATGCCATGGACGGTGCCCAACTCTGTTTTTTGTCATGATGGATGATTAATTCGAGATTTAACACAACGTTGAACGTCGTGATCAACGAAATTATAAATCAAAGAATTAGACAATAGAAATTACGCTAGAACCAGAGGGAGAATCATCACATATTATTTATAATTAATTTAATTAATTAAGAGTTACCTTTGATTGAATTCTTTTTTCGTTGATGAACCAGACAACATATCTGCATCATTGTGTCGTTGCTTTGTAGGAATCAAGTGCAAATTTCGTCTAGCGGCGATCCACACGTGTTCCACGAATCTATATACGCAGTCGAAGGAATCTTTAGGTGCTAGCACAACTGATACTTGCACTTGCGCCATCCGTATATGATTGATTCCAGAGCCAATTTTAAAGCATTCTCCTTAATTTGGTGGAGGAAGATTGTTCTTGGTTCTTGAAAGTGTTCTTGAAGAAGAGAGATCTCAAGGGTTTGAGAGAATTCTTCAATTATGTTGTGCACAACTCATACAAGTGAATTGTTCTAATTAGATAATAACATAATTGGGTTTGTATATCGCTAGGGTTAAAATAAAATAATTGCACAAGTGCCCTTAATTATTTATTTAATCCTAGTGAAAGCCCCATGCCAAATAATAATATTATAATTATTATTAGTTCTCGACATGCGCTTAACTTGCGAATTAAAATTCAATATTATTTAATCAAATAATATTCAATATTTATTATTTTCTCACCGAACCATTAAACTCAGTTCACTATTCCTCCATGTTATTTATCGGGCCTTAAATAATGACTATTTATTTATTAAACAAATATCATTGCATTATTCGCTAATAAATAAATAAATATTATATTCACTAAATAGAAAATAAATATTTATTAAATATTCCATTCATACTATATTCTCTCGAATAACTGGCGACGTAATAAATACGATCAAGCAAACATAAAAATTTATTAAAACACATGCGGGAATAATATTTATTCAACTTGTTAAATAAGAAATAGTAATATATTATTTAACTGAGATTCTGGATACATTTAGTGTGTGACCGTCTAAGCCGCTTTCTCAGTGACATTAGGCGAAATAGCCTAAAGTTCAAGATTAGCGTATAACAACACGCTAAGACACCCATACAGAAATAAGTTAACGCCACAATGACATAATACATCATACAGACGCTTAATGTGTATCTCAAATCAAGCAGGTTGCATGCTAGTTCCATCAACATATGTACTCCATATCTATTTCTTAGACTTTTCAGAAATACAACTTGCCTATAGAACATCATGACCATAGATTTATTTAGGGTATATCATTTTCATCAAAGGGCCTGAGATATTAACTTCTGTTAAAGAACAGAAGGGATAAATCTTTTCTCGCATTATTCATTAATGCAATATTACTCGTGATACACCCAACATATCTTACTGTGTCACTATAGCGACTCGGGTTTTGGCCCTGTCAGACTTTGGAATATTCCTATGAATAATTCCAGAGCTAGGCGCGAAGACGGCGTGCGATTCTGAGGCCCGATGTGCCAGGAATTAATTTTATAAAAATATTAAGTATTTTTATACTATGCGCGAGGCGAGAACTAGTTATCTCTTAAACGGTAGCTCAGAACAAGAATCTGAGGGCACGGTTGCGTCCGGAGCGTGTGATCACGTTGTCGAGCGCATCAAATTAGTTGTTTAATTTGGACTAGAATTTCTGCAGTATAGCAGCAACTCTAGGCCGTCTCTCGATGAAGCTTTAGATCATTAATTTAAAAAGAGGGTTTTGATTATGAAATTAGAAGGTGAATGAGGTTTTGTAAAACTTGGGGGTTTGATGATTAAAGATGAAAATAGAAAATGAAAGCGATAAAACAATGTAGAGATTAACAAAATTAATTAAGCGTGATCAACCCGGGGTACTCTCATGATATTTATCCTTCATCGCTTCATGATATAGGGTTATGATCTTTTAATCCCGGGTTTGTAACACCCAGAACTAGAATGTTACTGAGTTTATACTAGGATACCTCTTAGGGTTCAGTCGAAAACACACAATGATTCACCGGACACCGCCGATGATTGGGTGAATTGTGTTTGACTTCATAACCAAAACTCACCAAGGCAACACACGAAAAACTCGATGCGCTGTCCAGGTTTGTATGTTATTTCTTTGTGATACCATGACATAAATGTTCATGGCCTTGACAGTGCTGGTGTGAGTTCTATTGACCAATATGAATCACACAAGCACCGCAATTGAAAGGGGGAAAAGAAAGTGGTGAACGGTGTGTGAAACATCACATGAATGAGTACCCCCAAACATGATCATATGAGTTGAGCATGACATACCAGTACATAACTCAATAAAATAAGAATAGAGGATGATGAAAAACAACACAACAACCTGGAATTCAAAAGATCATTCAAATATTACACACATGAAGCTTGAGATTTACATCACGTTCCTCCCCGGGTGATCACAAGGGGTTTAGAAACCCATGGGAGAGGAGGAAGAGAATGATGTTGGGGTAGAACTTCCCATAGCCTCCAGAACTGCTAGGGATGTTGAGAAGACTCCTTGGTGACTCCAAAATGGCAGCACCTTGCCTCATGGCCAAACTTGCAAATGGGGAGCTCAAGGTTTCATTTTATAGGAAAATTGGAAGGTGGTTTTAAGCACACAGATTTATTCAATCCACTTGTACCACACGTTTCGGCCTTCAGACAGTCTTATCTCACTTTGGAGAAAATAGAAAAGTTGTAGCCCCACCTATTGGCTGTCTCCACCAAAAGTTTGGCATCATTTGGAAAACTACATCTCTAGATATTAATAAAATACATAACACCGCATTTGACTTGGTCCATATTCGGTGGCTTGGACAGATCAGTTCGGATGGGCCTCTTAGAAGCCGAATCAGGATTGGGTTCCTCAATATGAAATGTATCCTATTAAATTTTGGTCAGGTTCACAAAATTTCAGCCCATTTTGATGCACAAATTTCACGTACTATTCAATACAGTGGATAGATGTCCATGGATCCATGCAATTTTGACCCATTTTTCTTCCACTTCATCAAGGGCCCTCCAAATCACCTCCACCTACATTGAAATAATAAAAACAAGTAACATTGCCCATTAAAATGTTGATTAACATTAATTAAATGATTCAAACATAAAGTGAAATTTATTATTATATTTGAAATATTCATTACAAAACTAGTTTAAAACAACGGTGTAAGGGTGGAATAAAACAATGAATCGTGGTACGATCACACCCCCACACCTAAACATTTGCACTCTTGGGCAAAGCCACATATCAAAATAAAATGATGCATATATATATATTTACAACATAATGAAGATTAATATTTGTGGAAATTTTATTTAAAGTAATGTGATCAATGCACGAACCACACCAAGGAGTTCAACCTAGTGAAAATAGAAAAAATGTCTCATAAATCATATCATAGTGAAATTCAAAAATATTCATGATACCAAATAGAGAAAGGAATTCATAAGTAAACCATGACACTAACTCTCCATGTGTGTGTGTGAAAACCATTCCATGCTATTCTTTCCACTAGTTATCTAATATATATATGTTATTTTAACATTTTTCAGCTTAAATGATTTTGTCCACCGAACCTACCATACATCCTTGGAAATCATATTTTAAGACCCACTCACTTAAGTATTCCCAGAAGTCAAATCATAAGCTCCCGACCTAGATATCCCCATATATTGCACATTTCATCACTCCCCTCATTTATTTATTTTTTTAGAAGTTGCATTTGGAACAAATCTCACACTCATCTCTCAACCCTTGTTTGATATCCTCATGACACTAATTGCAATAGTTATAACAATATCAAAGGTTGAGGAGGAGTGGTTTTTGACCTGCCCAAGACACAACCAATTTTTTTTGTTTTTTTGTTTTTTTTAGGGCGTACAACAGTCAGACATTAGGTACACACGCATAGGTCAATCTGGTACAGTAATGAAACAGATCGGATAAGGAATGAACGAATGGAAATATCATTTAAAGCTGAAAAATATTAACCCAACATATATTTACCTTATATTAAGTAAGAAATAATAACACTTCGCAGTTTGGTGCAATTTTTTTTGGAGATATTAGTGACACAATTTTCTCAAAAACTACTCACACAAAGGGCATCAATCATCTCAAAGATTTCACATATATACGACCATTTATATCATTGACAGAAAACCAATTCACTAAAGAAAATCACTCCCTGATGTTAAATTCATACAAATATTCTTTTTGGCCTTCGTTATGGTATTTTTACTTCCCCCCCTTTATGGTCACCAAATCATGGAACTTCAAAATTGTTGATGGGGAAAAATGAAAATACCATAAAGAAGGCCAAAAAGAGAGAAAAAAAATGATGAAAATTCCTAACTAACCCAGGAATGTATCCACCCCCCACACCTCGAATGTGCTGTGTCCTTACTGAAATAATTGAGAATGTGAGAAGGAAGGATAAAACCTGATGTGTTTTATTGGTATGATGCGTCGAGAAGGTGTATTTCCTCCACCGGATTCTTCAGAAAATCCTCATAGAAGTGTTTAAGTCGCTGCCCATTGACGGTAAGACTTCGTCCACTCTGCTCATGCAAAACCTGTATTGCACCAAAAGGGTAAACATTAGTAACCGTATAAAGAGCGAGCCATCGGGAACGAAGCTTACCTGGGTGGAGATTAAGCCTGGAATTGTACATGAGGACCTTCTCAACAATATGAAACTTCCTCTGATGAATCATGCTATCATGAATAGCCTTTGTCTTCTCTTTATAGATCCGGGAGTTCTCATATGCATCATGTCGAATTTCTTCCAACTCTTGAATCTGAAGCTTTCTTTGCTCACCTGCATCTGAAAGATTCATATTACATTGTTTAACAGCCCAATATCCGACGAGCGTGATCTCTCGGGTGAGCGTATGAGATGTTTGTGTGGGACACGATGGAGTTTATCTCTCGGATGAGTGTCATCTGGGATGACAATGATCATGGAGTGTTCTCTCCTGGTTGTGAACTGTTTCTGGTGATGAGGTCGGTACCTCATGTGGCTTGGTGCGTGAGATGAGTATATCTGGATTGCTCATGGTATATGTATGGGCAAACACCTGAGGTGTGCTGAATAGTCGTGTTGATCTCAGGATGGTCTCTAGATGGAGTTTCTCTCTCGTTTGGGTTCCCTCTGGCTGGGATGAGCTGACTGTTGCCTTTCAGTTGCTCCCTTTAATTTTTGGGGTTTTTGGGGTGCCTACTAGGTATTTTATATACTCACCCTTGCACGGGCCTTGCCCGCACATGTTTGTGTCTTATGCAGACCACATACCTTTTGACGTAGTTCCAGGAGGACCCAGAGTAGGAAGAGCTTAGTGAGCGAGATTGACTGGGGTGTTTACCGGAGCTGAGCCGAGGAGCTTACCAGCGGGTGCTTTTGGCAGCGTTTCCCTCCTTCTGAGCAGTTTGGATGTTTTTGTAGTTTTCCTTTGGTGGGCCCTGTTTTTCCCTTTGTACTTTTGTTATACTCTAGTTTGGATAGATGTATGTATGTTTTTCTTTCTAGTTTTTATATATATCTCTGCACTGTTTCTTGGAGGTGTATGCGGGTGCATATTTACATGTACCTTAGGTTAATGCCTCCCATGCGTGTGATAGCCTACTCGGCACTGGTCGCTAGCCCCTGGCCTATTGGAGGCAGGCTTGGGGAGTCGCAGCTCGAGCCCCGTTGGGTCGGGTCATGACAGAGTGGTATCAAAGGAGGTTCCACCTTTGGGATCTCAAAGCGTAGCTGTCTAGCTGTGAGTTTGGTTTGGGTTGCATAGCGGTAGTGTCAAGATATTTCGAGTTTGTCTTTCAGGCCAGGGACTCAGTGTTGGTGCGAAGACCGACGTATCCATTCACTAGGACTCTGATAACCTGCCTTTTGACTCGGGACGTTTGGAAACTAGTCGTAGGGACATAACGGTACATGCATCATATAGGATTGGGTTTTTGGGTTTCCCTTGTTCTTCTTGAGTCAGATCTACATATATACTCTTTGACTATGAAGCATATTGATTGTATTTCAGGATTCCTCCAGGACGACAGCCAGCAAGGGTTCCGCAGCGGGATTGTGGTGATGATCCACCCTGTGTAGAGGTTGTAGACCAGGGTGCAGGTTCTGAGGCTGCACCTCTAGGTGGTCCACTAGTTGAGCCACCACCTGTCGAGAAGCTGGTTGTGCCAGTAGTGCAGGATGAGGTTGCGCGCAGGCTGAGTGCACTGCACGAGTTCCAGAGGCAGTGACCTTTGAGGTTCTGGGGTGATCCAGACCCTCAGGCAGCTGATGATTGGCTCGAAGCAGTCACCCGAGTTTTTTGCCTAGTGAGGACACCCTCAAATCAGATGGTGGTCCTAGCGGAGAGCCTTTTGCATGGTTCGGATGGGAGATTGTGGAGTTTGGTGATGCAGTCCCACGATGAGGAGACGCTCACGTGGGCAGAGTTTGAGCGGCTCTTCAGGGAATAGTTCTATCCGGTGATGCTGAGGTCAGTGCAGATTTAGGAGCTTCTGCAGCTTCGGCAGGAGGGCGTGACTGTGTCGGAGTACTCAACGAGTTTTACAAACCTGTCACACTACTCCCTGGATATGGTTCGAGACCCGTTCTTTAGGGCTCGGACCTTCGAGAAGGGCCTACACAGAGACATCCAGACATGTGTGGTTTCCTTGTGTCTTCCCACCTATGCTGGAGTGCTGGAGCGAGCCTTGGTGGTGGAGAGATTTCTGGGTGAGCAGTTTTAGCGTGTCAGTGTTGGGTGCATGGCAGCTGAGACGTCGGCAACTGGTAGTCGGTGGCAGGCGTAAGGGTCTGGATGTGGCTGACGTTTTAGGAGGCGACCCTAGGATGGAGGATCTAAGGCTCAGGGCTCACAAGCCAGTTTTGGTCAGCCGCAAGAGAGGCGATGTTACGCTTGCGATTATCGGGGACATCTTGCTAGATATTTTCTGACCCATCATGCTGCTGAGAGGGATCCGGTTGACAGGCCGCCTTGGCAGCGACAACGTCTTGAGTTTGGAGGTTCGCATGGCGATGGACGTGGAGACGGAGCTGGTACAACAACAAGAGGAGGTAGGCAGTATCAGATGCCACAACCACCACCCCCAGGTGGTCAACACCGAGCTCAGGGAGCTGGAGGGCAAGGGGGAGGACGGATGCATTCCCTAGAGGCTATTGACCCAGAGGCTCCACAGATGGATAAAGGTACTCCTTGTGTCCTTTCTAGTTTCTGCCATAGTTTGATAGAAACTATTTAGTGGTACTCTTTCCTTTCCATTGCTTGCTCAAGTTTTGTTCAGGGCATTGGTAAGACCCTGTGTGGGTGTTGTTCAGCGAGCTTCAAATGCGTGAGGAAGAGGGATCTTTCCCCCACTGAGACGTGTTTTTGTGACATGATCAAAACTGTGCGGGGGAGACAGTGCCGCCCAAAGAGGATAGTGTTGAGGTGTTGTGGATGAGTCCCTCTGACTTATGTGTTCGGGCATGGGTGTCTGTTGGTGAACTCGCCGGCGTGGGAGACCCAGTAGAGAGTCCAGTCGCTTTCCTTTTGCTTATGGATTTTCAGGAATGAAAAGTTATAAGGTGGGGAGGATGTAGCGACTCGAGTTTTTTCCCTGTTAGACTTTGGAATATTCCTATGAATAATTCCAGAGCTAGGCGCGAAGACGACGTGCGATTCCAAGACTTGTTGTGCCCGGAATTAATTTTATAAAAATATTAAGAATTTTTATACTATACATGAGGCGAGAACAAGTTATCTCCTAAATGGTAGCTCAGAATGGAAATCTGAGGGCACAGTTGCGTTCGGAGCATGCCGTTTACCCTAGGTGGGGTGTAAACGTTGCGGGCGCGGGCCTTCTGTGAGAGATGTCACCCAGGGGAAAAAATCGTCATTTTTAAATAATGACTTAGTGATTTTTATCATTGGATTTATCTTCGAATAACTTTCAAACGAAGTCTCGGAATGAGAATCTGAGACTTCTGTTGAGTTTGAAATGGGGTGTTTTGGCTAGGCGTGATATAAAATAGGCGGGCACAGAGGTTTCAAAATCCACGCCTGTCGGCAGAGTTTCAGAGAGTTTATAAATTCCACTTAAGTGTTGGAATTAAGGGAAAGCCATAATTTTCTCCTCTCTCTTTCTCTCTCTCTCGAACGTTCTTTGACGTCCTTCTCCGGATTGAGGAACGAACTTCGGCGGATCGAAGTGGGATCGTAGCGGGCACATCGCCAACGACGAACGACCAGATCAAGGTAGAATTTCTGTTGTTTTTCCGCTCCTTTGTCGATTTCTTGAGTTTTTGTCAATTCCGTCGTTTTAATTCTATAATTTTATAATTGGGATGATGGCCGAACGAACATGGCCACTTTCCGAGTACTGTTCTAAATCCCGTGTTCGACGCGTTCTTCGTCGTTCTTCGACCAAATTTTCAGACGCACCAAAACTGTGACGGAATGACGAGCGAGGGGTGGCGCTCTGAAGATCCAGCCCTAAGGATTATGAAACTAGTTTTGGATCCTTTTTCTGACCACCGGAGTGGTTGTGGGGACCGACTGAAGGTCCAGATCTAGCAAGGGGCAGCAGCCGGAGGTCGAGCCAGAGTCGCGTAGGAGCGCGCCGACCACATTTTGGAGCACGATGGAGGCTCAGGAACCGGTGGAGGAGGGCTGACGATGGAAGAACTGGACGGTCTGGTGGAGCATGGTGTTCGGAGGAGGAGCGCGGGCTCCGGGCGTCGATCGATCAGGCTCCGACGGAGCGCGGTGTAGCGCAGGCGGTAGAGCGGGGAGCCCAGGTGGCCGCGACACGGGCGGCCGGTGCCGCGGCGGTGCGCTCGGCCGACGGAGGGGGTGTCGCCCTCGGCCTGTCGTGGTCGGGAGGATCCCTGCGGCACTGACCTTGGGGGGGAGCCACGGACAAGGACCCGCAACACGCGGTGTCACGACCCGTCCTCAAGGCCCGTGCCGTGACTACCCCCAGCCCGCCTTCCACAGGCCAGGGGCTGACGACTAGCACCAAAGGCATAACCCCTATAAAAAGGAAAGACATTGCCTTTTAACCTGTATCACACAGCCAGCCAGAACGCAAGCAGCAGAGTACTCAACTGGAAGTAAACACTAAGTAAAACTGCATACAAAAGAAAGTGCTGAAAGGAAAGGGGTCGGAAATACAGGCCCAACAGTAAAGTATAAACAACTAAAAAAATAGTACAACTGAAGAAAGGTAAACAAAAACTAATGAGTCGTACTTTGGGAATCCCACATGAAGGGTGGGTAAAAATGGCCTCCTCAGCACCCCAGATCCGTCCGTCCGCTCCGTGTATGTCTAGCCAAGTGGTCCACCACCGGGTACCGTCCAACTCTACAAGTCTCTACCTCGATCAGTGCTGCCCGTCATCTGCAACCAACACAACGAAGTGTGGGCATAGCCCGTGCAGGGGTGAGTATAATGATACCTAGTAGGGACCCCGATACCCCCAAAGGTCTTCTAGAATCCACGAAGGATATACCACATAAGAAAGATACAATCAAGAAGTATCAACCAACCCTACTTAGGTATATGCCCATACATATACCTAAGTTATCAATCACGGTTCGGCTCCAACTCTCGAGCCCAAGAACAACCCAATCCACATAGGAAGTAAGTCAATCACCTCGAAGTTAGATGATTGAAAGTCAAGATTCAGCTCACACATGTAAACATCTTTCATAGAGTGATAGAAATGATCAGATGTAGTCACTGATTCATCTAAACTGTCGGACCCACACAGGATACAAAACCAGCCAAGATGTCGGACCCACACAGGATACATGACCAGCTAATCTGTCGGACCCACACAGGATACAAGAATAGAAGTCAGAACCGTCAGACCCACGGAGGATCCCGGTATAGTAGTCATCGCTGTCGAACCCACAGAGGATTCTGGTACAGTAGTCATCGCTGTCGAGCCCACGTAGAATTCCGGTACAGTAGTCGTCGCTGTCGAACCCACGTAGGATTCCGGTACAGTAGTCATCGCAGTCGAACCCACGTAGGATTCCGGTACAGTAGTCATCGCAGTCGAGCCCATGTAGGATTCCGGTACATTAATCGTCGCAGTCGAACCCACGTAGGATTCTGGTACAACAGTCGTCGCAGTCGAACCCACGTAGGATTTCGGTACAATAGTCATCGCAGTCAAACCCACGTAGAATTCCGGTATAGTAGTCATTGCAGTCGAACCCACGTAGGATTCCGTCTCATCATAAGGAACCCAACGCGACAGATGGCGCATCAATCAGACGCCTGGTCTGTGAGTTGTTAGCATTTCTGTTCCAGGGGCCTGGTTGGATTTACGCTTGTTCCAAACCCGGCCATTTTCCAAAGTTGTCCAAAACTCACTTAGAGTATCACAAAAGGACCGCCTCGTCATGAGGATCCCAGTGCCGTAGATGGCGCGTTGTTCGAACGCGCGGTCTTGAAGATATTCACATTTAAGCGAAGTCGGGCCCCACCCGTCAAGCCCAGTAGGCTGTGGCGGGTCGACCCGACTTGGCTCGGCGGGTCCGACCCAGCTGAGGGGTCGGCCCGACCCGACTCGGCGGGTCTGACCCAGCTGAGGGGTCGGCCCGGCCCGGTGGGGTGCGACCCACCTGCGGACCCGGCCCACGAAGCAGGCTGGTTCGGTTCGCCCGGCGGTGCCTAGCGGCGCCGCCTCTCCCTGCCCGACGCACGGGGCCCGCACAGCGGGCTGTGATTCTCTTCTACGTGGCGCCGAGTGGCATCGTAGTTCTTTAGCCCGGTTGGCAGGCGGTCGGTCGGTTCTCCCACCGAGCGGCCTGCGGTTGCTGGCCACGTCTCCTCCGCACAACACCTGCAGGTGCCGCGGTCTTCCAACCCGGTCGGCAGTTGCCGATCGGTTCTTCCAGCCGAGTGGCCCGTGGATTTGGGCTGCGGTTTTCCTCCACGCGACCGGTACGTCGGCTCCAGTCCAACACCGCCGTGGCCCGGCCTGGCCGTGGCCTTCAGTTCCATAGCGCAGCGCGACGACACCATGCCTTTTCATCCACCGTGGTTCTTCTCCGGCGCGGTGCGAGGGAACCACGCCCTATCGACTCCGCCTCTGTCGTCGTTAGGATCAAAAAATATGGGGGAAGTTCGGGCCATGTTCATGCGGCCCGAACCCTCCTCTTTATGACGTTAACAGTTGGAAATTCACATTCTGTAATTAGAATGATGAAGTTCGGAATTATAAACAACTCAAAACAACGCGCTACCTCATATTTCATCGATGAATGTTGACAAGTCGCAGAATATGGGTGTCGCGGAAGACGGACGTCGTTCCGTCAACATTGGGGGGAATGACATTGTTGTTGGCGACGTTCTTCGCGGGCGGTATCTTCTCCCTTGTTGCGGAGGAAGAGGAAAGAAGATGGGTGTTCTTCATGGGCGTCGCCTCACTTTCTTGCCCCAGTTGAGGAAGGAAAAAAAAGATGATCGAGTTCCTCGTGTTCTTTGCTGGGGAGGGTGATGTCCTCCAAAAGTTCTCCTCCTCTCCTTAGTTCTCCCAACCAAGTTTATTCCAACCAAATTAAAAGAATGTAATCTATTCTTTTAATGTTGGAAAAATAAATTCAAAAGAATTCAAAATAGATTAATTAAGTGTGGCATTAATTAATCTTAGGTGTTGGCACTTTAATGAGAGAAGGTGGAAGGTTTAAAATTTAAAAGAAGGGAGATGGAGAGTTTCAATATTAAATGGAGAGAGTGGTGGCTTTAATAAATTCAAGGGGAGTTGAGGGGTTTGGTGTTCATGTGGGCCCCACCACACATTATCCTCACATGGGAGGTTATGTGGGGGGGTGGGCCCCACCTCCAACTTCCCTTTGGATAAAATAACCACCACATAAAAAATAAAATTATGTCACACATAATTTTATTTAAGTTATTAAGAATCCCAATAATTAACTTCCACTCCCGTTAAAACGCAACTGTGGTAAAGGTATCCTTAAGTGAATACCGGCGTTGTGAGTTTATCGGTGTCCTCAGATTTCAATTCCGAGCACCGGTTCAAAAGATATAAAATCCCGCTCGTACGTTCACTGAACGTACCCAAACAAAACTTCGGAAAATGATTCTAGGCACACCGGGCCTCGAAATCAGGCACCGTCAGAAACTGCGGACTCGTAAAATTCCTGTATATTTAAGAAAAAAAATTTCCACGGAATTTCTAGGTCTTTACATTCTTCTCACCTTAGGGCTATACGTCCCCGTAAGCTACTACACACACTAAGGTAACAAATGAGGGTACTGAGCATGCATTCGAGCCTCCCGCTCCCATGTGCTCTCCTGGAGGTTCCTGTGCTGCCAGTGAATGCACACCAGAGAAATCGACCATCCACGTTGGACCCACTCCTGTCGATCCTTGATCTCCACTGGGACCTCCGTGAAAGTCGCCCCTTCATCGATGTCCAGCTCCTCATGGTCGATGATGTGGGATATGTCATGCATGTATCTCCTCAGCTGTGATATGTGGAAGACGTCATGCACTCGATGCAACTGAGGTGGAAGGGCCAGGCAGTAAGCCACCTCTCCTACCCTGCTGAGGACCTGAAAAGGTCCAATGAAACGCGGAGATAACTTTCTGCCTCGTCCAAATATCCGTAGACCTCATCGAGGTGAGACACGTAAGAAGACGTGGTCGCCATCCTCGAACTCCAGTGGTCTCCGTCTCCTATCAGCATAGGAATTCTGTCTGCTCTGTGCAGTCTTCATCCACTCCTGGATGATCTGCACCTTCTCTGTCGTAGCCTACACCATCTCTATTCCTATAAGTGTTGACTCCCCTAGGTCAGTCCAGCACAGAGGCGATCTGCAAGGTCGGTCGTACAATGCCTCATAAGGTGCCATCCTGATGGTGGAGTGGTAGCTATTGTTGTATGCAAACTCCACCAAGGGTAAGTGATTCTCCCAACTACGACCAAAGTCGAGGACACATGCACGGAGCATGTCTTCGAGAGTCTGAATGATCCTCTCAATCTGACCGTCCGTCTGAGGATGGAAGGCGGTGCTTAAGCAAAGCTGCATCCCGAAAGCCTCCTGCAACCCCTTCCATAGTTGGGAAGTGAAACAGGCATCTCAATCGGAGAAGATCGTCGATGGAACACCATGAATCCATACGATCTCCTATATGTAGAGGCATCCCAAGCTCTTTACAGAGCCCTGCTCTCTGATCGGTAGGAAGTGGGATGACTTGGTGAGTCGGTCGACAATCACCCAGATAGAGTCATGTCCTCTAGATGTACGTGGAAGCCTCGTCACGAAATCCATGGATATCCCGTCCCACTTCCACTCTGGGACCTCTAAGGGCTAAACCAAGCCTGCTAGAACCTGGTGCTCCGCCTTCACTTGCTGACAAGTGAGGCATCTCGAGACAAAATCTACTGCTACCTTCTTCATACCCGGCCACCAATGCTGTCATCTAAGGTCCTGATACATCTTCGGTACTCCTGGATGTAACACTAGAGGGGAAGTGTGGAACTCACTCAACACCTCCTCCTGTAGTGAAACGGGTACCATGGTACGTCCTCTGAAGAGAATGACGTGCTCCCCACCTTCAGAAAATCCATTAGGCGCCTTCCCTGAGGATATCTGAGCACGTCACGTCTCACAGTCAACATCCCCACGCTGTGCCTCTCTGACTCACTGTAGAAGTGGATGAGTGATTGTGAAAGACTGTAGAAGGGATGCTCCATCTATATCCACAAAGGATATCTGCAACGTGGCTGGCTGCTCTGTCACCTCTCATAGCAGCTGAATGCCCGATCTCCTGTTGAGAGCATCTGCTACTAGGTTCCCCTTCCCAGGAGTATAGACTATCTCGAAGTCATAGTCCTGGAGGAACTCGAGCTATCGCTGCTGTCTCAGGTTCAGGTCCTTCTACGATAAGATGTACCTAAGACTCTGGTGGTCAGAGTAGACTATAAAACTCTCTCCCATCAGATAGTGTCACCACATCTTCAAGGCGAAGACCACTGCTTCTAACTCTAGGTCATGGGTAGCGTAGTTTTGTTCATGCTGTCTCAACTGCTATGAACCATAAGCGATCACTGCTCGCTCCTGCATCAAGTCACACCCAATTCCGGTCCCTGATGCATCGCAGTAAACTACATACCCTACTCCCTCCTCCAATAGTCTCAAGATGGGCGCACTAGTCAACCTCTGCCTCAGCTCCTGAAAGCTCTACTGACATATATTTGACCACACGAAGGGTTTCCCCTTCTTCGTCAATGCTGAAAATGGTGATGCAACTTTGGATAAGTCTGACACAAATCTTTGATAGTAGCCAGCCAGTTCCAGAAAACTCTGCACCTCCGTCACACTCTTAGGTGGCTCCCAAGCAAGTACTGCCTCGATCTTTGCTGGATCCACTACAACTCCAGCCTCTGAGATGACGTGTCCTAAGAAGTGAACCTCTCAAATCTAGAACTGGAACTTCAAGAGATTACCATAAAGCCGGTGCTCTCAGAGTGTGTCTAGTACCACCTGCAAATGGTAGGTGTGATCCTCCTTAGTAATTGAGTAAATCAGTATGTCGTCGATGAATACTATGACAAAGCGGTCGAGGTAAGGCTGGAAGATCCTGTTCATGAGACTCATGAACACTTCTGGAGCATTGGTTATGCCGAAGGGCATAACCAAGAACTCGTAGTGGCTATACCGACACCTGAAGGCCGTCTTATGCACATCCTCGTATTGAACTCTGAGTTGGTGATAGCCTAAATTGAGGTCTATCTTCGAGAACCATCGTGCTCCCTTGAGCTGATCAAAGAGGTCGGAAATCCTCGGGAGTGGGTACTTGTTCTTCACAGTCACCTGATTCAGGAGAAGGTAGTCGACACACAGTCGCAAGCTCCCATCCGCCTTCTTGGTGAACAAAATCAGAGATGCCCAGGGTGAAACACTGGGTTAGATATATCCCTTCCCCTGTAAGTCCTTCAGCTATACCCGCAGCTCACGAAGCTCGACGAGAGCCATCCGATATGATGGAGTAGATATCGGTGCTGTCCCGAGGTATAGGTCAATGTAGAAGTCTACCTATCTACGAGGAGGTAGTCTTGGAATGTCTTCAGGAAAAACATCCGTGTACCGATCCACCATAATAGGAAAACTCGGACTCCGCACATCAATCGCTTTGAGGATGAGAATAGCCAACTGATGTGTGATCGACTGCCCCCTTCTCTGCGTAAGTCCATCCTGTACTGCAAAGGCTCCCTTATCACCAGTGAAGGTGAACCTGGTCCAATCTGTGCGGATACACCACACTTTGCACCTAATACAGTCAATCTGAGCATTAACTGTGGACAACCAGTCCATACCCAAGATGACGTCGTAAGGCCTCGACGCTGTTACAAGAAGATCCCAGCCGAAGCTCTCGCCTCTTAGAGTAAGCTCACACTATCGACACCAGTGCGTAATCGTCAAGTCTTCTCCTGTAAGATTCTCTACCCGTAAGGATCGAGCCAACAACTCCGTCAGAATCTCCGAGCTCCGAATGAGGGTAGTGGAAATAAAAGAATGACTCGCACCTCTGTCTATAAGTACTACAATAAGGGTGGAGTAGACACAGATAGTACCTCGAATCATCTCAGGTGCGCCGTGGTCGTAGGCCTCGAATTCCTAGAGCTGAGCCCGCCTCTTTCCGCCAGCTCCCTGTGGTCGGGGTGGACCTCCTGGTGGTGGTGGTGGTAGAGCCTCGAAACATCGTCCACCACCCGCTGCTCGGCCAGCTCCTCTTCCATGTCTGCCTGCTTCTAGAGGACCACCATGATCAAACCTATACCTCTTCCTGGGAGGTCCCTCTACTTTCTACTACTCATCTACATGGTGGGTCGGGCATTCACGAGCCATGTGACCCTACCCGCCGCATGCATAGCACTGCCTGCTCCTCGTATAGCTGGATCTGTATCGTGTGCCCCACACAACCGAACCTATATCCTAGGGTCACCCACCTAATTGCCTGGTCCTCTTAGACCTCTACGTAAACTGTCTACTGCCGGCTATAGAAGACTGCACTACGTGTCGCCCTGTGGTGGGTCTCGCTGCTGGTGACTGCTCAGCGAGAAAAATATCCACTAGAAGGGCTCGCTCCAGCACCCCCGCCTGCGTCAGAATGCTGAGGGGAATCGTCAAAGCCCTAATCTCATGCCTGAGTCCCTGCTCAAAGGTCCGGGCCCTAAAGAATGGGTCTCGTACCATATCCATGGAGTAGCGCGAGAGGTCAGTGAACCTCACTGAGTACTGAGCTACTGTTATGCTGCCCTGCTACAGATGAAGTAACTCCTAAATCCGCACCGCATGAAGGGTGGCTGGAACAAACTATGAGAGAAAGAGACTCTCGAAGTCTATCCAGAGTAATGATGCCTCGTCATGCACTTGGAGCATCAGGCTCCACCATCTACCTGCTACTGCATGCAAGAGACTCACGACACGAATCACCATGAGGTCAGCTGGTGTCCCTACCAATATGAAAACTCTCAAGACAGCCTCCAGCCAATCCTCAGCTGCCTGTGGGTCCATCTCTCCCCTGAACCTGGTCGGCCTTTGGCGTTGGAACTCATGCAACGCACTCAGACGGCATGCACTCTCTGCTGCTGGAGCTGGTGGTATCGGTGGCCCAACGGGTAGTGGTACTGCTGGTACCTCCGCTGTGAGGGGGCCCTGCACCGAGGCTTCGTCTCTCAATGGGCTACCATCTCATACGAAACTCGAAACCCTAACTGGATGCCTTTTTGGGGCCATCCTGAAAAGAAATAGGTGTGCAACGGTTAAAACAGTATACCCGGTGAGCTAACTCAAGTAATCATGAAGAAATTTTTTTCAAAGGAAACACACATGCAATCAGTGTTTTCGTGCACTGAGTCGGAGATCAGAAGTCAGAGTCCTAGTGTATGGATATGTCGGCCGCCGCACCAACACCAGTTTCCCTAAACTGATAACCACACTCAAAACACTTAACACTATTTCTGTTAAAATAATCAGAGTCCAAGTTTTGCGGTAGAACTGACTCTTCTAATACTAATTTGTCACGACCTGTCCTCGGGGCCCGTGTCGTGAGTACCCCAAGCCCACCTTCCATAGGCCAGGGGCTGGCGACTAGCACTAAAGGCATAATCCCTATAAAAAGGGAAGGCATTGCCTTTTAACCTGGATCACACACACAGCCAGAATGCAAGCAGTAGAGTATGCAACTAGAAATAAACACTAAGTAAAACTGTATACAAAAGAAAGTCCTGAAAGGAAAGGGGATAGAAATACAAGCCCAACAGTAAAGTACAAACAACTGAAAAACTAGTACAACTGTAGAAAGGTAAATATAAACTACTGAGTCGTCCTCCGGGAATCCCACCTGAAGGGTGGGTACAGATGGCCTCCTCATCCCCCCAGGTCCGTTTGTCCGCTCTGTGTATGTCTCGCCAAGTGGTCCACCACCATGTACCATCCAGCTCTATAAGTCTCTACCTCGATTAGTGTTGCCCGTCATCTGCAACCAACACAAAAAAGTGCGAGCATAGCCCATGCAGGGGTGAGTATAACGATACTCAGTAGGGACCCCGAGACTCCCGAAGGTCTCCCAGAATCCACGAAGGATATACCATAGAAGAAAGATACAATAACGAATTATCAACCAACCCTACTTAGGTATATGGCCATACATATACCTAAGTTATCAATCATGGTTCGACTCCAACTCTCGAGCCCAAGCACAACCTAGTCCACACAGAAAGTAAGTTAATCACCTCGAAGTTAGATGATTGAAAGTCAAGACTCAGCTCACATAGGTAAACATCTTTTGTAGAGTGATAGAGATGATCAGATGTAGTCTCTGATTCATCTAAGCTGTCAAACCCACACAAGATACAGGACCAGCTACTCTGTCAGACCCACACAGGATACAGGAACAGAAGTCAGAACTGTCAGACCCACGTAGGATCCTGGTATAGTAGTCATCGCTGTCGAACCCACGAAGGATTCTGGTATAGTAGTCATCGCTGTTGAACCCACGTAGGATTCCGACACAGTATTCGTCGCTGTCGAACCCACGTAGGATTCCGGTACAGTAGTCTTTGTAGTGGAACCCACGTAGGATTCCGATATAGTAGTCGTCGCAGTCGAACCCACATAGGATTCCAGTACAGCAGTCGTCGCAGTCGAACCCACGTAGGATTCCGATACAGTAGTCGTCGTAGTCGAACCCACGTTGGATTCCAGTACAATAGTCATTGTAGTCGAACCCACGTAGGATTCCGTCTCATCATAAGGAACCCAACGCGACAGATGATGCATCAATCGGACGCCCAGTCAGTGAGTTATTGACATTTCCGTTCCAGGGGCCCGGTTGGATTTACGCTCATTCCAAACCTATCCATTTTCCAAAGTTGTCCAAAACAAACTTAGAGTATCGCAAAACAACCGCCTCGTCGCGAGGATCCCAGTGCCGTATACATCGCGTCATTTGGACGCACTATCTTGAAGATATTCACATTTAAGAGAAGTCAGGCCCGACCCGTCAAGCCCAGTAGGCTGTGGCGGGTCGGCCCGACCCGGCTCGGTGGGTCCGACCAAGTTGAGGTGTTGGCCCGGCCCAGCTCGGCGGGTCCGACCCTGCTGAGGGGTTGGCCTGACCCTGTGGGGCGCGGCCCACCTACGGACCCGGCTCGCGGAGCAGGCCGGTTCGGTTCGCCCGGCGGCGCCACCTCTCCCTACTCGACCGACCGTAGCCAGCTGGTTCTACCCGGCGCACGCAACCCCCACAGCGGGCCGCGATTCTCTTCTGCACAGCGCCGAGTGGCGCCGCGATTCTTCAGCCCGGCCGGCCAGTTCGCCCGTCGAGCGGCCCGCGGTTGCGGGCCGCGTCTCCTCTGCGCGGCACCTGCGGGTGCCGCGGTCTTCCATCCCGGCCGGTAGTAGCCGACCGGTTCTTCCAGCCGAGTAGCCCGCGGATGCGGGCCGCGGTTTTCCTCCACGCGGCCGGCACGTCGGCGCCGGTCCACCACCGCCACGGCCCGACCTGGCTGTGGCCTTCAGTTCTATAGCGCTGCGCGATGGCGCTGCGCCTTTTCATCCGCCGCGGTTCTTCTCTGGCGCGGTGCGACGACACCGCGCCCTATCGGCTCCGCCTCCATCGTTGTTAAGATCAAAAATTATGGGGGAGGTTCGGGCCGTGTTCGTGCGGCCCGAACCCTCCTCGTTATGACGTTAACAGTTGTCAATTCACATTCTATAATTAGAACGACGAAGTTCGGAATTATAAACAACTCAAAACAACCCCCTACCTTGTATTTTGTCGATGAACATTGACGAGTCATAGAAGATGGTTGTTGCGGAAGACGGAAGTCGTTCCGTCAACATTGGGGAGAATGACGTTGTCGTTGGCGACGTTCTTCGCAGGCGGTGTCTTCTCCCTTGTCGCGAAGGAAGAGGAAAGAATATGGGCGTTCTTCGTGGGCGTCGCCTCACTTTCTTTCCCCGGTTGAAGAAGGAAAAAAAAGATGATCGAGTTCCTCGTGTTCTTCGCTGGAGAGGGTGATGTCCTCCAAAAGTTCTCCTCCTCTCCCTAGTTATCCCAACCAAGTTTATTCCAAACAAATTATAAGAATGTAATATCTTATTTTAATGTTGGAAAAATAAATTCAAAAGAATTTAAAATAGATTAATTAAGTGTGGCATTAATTAATCTTAGGTGTTGGAACTTTAATGAGAGAAGGTGGAAGGTTTAAAATATAAAAGAAGGGAGGTGGAGAGTTTCAACATTAAATGGAGAAAGTAGTGGATTTAATAAATTCAAGGGGAGTTGAGGGGTTTGGTGTTCGTGTGGGCCCCACCGCACATTATCCTCACATGGGAGGTTATGTGGGGGGTGGGCCCCACCTCCAACTTCCCTTTGGAGAAAATAACCACCACATAAAAAAATAAAATTATGTCACACATAATTTTATTTAACTTATTAAGAATCCAAATAATTAACTTCCACTCTCGTTAAAACGCAACTGTGGTAAAGGTCTCCTTAAGCGAATACCGGCGCTGCGGGTTCATCGGTGTCCTTGGATTTCAATTCCGAGCACCGGTTCAAAAGATATAAAATCCCACTCGTACGTTCATTGAACGTACGAGAACAAAACTTCAGAAAATGATTCCAGGCACAATGGGCCCCAGAATCAGGCGCCGTCAGAAACTACGGACTCGTAAAATTCCTGTGTATTTAAGAAAAAAAATTTTCCACGGAATTTCCAGGTCTTTACACGCAGGTCCTACTGGTGCGGCACGCGGACAAAGACCGGCCGTTCGGCCGGTCTATTTGGAGGAACCAGACCCAAGGGGTCTGGTGATGTTCGGACGAGCCGCGGCTAGCGGGCTGCAGTGAGCTGGACTAGACCCGTGGTTGGGCCGCGGGATGGCGGTTTGGACCCGGCCGACCAGGGTGGACCGGCCCAATTTGGGCCCCTTGTGTTCAAGGGGGCGTAACTTTTAAACGGTGCGTCCGATTGACGCACCGTCGGTGGCCATGGGTTCGTCTCATCGAGAAAGAATTTTTGAATTGGTTTTCGTGGTTTTTGGGCTCTGTTCCCGAGGGTGGGTGACCCGAAACGCTTTAGTTTAATAATATTAAATTATTATTAAAGCTTGCAACAGACGTACCTCACGAACCAGACGACCGATTGACGTGTCGTCAGTGGAAGCGTGAACCTAGTCATTGTACGAACTTTTTGAGATGCTCCTTTCAGTGTTCAGACAAAAGATGGGGTGCAAGCCCCAAATGGATCAGTTTGCACGTTTTACGATGAAATGTCACTTTTTCACCTGGCGTCCGGTTGAAGTGTTTGAGCACTTGATCTCGTGTGTTTTTATGAGGGGATCACAATGGTGTGATCCACTTGATGAGTTTTAGGATTGTAGTGTGGGCCCCACACGGGCTAGCTACAGTGAATATTTCACTTTTCACCGGTTGTCTGTTTCGGGCGAGTAAACAGCCTATCCTGTGTGTTTTTCCACATAGATCGCGATGGTGGCCTCAGTATATACCTTAGAGGTGCGTGGTGTGGTGTTGTGGTGGGTCGCTTGGGTTAGCGATGTTTGAACCAACAGTGGTTGAGGGTACTCCCTTGGTTCGTTCCTATGAGGGTTCACGCGGCATCACAACCTTAGTATAGGTTTGTGGTCCTCTTGATGGGATGTTTAATCTGTTAGAGTTGTGGCATCCCTCCGGTGGGCTTGGAGTGGGATCCTCTAGCATCGTTTCCCTAGATCGGGTTCTTGGTATCGCTGTGATTGCTTATCCTCAGGCGGCGATCCCCTATCTAGCATGTTAACCCCGTAGGGTTTGTGCCATCATCGGGAATATGATCCCCTATGTAGTGGGCCATGCTTAGTAGGGTTGTGGCATCGTCGGGTATACGATCCCGTACTCAGCATGAGGATTATAGTAGGGTTGCAGTATCGTTGGTTATATAATCCCCTACTCAGCGCATGGTTTCTGTAGTGTTGCAGCATCGTCATTTCGATCCCCTTTAGTGCAAGATGTACCAGATAGGGTTTTGGTATCGTCGTGACCATCGTGACATGGGTGAAGATCCTCTATCTGAGTGACGTGTTTCTACGAATGCCAGATCGGGTTGTGGTATCCCCCAATGGACCCTGCAGTGATCCCCTATCTGTGAGATCTTTGTATACCGATGTGGGTTCTGTTATCCCCTAGCATACCCTAGGAGAGATACCCTATCCAAGGAGTTTGGCGTTTATGTTATTTCAGTGAGGTTTCCTCAGTGATGATATCCGACGAGTATGATCTCTAGGGTGAGCATCTGAGATGTTTGTGTGGGACCTGATGGAGTGTATCTCTTGGACGAGTGTCATCTGGGATGATAGTGATTGTGGATTGTGCTCTCCTGGTTGTGAACCGTTTCTATTTATGAGGTTGGTACTACACGTGGCTTGGTGCATGAGATGAGTATATCTAGATTGCTCATGGTATATGTATGGGCATACACCTGAGCTGTGCTGACTAGTCCTGTTGAGCCGAGGATGGTCTCGAGACGAAGTTTCTCTCTCGTTTGGGTTCCCTCTGGCTGGGATGAGATGAATGTTTCCTTTCAGTTTCTCCCTTTCATTTTGGGGTTTTTGGGGTGCCTATTAGGTATTTTATATACTCACCCCTGCACGGGCCTTGCCCACACATGTTTGCGTCTTGTGCAAACCACAAGCCTTTCGACGGAGTTCCAGGAGGACTCGGAGCATGAAGAGCTTAGTGAGAAAGACTGACCGGGGTGTTTACCGGAGCTGAGCCGAGGAGATTACCAGCGGGTTCTTTTAGCAGCGTTTCCCTCCTTCTGAGTAGGTTGGACGTTTTTGTAGTTTTCCTTTGGCGGGTCCTGTTTTTACCTTTGTACTTTTGTTTTACTCTTGTTTGGATAGATGTATGCATGCTTTTCTTTCCAGTTTTTATATATATCTCTGCACTGTTGCTTGGAGGTGTATGTGGGTGCATGCATACAGGTACCTTAGGCTAATGCCTCCCATGTGTGTGATAGCCTACTCGGCACTGGTCGCTAGCCCATGGCCTATTGGAGGCAGGCTTGGGGAGTCGCGGCTCGAGCCCTGTTGGGTCGGGTCATGACAGTCGCAAACATCTATTATCACGGTTTCCATCAATACATCAAAGTACATGGCTCATAATAATCATTAATAATAATATTAAAGTCTAAGGACCAATACACACGTCTGCAAATAAGAACATCTAATGACACACATAAATATGGATTTCCAACTGGAAGGTCCCATTCTCATAATATCCTACTGGATATTACCAAGGGAGTGCACCATGAGAAGACACCTCAAAGTCCTATAAGTCTGCACCCCTGATAGTCTATATCATTTGTGTCCCTCAAATTATATCATCCGACTATAGATATTCACGAATAAAGTCGTAGCACTTCCTGGTTCTCATCATAGCGGGGAACTTCTATGACCTTTTAGTACAACAACTACTCTAAGGACACTATCACATACTATGTTATGTAAAAGAACAATCATGATGTGATAATAAGTTTATTAATATTCAAAATAATGAATACAGATTATCATAAAGTATACAAAAGTTGGTCCTGGGGCACAAAATCCAACACTCACTTGCATTGCATTTGGATATGAGGCTAAACACTTCTCTAAGATCTCATAAATCGAAGAATAGGCCACATGTCTTCAACATGAAGGGAAGTCATCAATGATTTACCATAAACAACCCATGAGAGGTAGCCAAAGATGAAAATATTTTATATTTAGATCTCATACGATACAAGCTCGTTGATATGTGTTAGGGTTTCACCAAAGAAAAACAAGAGTCGAAACCGAGGAGGAACCAACTGAATGTAAAAGGTACGCCAAGGGAAGGGGTGATGAAACCCCATGATACCAGTAGGCAGCTAGAACAACTCGACCAAATTATAGTGCACCACACACATGAGATCCAAACAAACAAACAACCCAATCGACCAAATATGAATAGGTGTAAGGCTGAGATTAAAGGGGTGGTGAGGCTAATAAACAGGTAGGAGGCATCCAATGCAAGATCGACATCGTGCCTGGGCCAATAAAGCACAGGTTGGGAAAACAGAAGGTATCCTAAGGTACATTCCCACACGAAAGCCCAACCACATAAATAAAAAATAGCCCAACTAACATTAAACACATTTGAGCATAATAATAATTAACGGAAATTAAATTATTTTTCATGGATGCATATAAAAGCATATAAATTGAAAAGTAACATATAAACAATTTCAATATAAAAACACTTGAATTCACAAATCTCCAACATTTTATTTAAAATTGGCGATGTTTTTTCACCTATGGTCATTAAATAGGAACCAGATTCATCATATCTAAACAATATTTGAATTTTGATAATACCACAACCTTAGTCAAACTATCAACTGAGTTATTTCCAGTATGTATCTTATTAATATATACAGTTCCAAATTCAATGACATCTCTAATAAAATGAAGTTTAATGTTTATGTACATTGATTTACCATGACATGCCACATTTTTGGACAAATTTAAAAATGACTGACCACTACAATAAATGGTAATAATAGAATTATACAATTTGAGTTTAGAAAGTAAACCCTTTAACCATAAATCCTCCTTTACAGCCTTAGTTAAGGCTATATATTCAGGCTCTATGGTTGATAAAGCCACATCAGATTGCATGGTACACTTTCAAGATATGTGACCTCCACAAGTAGTGAAGACATATCCAGTAAGTGATTTTCTTGTATCAACATTACCTGCATAGTTAGAGTCTATATATCCAGCAACAAGACCATTAGGATCCAAATTTCGACTATAACACATACATGTCAACTGAATGTGACATGTATCTAAGTATCGATTTTAGAACTTTCCAATTAGGCTTGCCCAGATTGGCCATAAATTTGCTAAGAATGCAAATTGTAAATGCTAAGTGAGGCCTAGTATATATCATTGAATACATAATAATGCCAACAATATTGGTATAAGGTATCTTAGATATATATATTCAACATCATCAGTAGTAGTAGGGTTTTGAGTTAAATACAATTTAAAATGTTGAGAAAATAGAACATTAACATGCTTTAAATACTCAATACAATATGTTTTGAGGACTTTTAAAATATAATCATTTTGGGAAAATTATAGAAACTTATTAGGTATGTCCCTAACAATTTTCATACCTAAAATTTGTTTTGATGCTCCTAAGTCATTGATTTCAAAGGAATTTTTTAACTGGGACTTAACAGAGTTAAGATTCAAATTATTACATATAATCAACATATCATCTAAATATAGCAGTAGGTAAAGCATGCTGGTCTTAACAGACTTAAAATAAACACTGCATCATGTTAACGCTTACTGAAATGGTTTTCAAGCATAAAAGAATCAAAATTCCTTTACAATTGACGAGAGGCTTGCTTTAAACCATATAATGATTTTTTTAAATGACACAATTGGTTAGGTTTGAAGTTTTTAGAATAAAAATCAAGAGGTTTAATGAAAAATTGTTCATTAAGTTCACTATGAAGAAAAGTAGTTTTCACATCCAACTATTCAATGTGAAAATCATAGAAAGCAATAAAAGAAAGAAGCATCCGAATTAAAGAGTGTTTAATAATGGGGGAAAAGATATCAACATAGTCAATTACTTATCTGTAAAGGAACCCTTTGTCCACTAATATAGCCTTGAACATTATTTTCTTTCCAAATGTATTATCTTTTTTTCTTTTATAAACCCATTTAAACCCAATGAATTTAGCATCAGTAGGCCTATTAATAATAGAACAAATGTGTTTTTTATTAAAGGATTTCATCTCTTCATCCATGGAAGAGATCCATTGCTTGGAATATCTATCATTTATGGATTGATTATAAGATTGAGGATCATCATCAATGAGATCCTGGGCTATATATAAAGCAAAAGAATCCATATCATACTGTTGAAACTGGGCAGGCGGTCTAGGACCCTGTTTGCTCTATCTCAGGTCAGTTAATAATCATTGTTGTTATTATGAGGTTCATAATCTAAATATGAATATGAAATTGATTCATCACGGATAGCAGGTTGAAGAGAATGTGGAGTAGGCTCAATATGAGCCTTAAATTGGGCTGGTGGTCCCGGTTGAACAACCACAATGTGAGGTGTATCAATGTTTTCATCAGTGACAACTTTGGAATTAAGATAACAAGACTCATGTAACATAGTATCTCTAAAAATTATACATTTTTGGTATCTAGGTTTATCAACCCACAACTTGTAACCTTTAACACCTTCATGATAGCCTACAAAGACACATTTAAGAGCCCTTGGTTCAAACTTTTCAGTTTTTGACATGGGAATAAGTAGTACACCCAAAAATTCTCAAATGGATATAAGAAGAAGGTTTATCACACCACAATTTTTTTGGGAGTTTGAATTGGTCGGTAGTGGATTGGAATCTATTAATTTGGTAAACAACCATAGTGGTCGTTTGTGCCAAAAATGATTTGGGCAGGCTTGATCATACAAGAATGCTTCAGACCTACTCAACAATTGTAACATCCTGGGAATTATAAGATTATTTTATTTTTATATAAATATTTTATTAAACGGATTAATTTATAATTGAAATGAATTAATAATATGAATTTTGATATTTTTGATGTTTTGCTTTAAAAAAATAAATGTTGGATGCAAATTAAGTTAAAATAATCAAATTATGAATAAATTGAAATATATTTTTAAATGAAAAAATGGTTATATCTAATAATTTAACATTAATAAAATTAATTAGAATCTTTAAAAATTGATTTATAATTATAAGTACTTATCAACTAATGTTAACAAGTAATTTTACCCAACAATTTTATAAAAAATTTATTGTTGCAACTAAATTTTTATACTTATATAGATAACATTTAAGAAAAATGATGATAAGAATAATTAAACTTAATATTATTTAAATATATGAAATAAATGAAATATGAATAAATGAAATAATATTAAATATAATATATTTGGTTATAATATTCAAAGAAATGTAGTTTATTATAAATATATTCATAAATTAATTATGATAATAAATATATTAATATAGGAAATATAATAATTATGAATTATATGAAATTATGAAATTTGAATTTTCATTTTTAAATTGAATTTTTTCGGTTATAAAAAATTATGAATTTTGAAACAATATGAAATATGTAGATTATCTTATTAAAAAGAAATATATATATATAATTAATAAATAAAAAGAAATAATTTATAATACTTAAAGTCATATAAATTAATTTATATTTAAAATTATGAATTAAAGGTATTATATTATATATATATGAATTATAATATATGTAAAATTCTATTTGAAAAAAAACAATATATGAATATAATTAAAGAAAAATGAATAAAAAAATTGATGAAAAATTGGTAAAAGGGTGTTGAAAGGGGGAGTCAACCTCATTTTGTGGGGGAAAACAAATTTAGGGTTTCATTTTTGAGCAGAGGCTGAGCAGTGGGATCAACCACCTGAGGGATTCAAAGAAGGCTGAGCACATATGAGAGTTTGTTGAAAAGGGGACCAGGTCTTCTTTGGTCATCTGAGGGCTTTGACCGAGCATAGATCAAGCGAGGATGGAAGATCGAGTGAAGATGATGGGTTTTAAATGTCAGAATAATAGATCTGAGTTTGAATGCTAACAAGATAGAATGCTGAAGGTTTCAAAATCAGACAGATTTAGTCGTCTCTTTCTCCTGCTTTTCTGATTTGATCTGTTATAAGTAAGTGTATTTTAATTTTTTTAGGTGTCACAATCCCTCATTTTTGGTTCATTAATTCCCTATTTTGGATCTTATTCCTACCACCATCTTTTTTGAAAGAATGGATATTTTTAATGTTTTTTTAAATGTTTGAATCATTTTTTTCAACGATTTCAGTAAATAGTTCATATTCATCATTGTTCTGGATTTTCTATTCTTCCCAACATCTATGTTTAATTTTGGTATTAATTTGAAATAGTTTTTGTCAACAAATTTGATCGGCTTTAAAGAGAAGACGAACCTATATCTGTTTTCTTCTTCTTCCAACACCGGTTATAGACTGATGCCTCCATCAAAAAGATTCTAAAATATATTATAACTTAAAATTGATATAAATTAATAACTGAATTAGTCGGTTGAACCCACAATCAAATAAAATTTCTTCGTCATTTTCTTGATTCAGATAAACCGGTTCCAATGCTATATAGATATAATATATAAGATTGCACTATAAGCGATGAACCTTTCTTTGTATGAGGTGTTATTTGTACCACCCCAAGATTTAATAGTACGTTACTTCTTCAAATTAATTCAATAAGTTACGCTACACACAACACCGAGTTTGAGCGCATCACAACTTACCAAACTAGTCATTCAAAAAGCAGCTATGAATAGTATTAACTGAATTTCGAATTTGATATACTCCATATAATTTTAGAATCCATATTATGTATTTATTAGACATAATATAAGAACAAATTCATTTTTTTTCAGATAAAAGAAGTATTTTTCAAAAAATGCAATTTTACCGCCTTTTAATAGCGAACCTTTTTTTTAAAACCAATATTTGACACTTTTATATATTCAATTTAATGAAATTAAATTCTTCTTTAGAAGAGGGACATAAAAATTTAGTTTGGATAAATTTTTGGTACTTTTCTAATAACTTTAATATTTTGATGAATAGTGAAAAATACTAAATTTTAATTGAAAAAAACTTTTTTAATCAAAATAATTTATAGTGTTAAATTATGAATTTGAATAGTTTGGAAGTATAATTAGATTATATTTTTATCATTTAATACAATTCAGGTCATTATAAGTAATTTCACATTTAAATTTTACATAAACACATGTCAATCTTTTGATAGTTTTTACTTTTTAAAAACCCGCCTTTTGGTTTTGACAACGAGAATTAATTTTAAATTAATTAATTAAACTTATATGTTTTTAATTTGATAAAATATAATTCATTTTTTAATTCAGAATATCAAAATTATCTTAGGGTGAAGTTTTGTCATTTTTCAAAAAACTTTCAATTTTTGATGAATAGTGAAAAACACTACTTATTGTTTAAAACTGACTTTTTATTAAAATAATTATTTATTTTATTAAAATTTATTTTAAGTAAAAATAGATATATAATACCTATATAAGTTCAATTTAATTCATTAGAGTCATTTTATAATAAAATTAGATGTATAAAATTTTATTGAACTTTTTAACGTCTTTTACCCACCTTCTAGGCAAATTTGCAAATTTGCATAAAACGTAACTTTACCACTTCTGTGAATTGAATTTCAAAAATCCAAGGGACACGGTTGACATCAGTAAATAAAATGTGGTTCAATAAGATGAAAATAAGTTTTGGTAAATAGTAACTTTTGACTTTTATTTACCATGATTAAAAGTAAATAGGGTAATTAAAGGTAAAAATGATATTATAATTACCCTAACACACATCCTAATTCTATTGAATAAGTGTATTTAGAACAAAAACCAACCTTAATAATAAAATATTAACCTTTTGGTTTACTTGGATTAGATTAAGACATTTATTATTATTTTATTTAAAAAAGAGTTAAAAGTGTTAAATTCAAAGTTTAATAACTAAACCATTTTTAATATAGGGTTATACATAAGATAAATTAGACTATAAATATTAATTATAAAGATAAAAAGATTTCCTACATAACTGTATTTTATTTATAATTTTTATAGATTAAATAATTAAATTTATTTATGACAAAATGATGATGTAGTAATTACTTTATCAATGAAAGATTAAAATAATTGATATTATAAATATAACAATAAATGTAAATTGAGGCTTTTGATTCCATCCAAGAATTTTATAGGTTAATATGACATGTTATAGTTGATTAAATATTTTTTTTGAAGTGATAAAGTTGGTAGGATTTTAACAAAAACGAAATACCATATAGTGTCAAAATTGACGTAAATGAGTTTTTAAAACAAATACTATATTATTAATTGATATAATATTTCTAAAAATATAAGGTTCAGCCAAAGGACTTAGATATGGTTAGATATATCAATAATGAACCATTTCGGATTCTCTTGTCTTTTTATAGTAAGTTTATTAACCATTTATTATAATAATACAAGAGGATATGGTAAAAGTTAAACTATTTAACTAAGAGTTAAATCTAAAATATAGGGTTAATATGGTGACCTAAACTTATCTAAACCCTATTTGTTGAGCGTATTTAATACCCTTACCCACCTTATCTTTGAAATAAATCAATTTGGAGCCATTAGAAACCTAAAATGATTTTATAATAAAATAATATTCCAAACTTTTCCTAAAGTGACCCTCACCTCTCTTATAAAAGGGTACTTCCCCTTCTCCCAAAATCACACCTCCAAAGCCATTTGGCTTAGAAAAACCCTGACCAAATCTCCTCCAAATTTCCCTAACTTAAACCTATAGTCCTTACCTTTAGGATAAATCCAACCTAAGGAGCCCTTTTGTTCAAATCAAAAGGAAACACCCAAAGAAAAGGTAATTATTTTATCACCTCTTTCAAAGTTCTTTTCTTCTTCAACTTTCTTTTTATTTGTTAATTAAATACCAAAATAATAACTCTAGTAAATTATAAATACTATGATGTTATTATAAATATGGTACAACCATACTCATTATTATATCCATCCTATGAATGATAATGTTACCATGCGTGCGTACGTAAGACTTACCGTCTCCATGCCGTGGTGTAATTTGTTATTCAACATTATGTTATTTGGATGGATATAATGATGAGTAATATGTATATAAATAATGAAAATAACATGATAATTTCTATTTAAAATTAATATACCATCCAATTCCACACCTTTTAATCATTAAAGAAATGATATCGTCGCTCGTGTGTATGTAAGACTTATCGTCTCCACGACACGATGAGATTCATTTCCAGGTTCACCATTCAACGATGATTGTAAAAATATATATTATTAGTAAGTATGTAATATATGAAATAATAATTCTACTGGATATATATATATATATATATGCATGTACTTACATATATCTTATTCACTTACTTTCGTTGAATACGATATGAAAACAGAAAAAATATTTATGTGTATGTACGACCTACCGTCTCCATAAACAGTGTTTTCCTTTTCATATATCTATATATTATACATATTTATATTCTAAATATATATTATATATAAATCATGTTTTATATTATGGAAGTATTTAAATCATGATCTAAATGATACGATCAAGAATAACAAGTTAAAACACGTATGATAAAGAAAGCGATTATTACCTGAAATGTTAATTTAACATGGAAATCATTATTAAATGGGTTGTATAAAGTCATAAATGAATTATTTTTGATATAATAAAAATTAATATGACTCTGGTATGATTTAATAACATATTATGGTCATTATATAGGAGTTTAAACGTATCCTTGACCAAAGGAAAGTGCAAGGTAAGGGTTAATTCCTCAATCTCATTATTATCCGAGATTGTTTATGTGTAAGTATTTTCTGAGAAATATTTATTATCCATGTCCATGTTTCATAAAAGAATCTTCAAAATTATTCTTTTAAGGTACTCTTTAACTAAAATATCATTTTAAATATTTTAAATATTTATTCTTCTAAATCTTTCTCATTAATGTCCATGTTTTCAAAATGGTTTTAAGGATTTATTTATATGGACATGAATGTTTTAAAATTTTAATTCCTTTAATAAATTTCAAAGTGGTATAGGACACTTTGATTCAAAAATATCTTTTAAACACCTTCCTTTATAAATTGAGATACTTTTAAATGATTTAATTATAAAAATATATTTCTCTCAAAGGGTTTTACTGATTATTTTTAACTATGTCAACATCCTTTTTTGATATTATTCTTGACTGAGATTGATTTATTATAAATACAATCTTCAATATTGTATTGAATTATTTATGATATGTTTGACTGTTAATGTTCTATTTTTATACCATTCATGGTTTATGGTTGAAGTATTGACATTTCATATGCTAGTTTTAATACAAATGTTTATGTTATATTTCAACATTTTCATATGAGGAATGCAGTGGAATTAGTATGTGATGGGTGTGGCCTGATATAGCCCCTAGATGCATCGGTAGGTCTCATGAGACAAATTAGTGTCTTGGCACAAGGCCTTGAAAAAAACTTTATTTGTAGTCTTGGCATGAGGCCTTGACTATGTGGTAATGATGTCTGATGTTAGACATTCCCTCATTATGAAATTAATTATTACATGTGATTATTCAACTAGTATAATATCCATGTGCATTTTTATATGGTAATGTTTGATTTATTTTCTCTATATTATGTTGAAGTTTATGTTTAAAAGGCTATTGTTTTTATTACACATCTTTCCTTAAAAGTTTATAGCTTCTGCTAAATTATTTACCCTTAATGAGCATCTGAGATCACCCCTTTCTGATGTTTTGTTTTACCAGGATTTCAAGAAGTGTATTATGTTTGATATGCAGGGTTAAGAAAGGGGAATAATGGCGTTCTCAATGGATTATTTATGTTTTTTTTATGTTTTAATGTGTTATGTAATGTTAATTTATGCAATATATTTTCCAAGACTACTGAACTGATCAGTCCTTCGGGACTTGATTCCTTGTAATCATGCCAATGTATTAAAATAATGCACCGGATCCGGGATTCTGGGGTCAGGGTGTTATAGTTGGTGTCGGAGGAAGTTTAGTACAAACCTTGGAAACTAGATTTAGAAAAACTCTGATTAGTGAACATTACCCTAAGATAGAATTTTAGGATTAGTATAGAAGAACTTCCTAGAATTTTGGTAATGTAGAGATTTTGTGTATTTTTCAAGTAATACATCCCTGTCTGGATATGAGTAGGTAGAGGAGGCTCTGGAACAGATGTACCTAAGAGTTAAAACTCCGAAAAGGAGTTTCAGGATTGACTTGAGGTATCCCGGTACACGACAACAGACCTTGCTGCACTCTTGGTTACGACACTCCTGAGGGATATGCTTAGGATAATTCATATTTTCTTTACAAGACATTATGAAGGATTTAAGAGTAAATACTTCCTCAAAGAATTTTTTTTATGGTTATAGATTATATGAATAATATTTTCAATTTACGTTAGGTATTTTAAAAGTTTGTAATTATGCATTGAAATTCATAAACTAACCAAGTGTATGCCATTGTTTAGAAATGACACTCAGTAGAAGGAATGAGAACTCCAAAAATACACATGATCCAAAGAGTAAGAAGAATCATATCTTTCATGATATTAAGCCAAAATTTAGAAGGAAAATAGTCTCCCACGTATTCTCATCATATGAAGAAATAATATCATGTGTTAATAAGATAAGTAAATAATTCTCACAACTAAAAAAAAATCCTATTATCACGGTTCAAAACCGTAGCAATAGGTCCCAAAAACGTGGCTATAGCCTACAACCATGGTTTTGGCCAACCATGGCCACTATTGCAGTGGCAGTAGGTCCCAACCTACTGCCATAGTTTTAACCATGGAAATAGCTGCCTATTGCCATGGTTTTGAAAACTATGGCAATAGGCTTCCAAACTAGCCACTGTGGTGATTGACCTATAGCCATGGTTTAAACTGTGGTGATAGCCTTGGAAAACCGTGGCAATATCCTAAATACAAAATGCAACAAGTGAGTTTTGATCCCTGTACCTCCCCTTTACAAACCAGGGTACTTACCACTACACCACATGACACTTCAGGTATATATATATATATATTATGATATATATATTAATATAAACTATGTGAATAGCCTCAAAACCGTGGCGGCAGGTCTTCCCACTAGATTTTTGGCGGGAAACTTTTTTCCCGCGGAAGCGTGAAAACCCTATTTCCACGGTTTTAGAAAACCGTGGCAATAGGACATCAAAAAATTTGGCCTATAGTCACAGTTTTAAAACCATGGATATAGGCAATAAAACCATGGATATAGCCATGGTTTTCAAAACCATGGCAATATGCCATGGATAACCATCTTATAGCCACGGTTTTAAAACTGTGGCTATAGGCCACAGAACCGTGGCTATAGCCACCTATAGACACAATTTTAAAATCGTGGCTATAGGTCTGTGGCAGTAGCCTCATTTTCTAGTAGTGTCTCTGAGTCCTATGGATTTGAAGGGAAGAAAGAGAAGAAAAGGATAGTAGAGAGAAAGATGGATAAAGGGACGAGGGGAAAGAAGGATTTTCCCAAATGTGATAACTCTGGAAAGAACCACCTTGGTAAATGCTTGAAGGGAATGTGATTTTGTTATAAGTGTAGAGAAAAAGGACACCAAGTATGTGATTTCAAGGGTAAGAAAAAGGTTTCAAATGTACAATGCTTCATCTGCAAGGAGTTGGGACACTACGCGAATTGATGCACCCGATTTGTGTATACATTTCCACATACTTTATTGAAAATAAAAATATGACTTCAGAAAAAACCTAGTACTTAGTGGAAAAATACTTTGATTTCAGCGATCTTGTTCATTTTTAGGTGATTTTTGGCCAACCACACAAACTGAGGGAAAACTGAGAAAAAATTACAACTACAAGACATGTACATATATATACACCGTGTACAGTCATACTTAGACACAGATTGGCTTGGACAAGTACATGCCCAAGTTACCAAAAGCCTGTACACGCTGTGTATGAAAACTACACGCTGTGTATAGTATTCTAGAAGTGGTTGGTTGTTGAGAAGAAGTCTACATGCCCATGTGGCTGGATAATGTTGAAACACTGTGTACATCATCTATACGCCATGTATTCCCTTCTAGAAGCGGTTGGTGGCTGATAAAAGAGAGTACACGCCATGTATGGAGGCGCTACACATCGTGTATACCCACCTACCAGGCGGTGCCATGTTCCAAGTCAAAGACAGCGTGCTAGGTCACCTACTGGCAGAGAAAAATATGACAAAATCACATTGACAAAAGTACACGGCGTGTACTTTTTCCACATGCCGTGTACTTTTATTTTCTATAAATAGAGGCCTTGGACTCCGGTTCAAGAGGAGGGAGGAAGGAGGGGGTGAAGGTCCGAAGGAAAGAAGTGCTTTTTCCATGCTACCATCATTCAACTACTTCTCTATTTTACCATTCTACTAAAGATCCAATCTCCCCTCAAAGTTTCTACGATTATCACATCAGGTATCGAGAGTTCTATTTTTATCTTTTCTTCTATGTGTAACTAAATACCCAGTGTGTTGGGGTTGTGGGAGATGAAAGAGTTGTAATTTTTATTAGTTTTTATGAATGTGTTTGTTATATTAAACTCTTCTTATTCTTCTTTAATCACTTCATTTTATCACTGAAAATTCTAAGCCAGACCAAGGGAAGAATTTTCAGGGATTCAAAATAAGAATAATGATGAATAATTTCATGATCATTCAAAGTATTCGTCAACTTAAAAATAGACTAATCCAAATAAAGAACTATGAAACACCAACTACCGTACCAAGGAGTTAGTTTCCCCAGCTCTAGACATAAGTTTACCGGACCAAGGAAACCTTTATACAAATTGAAACCCAGAGTGTTGGGTTATTATGAACAACACAACCTCATAAGAAGTTTTATTTAATAAACAACCTCTTAAGAATCTGCAACCCCAACGCATTTTCCTCTATATTTGCATCAAAGCCAATTTCCCATATTTTCCTTTATCCATTATGTAATTTTATAAATAAATTTAAATCCAATTACCTTTTTATCCAAACATTAAAAATTGAATATAAATTCAATACACATCACTAAGAAGAAAATACAAACTAGATAAGAAAGACAAAAATAACTTCTTTTTCCCTGTGGATCAACCCCTTACCAGTACTATACTCATTAGGTTAAAACAATTTGGGACACAGATAACATACCTTCGGTAAAACGACTTGCCAAATTTTGGCGCCGTTGCTAAGAAACTAAAAATTTAATTTTCTCATTGTTTTAATTAAGTTTGTATCAAATTTTAGTGGACATAAAAATAATAAATTCCCAAAAATATCTTTTCTAATCTCATTTCTATTTATCTTTCTTCTCTTTTGTTTACACTTGGTGTGTTTAGTATTATGCAGGTCCATAAGTGTATGAGCGACCATCTCACTCGTTCAAAAAACACCGAGTCATCGGGGTTTTTCCCAGTTGACCTAGAAATCTAACAAAAAATCTTGAGGCACCAACAATCACTCATGGCTAAGCACAATCAAAACAATCCCATGGAGTAGAACGAAGAAGGAAATTCAGCTGCTGTCCAAGGAGCTGGACAACCGTTTTGACCGGATGACAACCGGAACTAGAAAGCTCCACTTGCACCCAGGTATTGCCCACAACAGCTCCAACAGTTCCAATCGGAGCCGATTCCATTTTTACAGCTAGGTTAGGGGTCGTATTTTTCCCCTCAGGAACAACAATACATGCCACCTCCACTCTCTCAACAGCCATCTCCACGCCGTACTCTTATAGAGTACGACCTCCCGTCTATTCACGGAGCTGACACGGGCATCGTCTGTCCCCCGATGTAGGCCCAACACTTCGTGATAAAGCTTTCCATTATGCAACTAATCTAGAATATCGTTCAGTTTGGAAGCCTGCCCAGCGAGGACCCCAATGCCCATCTCTCCAATTTTCTAGAGGTCTATGACACGTTCCGCTACCATGGAGTGTCCACGGACACCATTTGTCTTCACCACTTTCCCTTCTCTCTAAGGGATAAAGCAAAAGACTGGATTAAAGGTTTTTTTACAAAGATCTATCCTCATTTGGGAGAAGCTAGCCCATGTGTTCCTATCTAAATACTTCCCACCCTCGAAAACGATGACTCTGCAGAATGAAATACACAACTTCTAGCAGCACGACTTAGAGTCATTGTACGAATCATGGGAGCGTTTCAAGGATATGTTGCGCAAATTACCACACCATAGACTCTATAACACCCAAGATTTCATAGTACGCCATCTCATTAAAGTAATTCAATAGCTTGCGCTACACTCAACACTGAGTTTGAATGCACCAAAACTTACCAAACTAGCCATTGAAAAAGCAGTTATGAATAGTATTAAATGAATTTTGAATCTTATATACTCTATACAATTTTAACACCCATATTATGTGTTTCTTAGACATAATATGAGAACAAATTCATTTTTTCAGATAAAAGAAGTATTTTTCAAAAAATGAAATTTTATTAGCTTTTAATGGAGAAGCATTTTTAAAACCAATATTTGACACTTTTATATATTCAATTTAATGAAATTAAATTCTTATTTAGAATCAGGACATAAAAATTTAGTTTGGATAAAATTTTGGTACTTTTTTGATAACTTTCATATTTTGATGAATAGAGAAAAATACTAAATTTTAATCGAAAACAACTTTTTTAATCGAAATAATTTATAGTGATAAATTATGAATTTGAATGTTTTGGAAGTATAATTAGATTATATTTTTATCATTTAATACAATCTAGGTCATTATAAGTAATTTCACATTTAAATTTGACATAAACACATGTCAATCTTTTGATAGTTTTTACTTTTTAAAAAACCTGCTTTTTGGTTTTGACAATGGGAATTAATTTTAAATTAATTAATACAAAATATATGTTTTGAATTTGGTAAAATGGAATTAATTTTTGAATTCATAATATCAAAATTATCTTAGGGTGAATTTTTGGTATTTTTCTGAAAACATCCAATTTTTGATGAATAGTGAAGAACAATGCGTTATTGTTTAAAAATGATTTTTTATTTAAATAATTATTTATTTTATTTAAATTTATTTTAAGTAAAAATATATATATAGTACCTATATAATTTCAATGTAATTAATTAAAGTTATTTTATAATTAGATGTATAAATTTTTATTAAACTTTTTACCGTCTTTTACCCACCTTCTAGGAGCATTTACAAATTTGAATAAAACTTAATTTTACCACTTCTGTGAGTTGAATTTCAAAAATCTGAGACACATGGTTGACATCAGTAAGTAAAATTTGGTTCAATAAGATGAAAATAATTTTTGGTGAATATTAACCTTTGACTTTTATTTACCACGATTAAAAGTAAATAGGGTAAATAAGGGTAAAAATGATATTATATTTACCCTAACACATGTCCTAATTCTATTGGATAAGTTTAATTCGACCCAAAAAAACCTTAGGAATAAAATATGACCCTATTTTGTCCACTTGGATTAGATTAGGACATTTATTATTATTTTATTTAAAGAAGAGTTAAAAGTGTTAAATTCAAAGTTTATTAACTAAACCATTTTTAATATGGAGTTTTAAATAAGATAAATTTGACTATAAATATTCATTATAAATATAAAAATATTTACTAAATAATGAAATTTTATTTATAATTTTTAGAGATTAAATAATTAATTTTTTTATGACACAATGATGATGCAACAATTACCTTCTTAATGAAATATTAAAATAATTGACATTATAAATATCAAAATAAATATAATTTGAGACTTTTGATGAATTCCACTAATTTTATAGGTTAATATGATATGTTAGGGTTGATTAGATAATTTTTTTCGAAGTGATAAGGTTGTTATGACTTTTAAAAAAACAAGATACAAAATAGTGTCAAAATTGACAGAAATTTTATTTTTAAAACAAATACTATATTATTGGTTGATATAATATTAATAAAAATATAAGATTCATCCAAAGGGATTAAATAATATTATAAATGTCATTAATGAATCACTTGAGGTTATCTTGGAAGTTTAGAGTAAGTTTATTAACCATATAGTGTAAGAATACAAGAAGACACGATAAAAGTTAAACTATTTAACTAAGAGTTAAATATAAAAGATAAGGTTAATATGGTGACCTAAACCTATCTAAAACCTATTGGTTGAGTGTTTTTAGACCCATACCTACATTATACTAGAAATAAATTATTTTGGAACCATTAGAAACCAAAAAATATTTTATTATAAAATAATATTTCAATCTTTTCCTAAAGTGACTCTCACCTCTCTTATAAAAGGGTACTTCCCCTTCTCTCAAAATCACACATTCAAAGCCATTTGGATTGGCAAAAACCTGCCCAAATATCCTCATAAATTACCTCACATAAACCTAGAGTCCTTAATTTGATCATAAATCCAACCTATGGAGCCCTTTTGATCAACTCAAAAGGAAACACCCGAACAAGAGGTAATAATTTCACCACCCTCTTTCAAGTTCTTTTCTTCTTCCACTTCCTCTTTCTTTGTTGTTTACATACCAAAATAATAAATATAGTAACTACTACATAATGTGATGTTATTATAAATATGGTACAATCATATTCATTATTATATCCATCCTATAAATGACAAAGTCACCATACGTGCGTACGTACGACTTACCGTCTCCACGTCGTGGTGTAGTTTGTTATTCAAACACTTCATTATTTGGATGGGTATAATAATGAGTATAACTGATGTAAATAATAAATATAATATGTTAATGATTATGTATATATGATATAACATCCAATTACATATGATTTTACCATCAATATAATGATATTGTCGCTCGTGCGTACGCACGGATTACCGTCTCCACAACGCGATGAGATTCATTTCCACATTCACCATTAAACGATGATTATAAAAATATATATTATTAATAAGTATGTAATGTATGACATAATAATTCTACTTAATATATATATATATATATATATATATATATTTATGTACTTACATATATCTTATTCACTTACTTCCCTTCAATACGATATGAAAACAGAAACAACGTTTATGCGTACGTACGACCTACCGTCTCCATAAACAGTGTTTTCGATTTCATATATATATATATTATACATATTTATATTCTAAATATATATGATATATAAATCATGTGTTATATTCTGGAAGTATGTAAATCATGATCTAAATGATACGATCAAGAATAACAAGTTAAAACACGTACGAATAAGAAAGTGATTATTACCCGAAATGTTAATTTAACATGGAAATCATTATTAAATGGGTAATATAAAGTCATAAATTAATCATGTATTATATAATAAATATTAATATTGTTTTTTTATAATTTAATAACATACTATGGTCATTATAAAAGAGGTTAAACGTACCCTCGACCAAAGGAAAGTGCAAGGTAAGGGTTAATTCTACAATATCTTCATCATCTGAGGTTGTTTTTACGTCAGTATCAACTGGGACCACTTTATCATCCAAATCCATGTTTCATAATTATATTTTCAAAAGGAATATTTTAAGTTTTTATAGAATGGAATCTTTAACTAGATCATCATTTTAAATGGTTTAAATATTTTTTCTTCTAAATCATTCTCATTAATTTCCATGTTTTCAAAATGGTTTTAAGGATTTATTTATATGGATATGAATGTTTTTAAAATGTTAATTCATGTTAAAAGTTTCAAAGTGGTATGGGACACTTTGAATCAAAAATTTATTTTAATTTCTTTCTTTCTAAATTGTGTGACTTTTAAATGTTTTCATGAAAAAGGGATATTTCTCTCAAAAAGTTTTACAAATCATTTTCATCTATGTCAATATCCTTTTATATATTTTAAAATTGTTAGAAGTTAATTTATTATGATACAAATCTTCCATATTGTATTAAAGTTTTTGTGAAATGTTTGATTTTGGTTGTTTTATTTTGATACCATTCATGGTTTATGGATAAAGTATTGACATTTCGTATGCTAGTTTTAATACGAATGTTTATATTATGTTTAAACCTTTTCATATGAGGAATGAATTGGACTTAATAAGTAACGAGTGGAGCCCGCTATAGCTCCTCAATGCATCGGTAGGTCTAATTAGAAAAACTAGTGTCTTGGCGCAAGGTCTTGAAAAAATATTATTTGTAGTCTTGGCACAAGGCCTTAACTATGTGGTTATGAAGTCTGGAATTATGCATTCCATCATTAAGAAATTGTCTATTTGATATTACATGTGATTATTCGACCAACAGAATATCCATGTGAATAAGTAAATTACATTATTTGATTTATCTTTTCCATATTATGCTGAATTTTACGTTTAAAAGGCTTTTGTTTTAGTCTTATACATTGCCTTAAATGTTTATACTTATTTATGAAAGTTTTCACTATATTATTATCCTTATTGAGCATCTGAGCTCACCCCTTCCTTATGTTTTATTTTCCCAGGATTCCAAGAAGTGTATTATGATTGATAATCAGGGTCAAGCTAGGGGATAAATGTAATTCTCAAAGGAACATTTATGTTGTGTTTTATTTTCTAATGTGTAATGTAATGTTCATATATGTAATCTATTTTCCAAGACTGCTAAACTGATCGGTCTTTCGGGAATTGATTCCTTGTAATCATGCCAATGTATTAAAATAATGCACTGACTCTGGGATTCTGGGGTTGGGGTGTTACAGACTCCAACTTTGGATGCAGGTCTAAACCTTTTACGGCTGACTGACGACGAATACTAAGTTTGTGGTGGATTCTGCTGTTGGGGGTACAGTTATGAGAAAGTATCCTGAAGATCTTTCCGAACTACTAGATAACGTGTTAGTAAACAACTTCCTATGGAATTCTGAGTAGGGCACATAGAAATGAGGTATGCATAATATTGATGCCACAACTATGCTAGCTGCTTAGTTGGACGCTGTGTCTAAAAAGATCGACATGCTCAATCTGAAGGGCGCATCCCATGTACATGCAACAAACCATCCGACATGCAGTGAATGTGGTGATAACCACATAATGGGAGAATGACCAAGACCTATAGGTGATCCTTCGACGAGAGAAGTGAGATATATTTCCCAAAACCAAGGGCCTAACCAGTACCAGCAGTACCAGAAACCAGCATGACGTGATCAACATAACACAGGCTGGGGCCAACAACAACAGAATCCTCCACCCCAACGACTACTTGACTATGGTCAGAATCCTTATAAGAACCAGTAATTGAGGAAACAATAGCCTCAGCAGGGCTCTTATCAGTACCAAGGGTATCAAAACTTTTTCCCCTAGCATCCATGACAACCACCACCTCCACCAGCTGCACAACCACCTCAGCATGAGAATAACTCAAGGTTAGAGGATCTCATGAACAAATTTATATCTACTACTGAGACCAGATTCCAGAATCAGGAGGCTTCCATTCGAGGCCCGAAGAACCAAATTGGCCAGCTGGTAAACCAACTCTCAGGGAGGCAACCCGGTACACTACCGGGTAACACTAAGAAGAACCCAAGGGAGGAGGCCCATGCTGTCACACTACGGAGTGGAAGGGAGCTACACCAGAACCAACCAACACAGCCAAGTGAACCTACACCCCTGATGACAATGAAGGTACATTTACAGACCCCTCCTCATCTAAAATCCCACTAAAGGAGGCTTCATGAAGTAAAGGAAAGGAGGTTGTCAAACCCTTAGAGCCTACCTTACCCTTCCCAGAGAGGATGGAGTAGAGAAATATGGACCACCAGTTCAGAAAATTCATGGACGTGTTCAAGAAGCTACACATTAATATTCCATTTGCAGAGGCACCAACACAGATGCCCACTTATGTGAAATTCACGAAGGAGATCCTTTCCAATAAAATAAATATGGAGGATCTGGGCACCATTGAACTGACTAAGGAGTGTTCAGTAGTTATCCAACATTCGATTCCTCCCAAACTACAAGATCTAGGTAGATTCACTATTCCATGCACTATTGGACCATGTGAGTTTGGGAAGGCACTCTTCGACTTAGGGTCCAATGTCAACCTCATCCCCCTCATAGTTTTTAAGAATCTAGGTCTCAACAATCTAAATCCTACCCGTGTAGCCCTTCAGCTTGCAGACCAATCCATCAAATATTCAAAGGGGCTATTGGAGGACGTGCTGGTCAAGGTGGGTAGGCTAATCCTCCCTGCAGATTTCATCATCCTCGACATGGAGGAAAACCAAGAGGCACCTCTCATATTAGGAAGGCCTTTCTTGGCCACTGGAAAGGTATTGATCGATGTGCACCAGGGGGAGCTAATTTTCTAGGTAGGATACGGGAGAGTCTCTTACAATATCCTCAAAGCCGTCAAGCATGCATCATTGTTAGAGCATGAGGGCTGTTATGCAGTGACCACCATGGATGGTCACTTGAGCGAAGAAGGTGATGATCTGGTATGTTCTTTTACCTTAGAAAACTTGATTTTTTCATACATTCAACCAGACAAAGCACCAAAGGACTTTCAATTCCTATAAGGCCAGGGTGACCACTACTGGAAATGTGCAATTATACCCGATGTTTTGGAGTGGGAAAAAGTGCAACCACTTGTACCTTAGATTCTAAAGAAACCCGAAATCAAACTGAAGCCTCTTCTATCTTCTTTGAAGTATGGGTATTTGGGAAACAATAAAACATTTCCTGTCATACTTAGTGCAGCACTGTCACAGGAGTAGGAGGATGCACTTCTGCAAGTTTTGAAACAGCACAAGCACACAATTGGGTGGACATTTGCAGATTTGAAAGGCATCATCTCTACAATTTTTACCCACAAGGTGTTTCTTGAAGAAGGTACAAAGAAATCTCTACAACCACAGTGATTACTAAACCCCCAATAAAGGAAGTTGTGAAAAACAAGGTAATCAAGTTGTTGGATGTAGGCATCATTTATCCCATCTTGGATAGTCTGTGGGTGAGTCCCCTACAAGTGGTACCCAAAAAGGGGGGTATCATTGTGATTTCAATTGATAATAACGAGGTCATACCCACATGAACTATCACAGGCTAGAGAGTTTGTGTGGATTAGAAGAAGTTTAATGATGCCACGAGGAAAGATCATTTCCCCTTCCCTTCATGGATCAGATGCTAGAGAGACTAGCGGGGCACAACTATTACTACTTCCTTGATGGATATTCCATCTACAATTAGATTTCCATTGCTCCAGAGGATCAAGAGAAGAGCAAATTTACATTCCCTTATGGTACGTTTGCTTACCGAAGGATGTCCTTTGGCATGTGCAACGCCCCCGCCACTTTCCAGTGCTGTATGCTGTCTGTCTTCCATGACATGGAAGAATAGATCCTGGAGGTATTCATGGATGAATTTTCCATTTACAAAAAATAATTCACCACTTGATTGCGGCACCTAGAGCTAGTTCTGGAATGATGTGAGAACACTAACCTGGTTTTGAACTTAGAAAAGTGTCATTTCGTGGTGCAAAGTGGCATCGTCCTTGGACACAAAATCTCGATGAAGGGGATAGAGGTGGATCCGAAAAGGATAGAAGTCATTTCACAACTTCCTATTCCAACTTCCGTTGGATCCATCCGAAGCTTCCTGGGGAACGCAGGTTTATATAGGTGGTTTGTCCTTGACTTATCAAAGATAGCCCAACCCCTCACCAGCCTTCTAACCAAGGATGTCGTATTTGAGTTCGATGAGCCATGCACCATAGCTTTTGAGCACCTGAAGCAAGGCCTGGTGGAAGCTCGAGTAATGGTTACTCCTAACTAGGAGGAACAATTTGAAGTAATGTGTGATGCTAGCGACTACACATTAGGAGCAGTTTTGGTCCAGAATCTTGAGCAAATTTTCCGACCTATCTATTATACCAATAGGATACTCAACGAGGAATAGATGAACTACACCACCACAGAAAAGGAGATACTGGTAGTGGTGTTCATGTTTGACAGGTTTTGTTCTTATTTAGTGCTATATAAACTTACTGTTTACACTAACCATGCAGCACTAAAGTACTCGCTTAACAAGAAACATGCGAAGCCACAACTGATAAATGGGTACTCCTCCTATAAGAATTTGATCTGGAGATCTGATATAATAAAGGGAGAGAGAATGTTATTGCTGACCATCTCTACCACCTAGGGCTACCTCATTTAGAGAAGGAGGAATATCGAGAGATCAGGGAGGATTTCCTTAATGAACACCTCTTTTTAGTCGAAGAAACACCTAAACCTTGGTATGCTGATATTGCTAATTTTCTGGTTACAGGTGCCATTCACCCTGACCTCTCCTTCCTGCAAAGGAATAGATTTATCTTTGATGTTAAGAGGTACTTTTGGGAATATCCTCTTCTATTCCGATCCTGTGGAGATGGGGTGATCCGTCGTTGTATCCTGAAAACTAAAGTTCATGGATTCCTAGAATTATGTCATGCCTTTCCAGTTGGGGGACATCATGGGCCTAACCGTACTATAGCAAAGATCTTGCAGTATGGTTTTTTTGGACCACCATGCATAGAGATACCTAAGCCTTTGTTTCATATTACGATCGATGCCAGAGAATAGGTAATGTGGGACGTCATGATGAGATGACCCAACACCCCATCCTAGAGGTTGAAATCTTCAATGTATGGGGCATAGATTTCATGGGACCATTTCCCCCATCTTTCGGGAACACTTACATCCTGATCTACGTCGACTATGTCTCCAAATGGGTGGATTCCACTACTACCACACACGAAATGACCAAGGCAGTCATAGTATTTTTAAAGAAACACATTTTTAGCAGGTTTGACATTCCCCATGCACTAATCAGCGATAGAGGAACCCACTTTGACAACACATTGATGAAAGAAGTACTGTCAAATTACAGAGTGAAGCATCATATGGGGACACCATATCATCCCTAGAACAGTGGAAAATTGGAGCTCTCCAACCATGAGCTCAAGCAGATTCTAGAGAAAACAGTGAATACTTCGTGGAAATATTGGTCCAAGAAGTTAGACGATGCTTTGTGGGCATATCAGACTGCTTTCAAAAAACCACTAGGGATGTCCCCATTCCACCTCATCTATGGAAAGTCATGACATCTGCCAGTAAAGTTAGAGCACAAAGCCTACTGGGCCTTCAAGGCCCTGAATTTTGATCTGAAAGTAGCTGATGAGAAGTGTAAGTTCCAACTATCGAAAGTTGATGAAATCCAATTAGAGGCATATGAGAACGCCAAGCTGTATAAGGAGAAGACAAGAGAAATCCACGACCAGATGATTTCATGAAAAACTTTCCAACCTAGTGATCTGGTACTTTAACTCTCATATTCAATTATTCCTAGGGAAATTAAAATCAAGATGGTCTGGACAATTTCGAGTCAAATGAGTATTCCATCCTGGAGTAGTGGAAATTTATGGAGAGGATGGTCAAATGTTCAAGGTGAACGGAAAATAGTTGAAGATTTACCATCACATGTAAGACACTATGGGAACGCTATCCACCATACATCTCAGGTAAGGATAGGTAATTAGGTTGAGCCAACAACTTAAAACAAAGGTGCTTCCTGGGAGGCAACCCAGTGGATACACGCCGTGTACCACTTATCCACACGGTGTGTACTTATTACTTTTCATTTATCTTCTAACTATTATAAGTATATAATTTAACTAAGTAATAAACATGTATGATGCTGGTGCTGATGGTAAGGTCATTGGAGTTTATCTGATCTGTCACCGGTTCAAATCCCTCCCGACTTACCTTCAGCATGGGGTTCCTCCTTTTTATCTTCGTGTTTTCTTACACGTCGTGTGTAGTATTTTTCATATTATATATATATATATATATATATATATTTTCTTATAAGAAAACCCATGATGGGGATAGATCGGTTGGCCAGGGTCGTAACCTGGATCTAAAAGACCCGAGTTCGAATCCTGACAACCACCCATTTCCATCATTTGTCCTTTTAATAAAAACACATGGCATGTATTTCGATATACATCATGTGTGGCATGTTTTCATTACTAAATTGAAAGAGTTTTCAACATAAAGAGATACATGTGGGTGAAGTTGGCAGATTGGCAGAGTCTCGGCCCTAGATCCAAACGACCCGGGATCAAACTCGACTAATCTCCTGCTTCATCCCTTTTTGTATAATTAAAAACCACACAATGTGCATTCCCTTCCTCCCATGTAGTATATTCCTTATACATTAAATATATTTAAATAATAAACAGGAGCATAATTATAACCTTTTTTCCAGTGGTTGAGGGCTTTCATTCGGAAAGGCCGATCGCCGGTTCGAATCTCACCCCAAGCACTAGACCAAAGGTTGTAATTCTCTTTTACCAATTTTAGAACACACGATGTGTACTTCTCGATACATTACGTGTATAGTTTTATTTTTATTTTATTAAAATTAAGTATATATATATATATATTTCTCTTATTTTAATTAATAATATTAATTATTATATAGTTTACTTTAATAATTATATATATATATATATATAACAAAAAAACTTTGTGGTGAACGGCGTGTAGGACACAGATACACACCATGTATCGAGGCTATAAAAGCTGCGCCCCACCCAGCTTGAGCCCCTATCGCGCAGAACCCCCTCCCCATTTCTTCTCCTGCATGCCGTTCAGCCTCCCTAAATCCGAATTCACAGATTTCGTGCATTTTAGCTTCTGATTTCTACTACATTGTGATCCTCAGTCCAAGTACTCCCTTATACACCCTTTATTTCAAGATTTCATAGGCTTTTAGGGTAATTTGTGGATCAGCTGACCATTCAGATTCTGCAATACACAAGCACGATTTGAAGAACACACGCCATGTACTTCTGTACATGGCCACACACTACATGCTTCGTAAATTGAATTTACATGGTATGTATGTTCGGTACACACCATGTACCATCCCACATCGTGCCTGGGTACCTTCTTCACATGACCACACACACCATATTCTTGTACACAACATGTTTGTTCGGTACACGCCATGTATACCATTTCTCTCAATCAGCCCGTGTCTAGCACTTCACATGACCAATTGGCCTCTTTTCTTACACACGCCATGTTGTCCCTTCACACGACGTGTACTGTATTGTTAGCTCCACTCAGACGGTGGTCGTGTATTTAGAACATATGACCAGGAACACTTTGCATGTACACGACGTGTATGTTTGGTACATATCGTGTCACCTAACCTTTTCCATGTTCACTCAGTGTGTCTATCCAGAGAACACGAGATGCTAACCCGCTTCCATTACACGCCTTGTACTCTGGATATACACACCGTGTACTCTTTGTTTTTCAATTTTATGAAATTTTCTTCTTTTCCTTTTTCTTTTATTTTTCTTTTTTTGGTTTTTATTTCTTTTTTAGGATATGGAAGATAGAGACCCTTTGTGTGGGAAGCATCACACCTCCACCACTGAGGGCGAGAGGCCCACTTTTTGTCGGATCTGACTTTAGCCAGCGATGACACCAGCTCCAGACTATCTGGTGTACCGACCTCCTCCACTATCCATCCTTCCACCACTCACCACCTCGTTCGATGCTGGTTCTAGTATCACCGCACCTCCACCATACTTCACAGAGCCTACGAGAACCACCCTTTCTTCCCCATCAGCTTCCACACCACATGAGCCCTCCTCAGTCGCAACTGATCCATCATCATCTACCCCATCTATCAGGCTTCCATCTACAACAACATCTCCACCCCAAGAGCCTACCCCTACTGCTGTACCACCTGGGCCAGCCCCTACAGGTGTCCCTTACCCTTGCATGGTGTTCTCAGTTACCGATTTGGCATATGATAGAGTCCAGAATTTCTTTCACCGCCCGATCCCATTGATCAGCCAGTATCTCTACAGTAGCGTCCCTTAGCAGCTAGGTATCTAGGGAGAGTCGAAGGATCTCCTCAGGCACACACCATTACTCACGATCTTCCAGGCCATCACTCTTATTTTCAAAAATTTATTTTTGGAGTTTGCTGCTTCTTTCGAGTTCAATGGGAACGAGTACCAGGAGACACCTGGAGATGTCATGCTGGTTGTCCGGTTTCGGCTAGGCAGACGACATTTCTCCCTTACTATGATCGAGTTTGGCTGAGGCTACAATTTTTATCCTCATCCCATCACCCCACCCCTGTCTCCTCCCTAACTTGCCCCGAGCACTCTGAGCTGATTGCCATGTGGAGGGATATCGCTGGGCATGACTACTGATACACCCCCACTTCCCAAAAGAGTACCCTTATTGCTGACCCTATCCTCCTCTTCACCCAAAGGTTATTTAGCGCCATACTTTTTCCCCGCCATGAGGATATGGGGGTTGTGACTGGTCGTGACATGGAGCTCCTCATCTGTGTCATCCGGAAGGACTACCCAAACCTCCCTTACCTTACCGCCTCCTATTTCCATGCCATGTTTACCGGCCGTCAGGGAAACCTGAATGGTGGGTTTTACACCACCCACATTGCCCAACACCTTAGGGTTTTTGAGCCTTCGCTTCCCCATTACCGGTTAGGTTCCCCCAAGTGGTTGGACTTTCTCATGCTTATTCGCATGGGATTGGTCTAGAAGTAGGGGGTGCTTACGTCCTTTCCCAGGCACCACCCCAACCACCTGCCAACCCTCCTGCCTCAGCTGATGTTCCTTCTCCTCATTCTCCACCTCTTCTGGCTTCCCCACCCCACCCCCTTCTTTTGAACTTCCTTCTTCTATTACATATACTACCCCTACCTCCACACCCTTAGTTGATCTCTCCTTTTCTCTCCGCCTATCTGTAGTGGAGTAGCACTTGGTTCGTCTTGATCGACGTCAGGACCGACTCGAGAAAATGTTGGGGCTTCTTCTTTATCATCATGGTATTCCACTACCCCCACTACCTGCCCCTACCTTGGCGGCTCCTGGCCCTTCTTTTGCAGCTCCACTACTGTTTACCACACTGGCCATGAATTCAGTTCTTATCTCCACTACGGCCCCAATTGCTACCACTACTGCTTCCAGTCAAGGGATCGCTGCTGAGCCTTCTCTACTGAGTTCATATCCTATGGCTCAGACTCCTATGAATTCTCTTACGAGTACAGATTCCGAGCCTCCGGTTTCCATAGCTCCTGATCCTTCTCTCCCAGCTGTTTCTATACCAGATTATGCCTCTTATGAGGTGACCCCCTTACTGGTTTTTAGACACATTTTTTCCATTATATATATTTTTGTGATATCTTGTGCCTGTGTATGTCATGTATGCTTGTATTGTTCTCACCTCACGACAGTCACAGGTACTCTAGCACGCTTTGGGCTGTACTTATCCACCACTTCTCGTCTTTCTTCATCTAGACATGAGGGGTGATTGTTTTTTTTCATGTCTTCTATTGTTTTCTTTTTCTTTCTCAATTTCTTTATTTTCTTACTTCCCCTCGTTCTGGTCCACTATTGTGTCCCCACATTCCCTTCTCCACCTTTATATGGTACTTGGTGGACCATGTGTGATATTTAGCATGGGAGATCATCTCTCAACCACCTTAGTCTTTGAATTTATCATCATTTAGGAGACATCATTATTGGAAGATATATTTGAAAACATGAATTTTTTTTGGTTAATCATATTTCTAAATAATAAAGCTAAAAGTGGGAAATTTTTAAAAGTTACATGATTATTTTGGTTCTTAAAGTGTTTTAAAATGATTACTGATATAGTTTAAATTGAAAATTGTAATCCTTGGATAATTACATTGTTTAGGATAATAATTTATATGCAAGTCATGACTTGATTGTATCTTTATTTGTTTTTACCACACCTGAGAGGTATTCTAAACCATTCATCATATTCTTTTTAATACCCTATCCCTTGAGAGATTTTTAGGATATAAATAACTACCAGAATTTTCAAGTTTTCTTTTTAAAACACGAAGAATTTTTTAATTACATTAAAATTATTGAGGCATTAGATTGTTTCAACCCCTTTTATCTTGAGACCTACCCTACATCTGATCTTCGTAAAGCCCCTATAAACCATAAACAACCTTTATAGGAAGCCATATTACAAGTTTATTTCCCTTCCTACCCTAATTATTTTATAATTTTTCATGATTATTCACTTGAGATTAAGAGAAGGAATTGGAATTACATGGCATATTTTTTTGAATCATCATAAAATTAAGTATGGGGGAGAGCATCTTGATCATTTGGGAAAAAGGGTTCCAAACCCCTATTTTTGGAATTTCTAAAAGGTTCTATTTGTTCTATTAAAAAATAAATAAATAAAAAAATAAAAAAATATAAATAAATAAATAAATAAAGACACATACAAAAGAACCTTATACTCACTTATTGGTTTGTGAACCCTACCTAACTAAAGGAGATGGTGGTGATAAAATCATTTAACAGAGTTTGTTGAGGATGCTTTTACACTGAGATTAATTTTGAATATAATGCATTGTTATATAAATAATTGAGCCTCATTTTTCAAGACTCAGAGTTATTTTTCACATCTTTATCTACCAACCCTTAGCCACAGAGACATCTGATCCTTATTGAAAATCCCTCATGATTATTTTAAATCAATTTTCTAAAGTAGAGAAATATATTTCTTACAAACCTATGGATATTGTGTATATAACTTTGATCGAGCATAACTTTGATTTAAAATATCTTGAGTGTTGAATATATTATTGGTGAGGTAGATCATAAAGTGGATTGCTTATTTTTTGAAAGGTTGAAATGTGTGTTTAGAGGAGGATGAAAGTAGTTAATTGAATTTTATATGAGGCATGATTAGAATATCTTATGAGTTGAAAATGTTTTGTACCTTTTTAGAATTTTCTCCTATGACCGTATCATTTACATTTATGATTAACTGATTTTTTTTAAATATAGACTCTTTTAATTAGATGTTAAGATTTTCTTGAGGGAAATAAAATGACTATGTATGAGGGAGTTTGATGCACCCAATTTGTGTATACATTTCCACATACTTTATTGAAAATAAGAACATGTCTTCAGCAAAGACCTACTACTTAGTGAAAAAATACTTTGATTTCGGTGATCTTGTTCATTTTCAAGTGATTTCTAGTAAAACACACAAACTAGGGAAAAACTGAGCAAAATTTACAACTACATGGCGTGTACATATATATACGCCGTGTACAGTCAGACTCAGACACAGATTGTCTTGGAAAAGTACATGCCCAAGTTACCAGAAGCATGTACATGTTGTGTATGAAAAATATACACCATGTATAGTATTTTAGAAGCGGTTGGTTGTTGAGAATAAGTATACACACCCATGTGGACGGTTGACATTGACATGCTGTGTACACCATCTATACGCCATGCCTTCCCTTCTAGAAGCGGTTGGTGGTTGATAAAAGAGAGTACACACCATGTATGGCGGCTCTACACGCTGTGTATCGCGGCTCTACATGCCATGTATGGCGGCGTTATACATTGTGTATGGTGGAACTACACACCTTGTATACCCACATACCAGGTGAAACTATGTTCCAAGTCAAAGATGGCATGTTAGGCCACCTACTAGTAGAGAAAAAGATGAAAAACGTGCATTGAAAAAAGTACACAGTGTGTACTTTTTACACACACTGTGTACTTTTATTTTCTATAAATAGAGGTCTTTTACACCAGTTCAAGAGGAGAGAGGAAGGAGGGGGTAAAGGTCTGAAGGAAAGAAACTCTTCTTCCATGCTACCATCATTTAACTACTTCACCATTCTACCATTCTACTAAAGAGCCAATCTCCCCTCGAAGTTTCTGTGATGATCACATCAGGTATCGAGGGTTCTGTTTTTATCTTTTCTTTTATGTGTAACTAAATACCCAGTGTGTTGGAGTTGTGGGAGATGAAAGAGTTATAATTTTGATTAGTTGTTATGAATATGTTTGTTATATTAACCTCTTCTTATTATTCTTTAATCACTTCATTATATCATTGAAAATTCTAAGCCAGACCAAGGGAAGAATTTTTCGAGAATCAAAAGAAGAATAACAATGAATACTTTCATGATCATTGGAAGTATTTGTTGACTTAAAAATGGACTAAGCCAAATAAATAATTGTTAAACACTAACTACATGACCAAGGAGTTAGTTTCCTCAGCTGTAGACATAAGTTTACTTGTCTAAGGAAACCTTGTTAAAAATTGAAACCTAGAGTGTTGGGTTATTATGAACAACACAACCTCATATGAAATTTAATTTAATAAAAAAACTCTTAAGAATCTTCAGCCCCAATGAATTTTCCTCCATATTTTCATCGAAATTTTTTTCCCATATTTTCCTTTATCCATTAGGTAATTTGATAAAAAAATTTAAATCCAATTAACTTTTTATCCAAACATTAAAAATCGACTCTAAATTCAGTAAACTTCACTATGATGAAAATACAAACTAGATAAGAAAGACAAAAATAACTTCTTTTTCCCTGTAGATTGACCCCTTACTGGTACTATACTCGTTAGGGTAAAACAATTTGGGATACCGATAACATACCTTCAGTAAAATGAATCACCACGAATTAATTTCCAAATCACCAGAGTATGCCCCAAATGATTCTATTGGATAATAATCAAGTTATGATACTACCATAGATGAAGAGGAATGACTAGTGTTATTATATTTTTATTAAAGAATTATTTCATTTGAGTGTTGTATCAATGATGTACAAGTTATATGAATTATGGAAATAAATAAGGATTGTACTACAGTACTATTTCATTGAGGATTTGAGATTATATGGTTCTAATAAAAGTGACTCAATAGAAAGTTAAACTTTTTGGAAAATACATGGTTAAAGGAAAGATAAACCTTAATATGGTTCTGATACTGAGGTAGTGATTTTGGAATAAGATATGATTTATTTGGATAAATTATATTCGATATTCTTGACTACTTTGAAACTAATTAATTGTTTGTTTATTCCATTATTGTTGGAGTTTACAACATTTTTAGATATAAGGAGTATATCCAGTATTCTATATAAAATAAGGGAGAATGAATGTAATCAATAAGGTTTTATGGTAATTCAGGGTGTTACCATGTTTTAAAAGAATACATGATGAAGGTATTCACATGTTATTATGTGAAAAAAAAAGATCTTCATTGTGTTTACCTTCCTTATAAATTTTGGACTGTGAGTTTGGACAAAAGTATTTTAGATAAGTCTAAAGGTTGGAATGTATTAATTTTGACATTTGATAATATTGTTAAGGTTAAATCATTTCTTAATATTATTTTTGGATTGTTATAAAAAGGATAACCTGAAGGTCGGGTGACAACCCGTCTTGTTCGGCAAGGCTGCAAGACTTGAACCTGCAACCGAAGGGAGACAAGGGTGCATCATTTACCATTGGCCTACGTGATGTCCTGGTTTATATAATGTAGTTTTTTTAAATAGTATGACAAATGAATTATAAATTCATTATTTTTGGAACCCTATAGGATTATGATAAATAGAATATTTTTGAATTCTATTATCTTTTGGAGTGAAAGATGAGTTTGTGGTAGGAATTAGTTGAAGGATGAAACTCTACTGGTAAAGTATATTTTTTCCTCTTATTCTATGAATAAATTAATTCCTAAAATTTAGGGAAGGGATCTTAAAACCAAAAATGTGTTATCCTAATACCTTATGTTTCGTTGAACCGATGATATTTTAAATCATCATAGATTGATGGTTTTGAGGCCCTAAATTTTACATTTTTTTGTGATTGATGACCTCAATAACTCCCTATAAATATTTACTTTTTTTCTCCAATTATGTGTCTCTAATTTCCACAAATGTTCTCCTAATTGAGTTCATAATTTGGGGGTGAATTTTTCATTTCCATTTCCATCTTATTAAGACTATATTTTATTAACCCAATTTCCGATCTGGGTTTTACAGAAAGGTATTTTTCTATTTTTGACCTTTTATTTTCGAAGAACAATTTCAAATTGTGAGGACACAATTTATTGAAGGAGGGGAGAATGTAACACCCCAATATTTCATAGTACGTTATTTTTTTAAAGTAATTCAATAACTTACGCTACACGCAACACCGAGTTCGAGCACACCACAACTTACTAAACTAGCCGTTCAAAAAGAGGTTATGAATATTATTAACTAAATTTTGAATTTTATATACTCCATATAATTTTAGAAGCCATATTATGTGTTTATTAGACATAATATAAGAACAAATTCATTTTTTCCAGCTAAAAGAAGTATTTTTCAACCAATGCAATTTTACCACCTTTTAATGGAAAAACCTTTTTTTTAAAACCAATATTTGAAACTTTTATATATTAAATTCAATTAAATTAAATTCTTATTTATAAGAGGGACCTAAAAATTTAGTTTGGATAAATTTTTGGTACTTTTTTGATAACTTTCATATTTTGATGAATAGTGAAAAATACTAAATTTTAATTGAAAAAAACTTTTTTAATTAAAATAATTTATAGTGTTAAATTATGCATTTGAATGGTTTGGAAGTATAATTATATTATATTTTTATCATTTAATACAATTTAGGTCATTATAAGTAATTTCACATTTAAATTTGACATAAACACATGCCAATATTTTGATAGTTTTTACTTTTTAAAAACCCACTTTTTGGTTTTGACAACGAGAATTAATTTTAAATTAATTAATGAAACTTATATGCTTTGAATTTGGTAAAATAGAATTAATTTTTGAATTTGTAATATCAAAATTAGCTTAGGGTAAATTTTTGGTGTTTTTTTGAAAACTTTCAATTTTTGATGAATAGTGAAAAACAATGCTTATTGTTTAAAACCAACTTTTTATTTAAATAATTATTTATTTTTTTTAAATTTATTTTAAGTCAAAATAGATATATAATACCAATATAAGTTCAATTTAATTCATTAGATTCATTTTATAATAAAATTAGATGTATAAAAGTTTATTGAACCCTTTTAACATCATTTACCCACCTTCTAGGCACATTTACAAATTTGCATAAAACGTAATTTTACCGCTTCTATGAATTAAATTTCAAAAATTTGATAGAAATAGTTGAAATCAGTAAGTAAAATTTGGTTCAATAATACGAAAATAATTTTTGGTGAATATTAACTTTTGACTTTTATTTACCACAGTTAAAAGTAAATAGGGCAATTAAAGATAAAAATGATATTATAATTACCCTAACACATGTCCTAATTCTATTGTATAAGTGTATTTCGACCAAAAACAACCTTAGGAATAAAATATGATCCTTTTGGTCCACTTGTATTATATTAGAACATTTATTATTATTTTATTTAAAGAAGATTTAAAAGTGTTAAATTCAAAGTTTAATAACTAAACCATTTTTAATATAGGGTTATACATAAGTTAAATTCAACTATAAATATTAATTATAAATACAAACATATTTACTACATAATGTTATTTTATTTATAATTTTTAGAGATTAAATAATTAAATTTATTTATGACACAATGATGATGCAATACTTACTTTATCAATGAAAGATTAAAATAATTGATATTATAAGTATAAAAATAAATGTAAATTGAGGATTTTGATGCCATAAAATAATTTTCTAGATTAATATGACATGTTAGGGTTTATTGAATAATTAATTTTGAAGTGATAAAGTTGTTATGGCTTTAACGAAATCAAAGTACCAAATAGTGTCAAAATTGACATAAATGAGTTTTTAAGACAAATACTATATTATTAATTGATATAATATTTATAAAAATCTAAGGTTCATCCAAAGGACTTAGATAAGGTTATATATATCAATAATGAACCACTTGGGATTCGTTTTTCTTTTTATAGTAATTTTATTAACTATTTATTATAATAATACAAGAGGACATGATAAAAGTTAAACTATTTAACTAAGAGTTAAATCTAAAATATAGGGTTAATATGGTGACCTAAACTTGTATAAAAAATATTGGTCGAGCGGATTTAAGCCCCTTCACCACCTTATATTCTAAATAAATTAATTTGGATCCATTAAAAACCGAAAATGATTTTATATTAAAATAATATTTCAAACTTTTCCTAAAGTGACCCTCACCTGTCTTATAAAAGGGTATTTCCCCTTCTCTAAAAATCACACCTCCAAAGCCATTTGTCTTAGCCAACCCCTATAAAAATATACTTCCAACTTCTCTCACTTAAATATATAGTCCTTCCCTTGAGAATTAATCCAACCTAAGGAGCCCTTTTGTTCAAATCAAAAGGAACCAAAAGAAGAGGTAATTATTTTATCACATCTTTCAAAGTTCTTTTCGTCTTCCACTTTCTATTTCTTTGTTATTTCAATACCAAAATAATAACTCCAGTACCTTATACATACTATGATGTTATTATAAATATTGTACAATCATACTCATTATTCTATCCATACTATGAATGATAATGTTACCATGCGTGTGTACGTACGACTTACCGTCTCCACGCCATGGTGTAATTTGTTACTGAACACTATGTTATTTGGATGGATATAATAATGAGTAATATATATATATAAATAATGAAAATAACATTATAATTTATATGTATAATTAATATACCATCCAATTCTACACCTTTTAATCATTAAGTAAATGATATCTTTGCACGTGTGCACGTACGGCTTACCGTCTGCACGATGCGATGAGATTCATTTCTAGGTTCAACATTAAACGATGATTATAAAAATATATTTTATTAATAAATATGTAATATATAACATAATAATTATACTAGATATATATATATATATGTATGTATGTATACACTTACATATATCTTATTCACTTACTTCCGTTGAATACGATATGAAAACGGAAACAACATTTATGCGTACGTACGGCCTACCGTCTCCATAAACGGTGTTTTAATTTTAATATATCTATCTATTATACATATTTATATTTTAAATATATATTATATATAAATCATGTTTTATATTTAGTAAGTATTTAAATCATGATCTAAATGATAAGATCAAGAATAACAAGTTAAAACACGTACGATAAAGAAAGCGATTATTACCAGAAATATTAATTTAACATGGAAATAATTATTAGATGGGTAGTATAAGGTCATAAATAAATCATTTATTATATAATAAATATTAATATGATTCTTTTATAATTTAATAATATACTATGGTCATTATACAGGAGGTTAAACGTATCCTCGACCAAAGGAAAGTGCAAGGCAAGGGTTAATTATTTAATCTCATTATTATCCGAGATTATTTATGTGTAAGTATTTTGTGGGAAATATTTATCATCCATGTCCATGTTTCATAAAATACTTTTCAAAATTACTCTTTTAAGGTAATTTTTAACTAAATAAACATTTTAAATTTTTTAAATATTTGTTCTTATTAATCTTTCTCATTAATGTCCATGTTTTCAAAATGGTTTTAAGGATTTATCTATATGGACATGAATGTTTTAAAATTTTAATTAGTTTAAAAAGTTTCAAAGTTTTATGGGACACTTTGATTCAAAAATATCTTTTTAAAATCTTCCTTTATAAATTGTGATACTTTTAAATGATTTCATGAAAAAAAGATATTTCTCTCAAAGGGTTTTACGGATTATTTTCAACTACGTCAACATCCTTTTTGGATATTATTATTGATTGAGGTTGATTTATTATAAATTAAATCTTCAACATTGTATTGAATGAGTTATGATATGTTTGACTACGAATATGCTATTTTTATACCATTCATGGTTTATAGTTGAAGTATTGACATTTTTTATGCTTGTTTTAATACGAATGTTTATGTTATGTTTCAAAATTTTCATATAAGGAATGTAGTGGACTTAGTATGTGATGGGTGGGGACCATTATAGACCCTTGATGCATCGTTAGGTTTCATGAGACAAATTAGTGTCTTGGCACAAGGCCTTGACAAAAATTTTATTTGTAGTCTTGGCACGAGGCCTTGACTATATGGAAATGATGTCCGACGTTAGGCATTCCTCATTATGAAATTAATTATTACATGTGATTATTGGACTAGTAGATTATCCATGTGCATGTTTATATGGTAATGTTTGATTTATTTTCTCCATATTATTTTCAAGTTTATGTTTAAAAGGCTGTTGTTTTTATTACACATCTGGCCTTAAAAGTTTATTGCTTCCACTAAGTTATTTACCCTTACTGAGCATCTGAGATCAACCCTTTCTTATGTTTTGTTTTCCCAGGATTTCAAGAAGTGTATTATGTTTGATTTTTAGGGTTAATCTACAGGAATAATTGCATTCTCAACGGATTATTTATATTGTGTTTTATTTTTGAATGTGTAATGCAACGTTCATGTATGTAATCTATTTTCCAAGACTACTAAACTGATTGGTCCTTCAGGACGTGATTCCTTGTAATCTTGCCAATGTATTAAAATAATGCACTAGTTTTGGTCTTCTGGGTTCAGGTCATTACATTATTCATTGAATCTGACATAGAGCAACCACAATTTTAAAACTTCCATAACTTTGGGTCCTAAACGATGAACACTTCTGTTAATATTATATATGAAAACATGGCTATAAAAGAGCCTAATTCCTTTGTGTTTTCCATTTTCCGCATTCTCCTATTTAGGGAGAATGAGCGTATGAGATATAGGGAGAGTGAATCTTCTGCAATAGGAAGAAGAACTTCAGCTAAGGTATGGAGAATGTTTATTTTTCAAATACTTTTTTTATTCAAAATTTTATTATTCTTTGGGATTAGTTATTTTTAATATATCAAATTATTCCATGATTTTAATTTTTTATAAAAATTATTATTAGGGGTACTATGTATATATTTTTCTAAAATTCTATTTTTACAAAATCTTTAGTAAGGAATTTATTGAAAGTATTATTTTTACAACATGATTTATTGTTTTCGAGAAAATTATTTTATTGTAAATTTTTTTTAATTTATCTTGAAATTTTATTTATTTAAAAACCCCTTATGTGTAAAGGAGGATATTAGTTATTTTAAACAAATATAGTATTTTATTTAAATTCAAAGTTTTATTTTAGAATTGTAAACAATGAAATTTTTTTATTGTTTAACTTTAAATATTTTATTTCAAAAGAAGTTGAATTTATTAATTATTGAAGTAATTATTAAAAAAATTATGGTTTTTATGTGTATCAATAATTTTAATTTCTATAAATTTCATGATTATTAGAATAAATGGAAATATTCGATAATTTTATGTGACATTTCATTCATTTTAATACAAGCAAATGTCTTAATTTTTATGCATTCATTTTATTGTCTTTTAAATGTAAGTATCATTTTATAAATATGTATTTCTCATAATAATTTTGTGAAAAGTGATTTATAAAGTCTTAGAAGTTATAAAATAATTTTCTACTATAAAAATAGTTCTAGTATATATTTTGGAAATTTTTTTAATGGATTGTGATTGAGAAAAGTGGATCTTTAGTAAAAATGTTTACTAAAAAATTAAATTCAACACTTGGGTATCGAATGAGTTGACGAGGAATGAGAAGTAAACCCATGATCCCATGGGATATTGTACAAACAGTGATATTTCTTACAGACATATGATTTTCATAATATATTTCAAGTATCAAAATAATCCATAAAAAATTATAATTTTTTAAAATATTTTAAAAGGAGAAATCCAAGTGTTTTCAAAGAATATTTTGAAATGGATATTGAAAATGATAAATATTTTTGAAAAGTAATTTATATATCAAATATATATATTTGATATAAAATGTTTTAAAAAGAGTATTTAAATAAGTATGTATAAAGGTATTTTTATTGGTTTTTAAAACCCTTTACTGAGAAATTTTATATTAATCCCATGTTTTAAAAATATTTTTATAAGTATCTTAGAAGTTCTATGATAGATGGTTTCAATTAAGGATTTAGTGCATGAGAAGTGAATTAGTTGTTTTATTTTATTTTATAAAACACTAATGAATTATATAGTTTTGTCTAAATTATCAAGAACCTAGACCAGAAAAGTTACAAGAATGTATATTGCACCATGTATTTTTTACTTATATTTTATAAAAAAATACATAGTATTTTTAGCACTGAATATGAAAGTATGAGTTTGGGTCTTTATATTTTCTATCAAAACAACAGTCTAGACAACTTTGTAGATTAAACGTTATCATTTGATGAAAAAAATCTACATGATAGAACTTTATTTTAAACTTCTAGGTAGATAAATACCCTTAAAATTATAGAAGTCCTGTCATTATAATTCTAAAAATAGAAATTCAGTTTTTTAAGTATTATGAATGAATTTCAAGGGCTTAATTCATTTAAGGGGGTTGATGGAACATCTTGAAAATTGCCATCTTATTTTCTTTTTAAATAAATATATTATTAAATGGATTAATTTATAATTGAAACAAACTAATAATATGAGTTTTAATATTTTTGATGATTTTATTTAATCAAAATAAATGTTGAATATAAATTGAGTTAAAATAATCTAATTATGAATAAATTAAAATATATTTTAAATGATAAAATGGTTATACATAATAATTTAACATAAATAAAATTAATTATACTCTTTAAAAATTGATTTATAATTATCAGTACTTAAATTATATTTTTCAACTAATGTTAACAAGTAAATTTTTCCAATAATTTTATAAAAAATTTATTGTTGTTTCAAAATTTTTATACTTATATATATAAAATTTAAGAAAAATGATGATAAGAATAATTAAACTTAATATAATTTAAATATATGAAATAAAAGAAATATTAATAAATTAAATAATACTAAATATAATATATTTTGTCATAATATTCAAGGAAATATGGTTTATTATAAATATATTCATAAACAAATTATGATAATAAATATATTAATATAGAAATTATAATAATTATGAAATATATGAAATATATGAAATTATGAAATTTTCATTTTCATTTTTAAATTTATTGTTTTTGGTTATAACAAATTTTTAATTTTAAAATAATATGAAATATGTAAATTATTTTATTTAAAATAAAACTATATGTATATAATAAATAAATAAAAAGAAATAATTTTTAATACTTAAAGTCATATATATTAATTGATATTTAAAATTACAAATTAAAGGTATTATATTATATATATATGAATCATAATATATGTAAAATTATATTTATAAAAAAATTATATATGAATATAATTAAAACAAAATGAATAAAAAAATTGATGAAAATTGGTAAAGGGTTGTCAAAAGGGGGAGTCGGCCTCGTTTTGCAAGGCAAAATGAATTGAGGGTTTCATTTTTAAAGAGAGGCTGAGCAGCGGGTTCGACCTCCCGAGGGATTCAAAGGAGGCCGAGTGCGGAAGTGGGTTCGTTGCAAATGGGATTAGGTCTTCTCCGGTCGTCGGAGGTCTTCAGCTGAATATAGATCGAGTGAGGATGGAAGATAAAGTGAAGATGAGGGGTTTCAAACATCAGAATACTAGAAACGAGTTTGAATTCCAGCAAGATCAAACATCGAAGGTTTCAAACTAATATGGATTCAGTTATCTCTTTATCCTATTTTTTCTGATTTGATTTATTATAGGTAAAAATATTTTAAATTTTTAGGTGTATGAATCCGTTGTTTTCAGTTCATTAGTTCCCTGTTTTGGATCTTCTTCCTCTCAAATTCTTTGTCGACATAATGGATATGTTTATTTCTTGTTTTAAATGTGTGAATCATTTTTATCAATGATTTTGGTAGACAGTTATTATTCTTAATTTTTCTTGATTTTATCTTCTTCCTTGTATATATGTTTAATGTTAGTATTAATTTCAAAACCATTTTTGTTAAAACATTTGATCGACTTTGAAGAGCAGCGATACCTATCTCTATTTTCTTCTTTCACCGAGAATAGTTATAGACTAACGCCTCCATCAGATAGATTAGAAAATATATTTTAATTTACAATTGATATAAATTAATAACTGAATTAGTCAGTTGAAACCACACTCAAATAAAATTTCTCCATCATTTTCTTGATTTGGATAAACCGGTTGCAATGATATATAGATATAATATATAATCTTGCACTGCTAGTGATGAAACTATCATTGTATGAGGAGTTATTCATAGAATCTGGCATAAAGAAGCCATGATTTTCCAAACTCCATAACTCTGGGTCCTAAATGATGAACACCTCTGTTAATATTATATATGAAAATATGGCTATAAAAGAGCCTAATTACTTTACATTTTCTATTTTCTGCATTTTACTATTTGAGGAGAATGAGAGTAGGAGAGATAGAGAGAGCGAGTCTTCTGTAATAGGAAAAAGGACTTCCAATAAGGTAAGGGGAACATTTATTTTTCATATATTTATTTATTCAAAATTATATTATTTTAATGGATTAGTTATTTTTATTATATCAAATTATTCCATGATTTTAATTTTTTATAAAAATTAAAATTCAGTTTTTAGAAAATCCATAGTAAAGAATTTATTGAAAGTACTATTTTTACAACATAATTTTATATTTTCAAGAAACATATTTTATCATAAAAAATTTAATTGTTTTTATTGAAATTGATTTATTTCAAAACCCCATATACGTAAATAAATATATTAGTTATTTTAAACAAAACTATTATTTTGTTTAAATTCAAAGTTTTATTTCAGAATTTTAAATAATAACAAATTGTCATTCTTTAATTTTAAACCCAATTTTTTAAAAATTAGTTGAATTTATTAATTATCTAAGTAATTACTTTAAAAGTTATCATTTTATGTGTATCAAGAATTTTAATTTCTATAAATGTCATGATTATTATAAGAAATGACCATATTTGATAAGTGCGTATAAAATTTCATCCATTTTAATATGAGAAAATGTCTTAATTTAAATGAATTTATTTTTATTAATTTTAAACGTAAGTATCATTTTAGAATTATGGATTTATTATACTGATTTTGTGAAAAGTGATTCATCAAATATTAAATGTTCTTAAATTATATTATAATTTGAAAATAATTCCAATATATATTTTGGAAAAGTTTTTAATGGATTGAGATTGAGAAAGTTGGATCTTTAGTAAAAAAATTTTCTTAGAAATTAAATTCAGCACTTGGGTGTCAAATGAGTTGATGAGAAATGAGGAGTGAACCCAAGAACTCCCGGGACATTTTCTTACTAGTGACATTGCTTATGGACACATTGTTTTTATAAGATTTACTAAGTATCAAAATAATTCATACATAAATTATTATTTTTTAAAATGTTTTCAAAGGATAAATTCAAGTGTTTTCAAAGACTATTTTGAGATGGATTTTCAAAATGATAATATTTTTGAAAATAACTTTCTATATCAAATATGTATATATATATTTTATTTTTTTAAAAGAGTATTTAAATAAGTACGTATAAAGATATTTTTCACTGGTTTTTAAAACCCCGTACTGGAAAATTTTATACTCATCCCATGTTTTAAAAATATTTTCACAGGCATCTTATAAGTTCTAAGATGGATGGATTCGTTTAAGGAGTTAACACATGAGAAGTGAATTAGTTCTTTTATTTTATATTTTTAAAACTCTAATGAATTGTATAATTTTTTTCTAAATTCTGCAGAAACTAGACTCGAAAAGTTCCTGGAATGTATATTGCACTGTGTATTTTTCAGTTATCTTTTATAAAAAAATACACTGTATTTTTAGCACTGAATCCGAAATCCCGGGTTTAGGACTTTACATTTGGTACTAGAACAATGGTTTATATAACTTTTGAGATTAGATGTTTTCCTTTGAGGAAAATAAAATATACTCAATAGAACTTTCTTTCAAACTTCTAGGTAGATAAATACCCTTAAATTTATAGAAGTCCAATCATTCTAATTCTGAAAATAGAAATTCAGAATTTTTCTTAAGCACGATGAACAAATTGCGAGGGCGCAATTCATTTAGGGGGGAGAATGAAACATCCCAAAAATTCTAAGCTTATTTTATTTATATATAAACATTTTATTAAATGGATTAATTTATAATTGAAAAAAACTAATAATATGAGTTTTAATATTTTTGATGATTTTTTTAATCAAAATAAATGTTGGACAAAAATTAAATTTAAATGATCCAATTATGAATAAATTAAAATATATTTTAAATGATAAAGTCATTATTCATAATAATTTAACATTAAGAAAAAAATTAGACACTTTAAAAATTTATTTATAATTATAAGTACTTAATTTTTTTTGATAAAAATGATCCCACATCCAAGTGAATGGCTCTCATTATATAAAAAGAGAATTACAATGGTCTAAATGTAGTAAATTTACATTTTTACCCTTGTAAAAGAGGCATTAAATCAAGATGGAGAGTGTTAGAAAAAATGTTGTTGTCATTAATCACTAATTTGTTTACAAGGCCATCAATAAGAGAGTTGGCTTCATGAAAAACACATGTGATAATATAATTAATTTAGGAGAGCTTGTCAAGGTAGTTGGACCATCTAACCATCAACATCTAGGAGAGATAAATTTTTCCGAGTCTAATGATATTCAAAATTGTATAGGAGTTACATTTGAACCAAATATTATTCCTGTTCCATTGGATTTCCATGTGAACAACATTGATCAACCCAAGAATTTATGCTTCTAAAGCTGTAGAAAAACCATAAGGTCCATGAAGGAAATCAATGAAATTACCATTATGATCTCTAAATATATCCCCAAATCCCATTGGTCCGAGATTTCTCCGAGAAGCTATGTCAGATTTGAATTTAAACCAACCAAAAAACTATAGGATCCAAAAGACTTCAATCATTTTGAGAGGAGGGAAGTTACCTAGAGTTTTCAAATGTCTCAGCACTGTGAAATTGAAAATTGAGTTACTGCAACATCCATTTTTTCAAGAGTTTGTATTCTGGACAAATGCAATGATATAAACCAAGGCCAAATGAAGATTGAAGAGGGTTTTTTCATGAATTATCATGTTTCTTCCTCGCTAATTGAAATTCAAGAGTTCTGTACAGACAACCCTAAAAATATTTCTCAGTTGTTCAGACATCGATATGTAGAGGGAAGCTTCCAGAAGATCCTCAATTTTAACAATATGTAGTGGGTGAATCTCAAAGATCTCGAACACTACCTTAAAGAGAGAGGATTCTATTTGAAAAAATAAGAAGAGGTGATCCATATTTATCTTTTTTGGTTGTAGAAAATACACCTTGAACATAGAGAGATGCCAATATTTTAAAGGTTGACATCCACTGGAACTTTGGAGAATGAGATCCCCCATAACAATGTAAATCTGGAAGGAAATATCCATTTGGTATTGAAACCTCTGATCCAGTTGGGGGAACCCTGCATCTCATGATTATAAAATGACATAAAATCAAGTATTCCATTCAATGATGGCTCCCAAATGAGGAAATCCTCCTGATTCATAAAGTCATAATTTGACATAGCTGATATGATGTCATCTGAGAGAGAATCAATGATTTCCATTTGATCCCTTATATATATATAAATTATAATATATATAAAATTATATTTATAAAAATGATATATGAATATAATTAAAACAAAATGAATAAAAAATTTGATGAAAATCGGTAAAGGGGTGTCAAAAGGGGGAGTCAACCTCATTTTGTCGGGGAAAATGAATTAAGGGTTTTTTTAGGAGAGGATGATCAATGGGTTTGACCACCTAAGGGCTTCAAAGGAGGACAATCAATGATGAGGATTTAATGAAAATTGGAATAGGTCTTCTTCAGTCATCCGAGGGCTTCATCCGAGCACAAATTGAGTGAGGATGGAAGATCTAGTAAAGATGAGGGGTTTCAAACACCGAAATACTATATCCGAGTTTGAATTCCAGTAATATCGAATGTTGAATATTTTGAAATCAGATGGATTCATTCATCTATTTCTTTCATTTTTCTGATTTGATCAATTGGTGGTAATTTTATTTTAAATTTTTTAGGTGTTAGAATCCATAATTTTTGGTTCATTAATTACCTATTTTAGATCTTCTTCCTCCTAGTATCTCTATTGAAACAATGAATATGTTTAATAATTTTTTTAAATATTTGAATCATTTTTGTCAATGATTTCTATAGGTAGTTCATATTTGCTATTGTTCTTGATTTTCTATTCTTCCCATCTTCTATGTTTAGTGTTGGTATTAATTTGAAACCATTTTTTGAACAAATTTGATTAGCTTTGAAGAGTAGCTAAAATTATCTCCATTTTATTCATTTTCCAACACTAGTTATGGATTGATTCCTCCATCAAATAGATTAGAAAATATATTCTAATTTACAATTGATATAAATTAATAAATGAATTTTTCAATTGAACCCACACTCAAATAAATTTTCTCCATCATTTTCTTGATTTGGATAAACCAATTTCAACTGTATATAGATATAATATATAATATTTCACGGAAAGCGATGAACCTTCCTTTTTATGAGGAGTTATTCATTTAATTTGGCATATAGAAGCCATGATTTTCAAAACTCCACAACTCTAGGTCCTAAACGATGTACACTTCTATTAATATTATATATGACAATATGGCTATAAAAGTGCCTAATTCCTTTATTTTTTCCATTTTCTACATTTTCCTATTTGGGGAGAATGAGATTATGAGAGAGAGAGAGAGATAATTCTGCAATAGGAAGGACTTCTTCTATAGTATGGGGAAATTTTTTATTTTGAAATATTTTTTTATTCAAAATTATATTATCATAATGGATTAGTTATTTTTATTATATCAAATTATTCCATGATTTTAAGATTTTATAAACAATTTTATTAGGGGTGTTATATATATATATATATTTCTAAAATTCTATTTATAGAAAATCCTAAGTAAGAAATTTATTGAAATTATTATTTTTTCAACATGATTTTATATTTTCAAGAAACATATTTTATCGTCAAATATTTTTTTTCTTGAAATTGATTTATTTCAAAACCCATTATATGTAAAGAAAGATATTAGTTATTTTAAAAAGAATTATTATTTTGTTTAAATTCAAAGTTTTATTTCAGAATTTTAAATAATAAAAAATTATTATTGTTTAATTTTAAAGGAGTTATTTTTTAAAAGAATTTAAATTTATTAATTATAAAATTAATTCTTTTAAAAGTTTTCATTTTTATGTGTATCAATAATTTTATTTTATATAAACATCATACTTATTAGAAGAAATTTCCATATTTGATAACCATGCATAAAATTTCATTCATTTTAATATGAAAAATTATCTTAATTTTAATGTGTTTCTTTTCATGTCTTTTAAATGTAAGTATCATTTTAGAAATATGGATTTCTTATACTGATTTTGTGAAAAGTGAGTCATTAAAACTTAGAAGTTCTAAAATTATTTTCTTATATGAAAATAATTCCATTATATATTTTAGAAAAGTTTTTAATGGATTGTGATTGAGAAAGGAGGATCTTCAGTAAATTTTTTTTTCTTAAAAATTAAATTCAGAACTTGAGTATCAAGTGGGTTAATAAGAAATGGGGAGTGAAACCACGACCTCATGAGACATTTTCCTACTAGTGATATTTCTTATGGAGACATTGTTTTCATAAGATCTTCCAAGTATGAAAATAATCCATAAATAAATTATTATTTTTCAAAATGTTTTCAAAGTATAAATCTAAGTGTTCTCGATGACTATTTTGAAATGGATTTTAAAAATGACAAATATTTTTGAAAAGTAATTTATATATCAAATATATATATATTATATATATATTTTTTAAAAAATAGTATCCAAATAAGTATGTATAAAGGAATTTTTTACCTGTTTTTAAAACCCTTTATTGGGAAATTTTATGCTCATACCATGTTTTAAAAATATTTCCATAGGTATATTAGAAGTTCTATGGCATATGGATTCACTTAAGGAGTAGAACATGAAAAATAAATTAGTTGTTTTATTTTATTTTAGTAAAAATATGATGAATTGTATAGTTTTGTCTAAATTATCCAGAACCTAGACTGGAAATATTCCTGAAATTTATATTGAACTGTGTATTTTTCAGTTATCTTTTATAAAAAATATACATTATTTTTAACACTGAATCTAGAAGAATGAGTTTAGGTAATTATAAGAATGGTATTGTTTATACATTCAAAAATCCAATTTTTTTGGGTGTATTCCTTAACATTCTAATGCATAATAATTACATTAGATTCACAGAATTGAATGAAATCGGTAAATGGATATTTGAACCCATTATCAGTTATCATTACTTTAATCCTCTTCTAAATTTGTTTTTTAATTGAAAATGAATATCCTAGATCAATAAATAATCATGGGGGGGGGGGGGGGTGAATCAGTGACCCAATTTATTTATAAGTTTTCTTAATGAAACAACCCTCTTCATCGATTAGAGTGAATCTTGATCACTGTCCAACACACAAACTTGAAGGGAAAATAAGTTTTACAAGGTCCACTTCTAAAAATAAGAATTCTATCCCTTAGAATAACAGATATTTCACTAAGACCATATGACCCACTAGTTTCAACATATAGATAAAACGATTAAGGTTTATCCTTGTACTCGTGTTACAACGAGTCTCCCAACTCTGATAGTGCTTCCCGCACTTTTACAATGATAAAGAAATTAGTATCAACAAGAAGAAAGACTTATATACACAACCTTCATTTGTTGTTGTAGTGTTTTTTTCCTCCTCTTCTTCAACCCGTAGAAACCCAGGTATGATCTCTTCAATCTATGCCAATTTTTACAAACCCTATTTCTTCCTCTTATGAACGTTTTCTTCTCTCTTCTTCCTCTAACTTATCCTCTTCTTCTTAAACACATTACATTTCTTATCTTTTATCTCTATACCTTTTCACTATTTTCATTGTAGAAATAGTGAAGCATAAGAGCCAATTTGGATTTTTTAAATTCCAATTCAAACCAATAACCTCCTTCTACCAACTCAACTATTTACACTTCATTTTGAGCCTTTGGATCTTATTAGATTTTCTAGATACCATTGATGCTTCCAAAAATGACGTTATAGATCAATTTATAGAGACCTTAGATCATCCAAGAATCCACATTTGAAAAAATGATCGAAACTAAATTAAAATTCCTAACATGGCTAGCACCACGACCTGGTGAAAAATGATAAGTTATTTTCCCTTCAAAATAGTGAACACCACGACGTAGTCCTCATGATCTTATCTGTTTTTGCATACATATCTACCTATCCACCACGACATGTTCAAACATCATTATCGACATTTTTAACTTTCCTATTTCTTATAGATAAACTCAAAGAACACCATGGGGACCACCATAACCATTTTGGACTTGGTAGTTTCTCACATTCACACTTCAAGATCGCCATAGGGACCACCGAAACCATTTTTTCCTTGGCTATTTCACACAGGAACACCAAAAATGCACCATATCCATCAAAAAACCCTACCATGGGTGAGACCTTGCTCATTTTGGACATATATCTCATCAATATTCCCTACAACATGGGTTTGGTCTTCCAGGATTGGCCCTCATTTCTTCCAGGAACCTTCATCACTCTATGGAACTTCTATCAATAATTTAGATTCATTCCAACTTCATAAAGGCCTGAATCATAATAAAACCATCATGATATATGTCGATGTTAAAAATAATTTCACATGGAATCATATGATTTATCATAGAATATGATTTATGTTTTAAAAATAAAATATAACACACTCAATGATACCCTATTCACTAATTCTTCAACCTCACTTATCATAATAACCATCTTAGAACCTCTTGGGATCAATAATCTACCCCTATGGATTTCATTGACAACCAAGGAACATAAATCACCATGAATCTCTAAAAACATAGATATTGATCACCATACAATATTTATAAGAATATGTGAGTGAACTCAGTGTAATAAAAATGAAAATTGAATAAATAATACCATTTTTTCCATAATATAGTGATCTATAGGAGCTTCCTTAATCCGAACCTCACAATCTTCAAACATAACTTCATCATCACACCAAAAATTCTTTCAAACCTGAAATATTCCTGCAACAACTTATAATAAACTATTAAAATGGTTCATGACATGATGACTTGATAGATTAAACCTTTTAATAACTTTCTCTAAATATATGATTCCTTTAAATAGATAATACTCTCAAAGGTAACACATATCAATGGATACTACCCCTTTGAAAAAAAGGAAAGAAAAACATAAAAAAATATTTATATTGTAAAATTTATCCACTTTGAAAACAAAATCTAAAGATAATATAGGATAGGGGAAAATAATAATATACTTTATCCCTGTAACAATTAAGGTTGAACACCTAAATTCCACCTCATATTTTGAAACGCTTCCCGTGATAGTGGATTAGTGAACACATCTGCAATCTACTCCTTTGTAAGAAAAAATTAAAAATTTAACTCTTTATTATCCATTATATCTTTAGTGAAGTAATATTTAATAGAAATGTTCTTAGATCTCAACTACTGAACTAGATTCTATGAAATATCAATAACATTGTGATTATCACATCCCAATAGTAGTGGAAAGTTCACTTCAACTTTTAAATCTTCTAATTGAGTTTTCATCCACATAAGTTGTGTTGAGGCATGAGTGGAAGCCACATATTCATCTTTTATAGTGATAAATGTGCCTATATTCTACTCATTTGAATTCCAAAAAACACATCTTCCTCCAAGAAATAAAGCATCACTAGATGTAAAATTTCTATCATCAACACTTCTTACCCAATCCACATATAAATAACCAAACATATCATGATTCCCTTTACTATCATATTTCAATCCACAGTTCAATGTTCCTTTGATATATCTATGTATTCTATTTATAACCATGAAATGATACACTTTTATGGAACTATTATACCAAGAACAAAGTGTAACTACATACATAATATTTGTTCTTGAAGATGTTAAGTATAATAGACTACCAATCAGCTTCTAGAATTCCACTGGATCTACATTCTTTCTTGGTTCATATTTAGACAATATCATTCCTACTAATTTATTTTGTAGAAACCTACTTTGAAGCCTCAATTCCAAACTTATTAGAAATTTTATTAGCACACTTCTCTTGGGATAGAAAAATATGATCTTTTCCTTGAGAAATTTGTAAGCTAACAAAATATCTCATATCACTAAGAATAAACTTTTTGAAAAGATTCTTCATTTCTATAGCAATCTATTCATGAATTAATTCATCATTTATAGTAAAAAAATATAATCTACATAAAAAATATCAATGATAAATACCTTGTTATGATCTTTAATGTAGATATTATCGTTAACTCTTCCTTTCCTAAAATTAAATTTCTTCAAGAAGATGTCAAAAATAGAAACAGAGCACTTTAGGCTTGATTTAGATCATACAAAGACTTATTTAATATAAAAAACAATTCCTATATTTACCAAGAAATAAATGACATGGTTTTGGGAAAAAATCCCTCAAGGTATCATTGAAGAATTTTTGAGGTGATTGTGTTTGTTGACCAAGCGGGCCTCCATGTTGTGTTTGTTGACAAAATAGACCATGACGTACAATTTGTTGACAAAGGGGGTTTATATAGTGATTTTTTGGGTTCAAGATATGTTTTTGGATATCCATTTTTGATAGAATAACCTCAAAAAAGGAATGAATGATCTGAAGGCTGTATAAAAAGAGCAGATACAAGGTGGCGCCATTTTCCAGCATTTGCTAAATTTTTGGGCCTGAAAATTGAAAAATGGAGAGATGTGTTTTTCAAAAAGGGAAGTGCACACAAAATTAGAGTGGTGCATGAAAATGAAAGTGGTGTGAGAAATAGTGATGGGAAGTTTTTCACGCAAGAAGTGTTTCGAGATCAGAAGCTTGAAAATTGGAAAAGGCATGAGGTGCGTGAAAAATTAAAGTGGTGCACGAAGAAGAAAGGGGTGCACAAAACAATGGCGTGGTGCGAAAAATAGAGGAATAGAGTTTTTAATGCAAGCGGTGTTTCGAGATCAGAAGCTCAAAAATTGGAAAAGGCATGAGGTTTACGAATAATTGGAGCATTGCATGAAATATGGTGTTGTGCGGAAGATGTGCTTTTCACGCTGAAAGAGGATTACACACAGGAGGGTTTTTCCCGCATGGGTAGATTTTGCCTATAAATATGAAGTGACCCCCCTCATTTGAAGAAGCTCAAGACTTAGATAGAATTCAAGCTCTGGCGTGTGAAATTGGAATACACAAGGGGGATGTGCGTAAATATCAAGTTTTCCCACAAGTCAGGTGTTTGCGTGTAAATCTTAGGTTGTGCGTAAAAATAAGGTTGCACATAAAGCTCAGGCTGCACGTAAAGAGGGTGTTTGTGTGTAAAGAAAAATATGTGCATAAAAGATGGATGTTGTGTGTAAAATAAGTGTTTTCACATATATAAAATGTTGCGTGTAAAATAAGACATTTGCACGTAAAAGAACTTGTTGCGCATAAAATAGGTGTTGAGCGAAAAGTGTATTTCACGCAAAAGTAGGGAATTATGCACAAGGATTATTAAGGGAGGCACGTAAAAATTGGAGCTGCCTGGTACACTTGGTGAAAAGTGAGATTCATCTATGGGTGAATGTTGGACGTCAACAAAGCATCTATCAACAGTTAAAGATACAAATTTCATTAGTGATAATGAAGAGACCTACAGGCCTATAAACTGTGAGTGGATCCTTTCCAGAGTAGTGAGCGAAGGAAGAGGAAGAAGGTTATCCTTTCTACCAGTAGTGAGCCAATGATAGAGAGATAGGGAGTGACCCTTGGAAAATTAGTGAGATGACCCTAAACATTATAAAGGCAGTGAGCCTAGGCATAAAAGTGATCTAGCCTAAACATTGTAAATTGGAAGGGAGCTTTAGTGGATTTGGTACATCGGCACATTTCCATTGTATGTTTCTTAGACATAGCCCAGTGAGGGTGAACCAAGTAAAAATCTCTTTGTCTGCCTGTTTTCATTCCTGCATCGCATTCAAAGCATCATCATCATCAGATAAATAATGGATGAATAAGATCAATAGTAAAAAATAAGTGCAAACAAAGTGACCCTTATAATATTGAGGTCAAGATCCAATGGGGCAGGAAGAATTTTGTAATTGAATATCCATACCCTAATTCACCCCCCTCTCAAGGTATTTAGGTCCCTTTTGGTCCTAACAAATGGTCATTCAATATAAAATTCCTCTTCCAATTCACTATTAAGGAAGGATGACTTGACATCCATTTGAAATATCCTGCATTGCCTTTAGTCTATAATGAATTAAAGAATTATTATGGTTTCAAGTATTGAAACCAATGCAAAGGTCTCATAAAATCCAACTCCTTTAACCCATGAATAACCTTTACACACTAATATTACTTTATTTATTACAAATTAAACTTTTTTCATTAATCTTGTTTCAACAAACTCACTTGGTTATGATAATATTATTCTATTTGGTCTTGGGAATTAACTTCCAAGTCTCATTATTTTTTATTTGATCTAGATCTTCATTCATAACATAAATCAACTCTTAATGTTTCATTGATTATTGAACATATCTTGGTTCAACTTGAGAGAGCAATGATATATGAGAGATTTATCTCGAATTTATTCTAGTTTGAATCTTTTATCCATGATTTCCAATGATATTTTGAACTTGATCTTTCCTTATAAACCTTGGATGATGTGAACAAGATTATTATTCATCACTCAAATTTTCTTAATCAAATTCTTCAACTTGAAATTATTTATTATTTTCACCAATTTCTAAAACATTACCCTATCGTTTAATGAAAAAAATCATTATAATCACTTCTAGAACTTTCTTCTTCGCATTAGTTAACTTTATTTGTGTGTTCCATCACTTTTACATAAACAGAATCAACAATATTTCATGTATATTTATTATAACAATGATATCATATTCTATTTGATGGATAACTTAGGAAGATACCATTAGCACCTCTTCTTTCACATTTTCCCATTTTTTCATTTTTAAATTTAATAATGCAAGAGATTCCAAACACTTTTAGATACAAACTCAGGAATTTATTATAATACTTATCATATGATGAAATGTTATAATTTTTTCCTACAAAGAAAATAAGTTTGAATAAGAACCAATTCTACAATAACTTTTCTCCAAAAATAATGTTACATGTCATGATCTAGTAATATAGTTCGATCAATATCTGCAATACTTCTATTCTTTTATTCAGCCACACCATTTTGTTGAGGTGTGTATAGTGCAATGAGTTCCTGAAGGATACCATGTTTTTCAAGATAGACTTCAAATATTCCACTGATATAATTAGAACCGTGATCTATAAAAATATTATTCAAATAGAAACCACACTCTTTTTCTGCACTTATCCTGAAGCTATTAAACCAATTTAGAGCCTCTGATTTATGCTTCATAAAAATAATTCATATAATGTGAGTAAATTCATCAATAAAAGAAATAAAATAATTATCTCATTTTTTTGCTTCCTCATGGGACTATAGATTTCAGTTTGAATTAACTCCAAAGGATGAGTAGATTGTATTTTAACCTTCTTATATGGATTATTCACAATATTTCTCTTTTAAAAAGTGGAATAAATCCAATTATTTTATATTTTTAACTTATGAACATCATGGAAATTATATCCAATAATAATCTTACATATATTATTTTGGCTAAGATGACTAAGTCTTCGATGCCCTAATTTATTTTGTTCTTTCATGATCAAATAATAAGAATTTACAACATCACCAATTTGAAAAAAATTAACTCTTGTTCACTGTACTCTTATAAAGATACATACATCTTTAAAGATCTTCAGAAAAAACCAATATTTTTAAAAAACCACTTCATTCCCTTTATCACGTAACCAAGAAACACTAAAAAGATATTGTTTAATTCCTTCAACATAAAACATGATCATGGATTTCAATTGATCTTTATGAATCAATGCTGATCCAACACCTTTTATTTAGAGTGACCTATAAATTTTAATGGTCAAATATAATTCTTTATATTTTTCAAAAAACTTGAGGATATTGGGATCCCCTGTTATATGTGAGGAATAACCACCTTCCAAAATCCATGGACATTATCCTTTGGATGATTTGTAGGAAACTTCACAAACTGAAGATTTCTATTTTCCTTTCTCATTCTTCCTCTATGAATTATCAACAATATCTATTAATCCCATTTGGACTAGTAGAATAATAATACACCCTTTTTAATGATTATTAGGTTTTTCACATCATTCAGAAACATTTTCAATGGATGAAATCTATTTTTAATTTTTTTAATTTAGATTTATCAGATTATATCTGAAGTATTTTACTTAGAATGGGGTAATCCACCCTCAATTTTAGTCTTCTAAACAATCTAAACTCAATATTTTATTAATAATTAAACCAAAAAAATACTTTTCATTTTTCTAAAACCTACATAGTTCATAAAATAACTATAGAAAACATATTTTCCATTAAAACCACCATGCTATCAAGAACTGAGAACCTGTATTTCAATATTCTTCTCACCATTAATATTATATCCTTTTTTCAATCCAAAATTTTGGTTAAATCCAAACTATTTATTCTTTAAATCCAACTTATTTTCAGTATTTTTTCTTTCACTATTTCTGGTAGTTTTTTTCATTAAATTTAATGCACTCATAAATATGGAAAATCACTTGATTTTGAAAAAAACTATATCTTATCCATTTGTTTCTTCTTATAAGATACACCACAAGTTCTATAAATATTTTATCCCTCCATTTATGACTATATTTTCTAATTACCATGAGCCTCTTCTTCACTCCTTCAACCTTGATTCTTGAATTCCTCTAATCAACAAAAAGTTTATTCAATCCATCAACTTCTTTCTGTTACTTTTATTTCTCTTCAATATGAATTGATTCATTTCTTCTAGAAGATTGATTTTACTTCTTTAGATTTTTTTTCTCTTCTCTAAACTTAGATATTTTTGAGAAATACTCCTTGATTTTACTTTTTATCAAGAATTCCACCTTTTTTCTTCATTTTCCTTAACTTAATATAACTTTCACTAGTAAATTCTTCTTCATTAACTTTAGAAATGAGATGTTTTTCATCAAAATCTCTTGGTATCTCCATTTCCCCTTATTCATCACTACTATCACTAATTTCACACTTAGATAATAAATTTACCTTCCTAAATTTTAATAAATTCTTTATTTTTATTTTTGAGGAAACCCCTAATCATTCAAACTTTAATGATTTCTTCTTAAATAATTACCTTTGTGCTTATGCTTCTTCATCAAAAAATCCATCTTCTTTTAAATTATAATGATTTGAGAAAAAATTTCAACTACTCCATAACTAGATCATGTTAGTGTAAGCTTAACTTTAAATATTCCCTTGAATCTTTTAACATTTCTAGATATTATAGATATCATATTATCAAACATATGATCCAAATCAGGATCATAATTAGAATAAAAATTTTCTTCTTCAACATAAACCTTCGTCTAAAACTTTTATTTCCTTGTGGATTTAAAATATATTTATTTTTCATCCTTCACCTTCTTCTTAAAAACACTTTGTTTACTCATTTTATAAGATATTAAAACAGTATGAAATCATTAAGAGAAATATCACTTATATATTTTTATTCCAAAGAAGAGACTTTAAAATCAAAATTATATGATAAGATATGAAAAATATTTTCAACAATATTAGAATATTGCAACTTCTCACCATAGATTGTGATAGTGATCACCACTTAATTCATCCTTGTAAATAAACTATAAATAGTTTCAGCATCATATATCCAAATATCTTCATACTTAAGTCTCCAAAATATCAAGGATTTATTTACTTTGGTCTTTCTTTCATAGATATTCTAAGTTTATCCCATATGTATTTAGTGGTCTTTATTCCATCAAATTTCAAAAATTCACTTTCTGAGATGGATGAGATAATAACATTCTTTTCATGATAATTATTCTCAAAATTCCTATAATATTCTTATATTATAGTAGCACCTTTATCCTAAGGAAAAAACCCATTAGTTGTGACTTTAAATACATCATTAATTATATATAACATGTATGAAATAATCCTATCTTTGCATATGTGATATATTTTCACATAAAATGTAGGAATCCATTTACTAGTCACTAAATTATGATTATCTATGAAATAAACTATAATTATAGAGAGAAACACTTCAGACATAGAGAGATAATATTTCTCAAACTTCAAACATCAAAACACCAGTGAGTGGAACATTCCTCTGATACCACTAGAAAATTATCCTCCTGAATAAGTAAAAAATCACTAGGGGAGGATTAATGATCCAATTTATCTTTAATTTTACTTATTGAAATATTCCTCATCACCATTTAGAGTGAATCTTGATCATTGTCCAACACACACACACATGAAGGGAAAAAAATATTTACAAGGTTCACCTCTCAAAATGATAAGGCTAGTCCTTGGAATGATTTGGATTTCACTGAGACCATATAACCCACTAGTTTCTATATTTATATACAACAAGCATGGTTCATCCTTATACATGTGTTATAACAAGTTTCCTAATTGTCATAATGCTTCTATTAATATTACAATTATAAATATCTTAGTATCAATAAGAAGAAATCCTTTCATACATATTCTTTATTTTTTGATTTAGTGATTCTATTACTTATATTCATCAACATCTATAAACTGAGGTATGAACTCTTGAATCCATGATAATTTACACAACCCCTTATTCTTACTCTTCTCAACTTTTTTCTTCTCCCTTATTCTACCATATTCTCTTATTCCTCTCACTCATCCTCTTCCTATTTCAAAAATTACATTTATTCTATATTTTCTCTCTCTACATTTTCATTCTTTTCACATCAACAATAACAAATCATAAAAACCAATTTGAATTTCTAAAATTTTAATTCAAACCAATAACCTTCTTCAACCAAACCAACTGTTCCCACTTCATTTTGATCCTTTGGATATTGTTGGATCTCTTATATTCCATTAATGCTTCCAAAAACAACCTCATAGAATGAGTTAGATATCTTTTAGATCACTCAAGAAGACACATTCACAAAACTACTCATAATTAAATAAAAACCCATGACATGGCTTGTACCATGGCCTAGTGAAAAATGCTAAGCCATTTTTCCTTCAAAATGGTGAAAACCATGGTGTAGTCCTCCCGATCCTGGCTGTTTTGGTCTATACATCTACCTATCTACCACAACATGTTCAAACATCACTATGGCCATTTTGAGCTTTCCCATTTCACATAGACAGGCTCAATGAACACCACAGGGACTATTGTGGCCATTTTGACCTTGTTTGTTTCTCATAGGCACACTATAAGATCACTGCAGGTACTACCATGACCATTTTGGCCTTGGCTATTTCACACAGTAACACCACCAGTGCACCAACTCCATCAAAATACCCTAAAATAAGAGTGTCCTTTCCCTTTTTGGCTCTAATTCTCACCAACATGCCCTACAACATGGGCATGGTCTTTCTAGATGGGCCCTCATTTCTTCCAAGAAACTTTATCACTCCATGAACCTTTTATCAATCATCTAGATTCTTTCCAACTCCATAAATTTCAGAATCATGATAAAATAATATTGATATATATCAACATTAAAGATCATTTCACATTGAATTGTCTAACTTAACATATAATATGATTTATGTATTGAAAATAAAATTAAACACACCCAATAATATCCTCTTCACCAATTCTCAGAACTCTCTTATCATAAAAACCATCTTGGAACCTATTGGGATCAACATAAGAAAGAATTTTCCAGGTTTTTAAAGTGTCAAATATAGGTTTTGGGTATAGTGGAAGCGTATGATGGGTCATGAACAAATTTTTTTTCATGATAAATGATCAATAAAATATTTACACAATGATAAACATCATGATCAATGGAATTGAATCAAATGAAAATAGACAAGGGATAGAACGTCAGAACCAAGCACATGATCATCACATATTATTTATAATTAATTTAATTAAATAATAATTACCTTGTGAGAATTATTTCTTTGTTGATGGATCTGAAAACAGATCTAAATTGTTCCATCATTATGTTATAGGAATCCAGAGAATTTTCTTTCTAGTGGTGATACACATGTATTCCAAAAATCTTCGAACACCACCATAGGAATCTCTGGGTTCTAGCACAATAGATCTTATCACTGACATCATTCGCCTTTGATTTCCATGAGAATTGCTTCCAAATAATTCTCCTTGACCTCTCTAGACTCGACAGTGGATGGTAGAATAGTGTAGGAAGATCACACTCAGTTATTGGGAGAGTTCTTAGAGAGGGAGCTCTCTAGGGCTTGAGAGGATTCTCTCATACTATCATTGTGAACAACACAAATGAAATTGGATCTCCTTGAAAATAATATAATTGGGTTTATATATATCTAGGGTTTAAAAATAAATATTTTCACAAGTACGCTTTAATATTTTTTTAATCTCCGTGGAACCCCATATCATTAATAATAATATTATTATTTATCAACATGTTCTTAACTTAAGAATTAAATTAAATATTATTTAATAAAACAATATTCAATATATATTATTTCTCACCAGACCTAAAAACTTGGTCCACCATTCCTCCACAATAATTATTAGGGCTTGAATAATAACTATTTATTTAATAAATAAATATTACAAAATTATTTTCCAATAAATAAATAAATATTATATTCACTAAATAGAAAAAATATATTTATTGAATATTTTGATCACATTGAATAACTGGTGATATAATATATGTGACCATACATACATTAATAATTATTAAACCACATGCATGAATAATATTTATTAAACTTTTTAAATAATAAATAATAATATATTATTTAATAGAGATTCTGGATACACTTAGTGTGTGACCCTCTAGGCCTCTTTCTCAATGGCATTAGGCAAAGTAGCCTAAAGTACAATGTTAACATCTAGCAACACACCAAGGTACCCATATAGAAATAAGTTAATTAAAAAATTACATAATACCTTATACAAATGCTCACTATGTAATATAATCCTTTTATCACAATATCTCTAATCAAGCAGGTTTCATGCTCGTGCCATCAACCTATGTGCTTGATGTCTCTTTCTTTGACTTTTCAGAAATCAAACTTGCCTATAGAACACTATGGACATTTATTTATTTAGGCTATATCATTTCAATCAAGGGGATTGAGATATGAACTTCTATTAAATAATATAATGGAAAAATCATTTATTTCATTATTCATTAATGCAATATTACTCATAACACACCCAATATATCCTACTTCACCGCAAACATATGTTATCACAATTTTTTTTCAATACATCAAAGTATGCACCTTATAATATTCATTAATAATAATCTTAAATTTCAAGGATCAATACACACATCTACAAATAGGAACATCCAATGAAACATATGAATGTATATTTCTTACTAGCAGGTTTCATTCTCATAATTTACTACACTGGATGTTATCAAGGGAATATACCATGAGAACTTTACTCAAATTCCTATTAGTATCCACCCCTAATATACTGTATAATTTTTTTCCCTCAAATGATATCATTTTACTATATAATATATATTTAAGAATAATGTCATATAACTTTTGGGTTCTCATCATAGTAGGGAACTGCTATGACCTTTTAGTGTGAAAACTACTCTTAAGAAATTATCACATACTATGTTATGTAAAATAAAAATCACAATTTGATAAAGAGTTTATTAATATTCAAAACTATGAATAAAATATATCATAAAGTAAAAAAAATTTGGTAATAGGGCACAAACTCCAATAGACTCCCACTTGTACTAGATCCAACTACTAATAACCTTTAGTTCGCTAGCTCTCACATAATACTCATGCTTATATTGAGATAGGCCTTTAGTCAAGGGGACCACCACATTCTCTTTCATGGGTACTATACTAATTTTAATTTCACCCCTTTGATAATAATACCTCAAGATCTATTACTTCCAGAGTATATTCTTTATCTGTTGGTGTGACCTTAGCTCTTTTTCAAGAGCCACCACTTTAGTATTATCACAGTTCAATGTGATAGGTCTTTCTAATAGGTACCACATCAAGATCCTAGAAAAAGTTTCATATAAAAAAATATGTATTGTTTGCATCATAAGATGCTATATACTCGGAATCTACTATAGAATCATCGATAATTGGCTGATTTTAACTCTTCCATCTCATAGCTCCTCCATTTAGACAAAAAACTTATCTTGACTGTGACTTTAAATCATTCTAATCTATTTGAAAAATAGTATCAGTATAACCCCTGAAGACTAGCACCTCATCTCCTCCATACACATAGAACATATCCTTAGTTATTTTTATATACTTTAGAAAAAACTTAAAAAAATACCAATGATGTTCTTCTGGATTTTATTGATATCTTTCTACAATGCTCAATGTATATAAAAAATAAAGTTTAGTACATAACAGGACATACATGATTGATCCTATCACTGAATTATATGAGATATTACTCATTCTTTATTTCTCTTATTATGTCTAAGGAAACATTTTCTTAGAAATATGTAAACCATGTGACATTGGAACCAATCCCCTCTTGGACTATTCCATACGAAATCTATTTAGTATCTAGTCAATGTATGTACTTTGACTTAGTCCAAACAAGCTATTGGATATATCATGAATGTTCTTGATCCCTAGAATATAGGCTGCTTCACCTATATACTACATGGATAAACACTTGTTTAACCAGTCCTTGATATAATATAAGATTGGTATTTCATTTCCAATAATTAATATTTCATCAACATATACTACTAGAATAATGAATTTATTTACACTAAACCTCTTGTAAACACATGGAACACATTCATTATTAATGATACAGAATTATTTTATAGATTCAATGAATCTAATGTTCCATGACCTATATGCTTAATTCAATCCATAAATGGATCTTTGTAACTTGAATAGATTTTTGGCATCAACTAAAATCAAAAACCCTTATGATTTTTTCATATAGACGTCTTCTTAAAGGTTACCATTAAGAAATGTAATTTTGACATCCATCTTTCAAATATCATAGTCATGGTAAGATACTATAGAAAGTTGAATTCTTATGGAATTAAACATTAAAATTGGTGAAAATATTTCATCGTAGTCAATTCCTTGATGTTGTTTAAACCCTTTATCTACTAGCCTTACTTTATAGGTATTTACTTTAACTTCCATGTCTAGTTTTCGCTTGAATAACCTTTTTCACACTAAAAATTTACATCAATTGGCACATTGACTAGAACCCAAACTTGGTTCTAATACATGGAATCCATTTTAGAATTCATGACTTCTTGCCATCTTACAACTTATGAGCTCTCTATAACCTCTTTATAGAAGATATGTTTATCATTGTCATCCAATAATGATTCACCATCTTCAGTGACTAAAAAAATGTATCTCTCTGGTTCTCTTACCTCTCATGGGATCATACACAGTACTTGTGTTTCATGAACTACTTCTTCTATATATGCCTATGGAATCTATTCCTATACCAAATCTTTTGTATCTTGAGCATCAACTTCATCAAAGTCAATCTTGCTCCTACTATCCCTTTTGAGGATGTTATCCTTCTAGGAAAGACAACTTGTCTTGTGATAGTCACTTTCTTTTCTAAGGGGTTGTATAGGTAGTATCCCTTTGATTATTTAAGATACCCTATAAAGATACACTTTATGCCCTGGGGTGCTAGTTTTTTTACCCAGAAAGGCCTTAACAAACACCTCGTAACCCCATATATGTGTATGCGACAAAACAAGTTTCTTTCAACTCTATAACTCCAAGGGAATACCATTTTCCATTTTATTTGGAACTCAGTTTAATGTGTATGCCATAATTTGTAATGCATATACCCAAAAGGATAATAGAAGAATAGTAGGACTTATCATTGTCCTTACTATGTCTAACAAGGTACGATTCCCCCTTTCACTAAAACCATTCCATTGTGGTGTGTAAGGTTGAGTGAGTTAAGATAGAATCCCAAACTCTTGTATAAATTTGATAAAATATTGGTTAAGATATTCACCAACTCAATCCAACCAAATATTCTTTATATTATTTCTAAGTTTATTCTCTACTTCATTCTTTAATTCCTTAAATTTCTCAAAGGATTCAAAATTATGCCTCATCAAGTTGACATAGCCATATCTACTCAAGTCATCAGTAAAATCTATGAAGTAATAATATCCACCTCTAGCTTTAACTAGAAATGTTCCACACAAATTAGTGTGTACCAATCCTAGAAGATCAGTAGAAATTTCACCCTCCCCTCTAAATAGAGGATTGGTAATTTTTACTTGTAAACAAGAATGGCATATTTCGAGTAGTTTTATCTTAGAAGGGTCTAAATAACCATCTCGATATATCTTTTTCAAATGCTTCTCGTTTATATGACCAAGACAATGATGCCATAACTGGGTGTTATATGTGTCGTGTGAACATGATTCTTTATGAATTTAAAATACTTCCATTTCACAATTTAATAGATAAAGACCATTATTTAAATGTGACATACCATAATAGATGTTTTATTTATAAAAGAAAAAATATTTATTTCCAAACATGAAAATAAACCATATAAATCTAGAAATGATACAGAAATTATGTTCTTGGTAACAATTGATACATAATAAAAATATTTTAAAACCAAAATCATTCCCATTGGTAATGAAAGGTGGTATTCACCAATGGCTAGAGTAACCAGCCTCATGCCATTATAAGATCTCAAATCTACCTCTCCTCTATAAATATTTCAGAATCTACTTGGTTATTTCATTTTGATACATATGTGAGCACCAGAAGTTTTATATAATACCCAATTTGTAGATACTAAAAGATTACATTTGATAACGAATGAACCTTTAGCTTACCCTTTCTTTTGGGTGCAATTATTTTTTTAGTGTCCATGCTTTCCACATGAAAAACATACTGCCTCCTTTTCTTTTCCCTAACTCTAGATATTACTCTTATTGGAATTACAATGCTTGGGAGATTTAGAATTTTTATGAGTCTTGTGCCCCTTCTCCTTGTTATCCATTTTTTTATTCACTATAAGGACCACATGTTTATCACGCCCCATGTCCTTATCCACTCGGAGAATCAAAGTAAGAATTTCTGAAAGACTCTTCTCATTATTTTTTATATTGTAATTAACAATAAAACTAGAGAAGGTCTTGGGAAGTGATGAAATTATGAGATCTATGCCAACTTATCAGAGTATTTAATCCATAATATGTATAAGCATTCAATATAATCAATAAAATTAACTACATGAGCCTCAAATGGTGTAGACTCTCCAAGATTAGTTTTAAACAAAGTATTGAAGATATCATATCTCTTTTGTATCACCTTATCTTGATAGAGATCCCAAAGGTGATATATCATGCTATATGCATTCATGTCCTCATGTTGCTTCAAAAAATCATTGGTCATGGATGATAACATCAAAAACTGAACATATATAGTATCTTTAAAATGTTTCTCATAGAGAGACAACTCTTCATCACCACCTCATTACTAGGAACATTAGGAAGAGGTTCTCCCAACACATAAAATTTACTTTCGTGGAGAAGGATAAAGTGTAAGTGCCTTTTCCACTCTTGGAATATTGTTCTGGTGAAAATATTTTCTTTATCAAATATGGATCACAATGATATTTATCTGACAAAATTTTAGACAAATAAATAAATATTATATTTATTAATCTCCCACTATTTTATCAAAACCCAATATCCCTCACTATTGGATTTAGAATATCTCATTTATTGGATAATCTAGTGGAAAGGATTCGTATCCCCCTTCTCATTACCCCAACTTCAGTTGGTCTTTTAGATAAGCATTCCGAATTCCAATTGCATTAACTCACAGTTCCTTGATCTATTGATTAGACTCCCCAATCCTGAAATCCTTGAATTAGATTTCCTCAACTCTTTCCTCTCAATTACAATAATTACTGATTTTTCAGTCTACCCTTGATGTGAAATAAGTTAATTCAACCAAAAAACTTCATGTTAGAATTCCCCGATAATTGAAAGTACCCCAACTTTGGCTGGTCAAGCACCTTGAAGTATGGTTCGATTTTAACTAAAGTAGTGTAAGTCTATACCGACTTAATATATATTATTGAGGGATTTTATCCTTTTATGATTAAATTTATAATTATTATATTTATTAAATGTTTTTTAATATTAAGTGGATTTGATTAAGTGATTAACCATGTATTAGATAATATTTACACATAAGATAATTTATTTTAGTTATATATTGCATGATTTTTAATCCATTAATTCATGTGATCCTGAAAAAAAATCCATAATGTCATAACCATGCAATTTGAATAAAATAAAATTATAAATTGGTATGATCATGAAATTTAACTAATGGTTAGTTAATATAGCGAATGATAAAATAACTATCGACCTAGGAAAAAACACCTAGAACCAATTAAGGTTCATGTTAAAGCTTTCCACCTATCCACCTATGTATCTCTCTTGGATTGGTTTCACATAGGCTCCAAACTTGAACCACCTCCACTAACTTGGAAGATCCATCAATTATATATGCTTTTACTGACACACATGAGAGGGGAATAAGTTGGCATGAAAATCAAAAATTTAATTTAATAATAAATTAAATGAAACCAATCACATAAAATGGTATGGTCTAGGCTCATTATCATACACATGCATGCAAAAAATTACACATTTAATAAAATTAGCATTAAATTCTTCATTATTCTAATTTAAGATAAATCACCTTGGAACCAATTGATTATATTCCTCAATAAATTATTTTATCTTAATTCCCACCAAATTTCCCTGAGATTTCCATCCATCATTATTTTAAACAAATTAAATAAATTTATTTTATATTAACTATGTAAATAAATGAACCTTGGAGTAAACATGGTTAATACCTGTCCGAATCTACCCAACATGTATTATACCCTTATAATTTTTACTCTTGTGACATATGACATACACAAATTATCACATACTTTAATGATTTGTACTATCAAATTAATGATTACATGAATTACATGATTTTTATATCATGTGTAATGCTTCAATTCACATAAAGTAATAACTGTAATACGACTCAAACATTATATATAGATATTAACATTACATAGAAATTAATTAAACACACACACACACACACACACACACATATATATATTAAAACTCATCACATGGTGTGTCCTATAAACTTAATTAACACACACAAGAACATTTTTATAAGGTTTACACAGTATAATAAATTAATTTTAATTCTATGTAATTTGGTATAAGTACAAGACATGTACAAATGAACTACAAGGAATGTATGTTTCTCACTATCTATCTGAGTCACATGCCTAGGGACTCGGTGTGTAAACTATGCCTCAGAAAAATTGGAGTACACGATGTATACAAGGGAAACACAGCATGTGGTCTCCAAGTTACATGATAACTAGTTTGGTAGGTCATGTAAACTGATACACAAACTGTCTATGACTATAAGACTACATGCCATGTATGTAGGATACATGACATGTACTCCGGCTGACCCTATACTAGGCTGGCCTAGTCAACACATGGTGTAAAATTAAATACACCACATTTATTCAATGCACACAATTTTAATTAATTAGGAATTAATTCAAAGTTCATTGAAAACTAGTAAACAACATGTATGTAAAGACCTGGAAATTTCAAGGAAAATTTTTTCTTAAATAATTTGGAATTTTACGAGTCTGTGCCTTCTGAAGACACTTGATTTCGAGGCCCGGTGTGTCCAAAATCAATATCCTAAGTTTAGCTCAGGTATGTTCAGTAAATGAACGAGCGGGTTTTTCTATCTTTTGAACCGGTGCTCGGAATCGAAATCCGAGGGCACTGATGAACTCACAACGCTGATGATTGCTTAAGGGGATCTTTAAAATAGTTGCGTTTTAAGCGGGTTGAGAATTAACCTTTTTTGGGGATTTAGTTTAATATAAATTAAATTGGTGGCACAATTTTATTTTTATGGTTGGTGGTTAATTCCTCCCAAGGGGAGTTGAAGGTGGGTCCCACACCCACATAACCTCCCATGGGAGGATATTTGTGGGGTGGGTCCCACACGTGACCTAAACCCTTGATCTTCCCTAAACCCCTCAAACCACCCCATTAAACTCCTTTGTTTAATGTTGGAAACCCATTGAATTTAATTGAGTAACCTTTCCACTTTCTCTCTCTCTCCCTCTTTAATTATATCCAACACACACCTTAATTAATTGTTTGAACCTTTTCAATTGAATTAATTAAGTGTTTTTTTTGAATTTTTGAAATGCATGGCAAGATTAAATAAAATAAGGAGAAGCATTATTTTATTTTGGGTTGGCAATTGTTGTGTGGGAGGATTTGGGGGAGAACTCTAGAGTTTTGAAGAACATATTCCTCAACAAAGAACGGTTCTTATTCAACGAAGACCTATCCTCTCAGTGAAGAACACACCACGTTCCTCCAATCTTTTCTTCTTCCTTCGCGACAAGGGAGAAGACATCGACATGGGGAAACTTGAAAACGACAATGCACTTTCCTTACTCTTCTCCGCGACAAGTGGGGAGACGCCACTTTCTCCTCGGACGCTCTCCGTCGACGTCTACAAATCCTCACCTCGTGACTTCGTCTACTGCGACGCCGACGTTCATCATAAATTGTTGAGTTAGGGTGAATTGTTTCAATTTTATCGAAAATAAAATTGTTTGGTTGTGCTCTGTGAACCTTGCTAATTCATGGATATGTGTTACCATCTAACGCGGAGGGCGCGGGCCGAATGAACATGGCCTGACGACCCTCCGTTGGAACTTTATCCTTTGGAATTGGCGACCGGAGGTGGGGGAAGAACGGCGCCGTCGCGCCGGTTGTGCAGGAAGAACCGGAGGGCCCGTCGGCCGGCCGAGCGGAGGTGAACCGCGGCGCCAGGAGGGCACCACATTAAGGAATCGGCCGGCCCCTCGGCTGGCCGGGCGGAGCTAGACCACGACGCCGTGCTGGAAGACCGGGGGCCTGCACGTGCGGGCCGCGTGCGCCAGAAGGCCGACTGATTTGGGGAAGGGCGGCGCCGCTTGGCGTCGCCGGTGCAGACAGACAGGGGGGGGACCCCCTCGGAACCTCTCGACCTTAGGCCGAGCCACTCGGCTAGCCGGCCGAGCCAGCCGGGCCACGTTGGGCCGGGCCGCGCCTCGCCGGGCCAGGCCGCGCCACTTCGGGCCAGGCCGCGTCCCTTCGGGCCGAGTTGCGTTTTCCTTCGGACCGGTCCGACACCCTTGCCGGGTCGGACCTGTCAAAGTGGGTTAACCCGACCTATCGGCCCACTGGGCTAAACAGGCCGGGCCCATTATTTACTTAAATGTGAATAACTTAAAGGCCGCACGTCCGTTCGACGCGCCGTCTATGACACTGGGAATATTTCAATGAGATGGTCCTTTTGTGATACTCTAAGTGAGTTTTGGATAGCTTTGGTAAATGACCGGGTTTGGAACGAGCATATTTCCAACCGGGTCCCTGGAACAGAAAAGCCAATAACTCTCAGACTAGGCATCCGTTTGACGTGCCGTCTATCGCGTTGGGTTCCTTTTTACGAGACAGAACTTCGGGATAAATCAACTATAGACTTCGTGATAGTTGATGCATCGACCCCTTTTACTCGTGAAGTGGACCCTCCCGGAATTGAGTATGATGTGTGCAGGAACCCTAGAGCTGGCTGCGACTACGACGACGATGACGACTATACTTGGATTCTATGTGGGTTCGGTAGTGAGGACGACTGTATTTGGATCCTCCATGGGTTCGGCAGCGATGATGACTGTACTTGGATCCTACGTGGGTTCGGCAACAATGGTTACTGTACTTGGATCCTACGTGGGTTCGGCAGCGACGACTTCTGTACTTGGATCCTACGTGGGTTCGACAGAGGAGATGATTCAAAGGCTACATCTAATTATCTCCACCCCTCTTCATGAGTAGTATACCTGTGTGAGCTGAGTCTTGACTTTCAATCATTATCACTGGTATGATTGACTTCTTTCCTGTGTGGACTGGTTGTGCATGGGCTCAGAATTTGGAGCCGTACTGAGATTGATGACTTAGGTATATGTATGGGCATATACCTAAGTAGAGTTGGTTGATACTTCGTGTTTGCATCTTTCCTTTGTGGTTTAATCTTTGTGGATTCTGGGTGACCTTCGAGGATCTCAGGGTCCCTACTGAGTATTGTTATACTCACCCCTACACGGGCATTGCCCACACTACGTTGTGTTGGTTGTAGACGATGGACATCCCTGATCATGGTCGAGGCTTGTGGAGCTAGATGATATCTGGAGGTGGACCACCTGGCGGGACGTACACGGAGCGGACAGACGGACCCGAGGTACCGACGAGACTATCTGTACCCACCCTTCAGGTGGGATTCCCGGAGGACGACTCGTGGTTGATGCTTTAATTTTCATCTATTGTACTTTCTTTCCCAGTTGTACTGTACTTTCAGTTGGGTTTGTATACTGGCCCATTTACTTTACAACACTTACCTTTGTACTCAGTTTAATTTGTGTTTACTCCCGCTTGCGTACTCTGTTGTGTTTTTTTACTTTTATAAAGGAAATGCATTCCCTTTTTACAGGGATTTACGCCTTTGGTGATAGTCGCCAGCCCCTGGCCTATGGAAGGCGGGCTTGGGGTAGTCATGGCACGGGCCCCGAGGACGGGTCATGAAAAATTGGTATCAGAGTCGGTTCTACCGCAGAACTCAGGACTCTGATAATTTCTTCTTTATGGAGAAATAGTGTTAAGGGTATTGAGTGTGGTTATCAGTCTAGGGAGTCTAGTTTTGGTGCGGTGGCCAACGTATCCATACACCAGGACCCTGACTTCTGATTTCCGACTCAGTGCACGAAAACATTGATTGCATGTGTGTTTCAAAAGTTTTCTTTTAGATTACTTTGTGTCAGCTCACTAGGTATACTGTACTAACCGTGGAACACCTGCTTCTTCTCAGGATGGCCCCACGAAGGTAGCCATCTAGGGTTTCTAGTTACGTGCGGGATGGAAGAACACCGAGCAACGAGGCCTCGGTGCAGGGCCCCATTACAAGAGAGGCACCATCGGTACCTCTACCCGCTGGGCCACCGATACCACCAGCCCTAGCAGCGGAGAGTGCACGTTGCCTTAATGCGTTGCATGAGTTTCAGCGACAGAGGCCACCTAGGTTCCTCAGAGAGACGGACCCTCAGGAATCCGAGTATTGGATGGAGGCTATCATCAGAGTCTTCAGATTGGTAGGGACACCAGCAAACCTCATGGTGATCCTTGCCGCGAGTCTCCTGCACGCAACAACAGGTAGATGGTGGAGCCTGATGGTTTATGTGCATGACGAGGCATCTCTACTTTGGACGGACTTTGAGAGACTATTCTGCTCGGAGTTTGTTCTATCCACCCTCAGTGCGGTGCGTATACAGGAGTTGCTACAGTTGTGGCAGGGCATCATGTCAGTAGTCCAGTACTCAGCGAGATTTACCGACCTCTCACGCTACTCCATGGACATGGTACGAGACCCATTCTTCCAGGCTCAGACCTTAGAGCAGGGATTGAGGCATGAGATCAGGGCTTTGATGATTTCCCTCAGCATTCTGACGCAGGTAGGAGTATTGGAGCGAGCCCTTCTTGTGGAGAGTTTTCTTGCTGAGCTGACGCCAGCAGCGAGACCCACCACATGGCGACACGTAGCAGAGTCTTCTGCAGCCGACAGTAGACAGATGTCGCAGAGGTCCAAGCAGACCAGGCCATCAGGTGGGCGACCTCAAGATACTGGTTCAAATGTGCGGGGCACACGCAGCAAAGCTAGTCATATGAGAGGCAGGCAGTGCTATGCATGCGGTGGGCAGGGCCACATGGCTCGTGACTGCTCGAACCACCATGCAGAGGAGCAACGGATGGTTGAGGGACCACCCAGGCAGAGGTAGAGGGTTGACCCTGGCAGTCTGCAGGGAGTAGGCGGATGAGGTAGAGGATCTAGCTGAGCAGCAGGTGGTGGACGACACTTCGAGGCTCTACCACCACCACCACTAGGAGGTCCACCCCGACCACAGGGTGCTGGCGGACAAAGGCAGGCTCAGCTCCAGGTAGTGGAGGCTTATGACCACGGCGCACCTAAGATGATTCGAGGTAATATCTGTGTCTACTCCACCCTTGCTGCAGTTCTTATAGATATAGGAGCGAGTCATTCTTTTATTGCCGCTGCCCTTGTTCGGAGCTCAGAGACTTCGACGGAGCCGTTGGCTCGATCCTTACAGATAGAGACTCCTAAAGGAGCAGACTCGATGATTACACATTGGTGCCGACAGTGTGAGCTTACTCTAGGAGGAGAGAGCTTCGGCTGGGATCTTCTTATAGAGGCGTTTAGGCCTTACGACGTCATCTTGGGTATGGACTGGTTATCTACAGTCCATGCCTAGATCGACTGTATTAGGTGCAAAGTGCGGTGTGTCCGTACAGATGGGAGTAGGTTCACCTTCACCAGCAAGAAGGGAGCCTTTGCAGCACATGATGGACTTACGCAGAGGAGAGGGCAGCCGATCACACATCAGTTGGATAGTCTCATCCTAGGAGCGGTTGATGTGCGGAGTCCTAGTTTTCTTGTTGTGGTGGATCAGTATGCAGACGTTTTCCCTGATGACGTTCCAAGTCTACCTCCTCATAGAGAGGTAGATTTATACATTGAACTGTACCTCGGGACAATACCGATATCCACTCCATCATATCGGATGGCTCCTGCCGAGCTTCGTGAGCTACGGGTACAACTGGAGGACTTACAGGGAAAGGGATTCATCCGACCCAGTGTTTCACCCTGGGCTTCTCCGATTTTATTTTCCAAGAAGGCGGATGAGAGCTTACGACTATGTGTCGACTACCATCGCCTGAATCAGGTGACCGTAAAGAACGAGTACCCACTCCCGAGGATTGATGACCTCTTTGATCAGCTCAAGGGATCATGATGGTTCTCGAAGATAGACCTCAGGTTAGTCTATCATCAGCTCAGAGTTCAAGTTGAGGATGTGCAGAACACAACCTTCAGGTGTCAGTATGGCCACTACGAGTTCTTGGTTATGCCCTTCGGCATAACCAACACACCAGAAGTGTTCATGAGTCTCATGAACAGGATCTTCCAGCCTTACCTTGATCGTTTTGTCGTAGTCATCATCGACGACATACTGATTTACTCGACTACTAAGGAGGAGCACGCCTACCACTTGCAGGTTTTACTGGACACACTCTGAGAGCACCAACTTTATGGTAAGCTCTCAAAGTGCCAGTTCTAGATTCTATAGGTTCACTTCTTGGGGAACGTTATCTCGGAGGCAGGAGTTGCTGTAGATCCTGCGAAGATCGAGGCAGTACTAGTTTGGGAGCCACCCAGGACTGTGACGGAGGTGCAAAGTTTCATAGGTCTGGATGGGTACTATCGGAGATTTGTGCCAGACTTCTCTAGAGTTTCAGCACCACTTTCAGCTTTGATGAAGAAGGGGAAACCCTTCGTGTGGTCAGATAGATGTTAGCAGAGCTTTCAGGAGCTGAGAAAGAGATTGACCAGTGCACCCATCTTGAGGCTACCGGAGGAGGGCGTAGGGTACGTAGTTTACTGCGATGCATTAGGGACCGGACTCAGGTGTGTCCTGATGTAAGAGTGGGATGTGATCGCCTATGGTTCACGACAGTTGAAGTAGCATGAGTAGAACTACACTACCCATGACCTGGAGTTAGTAGCAGTGGTCTTAGCCTTGAAGATGTGGTGTCACTATCTGATGGGCGAGCACTTTATAGTCTACTCTGACCACCAGAGTCTCAGGTACATCTTCTCGCAGAAGGACCTAAACCTGAGACAACGACGATGGATCGAGTTACTCTAGAACTATGACTTTGAGATAGTCTATACTCTTGGGAAGGGGAACATTTTGGCTAATACTCTCAACAAAAGATCGAGCATTTAGCTACTTAGAGAGGCGACAGAGCAGTTAGCCGCTTTGCAGATATCCTTTGTGGATAGAGTTGGGCAGCCTTCCTACAGTCCCTCACAGTCACTCCTCCACTACTTAAGCATATCAGAGAGGCACAACGTGGGGATGTTGACTATGAGACGCGATGTGCTCATATTTCCACAGGGTATGCGCTTGATGGATTTTATGAAGGAGGAGAGCACGTCATTCTCTTCAGGGGACGTACCATGGTACCAGTTACACTGCAGGAGGAAGTGATGAGGGAGTTTCACACTTCCCCTCTTGCGGTTAATCTAGGAGTGGAAAAGATGTAATAGGACCTTAGATGACAAAACTGGTGGCTGGGTATGAAGAAGGCTGTAGTAGAGTTCATTTTACGATGCCTCACTTGCCAGCAAGTGAAGGCAGAGCACCATGTACCAGCAGGCTTGGTACAACCCTTAGAGGTTCCGGAGTGGAAGTGGGATGGGATATCCATGGATTTCGTGACAGGGCTCCCACGTTGTTGATGCTCCTTTAGTCATAGAATCTAAAGATTGTAAAAGGGGAATATCTGAGCTCAAAGTGATTCATCCTTTGAAGAAAATATCAAAAATCGACAAAGGCATGAACAAGGGATCAAAAGCATCTGTGCCGCGCAAGTTCTATCACTGTCGCACAAGTCCACTTGCACGATGCCTTATAGTCGCGCAAGTGACTTGCACGACCTAAGTGATAACTGCCCGGTAACCGCCCGAGGTCTTCTCCTACCTATAAATAGACCCTGTGGGCCCCCCATTCGGGGATGATTTTTTCCAAAAACTCAGATTTGATCTCCCGGTGCCCTAGTCTCTTCTCAAAGCTTCCAAAACACTTATAAGGTAATTTCTTACCTAGAACGGAAGATCTAAAGAGGGGGAGGAAGGCCTAAGTGTTGAAACTCATCAACACTTGCGTGCCTGAGTGGCCAACCCTTAAGGGAAAAGGGACACACTTGCGCACCGCCTTAATCCTTCAATAGATCTTGCGCGCCCCTCTTCTGGAAGAACCTCAAGAGGATTCTAAAGGCTTTAATGAAGAGTCAGTCAAGTATTACCCTGCTGATTAACCGTCTCACAAGTACATCATGTGTCGTGCATGAGTATACCTGCGCGACCAAAACTTGCGTGCCCACGCAGTACCTGCGCGCCTGCCAGGAATTGCGCGCCCCTGCCTTTTTGGGTGCCTTTCTTTCCCATTTCACCTCTATTAATCCATTAAACATTTCCTATTCAAGATTAAGTCTTCAAGACACTCTTCAAAGACATTTTATGGCATGATTTCTGGATTTTACTTCCTTATCTGAAAGTAATTTTGTGGAATATCTCTCAAAACCTAGTGATTTATACATCTTTATGTCACTAAAGATTGAGATTTCATTCATTCAACCTCATACTTTAAGATGAGAGAATCCTTAACCTGGGTCTCCTTTTTAGGAATAATCCCCAGTCATAAGTCCTCTAATCTGGGAATCCTCTTTAGGAGTAATCCCCAAGTCCCTTAATTTTTGGTCATCCTCTTTAGGAGTAAGCCCCAAGTCCCTTAATTTTTGGGCATCCTCTTAGGAGTAAGCCCCAGATCCCCTAACCTGGGATTCCTTTTCAGGAGTAAGCCCCAGTCTCAAATATGGGCATCTTCCTTAGGATTAAGCCCCAAGTACCTTAATTTTTGGGCATCCTCTTAGGAGTAAGCCCCAGATCCCCTAACCTGGGCTTCCTTTTCAGGAGTAATCCCCAGTCTCAAGCTTGGTAATCTTCCTTAGGAGTAAGCCCCAATTCTTAAAATTCCCAAATCTGGGCATCCTCCTTAGGAGTAAGCCCCGGTCTCCTAATTTGGGCATCCTCCTCAGGAGTAAGCCCCAAAACTTAATCCCTGACTTGGGACTCCTTTTCAGGAGTAAAGCCCCAGTCTTAATTTCTCTTAACCAGTCCTAATTTACCTTTGATCTGGGATTCCTTTTAGGAGTAAAACCCAATCAAAAGTCTTCTCCTAATTTGGGACTCCTTTTTAGGAGTAATCCCCAAGTTAGAGTATTAAAAAATCTCCATGAAGCACATATACCTTTATGGACCCTATTCCTGGATTTATTCCCTAAAGTAAATCCTAACCTTAATTTATCTGGGCAGTCATACATACATAAGCTCCACATTATTTCTTATGATTCCATCTTTCATGGCACAATTGTCTAATTTTTACCAATACCTCTTGTTTCTCACACCGAGCATGACTCACGTGAGCTTAGAGTGTAGAAGTAATTGTGACATCCTTCTTTGAGCCATCAATCATAAACATCATACTCTCTTACTCAAACTATGTGGGTTTTGATTCCTTTTCTAAACAAAGGATACATAGGTAGACCGTCTACGGGTTCGATCCCAACTCTAAAATAATCCATGTCCTTCTGAATGACAATAAACTGCAAGTGCCCCACTAAGTGGCTTTAAAACTAGCATGGTCATCATAATGACCAAGAGACTTCTGTATAAATGTGTCGAAGGGTACCATTGACCAAGAATCTCTAACAAATACAAATGATTCTCTATTGATGAAGAACCTCGAATACATACAAAAGATTCTCTAAATTTCCTGCATATTTAATCATTGATTGTTAGATCTGAAGGAAAGATCATTTTATACTTGGTAATGTAATAAGGATTCACGAACATAACTTAAATCTATAAATAGAGTCTCGGAGTAGAAAATAATTCCCCTAAAAAAGGTGTGATGAGTCCGACCTCCCATCCTCTCGACCAATGCAAATTCCTAAGCCTCATCAGTCCACAAACTAATGAGCACCTACCTTTGGAAAGTAGGTCCAAATGGATGTGGAATCATTGGATGTTTCCGATTCTACGAACAAACCCGTTAGAAACCGATCGGAACGTTTGAACCTCCTATCAAGGTGGTCATCCCCGGATTCCGAGGGAAACACACGTACTTCCAGAGGACATGACTCCATTTGGGTGATCGTAGAACGACTCACCAAGTCGGCCCACTTCCTACCTATCAGAGAGCAGGGATCAGTGGAGAGATTGGGATGACTCTATGTTCAGGAGATCGTACGACTTCATGGTGTTCCATCATCTATCGTCTCCGATCGAGATGCTCACTTTACTTCCCAGCTTTGGAAGGGGTTGCAAGAGGCATTTGGGACGCAGCTACGCCTGAGCACCACCTTTCATCCCCAGACGGATGGAAAAATGAAGAGGACCATTCATACACTCGAGGACATGCTTCGTGCATGTGTCCTTGACTTTGGTCGCAGCTGGGAGGATCACCTACCCTTGGTAGAGTTTGCATACAACAAAAGCTACCACTCCACCATAGGGATGGCACCATACGAGGAATTGTATGACTGACCTTGCAGATCACCTCTATGCTGGACTGACCCTGGGGAGTCAGCACTTGTAGGACCAGAGATGGTTCAGGCTATGAAAGAGAAGGTGCAGATCATCCAGGAGTGGATGAGGACTGAACAGAGCAGACAGAAGTCCTATGATGATAGGATACAGTGACCACTGGAGTTCAAGGATGGAGACCACATTTTCTTATGGGTCTCACCTCAATGTGGATTATAGAAATTTGGCTGGGGTGATAATTTATCTCTGAGATTCATCAGACCATTCCAGGTCCTCAGCAGGGTAGGCGAGGTGGCTTACCGCCTGACCCTTCCACCTCAGTTGCACCGGGTGCACGATTTCTTCCATGTATCTCAGCTGAGGAGATACGTGCACGACCTGACTCACATCATTGATCATGGGGAGCTGGACATCGATGATGGGTCAACTTTTGCAGAGGTCTCGATGGAGATCAAGGATCAATAGGAGTGGGTTCTACATGGACAGTCGATTCCTCTTGTGCACATTCGTTGGCAGCATGGAAACCTCCAGGAGAGCACATGGGAGCAGGAGGCTCAGATGCGTGCACAGTACCCTCATTTGTTTCCCTAGTTTATGATGTAGCTTTACGGGGACGTAAATCCATAAGGTGGGACTAATATAAAGACCTCGAAATTTCAAGGAAATTTTTTTCTTAAATACTTTGGAATTTTTCGAGTCTGTGGCTTCTGACGGCACTTGATTTTGAGGCCCGGTGTGTCCGGAATCAATATTCGAAGTTTAGCTTGGGTACGTTCAGTAAACAAATGAGCGGGTTTTTCTATCTTTTTAACTAGTGCTCGGAATCAAAATATGAGGGCACCGATGAAATCGCAGCGCCGGTAATTCCTTAATGGGATCATTACTGTAGTTGCGTTTTAAGCGGGTTGAGAATTATTTTTTTTGGGATTTAGTTTAAAATAAATAAAATTGGTGGCATAATTTTATTTTTATGGTTGGTGGTTAATTCCTCCCAAGGAGAGTTGAAGGTGGGGCCCACACCCACATAACCTCCCATGGGAGGATATTTGTGGGGTGGGGCCCACACGTGACCTAAACCCTTGATCTTTCCTAAACCCCTCAACCCCCCATTAAACTCCTTTGTTTAATGTTGGAAACCCATTGAATTTAATTGAGTAAACTTTCTACTTCCTCTCTCTCTCCCTCTTTAATTCTAGCCAACACACACCTTAATTAATTGTTTGAACCTCTTCAATTGAATTAATTAAGTGTTTTTTTCCTGAATTTTTGAAATGCATGGTAAGATTAAATAAAATAAGGAGAAGCCTTATTTTATTTTGGGTTGGAAGTTATTGTGTGGGAGGATTTGGGGGAGAACTCTAGAGTTTTTAAGAACATCTTCCTCAACAAAGAACGATTCTTCTCCGACTAAGACCTATCCTCTCAGCGAAGAACGCACCCCGTTCTTCCAATATTTTCTTCTTCCTCCGTGACAAGGGAGGAGACACTGACGTGGGGAAACACACCAATGACAATTCACTTTCCTTACTCTTCTCCGCGACAAGTGGGGAGAGGCCGCTTTCTCCTTGGACGCTCTCTGTCGACGTCTACGAATCCTCACCTCGCAACGCCGTCTACTGCGAAGCCGACGTTCATCATAAATTGTTGAGGTAGGGTGAATTGTTTCAATTTTATTGAAAATAAAATTTTTTGGTTGTGCTTCGTGAACCTTTCTCATTCATGGCTATGTGTTACCATCTAAAGCGGAGGGCGCGGGCCGAACGAACATGGCCCGACGACACTCCGCTGGAACTTTATCCTTTGGAATTGGCGATCAGAGGCGTGGGAAGAACAACGCTGTCACGCCGTGCCGAAAATATGGAGAAGGAAGCTGGGGCCGTTGCGCCAGTTGTGCGAGAAGAACTGCGACCTGCATCGCAGGCCGCTTCGGCGGAAGAACCGGCCGGCCCGTCGGCCGACCGGGCAGAGGCAAACCGCGGTGCCAGGAGGGCACCGCACTGGAAGACTGGCGGTCCGCCCGTGCGGGCCGCGTGCGCCAGAAGGCCGGCCGGCCTAGCTGACCGGTTTGGGGAAGGGCGACGCCGCTTGGAGCCGCTGGTGCGGACAGATGGGGGGCCCGCCCCCCCTCGGAACCACTCGGCCAGCCGGCCGAGCCAGCCGGGCCGCGCCCCACCGGGCCGGTCCGTGCCACTTCAGTCCAGGCCGCATCCCTTTGGGCTGAGTTGAGTTTTCCTTTAGACCGGTTCGACACCCCTGCCGGGTCGGACCCATCAAACTAGGTTAACCCGACCCATCGGCCCACTGGGCTAAATAGGTCATACCTGTTATTCACTTAAACGTGAATAACTTAAAGGCCGCGCGTCCGTTCGACGCGCCATTTGTAGCACTGGTACTATTTCAATGATATAATCCTTTTGCGATAATCTAAGTGAGTTTTGGACAGCTTTGGTAAATGGCCGGGTTTGGAACGAGCATATTTCCAACCGGGCCCCTGGAACGGAAAAGCCAATAACTCTCAGACCAGGCATCCGTTTGACGCGCCATCTATCGCGTTGGGTTCCTTTTTACGAGATGGAACTTCGGGATACATCAAATCTAGACTTTGTGACAGTTTATGTATCGACCCCTTTTACTCATGGAGCGGACCCTCCCGGTATCGAGTACGCTGTGTGCGGGAACCCTAGAGCTAGTTGCAACTGCGACGACGATGACGACTGTACTTGGATCCTACGTGGGTTCGGCATCGAGGATGACTGTACTTGGATCCTTCGTGGGTTCGGCAGTAATGACGACTGTACTTGGATCCTACATGGGTTCGGTAGCGATGGTTACTTTACTTGGATCCTACGTGGGTTCGACACCGATGACTTTTGTACTTGGATCCTACGTGGGTTCGGCAAGGGATGTGATTCATAGGCTACATCTAATCATCTCCACCCCTCTTCGTGAGTAGTATACCTGTGTGAGATGAGTCTTGACTTTCAATCATTATCATTGGTATGATTGACTTCTTTCTTGTGTGGACTGGTTGTGCATGGGCTCGGAAGTTGGAGCCGTACTGAGATTGATGACTTAGGTATATGTATGGGCATATACCTAAGTAGAGTTGGTTGATACTCCGTGTTTGTATCTTTTCTTTGTGGTTTAATCTTTGTGGATTCCGGGAGACCTTATAGGGTCTCGAGGTCCCTACTGAGTATCGTTATACTCACCCCTGCACGGGCATTGCCCGCACTACGTTGTGTTGGTTGCAGATGACAGACAACACTGATCGTGGTCGAGGCTTGTGGAGTTGGACGGTATCCGGAGGTGGACCACCAGACGGGACGTACACGGAGCGGACATACGAACCCGAGGTACTGACGAGACTATCTGTACCCACCCTTCAGGTGGGATTCCCAAAGGATGACTCGTGGTTGCTGCTATACTTTTCATCTATTGTACTTTCTTTCTCAGTTGTACTATACTTTCAGTTGGGTTTGTATAATGACCCATTTACTTTCCAGCACTTACCTTTGTACTCAGTTTACTTTGTGTTTACTCCATCTCGCGTACTCTTTTGTGTTTTCTTACTTTTATAAAGGCAATGACTTCCCTTTTTACCGGGATTTACGCCTTTAGTGCTAGTCGCCAGCCTCTGGCCTATGGAAGGCGGGCTTGGGGTAGTCACGGCACGGGCCCCGAGGACGGGTCGTGACAATGTAGTTATAGTTACATACCATGTACTCTTGTATTATCAAGATATAATCCTTGGAACATCTAGATGAATTATACGATTCTATTTCATTCATAAAATTAATCAATTTGATTAGATCTACGAGAAATGAAAGGGGAAGAAAAAATCTCACAATTCGGTTTAAAGAACGATTAAACTTGAATTGAAAAATAAATGAAAAATGCATAAATCAATCAATGATATTTTAAATAATTATAAATAATTATGTGACTGTTATGATACCACTTATAGGTTATGGTCATAGTGTAAGTGTGCAATGGTTTGTGCCCAATTTTTTTTTCATGATTTATGATCAATCTAAGATTTACACAATGATAAACATCATGAACAATAGAATTGAATCAAAGAAAAATATATAAGGGATAAAACACTGGAACCAAGTGCATGACCATCACATATTATTTATTATTAATTTAATTAAATAAGAATTACATTTTGAGATTTATTTATTCATTGATGGATCTAACAATTTATCTATGTTTTTCCATTATTGTGTTGTTGTAATCAAGAGTAGATCCCCTCTAGTGGTGATCCACACATGTTCCACAAATCTTTGAATGTCTCCATATGAATCTCTGGGTGCTAGCACAATAGATCCTATCACTTGCGTCATTAGGCTTTGATTTCTATGAGAATAACTTCCAAAGCATTCTCCTTGATATCTCTAGACTCAAGAGTGGGTAGTGGAGGAAGACTGCTCTCTATTTTTGGGAGAATTCTTGGAGAAGGATCTCTATATGGATTGAGAGGATTCTCTCTAGCTGTCGTTGTGGACAAAAAAAAAACTAAAATTTGCTCTCCTTAAAATAATATAATTAGGTTTATATATAACTAGGGTTTAGAAATAAATATATTCACAAGTTCCCTTTAATATTTATTTAATCCTCATGGAACCCATGTCAATAAAAATAATAATAATATTATTTCTCAACATTCAGTTAACTTTTGAAATAAATTAAATATTATTTAATCAAATAATATTCAATATATATTATTTCTTACCAAACCTAAAAACTTAGTCCACCATTCCTCCAAAATATTTATCAGAATGTAAATAATTACTAGTTATTAAATAAATAAATACCACTAAATTATTTGCTAATAAATAAATAAATATTATATTCACTAAATAGAAAATAAACATTTATTAAATATTATTCTCACATAATATTATCTCTAATAAATGGTGATAGAATATACATGATCAATAACACATGAATAATTATTAAACCACATATGGGAATAATATTTATTCATCTTTTTAAATAATAAATAATAATAAATTATTTAATGGAGATTCTAGATACACTTAGTGTGTGACCCTCTGGGACTCTTTCTCAGTGGAATTAGGCAAAACAGCCTAAATTCCAAGGTTAACATCTAAAAACATGCCAAGATACCGAGCATCCGACAATGATCCTTCCGCAGGAGCCAAGATACCCATAAAGAAATAATTTAATTAAAAAATGATATAATATCTCATACAGTCACTCACTATGTAATATAATCCTTTTATCATGATATCTCTAATCATGCAGGTTGCATGCTGGTTCCATCAACCTATGTGCTTGATGTCTCTTTATTTGACTTTTCAGAAATCAAACTTTCCTATAGAACACCTTGTTCATGGATTTATTTAGGATATTACATTTTCATCAAAGGTGCTGAGATATCAACTTCCATTAAATAACATAAGGGACTAATCCTTTCTTGAATTATTTGTTAATACAATATTACTCATGATGCACCCAATGTATCCTACCTCATTGTGAACATATGTCATCATGATTTTCATCAATACATAAAAGTACACAACTTATAATATTCATTAATAATAATATTTAAATCTAAGTATCAATATAGATGTACGTAGATAGGAACATCTAATGACACATATGAATATGGATTTCCTACTGGTGGGTCTCATTCTCATAATATCCTACACTGGATATTACCAAGGGTGTACAACATGAGAAAGTGCCTCAAAGTTCTATGAGTCTCCACCACTGATATCCTATATCATTTGTGTCCCTCAAATGATATCATTCAACTATAGTACATATATTTAATAATTTTTCCATATCACTTCTGGGTTCTCATCATAGCATGGAAATGCTATGACCTTTTAATGAAACAAAAACTCTTAGGAGATTATCACATACTATGTTACGTAGAAGAACAATCATGATGTGATAAGGAGTTTATTAATATTAAAAACTATGAATATAGGTTATCATAAAGTATACATAAATTGGTTCTAGGGAACCAAATCCAACATCAAACACATTATAATTGTTTTTAAGGATATAAATCCACACTTTTATAGAGTAGTAATCAATAAAGGTGATAAAATAGGATCCTCCCCCAAGGGAGGTAGTCCTAGAAGGATCTAATCAGAATGTATGTTATCTAGAGATTGAGTATATTTAAATAAGGACATACTAAAACTAACCCTCTTAGACTTACCCATGATAAAATCATTACAAAACGGAAGGTTGGTAGGTGTTATTTCACTTAACAAACCTTGTTTATGAAGTTCCTCAAGACCCTTGGAGATAACATGAATCAATATCCCATTCCATAAAAATATATTATTTGTATCAGAATCATACACAGTACCCAATTTCCTAAAATGTGTTTTTACATTCAAAACATAAATCCCATTAACTAGATATCCCTTTATAACTATCTAAGATCCATTAGAGATCTTTAGGAATCCTGATTCAGACTAGAAAATAAAGACTTCCTAGTCTATAACCCATAAAGAGATCAAGTTTCTATGAAGTTCATGTACTTAGATAACATCTAATAATGTGATTATATAGTGATCATCAAGTTCTATTAAAACAGAATCTCTTCCTAAGACCTTACATCTCCCATCATTACCTAATATCACTTCTCATTCTACACTTTCAGTTAACTCAAATGAATCCCTATTAGAACACATATGAAAAAAACATATGGAATCTAAGGGCCACTCATTAGTGAGAAATTTATTAGAAACATTCAAGACTTCAGAAATATCATAACTATAATCCATTAAGAGGGACTGGTCATCATGTTCTTGAGTATGAGGATTATTTTTTGGATCTATACACTCAGGTGTTATATGTCTGAGCTTACCATTATTGCAACACACAACTTTACTATCCTTAGGATTATACCTTGATTTGGGTTTATTATTGTTCTTACCCTTATATTTATTATTTTATTTCTTTTTACCATTATATTATGGTTTACCTATAATAAGAAGACTCTTAGAGTTACCCCAAACCCTAGGTTTAGAGTGAAATTATTTAGAAAGAAGGGTTGATTTTACTTCTTCTAAAGTAAATGAGTCATGGTTTTTTTAAGAAAGGTGGTGCTTTGGTCAAAAGACCAAAGCAATTTTATTTGAAAAAAGATATTACATGAGTCTAAAATATGGAATCATATAACAATATTTTACATGTAGAGGAAGAAAGTTGTCTGGGAGTTCCTCCAGCCAGGTTATGTCATGAGTAACTCCTTTATTGGTGAGACCATCTGCAACCATATTCACTTCTCGATAGGTATGATTTTCAATGTAGTTGACGTCATGGAGAGAGTAAAGGCAATTCATCCAGCGAGTAATAAGCAGCCAAGCTAGATGAATCACTCCCTTCCAAATGGCCTTTACTACAGTAGTAGAATCACTTTTAATCTATAAGTTGTTCTAACCTTGGTGCAAGGCAAAGGATATGGCACGAATCACACTTAGCATTTCGGCTTATAGGGAGGTAGAAGTACCACAACCTTAAACAAAGCACCCAATGATGTGACCAAGATGATTTTTGAAGATGACACCACACCCAGTAGGTCTTGGATTTCCTTTAGAGGCTCCATCCACATTGATTTTAGTCCAACATGGTAGTAGAGGTCTTCAGAAAACATCAAAAGTGCATTTTAGTTGTATGAAAATGGAATAACCCGAAGACATCTTAGGATGATAAAATCTTCCATAGAGTTGTTTTAATTCCCTTTCTCAATCAATGCGGATTCTCGAATAGTGATGAGAATTCTCATTCAACCTACATTAATGTTGTGTAAGAAATTATTGTGAATAATTGTAATTCTATCATACCAAATCACATGAAGTGGCTCTGCAACCCCAGTAAGGAACATGTTTCTAATTTGTTGGGAGTTATCCATAGTAACACAACGATTTATCTGGGCACTAATAGAGTTAAGAATCATCCATCTACAATAAAATATGTCAAAAATATAGTTCCAAAGGGAAGTGGTGGTAGCACAAGATAGAAATAAGTGATTAGTATCTTCTCTATATTGATTGTAAAGACGACATTTTGAACAAAGATGGATTCCAAAAATTTGTGGACAAGAATCAGTGGAAACCCTATTGTAGGTGAGACACCAAATAAGAGTGAGTCTTGAGGGTTTAATCAAGGGATGGTCAAAACATTTAATCCATTTAAGGTTATTTTCCGGGTTATGTAAAGGAGTTTTTATTGAATTTTTTTGAATTTATCATTCCATTGTGAGCAGGTTCCCAAATCAAAATATTATCCGAGGTAGAAAAGGGGTAAGTATCAATAATTTGAATAATACTGTTAGGAAGGGTATCAATATGAGAATTAAGAAAATTACTAACAGTGGAGTTGATGTTATCAGGGATATGGTCAGGGGAAGTCAAAGAGAAAGTATGAGCGCCTGTCCAGTTGTCCAACTAGAATCTCATGTAAGAGTTTCTTGAGACCATCCATCTAGAGTTGGAAATAATATTGTCATACATGTTTCTAATAGAGGGCCAAATGGAATAATTCATGAAATTCTTGTTACCTCTTTTCAATCTATCAATGAACCTATTTTTTATGAAAGCAATCGAGGGGGAGTCATTGTTAATTAGGTTCCAAGTTAATCTGGATTAAAGGGCCTCATTAAAGAGTTTAATTTTTTTAATACCAAGACCACCCATGTCTAAAGGTTTATAACATTTATCCCAAGGAATAGTCACAAGTTCCTTATCCAAGGTGCTTCCTGTCTAAACAAAATTTTTTATGTGAACATTAATTTTTTTAATGAGACCAGCTGGCCAATTATAAACCATCATCGAGTAGACCAATTAGGAGACAATGATAAACATGACAAGAAAAACTCTCCCCACCATGTAAATATATTTTCCTTTCCAAGTGTAAATATGATTAATAATTTGATCAAAAATGTTTGAGAAGTATAAAGCTTTGTGTCTGCCCCAGAAAATGGGAACCCCAAGGTTTTTGAAGGGAATAATACCTTCTTTGATGTTAAGATCATTGATAATACCATTTTTCCTACCATCTGGAAAGGTTTTCCCAAAGTAGATTAAGGATTTATGCCATCTAATGACTTGACTAGAGACCTCCTCATAGTGAGTGAGATAAGTTTTAAGAGTTATGATCTTTCTAATATCACCCTTTAAAAACAAAATGATGTCATCTGCATAAAGGAGGTGAGCGGGGGTATTCACATTTCTGTAAGCATGAATAGGTTTGATCTTGTTTTGGCCAAATAGTCGAGTGAGAATACAACTTAAATAGTATTCTATAATGGAAAAAATAATTATAGATAGGAGATATCCTTGTCTGACACCTTTGGAGCAATTGGAGTAACCTCTGGGAGAGCCATTGATCAAGATGGAAATGTGAGCTGAATTGAAAAGGGTTTTAATTCTAGAGATGAAGACGTCATTGAAGCCAAAGATATATAGAACTTTGAAGATGAAATCCCAATCCATTGTGTCAAAATATTTCATAATTTCCAGTTGAATGGTGATGTTACCTCCTCTATTTTTATTATTTAACATGTTAGTGCAATCAGAGGAACGAAAAATGCAGTCTTGTATAGATCTCCCCTTGATAAAACCAAATTGATTCTAGGAGATAATTTTATCTATAATAGTGTTAAGTCTATTCACAATCATCTTGGTGATAATCTTATACAGGGTGCTCATAAGAGCTATAGGATGAAAGAGATAAATTTCAAAGACATTATCAAATTTAGGAATTAAAGTAAGGAATTGGGAATTTAATCCATGTGGTAAAAATCCATTATAAAAGAAAGATTTAACGAGTAATTAGACATCATCTTGGATAATATCCCAATATTTTTGATAGAAGACATTATTAAAACCATCAAGACCTGAGGCACTGTCAAGATTCAAGCTGAAAATAGTGTCTCTAATTTCATGATCAAGGGGAACTCCAAGTAGAAAATTAGTATCAACATCAATGACAATTTTCAGAATGATGTCATTAATGAGGTTCTTTTTCATTCCAGGACCATTGAATAATGTCTCAAAATAGGAGACAAAATGATTAGAAATGTTATATTCTTTATCCAAAAGGTTGTATCCATCTTTGAGAGAAGCTAGGAGTCTACAAGATTTTCAAAATCTTTGAAAAAAGTTATAGAACTTAGTATTACAATCACCATCAGTTAACCATTTGATTTTGAAAGTTTGTTTACAAATGTTGTCTTTGAAAGTGAGAAGAGAATTAAGATTCACAGTAATGTTAATTTCTTCATTTTGATTCGAAGAAAAGTCTGAGTGAGTGTTGTTATTTTGAATTTGATGGAGCTCATTCTCAAGAGAAAGGATGTACTTATCGATTTTTTTGGATTTAATGCTGCAAAAAATTTTAATCTTGTGTTTGATATATTTTAATTTAATAGAACAAGAAAATACATCATCAGAGTGTGATGTATAGGTCCAAAAATGGTTGATGAGATTACTACATTCAAGATCCAAGAACTAAGAATTGTTTAATTTGATGGGAAGAGAAGGTCTTAGAGTTTTGTAAGAAATAATGTCCAAGATAGGTTGATGGTAAAAATGAATTTTTGGTAGGGTGGTGCTGGAAATGGTATCCCATTTATCTAAAGCATGGTCATTATTAAAGGCTCTATCCAGTTTTCTTGCTACCACTCTATTGTAATGATTCCTGTACCAGGTGTATTTGGCACCAAGGAGATAAATTTCCATTAGATTGGTTTTTTCAATTGTATCCTTAAAATCCCTCATAGATAGAGTAGAATAAAGAGGGACAATTTTTTCACTAGCAGAAAGAATATCATTAAAATCACCAAAAAAATCCAGGAAGAATGAATTTTAGAGCTCAAGGAGGAGAGGTCATTCCCGAGAGTCCTCCTATCTTGATATTTATTTCTGGAATAGATAAAAAAACAAAAGAGATGGGTGTTATCTATCATAAAGTCACAGGTGAAACTTTGATCAGTAATATAAAAAACATTAACATTAGATATAGAGGAATGGGAAAAAGTCCAAAGAGTATCAAGATTAGTGTTGTTTTGACATGAACCGTTGAAAGTGTATCCAAAATGAAACAAATGAACTAAATCAGTGGAAAAGTTTATTTTAGGTTCAACAATGGAAAAATTAAAGTCTTCTGAATTTTTACTATTCATTTTAAAATAATAAAGGTGTCAAGGTTTACAATACCTTGACAGTTCTAATATAAAATCTTCATTTATACGTACGTTTGGAGTTAAAACTCCCTTTTTTCTTACTATCTGAGCCTTTATACCTAGTTGATCTTCTAATTTTTTTACATATTAGGGATTGTATTATAACATTTCTTACCTTTAGTGGAGTCTAAGGAGTTAGTAGTATCACCTAAAGATAAAGTTTGGATGACAATCTATTTCTTGTTATTATTAGTAGATGACGATACAATATTACTAATATCCTTGTTATTGATAGCATCTAAAATTTTATTATACAAAGTAATATTCTGAATAGTAGTGTTACAGGTACCTGGTATAGCGCTCAGATTAGGAATACTTTCTTGGTTTCTAGCATGGGAAACTGACAATTGTTCTGTATTCAAACAGAAAGAGGTACTGCTCTACCCGGTGTTGTGTTTAATCATCTACTCACCACCTGAAGCCTTTGCATCCAATATCAGGTCCTTGGATTCTTGGACCTTATGTAAGAAGCTAGCAGGATGTGCATCTCCTCCAACTGAAGTGTTAGCAGAGTCCAATTCTAAGTGTGACTCCACCACTGGGAAGATTTTATCATTCATAACCGAGACAATAGAGGAAAAAATATCCTACATAAGACCCTACATCGAGATAGGGTATTCTTCCACAGGAGTAATGGAATTCATAACATTTGAGAAACAATCACTAGAATGGATTATGGCAACAGAAATAGGCTGTTTACTCACATGAACATCAGTTTGGTTCAAGAGCACAGTTCTAGTGTTAACATTACAACCAGTGAAATTGTTAATTTGAGAGAAAGAAATATGATGATTGTTAGAATAATATTTATTTATCCTTATCATCTACATTAACATATATATTGGATATATAAATCATGATTTTATTAAATTCATCTAGATGTTCTCTAATAGAAACACCATAGAACATTTTAAAGCTAAACATGCGATGTTTTTTATATAATCTACAAACAATAGATGAAACAATGTAAATTTTATCTAGTTTAATCCAAACTCTAGTAGTATTAGATTCATATGATACTTATCTAAGCACCTTATCACCTAAAGAAAGTAATAAAGAAATATAGTCCTTAACCATAATGTCAATAGGGACATATTGGTATGTGTTAGAGGTACATCCATCATCAGACTAGGTTATGATAGGTTTCTTTGGGCCATGAAAATCATCTATAATCTAATTTTATAAAATAAGGGACCTCATTTTAATTTTCCACAAATTAAAATCATTACCACCATCAAAAGTTTCAATTTCATACTTAGTTGAATCTAATGTTTATCCAATTGTATGATAAAAATTTGTTGGGAACAACAATATATGTACACCCATAAGAAACAACCAATATGAATATATATACAATTATGTTTAGTTAAGTATTTATAAATTAAAAGGGATATTGTTGTTATATATATTTTGGTAACAAATAGAGAAAAAAATGTGATGATTTATGATGAGTTCGAGTAGAAAAATTAAAATAGAAACCAATTTTGAAATAAAGAAAAAATTCTCATGAAGATACAAGAATGTAGAAAAATAGGAAAAAGTATTTAATATAATTCATCCCATTTTGGACCTATGTGCACGGCATGAAAACTACCCCCATTTAACTTTTATTAATCTCAAAAGGGGAAATCAATACAAGATATAGTCTAATAATATGAACAAGAAAAAAAGGATAAAAAAAATATTTGTTTTCAAAACTAAATAAATTAGGGAACAAGAAGAATTACAAGTTTAGAGAGGGGATATCTCTAGTATTCCTATTCTCTTCATGTATTCTAGAATAAAATATTTTAGGCTATCAGATAGCACGCTCACATTCACTATGCTTGGATCTGAGGCTACATACTTCTCAGGGAGCTCACGGATCAACTAATGGGACACATGTATTCAACATGAAGGAAAATAATCAATACTCTACCATAAATGTCCTAGAAGAGGTATTCAAGGAGGAATAAAGGATAAATTTGGATCCCATATGAAGCAATCTTTTTGGGATGTGCTTGGGTTTCTCCATCATAAAAAGAGATATGAAACCAAGGAGAAACAAGCTGAATGTTGAAGGGACACTGAGGGACGGGGTGATGAAACCCCTTGAAACTGATAAGTGGATGAAACAAATCAGATAAATTAGAGTGCACAACATACATGGGATACTAACAGATGAACAAACCAATAAAGAAAATCCAAATTGGTGTAGGATTGAGATCAAAGGGGTGGCAAGGCTAATCAACTGCCATGTGGTATCCAGCAGTGGGTCAATGCTATGGTAGGGATATTAAAGTATGAGCTGGTAAAATAGAAGGTAGACCAAATATACACCCTAATGTACATGCCCATACAAAATCCTGACCACATAAATAAAAAATATCCCATATAACATTAAGAATATTTATGAATAATAATAAAAAAGGAAATTAAATCATTTTTCATGCATGCATATAAAATGATATAAATAACAAAATAAAAAATAGGAAATTTCAATATGAAAACACCTAAATTCACATGGTTTTTAAAACCATTAATAAAGGGTGAATTATATATTGAATTTTAAAAAGTAGTTATAACAACTACCCTTTATCAACAATAACTATATATACTATATATACACAAATTTTTATATATTATTTAAAAATAATTGGGGAGGGGAAATTAAAATGTAAAAATAAATCATACTAAATCCTAAAACATACTTAGGGAGACTCAACCATTAGACCTCCCCAAAACCTCACAAAAAACAACCACTAGACTCAACATTTTTATATATTATTAAATATGATTTATATAACTATAAATATATTTATTTACATAAATATCATTTATATATATGTTTACCAATTTATAGTTATTTATAATTTTATATATAATTATAATTATATATATTAGAAAATATAGTAATATGAACTATATAAATACAATAAATTCAGTTCATGTTAAAATTTATATTTTTTTCATGTTATATAATTTATAATATATATAGATATAATTATATATATTTTATGTTTTTATATATATAATAATTATTATATATCTATATTATAAAATATATAAATATAGAGTATATATTAATAAATATATCAGTATATTAAAATATTTTTTATGTATAAAATTCATATTTATATAAGACCTATCTATTTGGAATGTGTGAAGCCTACTTCAGTTGAATGAATTCAATAAACTAGATTGAGTGGTTATAGAAGATCATTAGTTTGTTGAAGTGGTGTCAGTGGATGTGTTCTCCTTAAGCATTTCAGAAGGAGGTTTCCAAAAGAGAGATAGTTTGAAAGGAACTTCTTCTGATGAGTTTAACATAAGGCGGTCTTATTACAAAATTTTTTTTGGGACTTCTAGAGTTTATAAAGTGTTTCGTTTTCTATGGAGGTTATTGGTTTACCTAAGGAATTTATCACATTGAGGATTGTTACAGGAGATCATCAGTATAAATAATGGAATATATGGACTCCTTCATTTTTTTAGGTTAGTGAAACTAGATGATTGAAAGTTACTCTCTATAAATAGAGGATGGGGACACCTTTGTTTGGATTTATGTTATTTACACTTAGTAAAAATTTACGATTACTTGATTTAGTAATCTAGGTGAATTATTAGTCAAATTTTTAAATTTTTTCATTCTAGATAAGTAGAATACTGCAATTTTTCTCATATGGAAGTAGGAATTATAGTTCAAACCACATAAAACAAAATTGTTCTTTTCTTGATTACATTTACTTTTATTGAATTGATTTTTTTATCTTTTGAATAAAAAAGGACAAAATTACTTATATTTAATAATGTGATTTGGGTGAATTTTTTTTCTTTCAAGTTCCGAAACATTAAGTTCAAAGAGATATATCCCAAATATATTTCTACCAGGTGATTCAGAAACAACTATTTCTAATTATTTATCAGAAGGACAATGAGAAGGTATTCTCAATAAGTGGTATTAAAGGGTTGGGTCATATTATGATTAGTATTTTGAATAAATTAAGGTAATATTCTTTTTCTTAGATGTTTTTTTTCTAATTTTAGTGGAAGTAACTTTTTTTGAACGATGGAATGAGAGGTTAAAAAGGTCTGGATTAATAGATTAAATGTAATATATTTCAATTTCTAGAGAAATAGATGGAATATAATCTCATTATGATAGATCTATAGCTTCAGTTGAAGGGTTTTAGACAAGAAGCAATGGATAAATGTGAATAGGAAAAATTGGATCAAAAGAAACTTATTTTGGTACAAATATATTTAGTCCAAAATCTGGCATTGGACATTTAGGAGAAGAAGACCAAAATAGAGTTGATATAAAACCTTGATGATATGTTTGAGAAACCCACAACACTAAATAAATTGTGCTTTATACAGAGGTTATTTAACATGAGGTTATCATAAGGAATATCTACATTAGATATCTTAAGTGATTTTAACTTAATCTGAAGCTAGATGGAGTCTATGAAGGTAAATTTTTAGATGATGTATAAGAGATTTTATTATTATTTTCTCAACCAGAGTCTTTGGAGTCTATGGTTATAGTTGTGAGTAGTTCAACGAGATAAAATTATTTGGTGTTAAATGATGTTCAAAACTTGATTCTCATTGAGGAGATATGATAGAAAGAGATTTTAGTTTCTTCCTACGATGTGTTGAATATAGAAGGAAGGACATTCTAACCTCATTATAGGAATTAAAAGGAATTAGAGAAAAAATAAATGGAAAATAGAACAAGTGGGATTATTTATTATAATTATAGAAAGAAAGGTCACCTCAAGAGAGATTGTCCTCACATGAATACAATATTCAGAAGGAATTTATCCATAGCATTGAGTATAAAAACATAGAGTAATATAAATATAAATGGAAATGTTTCTATGTAAATAGAATCATGGAAAATAGATTCTAGATCCTCAATATATTCTATAGTAAAAAAGGATGAATATTAAATTATGTATCTGAAAAATTTGGTAGAGTGCATCTTGATAATGATGAAGCTCTTGAAACTGTGTGAATGGGAGAAGTGAAATTTTAGTTGAAGAATGAGAGTTATCTTATACTTATGGAAGTGTGTCATGTACCGGTTCTCTAAAAGAACAATATTTCAGTGAGTCAACTAGATGAATTAGGTGTCAGAATGAGATTTATGTAAGGAGTATATAATATTACTTGAGGTTTACTTATCATAGCCATATCTGTAAAATATGGGTCATTTTATCTTATCATAAGGGAAGTGAGATCCACACTCACTAAAACAACATCCTTTGGAGCTTCAGAAATTTAGCATAATCATTTTGGGAACCTTAGTGAGAAAAGTATAAAGATTATAGAAGACAGAGACATACTAAAGATAAATCATTAAAACTTAATAATATGTGAGAGTTTTATACTTAGGAAGTGAAAAAATGAATTTTTTAATTTTTTTGGAAGAACACAAATATTCTTGATGTTGGAATTGGTTTATATAGATTTTTAAGACCTTACCCAGTTCATTGTTATGGAATTGATAGATATTTTGTTACCTTCATTAATGAATCTATAAGAAAATTATGGGTATAATTTTTGAAAAATAAAAGTTAACTGTTTGGAATATTTTTTCAATGGAAGGCTATGGTGGAAGTAGAAATTGAAAGTAAGATGAAATGTACATGATAAAAAAATTATGGTGATTTTACTAGAAAGAGTTTCCATATTTAATACAAGAAAAGAGGAATCTGAAATGAGAATATTGTTCCAGGAATGCCAGAACAAAATGGTGTAGCAGAGAGAATGAATCAAACATTTATGGAGTGGAAAAAAATTATACAACTATATTTCAGAATGAATAAGGATTTTTGGGTGGAAATAGTAGGAAAAAAAACTTACTTAATCAATATAAGTCCATAAAAAATAATTAGAAAATGATTAATGTAATAAATGTGTCCTGGAAAGATTCTAGGAGTTTATCACCTTTGAGACTTCAGAATTTTATCCTACATGCATGTGGATAAAAAAGAAATAGATAAGCTTGAATCTAAATCTTAAGCATGTTTCTTCATAGGTTATGGAAATAAATACTTTGTTTTTTAGATTTGGTATGATTAAAAAAATAAAGATTTAGAAATTAGAATAAACTATTTAATGAGAGGATCTTATGGAAAGATTATAACTTGAAGGAGAAGAAGGTTGAGGATGAAGACTCAACTTCAATTCAAGTTGATCTGAATAGTGTTTTTGAAGGAACAAAGATTCCAGAAAGTTCATATATCACTAAATCTATCATAATGTCACATATTATAGAATGAATTTCAAAGGATAGTGAAGATATTTCAGAAGTTTATCTAGTTAGAGATATATATGAAATATCAAGAATTGGGGAAGGCCAGTGAAGAGTTTCAGAAGGTGAAGGTCTATAATTCACAGTTCTAGAAGAAACTGAATCATAAGTAAATTTGTGAAGATATTCAAGGATCAAAAATTCAATGTAGATTTATGGAGTTGATTTGAGTATCTTACTTTTAATAGATTCTATAGACTAGAGGGTATAGAAGAAGTGATTACTCTGGGTTATTTTGTAAAGTTGTAGTTATCAATGCATGAAGAGTTGGAATCACCACGGGTGAATAAAATCTAGGATATAATAGAATTAATAAAAGGGGAAGAAATAACTTGAGATTAAGTGGGTATTGTAGTTGAAATAAGATACTAACAAAAGGAAGATATATAAATAAATTTTGGTTTTGAAAGGGTGTTAGTAAAAGGAAGGTATTGAATTATCTGAGATATTCTCTCCAATAGTAAAACATACTACCATCCAAATTTCTTTAATTTTCATTGCTTATGGAAATTTTTACCTTGAAAAAATGGATGTGAAGACATATTTTCTTCATGAGGATCTAGAGGAAGAAATTTATATGAAGTGACTTGTTGGTATCATTGATAATCAAAATTAAATATTGGTGTGAAAACTAAAAATGAGTCTTTATAGTTTGAAAAAATCACCAAGGTGTTGGAACTAGAAGTTTGATTCCTTCATGCAAGAGAATGGTTTCATGTGAATTAAATATAATCATTGATGTTACCAGAAATAATTAATGAAAATTATTTCATAATCTTAATTTTCTATGTGGATGATATGATGTTGGTAGGTTTGAATATTCAACTGATTCAAATATTGAAGAAATAATTGTTTGGACTGTTTGAAATGAAAGATTTTGGTGAAGATAATAGGATCCTAGGAATAAGGATTTAATGAGATTCTAAAATTATAATATTGGTTTTATCATAGAAGTATTAAATCTATAAAATCATTGATTTAATTAAAATTATCATATGCAAGCTAGATTCAACTCCTCTCACTGGCCACTTTAAACTTTTAAAAGACTAGGCATCATGAAAGAATAAAAATAAATACATGGATAAAGTCATGTATTCATTAGTAGTCAGATGTTTGATGTATGTGATGGTGTGTATATGTATATACATTTATCATGCAGTGAGAGTGGTAAATAGGTTCATGAAAAATCCAAGGAAGGTTCATTAGGAATCTGTAATGTATATTATTCAGTATCTTAAAGGAACATAAGATACAACTATTTGTTTTAGAGATGATAATCCATTAGTTGGGTTTGTAGATGTAAACTTTGGGGGTGATTCTGATTCTAAGAAGTGTATAATTGGATATATTAACACTTTTACTGGAACAATGGTCAGTCTTATGTTCAAGTTACAACTAATGATTTCACTTTCTAAAATAGAAATAGAGTATGCGGCTGTTACAAAATCTTGCAAGAAGATTATATGGTTGAGGTATTTAGTTGAAGAACTTGGATGTAGTTAGGGGAAAGGGTTTCTATTATATGATAGTCAATGTGGAATTCATTTAGATAAGAATCCAATGTTTCATTCAATAACTAAACACATTGATCTGAAGTACCATTATATTTGGAAGATGTAGGAAGATGGTGTATAGTGACACAAACTACTCATACATAGATATCACATATTAATAGATTAATATTCATTATATAACATAATGATCTGCATTGGAATAATTTAGATCTAGTGTCTTTAGAAACTTTGATACATATAAAAATGGTTCATAAGTTAATTATATCATCTCCCACTAACTTCTTCATAACTATAACCCTTCTTAGACATGTCATACGTAATACCATTCTTCATAACCCGGGGAAAGGAAACATAATATAGGGTGATCTCAGATGCCCAGTAAGGGTAAACAAGAGATATATCAACATAACATGAGAATAAGCATATGGGATCATGATAATAACTTTTGAAACCATACATTGAATATATTATATCATAAAATTGAGAAATGGAAACAATCTTAGCAATTCATAAGACACGAATCATAAAATAATCAAAGAACATGATCCATGAGGACATAACATTGGCATAATAAATATATTTGTGTCATACACATAAGCATAGTAAATCATTTCCTTAGTAGTCAAGAATAATTTCCAAAAAACTATCATAGTGGAATGAGTTTAATCCCTAAACCATCATAGTATTCTAGGACCACTTTCATAATTATCATAGTGGAAAAGTACCTTACTAAACTGGGTTCACTCCCCATTCTAGTCCTATTTATCTCGTGAGATATCAATATTTATCCAATGCATTGGAGAGAGATATATTTCCCAACTATCACATAATCCAAACATTTTTATGCCATATGATCATAAAACATTCAGCATATCATGACCCATATAAAGGAAATGGGTCTTATAAACATTTCATCATAGAATAACCCATATAAAGTAAATGGGTTTCATAATCATCTCATCAATTCATCATATCATAACTCGTAGAAATTGAAAAAGTTTCATAAAAATATCCTCATCATAATCATAAACCATCCAGATAAATAATAAGTATGGTATCCTTTGATAATATCCCCATTAAATCTTAAGTAACATCAAATTATGTCATCTTAGATGGAAAATGAATTTGAACAATCACTTGGAACATTTCTTGAGGAAAATAACCTTTTCAATTTGAAAATCACCTTTTTTAAAACTAAAATTTCACATAAATAGTTTAAAAATCCTTTTCTTTGAAAATAATTTTTGAAACTTATAAAGTAATATTTAAAACATTGAGTGGTTATGATTCCATAAAATACCATTCATGGCATATATGTTAAAATAAAGATTCTATTCACATTTTTAGTAATAAGTTAAAAAGCATGTCCATTGAAAAAGAAGATTCATTTTAAACCATTTTTTAAAAGTAAAACATGGTTAAAAATTTATTTAATAAATCATTATATATCATTTAAAACTTTATTTAAGACATTTTTTTGAAAACATGGACATGGAACAAAATGTATTTTCGTCCGAAGAGATAAATAAAGTCATTTTTCCTTAAAAACATTATTTTTGACTATTGATTATATAAAGAGAGGAAAATGAAATGAAAACATGTATTTTTAGGAAATAAATATTCGATATAAAAATTTATCTATTTTTTTAGAGGTATATAATAATATCTCATCATTGGAAGCATAGTCATAAACAATCTCCATAAAAAAAGAGATTGTAAAATTAAACTGTTACCACTTTGGTATATTTTGAATTGTAAGCCCCATGAAAGAAATAAAATTATATGGATAGGTATATACCATATTTTCATTATAATAATCATAAAATAAATTCATGGATAATATATACACAACACAAAATAAACAAGTGGTGTATAAGGCATGTGTCCCATATAAATAAAACTGAGACGAACCCTTACCTCAAGTCTCGAATTCCTTACACATAGTAACCTAATATATAATAAATATATATTTATTATAAATATATTATAGAACCAAGATCTTATATATCATACCATATATAATTTTTTATGAATTTTTATTACCCATTTATCAATAATTCCTTGTTAAAATCATGTTTTGGGTAATAATTGCATTGTTTTTCATGTATGTTTTGATTTTGTATTTTCATTCCATTTACTTTGATCATGATTCAATAATATCCATAATTATAACCATGATATAAATATAATATATATTCATTACATATGTATTTATATTAATCCATAAAATTTAGAGATAGAAAATGAATTACACCATTCCTGGAGATGGTAGGTTGTACGTGCACATGAATTTTATTTCCATTTTCTCACCAGAAGATATGGAGAAAAGGTAAATAATATATAAAATTTATAGAGTCATTATGATATCATATAGGTAATATATTTTCATTTAATTTATCCTTATTACCTTCCATGTAAATCATAAGTGAAAAAAAAATCACATCACTTTGCAAGACGACAATCCGCTGTACACACGAGCGACATTATAATATTCCAATGGAATGGAAAGTAAGAAGGTATATGTGATATTATAATTTAAGTAGTATAATTATTTCATATATATCTTATAAATATGTTAAATCCATCATTATATCCAACTATGAGAGGTGGTGATTGAAAATGAATTACACCGGTTTGTGAGGTGATAGTCTACCGTACACATGAGTGAAAATTTCAATTCCTATTTGATGGACAAGAAGAAGTGTCATGACCTGTCCCCTAGGGCCCACTTCATGACTACCCCAAGCCTAACTTCAATAGGCTAGGGGCTAGAAACTATCACTGAGTAGGCATATCCCACAAATGAGATTCATTTTCCTAAGAACCTATACACACGCACACGACTCCAAACCACAGAGGATGGAAAGTGAAAACAATAAGTAAAGAAAATACATGCATACCAATACAACCCAAAAAAAGAGTAAGACAAAAAGTAATGTAGTAAAGTAAAACCAGGATAGAATACAAGCCCACTAAAAGAAAGGCAACTGCAATGTATGACCAATAAATAAGGGTACTGAAGCTCTTGTAGAAAGATGATAAAAACACCTCTGCTCATCTGGTCTCACAAGGCACTATATAGTCTTAGTCCTAGTCCTAATCCACCTAGGACTTTTCCAAAGCATTTTTCATCTGTACAAGACATGAAATGTGTGGGTAAATCCCAAGAATGGGTGAGTAAAATAATACTCAGTAGGGAACCCCGAAACACAAAGTAAAAGATCAAAAATGAAACACCACTAAGAATATACAGTGATCTCAACACTATTATATGTCAACAACACATATAATAAGAACATATAGGTATACTCATAAATGATTACAAGATGCAACATCTCATCTACTACCAGCCATATGGTTCTGCTTGTAGCATGCTAGATTTTGGGAGATCCCACTCTTCGAGCTATCTGAAAGAAAGAATATAGAAAAAGTCAACCAAAAGTATTATAAAGAACATCTAGTCTTGATACATCATGAAGTTTACTTGAGACATCTGGTCTCTCTGAGACAAGGAGTCTTGATATCACAACCAAATCATAGTCACATAATTCTGCTCGAGGCATGCTCATTCCGGGGGAACTCTTTCATCGAGCTATGAAGTTATCAGAGACCCTTATAAATAGGTCCCCCTAATTTGGACCCCACCCAAATAGAACACACTGAGAACTACCTGAAGTACACTGGTCAGGTCCAACAACGAAGGAAACAATTAGATCTCGATACACAAATAGGGGGTCCTGCACCTAGGGCTCATTGGGGGATATCCTGGCCCTACTGGAATTATCATACTAGATAGGGGATGGATGAAAATGTAAATATTGGTCACAACCATTCCAAAAATCCTATCTAAGGTACCAAGAATATAAGTGAGGACTGACCGGGCCTCTCGGTGCAATCTATGATCCAACCCATAGAGTCACTGAGAAAACCAAGTTGAGCCAACTCACTTCATAACATAGGCCATTATCTATGAAAGGTATGGGATCCTACATCGAAACTTCATATAGAATCCCAAGGGTGTGTTATCAATCTCTACTATCACCATCTATGGCGAGATCAAGATCCTTCATCGATCTTTCATGGGAAAGACAAAGAGAAATCCACCAGCCTCTGTTAGTCTAACTAAAACCCCACTAAGCCATCTCAAAAGGACCGCCTCATCAAGAGAGTCCCAATTCCACAAACAGATTGTAAAATGGAATTACGGTTTGAAATTTATGTGTATTTTAGTAAAAAGGGGATGGTTGGGTCTAGGTCCAGTCTGATCTGACCCGCTGAGTTTGACCCGACCCACCGGGCCCGACTCGACCCATTGGGTTGAATCAGCCTACTGGGCCGAGTTAGAACTAGCTGGGACCGACCCAAACCAGCTGGGCCCACTATTCCAACCCATCTTGAGGTGTCGGCCCACTACGCTGGATTGGATCGAGGCACCGGCCTACCTGCCAAGCTCTACCTTCTAGAGTGGGCTAGTGTGGTCCACCCGGGATGCGGCAGGCGCTGCATCCCACCCACAACCATTACTATGGTCTAGCTAGACCATGACCTCTAGCTACGTTATGTGGCCTGCCTACCATAGCTCCCCACCTGTGTAAGATTCCATGAGTTTCTTCCACCACCTTGGCACACCGCCGCTGCGTTCCACCGCCTTTCATCGCTGACAGGTTCTTCTGTCGGCCACTAGAGTCGCTTTGGTGGTCTGTTTTCTAATCCAGGTGTACCATTGCGATCCCTGGGTCACCGCATCCACTTCTGTGGGATCAAATCCACATTAAAAACCACTTTTATGGAAAAACCTTTAATGGCGATATCTCTCATTTTTCTTTGATCTATCCTTCACCGTCGTTGTCACACCTCCGCTAAGTCGTCAGGAGGCTGGATCTTTGATTTGGGATTGTTGTGCAAAGAAACATGTGTGCAACGATCATCCAATCATTATTCTGCAAACAATGTGATTGGGAGAAGAAATAAAAAATTGAAAACCAAGGAACTAACCTTTTCCTTTGTTTGTTATGGCCTTGATCCGATCTCGTTATAAGGATCAAGAAAACGAACTTATGCATAACAATTTCCCCCAAATTAAAACCCGCAAGTCGAACTCTCCTACAAGAATGATCAAACCGTGGGTCAACCTATTTGTGGTTTGATCTATGTTTTCCATTTAAATTCAAGAATTGGGAGAGTAAATATTTAAATAAAAACCTCTACCTAGAGTTTGTATTGGTCGGTGTCAGGGTTCGATCATCATTGGCGATCTGTTGAGAGAAGTCATGATCCATCATCTCATCAATCAGCGATCTTCATCTTCATTCATCATTCGTCAATGAGAAGGTTTATAATACTTACCTCAAGAAAACTACAAGGTTATGATGAAAAACCTATATTTCTTAAAAGGGGTCAATTAAAAGGAAACCAACACTGCATCGCTACGTTACGATAATTTAAAATATTTTTAATAAATATTTTAATAACATTCACGTCCAAAAATTAACTTTCACCCTTGACCTGTGATGGTCAAGGTTAGGCCCTGCCTAAGGTAAATTTGATGTTTTGGACATAATAGTGCCCTCATATTTCTGATCCGGGCACCTATTTAATACCTATTCTACTTTTTCAGGAAAACCTCTCACACATGCAATTTAAAAACCTAACATTTTTCGACGAATTGTTCCAGGCACACCGAGCCTCAGAATCGTACCCCGCCTCAGTGCCTGATCTATTAATTTTTCCAAGAATTTTATAAAAATAAAACCAATAAAAAATGAGTCATTACATTCTTCCCACCTTAAGGATTTATGTCCTAAAAAATTCTAACTAGGTTTACTCAAACAAAAGGTGAGAGCACCAAACACGAATCTGAGCCTCCCACTCCCATGTACCCTTCTCAAGATCCTAATTCTACCTACGTACATGTACCAAGGGAAAAAATAATCCATGAATGATTCTCGATATTCATTGGGTACCCAACCGAAGAAAATCCAATGTTGATGTCCAGTTCATCCTAGATAATGATGTGTAAAGATTTATGCACAAATCTCTTCAGTTGTGACATGTGGAAGAAGTTTTTTACCTGCTCTCACTGCGAGATAGAGACAAGTAGTATACTTCCACAAGAACTCAACATAGTACATAAAAGAGGGATTATTAACCTCACATATAGCTTTCCGCTCCAACAAATATCTTTGTAACCTTCGTCGAGGTGAGACCCAAAGGAATACATAGTCTCTTTCCTCGAACTCCAAAGGTCTCCACTATCTGCCAGCACAAAACTTTGATCGGGCCTATGCATTCTTCATCCTCTCCTAGATGACCTGCACATTCTTTTCAAATGACTCCTACAATCCCTTCCACCAATATGATGTAAAGCAATCATCACTATCTGAAACAATCATCGATGAAAATCCTTGGAGTCGAACTATCTCCCACTCATAGAGGCATCCCAAGCCCTATACTAAACTCTATTCCTAGGTAGTTAGGAACTGGGCCGACTTGGTGAGTTGGTCAATGATTACCCTAATTGTATCATGTCTCTTAAATGTACCTGGTAAACCCATCACGAAGTCCATCGATATCCCTTCCCACTTCCTTCCTGGTACTCTAAGAAAGAGAAGGAGAAACCCCTACCAAGCAAAGGGGCTTGACAACCCATGAAATTGATTCAAACAAGATTTCATCTTTTCATCTCAATTGGTGAGCCCATCTTCAACCTGTTCCATCATCATCAATATCTGTCTTGACACCCACATGCATATTTTGATTCATCTCGCCACTCTAGGCATCCACTGCTATAACTGCGCATCTTCTGAAAAGAAAAACGTGGTCCCCACCTTTGGAATGTCCATCAGGGGTATTCCTTGTGAAAAAATGAGCACATGAAGACTCACAGTCGATATAATTGAGTTGTGATTCCCTGAATCATTTAAAAGTGGTTGGTTAACAACCAATATCTAGAGATAAGCTGCTCCATATCCATCAATAAAGGATAACTGCAACAAGGCAAAACGCTTCGATGCCTCATTCAGTAACTGATAACTGGATTCCAGATGAGAGAATTTGCTTCAAAATTCTACTTACTAGGAGTATAGATGACATGGTCCTATCATGGGGTGTGGAAAAAAATTATTTACTAAGTTAAAATATAGTATAGTGGTTAAACTAGGTTGTCTCCAGAGAGAAGCACTCAACAATCACTTATATTACTTTAAATTTGATAATGAAGTTGGGTTGTTTTTGATATTGTTTAGTTTTGAAAATAAAGAAAGGAAACTAAAGATAAAAATAAAGTAAATTATTTAAATTTTTTTTAAAAATAATGTAATTAAAAATAGTGATAATAATTGGGTGATTAGGTTGGGGTTAGTTTTTCAATTGGAATGTTATCATAGTTCTAATTTTATTCAATCCTCTTATGCTAAGTTAGTTTAAGGGACATTTCATGATCACTTCCTATCAATACATTGGTAAATGATGATGGTGAGAGTAAACCTTACCAATATATCATATTGGTCTACTCTCTTACCTATGTGTTAAACAGATATGGAAAATACCCTCAATTGAGTTAGGCAATTCCCGATCAGGTCTTGTTTATCCCAAAAAATTAAGAATATTCATTACCCCTGCCACATGTACTAATGATCACCAATTACTTCACCACTAATCCTTGATCTATGAAATAGTATATAGACCAAAAGCTAGTGGATATATATTATGAACATTTACCAAAACAATAATAACAACAGAATATTAAATCAAATATGACTGCATAATATAATAAAACCATTTATTATAATTTGAAACCAACTCCGCAGAAGAGAGAGTTTTTATTCAATCAAATTCAAGAACTCAAACATTAAAAAAGATAAAATATAACTTTCCACAATCACTTAGAATATCTATCCCACCATGGTAAGTGTAATTGAGAAGAAGGGGTAAGAATAAGGCATTACAAAACTAAGAAGAACAAAAGAAATAAAAGAAAGAACATAAATTTTCTCCTCCAAAATCTGTCCGCCCGAAAGATAGCTTCGGTTCTCCCACCATATGGTTGAATCATGACAATGTCCCATTTTATAGAATGTGAGTAATGGGGTGGGACATCTACATTAGAAATTTTAGAGCAATTAGCACAATGTGAATGAAGTTATGGCTACCTAAATTGAGCTCACTTATTCTGGCCACCAAACACTATTCCACCAACCCCACTTTGACTGGATCAATGGAGACATTAATGAACTAACTTCTACATGAAATTTAATTTGAAACTTAATAGTCTAGTTTTATTTAGAAAACTGTGGGAATAATATGATTTTATGGTCGGTAGCCCTAGATATTCTCATTGAATGAGTCATGGTCTATTCTGTTGACCAGATTTTGTGTTCACATTGACCAATTTTGTTTGGCCTATTGGATTTCAAATTGGCACTTGGTCTAGAAGAATATTTTTTATAAAATGAACCATTTAATCGAACAAAAAAGGAATCACGTTAATTAGATCCAAATTGTAGGATCTATGCTCTAAATACCAAGGCATCATAAAACTGTTAAATGTCCAAAATTAACCAATTTTCACACATAAGATCAAAACTCACCAAAAGTCATAAAATGATGAAAATAAGATAAAATTGATTAATGGGAATGGATTAAGTCAATTAAAAACATATTTAGAAATATAAAAATATGAGCTCTATCAATTCCCCCATACTTAGCACTTGGACTCCTGGACAAGTAAACATCGATATCAAATCAAAGCAAATTTTAAAACACATATCCTTGAGATCCAACAGTTTAATTACCAAGAAATAAAAGATATATTTCCTCATAAACAACCATTATTAAAAGTTCTCAATTAAATTCATTAAATATATTTACTCTTCATTTATTCTTTCATGCACACAAAACACTTATCTAACATGCATTTTCTCTCATCACATAAATATCAATTTTTAACAATGTATTTCTCATCCAATACTTGTGAAAGGGTTACCATAGGCTTGATAAATTTCTACATATCAACCCAATGTGAGTTGAGGACATATGATTATCATGAGGACTTTATAGGGTTTTTATGTGGCTTTTGGTTTGTAGGATTTTGATATGGAAATTTATGAGGCTGAATTAGGAGGGTTTGACTCTTTTTGAAGAAAAATTACATTATTCTAATTTTCACTTAAATATGTTCTCCTCATCACTCACCTCAGTAGGAAATACGCTCTATCAACAGGAAAAATCAATGAAATTTTACACCATTTATCATTTTAGCAGCAAAAGTATCAATCATCTCAAACTTGATTTTTTTGAAAGTTCTAGATAGACACAAATTTTTTTCTCCATTGGAAGATCTAGAAAGGCACAACTTCACTTATCCTGAAAGCTCCAGAAAATGAACAGATTTCAACATAATTATTTTTTTAGCATCATATTAATCTCTTAAACATTTTAGTTTCCACCTAAATTATCAACAAATGAGTTAGCAAAATGCAAGATAGCTTCCCCCACACTTAAATTCAACTAGATTATGAAATTTCACTTCAAGAGCAGGTTGGATAGGGAAAATTGGCTTATGATGTGGCTAATATAACATTTTGTTCATGGATTATAAGGGATAGAAGGATTAAATGTTCATGTTATTCCATAAAGATAAGGATTATTTTGAAAAGGGGGCTTTAAAACCAAAGAAATGCCTCAATCATTTAAAACACATGTACCTCGAACCCTCAAGTTTTAACAGGAATAAATCAAATTCTGGGTAAATCAAGAATGGTATGGTTCTCTAAAAAAGTAAGGTGAATTAAAATAATATGAAAAATAAGTTTATAAGCCTCACATGAAAGTTATTTCAATGATAAAGACAGTGAATTGTGGCATGGGATTCAAAAATCATATTACTTTTCATGAAATTTCAATTATTTGAACTTGAAACAAAGCCATTTTCAGCATTCATTTAAGCTCAGTTTCATGGAATAAATTGTTTCACTCATAGGAATGGGTTTTAACTATTGTGATGATAATCATTTCAGCTCAAAATTTTCAAAAACACACAATAATTTGAAAAACACACACATTTTTTTTGAAAAATAGAAAAAAACAAAAATTTAAAATTTCTAAATAAAAAAGGTTCCCTCCCCCTCAATTAAATGATGTATTGTCTGAAATGAATTCAAATTTATTTAACATGTAACTATATTTTTAATTTAATCACAATAGGTATGAAAGTGTTAAGGATAGGTACAACCTGACTTAGTGGTAGTGCAATATTGAGTTAATCTCCAAAGTGTTGTACACTAAAAACCTACAATCAATAGTAGAGAAAACAACATTATAAATTTATTAAAAGAAAATTAAAATAGAAATAGAGTGAGAAAATAAGGATAGATCTTGGTTTAATACCCAAAGTGGGTCCTGGGTTTTGACTGCCTCGAGATGGGCAGTTTTAGTTGGTTATCCCCAATCCAATGGTGGGTTTATTTTCTTTGAGATGAACCACCAACACTTCTTCTTTGAATCTTGAACTTCTTCCTTTTTTTGAGGAATACATGGATATAGTACACCAAATCCACCCTAATGAAAATGATTTGCATCTTGTATAGTGGGTTTAGGATAAAGAATGAGTCCTCCTCTTTTATGTTTTCCACTTGCATAACTGCTTCTTCATTCTCCAACAGTTTCGCAAGGAATGATGCATCAAAAGAATAGTAAAATGGAAAATCAGAGAGTAATTAAATTTGAATAAAATTAAATCATAAAGAATCAGAATCAAATTCTTCCCTTTAAAAGTAAGAATTTTGTGTCTCTTTTTTCTCAGGAAAACCCACTTAGATATCCTCTTGGAATACCTCCAATAAGTGTTCATCAAGTTTAGGGAGCTCCATATGTTCCTTATGATGTGCATATTATTTTTCTTCCTCATACAACAAGACAATTCAATCATTGAACAAATCTTCAATTTCTTCTTTAATTGGAGGTTCATCTTGTAGTTTAATTTCACAAGATAGAGGTAGGTATTCAGGCTCATCCATCTTTTCTTCAAATTCCACTACTTTGGTGGTGTATTCCTTTAATGGTTCTGGCTCTTATACATTGTAAGAAACAAGGAGATCAACTAGTTATTCACACTCACTCCAGAATACATCCAGATCTTGTTGATCTTGCACATTTATCTCAGAAGTCAATTCTTCCATCTTGGCCTCCTCAAGTTCGTTCTTAGGTTCTAGTTTCTCCATAAATGAACAAACATATTCGAATGAAAGTTCTACTTTGTTCTATAGTTTTTCTATTTCATTTCTAAGTTCTTGAATCTAAACTATATTATAATAAAACTCATATTCTTGTTCTAATTTTGGGTAATTTTTCCATGAATTAAAGATATGATCATTTGAAAATATCATGTAAAAATATTTTTTAAACTTTTTTTTGAAAAGTGTCAAATATTTATAATGAGATTATGGAACTACCTATCTGGAAATGACACCAAGTTTTCACATGGGACTGTCATGGGGTGTGGAAAAACAATTATTTACTAAGTTAAAATATATTATAGTTTTTAACCAAGGTTGTCTCCATAGAGGAGCGCTCAACAATAACTTATGTCACTTTAAATTTGATAATGAAGTTGGGTTGTTTTTGATATTGTTTGGTTTTGAAAACAAAGCAAGAAAACTAAAGATATAAATAAAGTAAAATATTTAAAACAAATCGAAAAATAATTCAATTAAAAATAGCAATAATAATTGGGTGATCAGGTTGGGGTTGGTTTTTCAATTGTAATGTTATTATAGTTCCAATTTTATTCAATCCTCTTCTACTAAGTCGGTTTAAGTGATATTTCACGATTGCTTCCTATCACTCCCTTGATAAATGATGATGGTGATAGTAAACCTTACCAATATATAAAATTGGTCTACTCTCCTTCCTATGTTTTAAACAGATGTAGCGAATACTCTCAATTGAGTTAGAAAATTCTCGATCAGGTCTTATTTATCTTAAACAATTAAGAATATTCAATACCCCTACCACACGTACTACTGATCGCTGAGTACTTCAACACTAAGCCCTAATCTATTAAATAATATATAGACCAAAACCTAGTGGATGTAGATTATGAAAATTTACCAAGGCAATAATAACAACAGAATATTAAATCAAATACGATTTCATAAGATAATAAAACCGTTTATTAGAATTTGAAACCAACACCGTAGAAGAGAGAGTTTTTATTAAATCAAATAAAAGAACTAAAACATTACAAAATATAAAACCTAAACTTATAAAATAACTCATAATATTTACCCCACCATGGTAAGGGTAATTGAGAATAAGGGGGAAGAAGAATTCATTACAATACTAAGAAGAACAAAAGAAAGAAGAAAAAGAACATAATTTTTCCCCTCCAGAATCTGTCCGCCAAAATGATAGCATCGGTTTTCCCACCATATGGTCAAATCATGCCAACTTCCATTTTTATAGAATGTGAGGAATGGGGTTGGACATCTAACTTATAAAGTTAATATCAATTGGTACAGTTTGAATGAAGTTATGGTCACCTAAATTGAGCCGACTTATTCTGGCCGCCAAACACTATTCCACCAACCCCACTTTGAATGGCTCAATGGAGACCTTAATGAAATAATATCTCTACAAAATTTAATTTGAACCATCCTCATAGATTTTTATTTAGAAACTAGCTATAATCATCCAATTTTATGGTTGGTATCCTTAGATATGCCTCATTGAATGAGTCATGGTCTATTCTGCTGACCAGATTATGTGTTCACATTGACCGATTTTGTTTGGCTTGTTGGATTTTGAATTGGCACTTGGTCTAGAATTAGATTTTGTATAAAACGAACCATGTCATCCTAAAAAAAAGGAATCTCATTAATTGGATCATAATTGTAGGATTTATGCTCGAAATACCGAAGCATAATAAAATTGTTAAATGTCCAAAATTAACCAATTTTCACACTTAAGATCAAAACTCACCAAAAGTCATAAAATGGTGAAAATAAGATAAAATTGATTTATGTAAAGGAATTAATTAATTTAAAAACATATTTATAAATATGAAAATACGAGCTCTGTCAATAGACAAACTCTAATTCATAGTCTTAGAGGAACTTTAGGCATCAACTCTATCTAAAGCCCCCGTTCTTCTAAGAGAAGACTTACCTGAGATTCTTGTGATCAAAGTAGATGATGAATCACCCACTCATCAGGTAGTATCAACACATATTCAACACAAATACCACCACTAATAACTCAAGATTATGGGTTGTGTAGTTCTTCTCATCAAACTCTGTCTTATCCTTCACTGGATTCACAAAAACTCCAGTTTCTGAGATGACATGTCCTGGGAAAAGGGACCTTTTGAAACCATAACTGACACTTCAAGAGATTATATTAAACATGGTGCTCTCAGAGTGTGTACATAACCATTTTTAAGTGTATCACATTCTCCTCCTTGGACACTGATTACACTATGATATCATAAACAAAGATCACTTGGGGATTCCCAGGGTGAAACACTAGGCCTTGCAAAGCCCTTCCTCTACATGTCTCCCATATACACCCCTATCTCATGAAGCTCTTTGGGAGCCATTCAATATACAAATTTAAATATCGATGCCACCTTGGGGTGTAGGCCAATGCAGATATCTAACTCTTGATAAAGAGGTAAACATGGAAAATCTTCAAGGAAGACATCATTTTACTCTACCACCACTAAGAAACTTGAGGACTCATAACATCAATTGCACTGAGGGTTGGACTAACCAATTGAATAAAAATTGTCCGCACCCTCCTCTATCTGAGTCCATCAATAGTTTCAAGGAATTACACCTTTCCAATAGAGGGAAATATGGTTATATCATCCTAGATAAACCACACCCTTTTCCTAAAAAAATAAATATGAGCATGAGTTATGGATTAGTCCATACCGAGAATGAAATCTTAAGGCCTCAACACCACAACCAAGAGATCCCAACTGAAACTCTCACCTCCAAGAGTAAGGTCACACTGTCAGCACTAGTGCGTGGTTATTGGGTTTCCTCCAGTAGGAGTCTCTAAACATGAGGATCAAGTCAATGGGTTTAACCAGAACCTCTAGGTATCAAAGAAGAATTGTGACAGGAAAGGAAATCACTAGTACAAGTGTCTATCAATACTGCAACTAAGGTAGAAAGACACAGATCATACCTTGAATCATTCCTAGAGTCATGGGGTCATAATCCTTGATAGCTTGCAACTATCTCCTACCCTGTCCTCCAGCTCCCAGAGCCTGGTATGGACTACCTGGAGGTGGTGGTGGTAATACATAAAAAATTCAACAACCTCATACTGCTTCCCCAACTTTCCTTCCATGTCTGCCACCTAAAAGATCTGTCTTCTCTTGCCACTACCTCTTACTTGGTGGTTCATCAACTACCTCTCTGTCTGCAGCATGAACGGTGGGAAAATATCACATGATATTCTCCCTTTTATGACAAACATAACAAATAATGTCCTTCTGGGAACTAGAACATCCCTAGAACTTCTAACGAAACCTCTGGTTCTATGGATTACGTTGTGCACTTACTATCAGAAGGTCCTGCTGACCCTACATCCCAGGTGATCACTGCCTCAGAATCCTATGACACACATTAGAACCTAGTGCCTCATCATCTATCACAAAAAGATACATCCAAGACTCAGTCTGGCAAGATGAATCCACATAAACCATTAGAGGCAGGTCTTCTGATTGATCATTAGGATAAATCATCACCTGCTGAAAATCTTGAAGAAAAACTACTCTGTGATTGGCTCTCATCTAGGAGGCCTCATCGAGATCTTCCCAAACTCTCGATCCTGATGCAGAAACCCCACTGGCTGGTGTCGTGAACACATCCTGAGTAAAACAAGATGTATCACGGTTAAAAGAGTATACCTAGTGAGCTGACTCAAGAAGGACATGAAAAAAAAAACCATTCCTATATGACGCATGTACCTTTATTTTTCCCTACAACTAATTTTTTCATGTACCGAGTCAGAAATCAGGTGCCTAGAGTCCTGGTATATGGATACATCAGCCACCACAGCAACACTGGAGTATATGTACTGAAATTTGAACTCGAAACAGTTAACATGGTTTCCCCAAACCAAACTCACAAACACCCGATCCCAATGTGGATCCAAACCATCATATGATACTACTATGTATTGACCCATCCCCTAGGGCCCGTTTCGTGACTACACCAATCCCCCCTCCAATAGGCCAGGAGATAGAGACTAGTGATGAGTAGGAATATCCTCTAAATGAGAGGAATTTTCCTAAGAACCGGTATACACACACTTGACTCCAAGACATAGAGGCTGGAAAGTGAAAACACTAAGTAAAGAAAATGCATGCATACCACTACAACCCAAAAAAAGAGTACGACAGAAAGTAAAGAAGTAAAGTACAATTGGGACAGAATACAAGCCCACTAAAAGAAAGAAAACTGGAAAGTCAGACCTACAAAAAAGGGTACTGAAGCTGTAGTAGAAAGCTATCAAAAACACCTCATCTCATCTGGTCTCACAAGGAACTGTTTGTTCCTGGTCCTAGTTCTACTCCACCTAGGACTTCACCAAAGCATCGATCATCTGCATAAGACATGAAACATGTAGTAAAATATTATGTAGGGGTGAGTAAAACAATACTTAGTAGGGAACCCCAAAAAACAAAGTAAAAGAACACAAAAGAAACACCACTAAGAAGATACAGTTAGCTCAACACAAGTATATATAAAAAAAAATATAACAATAACATCCATTTTTACTCATAAAGGATTCCAAGATGCAACATCTCATCCACTACTATCCATATGGTTCTACTCATAATGCGCTCTATTCTAGGAGATCCCACTCCTCGGGCTATCTGAAAGAAAGCACGTATAAAAGTTCGACCAAAAGTATCTGAGAGAACATATGGTCTCGATACATCATGAAGTTTCCCTGAGACATCTAGTCTCTCTAAGACAAGGAGTCTCGATATTACAACCAAACCATAGTCATAGAATTCTGCTTGAGGTATGCTCATTCTGGGAGAACTCGCTCCTCGAGCTATGAAGTTATCAGAGACCCTGGAAAATATGTCCTTCTAATTTGGGCACTGCCTAAAGAGAACACACTGAGAACTACCTGAAGTATACTAGTCAGGTCAAACTATGAAGGAAAAAATCATATCTCGATACAAAGATAGGGGGTCGTGCACCCAGGGCTCACTGGGGGACATCCTGGCCCTACTAGAATTATCATTCTAGATAGGGGATGGGTGCCCATGTAAATATTGGTCACATCCATTCCACAAACCCCATATAAGGTATCAAAAAGATAAGTGAGGACCAAATGGGCCTCTTGGTGCGATCCATGCTCTAGCCCGCAGAGTCATTGTAAAAACTAGGCTGATCCAACTAACATTGGAAAATGTTCCATTCTCTATGACAGGGACTAGATCATGCATCAAACCTTCATAGAGAATCCCAAGGGTATGATATCAATCTCTACTGTCACCCTCTATGATTGGATCAAGATCCTTCATCGATCCCTCATGGAAAAGAAAAATAGAATGCCATGAGCCCCTATTAGTCCAACTAAAACTCCACTAATCCATCTCAAAAGGACCAACTTGTTGAGAGGGTCCTAACTCCACAAACGTCTTGTCAAATGGACTTACATTTTGAATGTTATGAGTATTTTTGTAAAAAGGGGCTAGTGGAGTCTGGGTCGGGTCCGATTAGGTTAGACCGACCTGACCCAGCTCGGGGTTCATCAACCTAACCCACTGGGTCTGAACCAACACACTGGGTCTGACCCGAGCTACTGGGCCCGACCTGAGGTGTCGGCCTACTGCGCCGACCCGACTGGAGGCACCGACCCACTGCGCTAGCTCGCCCGAGGCACTGACCTGCCTACCAAGCCCTTCTCACTAGAGAGGGCTTATGTGGCACACTTGGGACATGTAAGGTGTCACATTCCACCTATGACTATTTCCATACGTCACCTCTGCATTCCAAATGGACCGTGACCTCCTATTGCGTGATGCGACCCGCCTGCCGCCGATCACCACCGGCCACCTGTCAACGACCCTTGCTCATCGCCTGCAGCAGCCACATGTTTTTCTTCTACCACAGTGTGATGCCTCCTACACATGGCCATCGCCGTGTGCTACCACTGGCCATCACCAACATGCCGATGGGTTCTTCCATGGGCCACCAAACTCGCTCCGGTGGTCCATTTTCTGATTCGGGAGTACCACTGTGATCCCTGGGTCTTTACCTCCACTGATATGGGCTCGAATCCACGTTATTAAACACTTTTTCAAAAAATGCTCGAATTATGGTATCTCCCACGTCCCTTTGATCTGTCCATCACTATCACTATCACACCTCCCCTAGGCCATCATGAGGCTAGATCTTTGATTTGGGTTTATTGTACCAAGAAACGTGTACGCAACGATCATACACTCGTTATCCCATGAAGAACATGAAGAACATGATTGGGGGAAGAAATATAAAAGATAAAACCAAGGAATGAAACTCAAACATTTTTTGTTGCAGCCTTGATCCACTCCCATTAGAAGGATCAAGTAAACAAACTTAAGCAGGAAAATTTCCCCCAAATTAAAACCTGTAAGTTGAACCCGCCTGTAAGAATGATCAAACCACAGGTCAATCTATTCACGGGTTGATCTAAATTCATCATTTAAATTAAATAACAAGGAAATACAATATTTAAATAACAACCCCTACTTGGTGTTTGGATTGTTAGACATTGGGGTTCAATCATCATTGGCGATTTGTTGAGATACGTCACGACCCGTCATCTCATAGATCCTCAATCTTCGTCGCCGTTCATAATTTTCCAACAGGAAGGCTTCTCCTCCTTGCCTTAGGAAAACATTAGATTTATGACGATAACATTGGATTTCATAACAAGGCTCTATTAAAAAATAAACCGATACTGCATCGCTAAGTTATTCCAAATTTGAAATATTTTTAATAAATATTTTAATGACGTTCACATGTAAATATTAACTTTCAATGTCGACCTATGTCGGTCAAGTTTAGGCCCTGCCTAAGGTAAAGTTGATTTTCTGGACACAATGGTACCCTCATATTTCTAATCTGGGTATCCATTTAGGAGTTATTCTACTTTTTTAGAAAAAATTCACACACATGCAATTTAAAAACATAATTTTTTTTTGACGGATTGTTCCGGGCACACCAGGCCTCAGAATCACACGCCATCTCAGCACCTAGTCTCATAATGTTCCCAAGATTTATCTAAAAATATAACCAAGAAAATATGAGTCGTTACATTATCCCCACCTTAAGGCTTTATATCCTCAAAAATCCAAAAAAGGTTTACTCGAACAAAAGGTGAGAGCACTGAGAAAAAATCTTGGCCTCCCACTCCCATGTGCTCTTCTTAAGATCCCCGTATTGCTTCCAATCACACACCAATCTGAAAGATCATCCACAAAGGATCCTTGATATTTATTGGGTACTCAACCCAAGACACTCCAACATCGACGTCCAACTCATCCTAGATTATGATGTGCAAGGAGTTATGCATGAATCTACTCAACTATGACACATGGAAGATGTTGTGTACCTGGTCCCACTACTGGGTAGAGCCAATAAGTACGCTACCTCACCAACTCAACAAAGTAATCATAATATGGACTATTAAACTTGGAGATAGCTTTCCTCCCTAGTAAAAATCTCCCTAACCCTCATCGATGTGAGACCCAAAGGAAGACATGATCTATTTCCTCAAACTCCAAAGGTCTCTACCATCCACCAACACAATACTTTTGTCGACCTTGTGCATTATTCATATACTCCTTGAAGACCTGCACATTCTATGAAAATGCCTCCTATAATCCCTTACACAACTGGGATGTAAATTGATCATCATGATCTGAAACAATTGTCGATGAAAATCCATGGAGTTGAACTATATCATACTCGTAGAGGCATCCCAAGCCCTCTACTAAACTCTATTCTTGGGTAGTTAGGAAGTGGGCTGACTCGGCAATTCGGTCAACAATCACCCCAATGGTATTGTTTCTCCTAGACATACATGGTAAACCTATCATGAATTCCATCGATATCCCTTCCCACTTCCTTCCTGGTACCCCAGGAAAGAGAAGGAGAAACCCCTGCCAAGCAAAGGGGATTGACATAGTGAGTTGACAACTCACGAAACTGATTCAAACAAGCTTTCAACTTTTAATCTCAATAGGTGAGCCCAACTTTAACCCATTCCAACATCCCCGACATAAAACTTGAAATCCATATGCATATTCTGATAAATCTCACCACTCTAAGCATTCACTGCTACAACTACACATCTCCTAAAAAGAATGAAGTGCTCCCCACATTTCAAATCTCTATTAGGGGTATTATTTGTGGACAACTGATCACATGAAGACTCATAGTCAGTATCACCCAACTGTGCCTTTCTGACTCATTTAAGAGTGGATGGGTAACAACCAATGTCTAGAGATAAGTTGCTCCATCTCCATCCATGAAGGATAAATGAAATGAGGCCAACCACTTCGATGCCTCATTTAGTAACTACTAACAGGATTCTAGATGAGAGAATCTACCTCCACGTTCCTCTTCCCAAGAGTATAAAAAAACTCTAATTCATAGTACTAGAGGAACTCTAGGCATCACCTCTATCTCAAGCCTCATTCTTTATACGAGAATACTAACTTGAGAATATTGTGATCAAAGTTGATGATAAATCTTCCACCCATTAGGTAGTATCTACACATATTCAATGCTAAGAACACCACTACTAACTCAAGATTATGGGTTATATAATACTTATCATCAAAATCCAACTCAAACTTCACTAGATTCACAAAATATTTAGTCTTTGAGATGAACTGTCTCAGGAAAAGGGACATTACGAAACCATAACCAACACTTCAAGAGCTTCTCTTAAAGTTGGTTCTCTCAGAGTATTTCCAGGACCATTATTAAGTGTCTCGAGTACTCCTACTTGGATGCTGAGTACACTAATATGTCATCAACGAAGATCACCTGGGGCTAGACAGGGTGAAACACTAGGTCTTACTAAGCCCTTTACCTACAAGTCCCCCATATGCACCCCTGGATCATGAAGCTATTCAGGAGTCATATGATTTACTAACATAAATATTGGTGCCACCCCAGGGTGTGGACCAATGCAGAAGTCTAAATATTGACAGAGAGGTAAACCTAGAACATATTCAAGGAAGATATACTTATACTTTTCCACCACTAATAAAATTGTGGACTCATAACATCCACTACACATTAGGGTCAGACTAGCCAACTGAATAGAAATTGGCTGCACCCTCCTCTATCTGAGTCGATCAAAATCTATAAGGACTTCCCCCTTTTTGATAGTGGAAAATTTGGTTCTATCACTATGGAGGAACCATACCCTTTGCCTAAAATAATCAATATGAGCATGAACTATGGATTAGTCCACACTATGAATGACATCGTAAGTCCTTGATGTCACTACCAAGAGATTCCAACTGAAACTCTCGCCTCCAAGAGTCAGGTCACACTATTAAAACCAGTGCTTGGTCATTGGGTCTCCTCCAGTAGGAGTCTCTAAATGTGAGGATCATGTCATTGGTTTTTACTGGAACCTCTAGGTATCAAACAAGAATAGAGGTAGGAAAGGAAATCACTAGTATAAGTGTCTATCAATACTGAAGTTAAGGTATAAAGACACCAATCGTACCTTGAATCATTTCTATAGTCTTGGGGTCATAAGCCTCAATAGCCAGCAACTATCTCCTCCCATATCCTCCAGCTCATAGAGCTTGGTATGGACCACATGGAGGTGTTGGTGGTAACATGTCAAAAATTCAGCCACCTCCTCCTACTTCCCCAGCTCTATTACCATGTTCACCGCCCGACAGATCTGTTTTCTCTTACCACTACCTCTTCCTTGGTGGTTCATCAACTGCCTATTTAACTACAGCATGAATAGTGGGACAATCTCACGTGAGATTCCCCCTTTTATGACAAGCATAACAAAGAATTTACTTCTGGGAACTAGCACATCCATGGAATGTTTGATGAAACCTATGGTTCTACGACTTATGTTGCACACTTTCTATTGGTAGGTCCTGCTGACCCTACATCCCAGGCGATCAATACCTCAGAAGCCTGTGACACATGTTCAAACCCTGTGCCTCATCATATAGAACCAAAAGAGCCATCCACAACTCATTCTGGAGGGATACATCCACCTGAACCACTGGAGGTGGGTTTGATAATAGATCACTAGGAGAAACCATTACCTACTAGCCATCCTAAAGAAAAACTACTCTATGAGTGGCTCCCATCAGGGAGGCCTCATCGAGCATCAGGCCAAACTCCCAATACTACTGCAGAAACCTCACTGGCTAGTTCCATGAACACATCCTGAGGAAAAAAAAGATGTATCACGGTTAAAAGAGTATTCCTGGTGAGATGACTCAAGAAGGACATGAGAAAAACAACCCATACTTATATGATGCATGTACCTTTAATTTTCCTACAACTAGTGTTTTCATGTACTGAGTCAGAAAGTAGGTGCCCATAGTCATGGTGTATGGATACGTTGGCCACCTCACCAACATTGGAGTCTCTGGCCTAAAATACAAACTCAAAACACTTAACAATATTGCCTCAAACCAAAATCATAAACTCCCAGTCCCAATGTGGAACCTAACCCCACCCTATGATACCACTTTGTCACGACCCGTCCCATGGGGACCATTCCATGACTACCCCAATCCCACCTCCAATAGGCCAGTGGATGGTGCCTAGTGTTGAGTAGGAATATCCCAAAATTGGGAGGCATTTTTTTAAGAACCTATACACACACACATGACTCAAAGTCACAGAGGATGGAAAGTAAAAACACTAAGTAAAGAAAATGTATGCATACCAATACAACCCAACAACAAAGTACGATATAAAGTAAAGTATCAAAGTACAACTGGGCCAGAATACAAGCCCAATAAAAGAAAGAAAAATATAAAGTCTGACCTGAAAACAAGGGTACTGAAACTACTATAGAAAGATACCCAAAACACCTCAGCTCATCTGATCTCATAAGGCACCACCTGGTCTTGGTTCTGGTCCTGCTCTGCCTAGGAATTTTCCAAAGTGTCTATTGTTTACACATGACCCAACACGTGTAGAGAAATCCCATTTAGGGGTGACTAAAACAATACTTAGTAGGGAACCCAAAACATAATGTAAAATACCACAAAGGAACCACCACTAAGAAGATACATTCAGATCAAAACAATTAAATTTCAACAAAAATTATAATAAGAACATCCAGGTATGCTCATAAAGTATTCTAAGATGCAACATCTCATCTACTTCCAGCTATATGGCTCTGCTCATAGCACGCTTGATTTCGGGAGATCCCACTCCTTGAGCTATCTAAAATAAAGCACGTAGAACAGGTCCACCAAAATTATCTGAGAAAATATACGGTCTCAATACGTCATGAAGTTTCCCTGAGACATCCTGTCTCTCTAAGACAAGGATTCTTGATATCATATCCAAATCATAGTCACATGATTCTGCTTGAGGCATGCTAGTTCCGGGAGAACTCGCTCCCCGAGCAATGAAGTTATCAGAGACCCTTGAAAAAAAGGTCCCACTAATTAGGGCCCCGCCCAAAGAGAACACACTAAGAACTATCCAAAGTACACTAGTTAGGTCAAACCACAATGAAAAAAATTAGATATCGATACACAGATAGGGGGTCCAGCACCCAAGGCTCACTAGGTGGAATCCTAGCCCTACTGAAATTATCATCAAAGATAGGGGATGGGTGCCAATGTAAATATTGGTAACACCCATGCCCCATACTCTATCTAAGGTACCATGAAGAGAAGTTAGGACTGATCGGGCCTCTTGGTGTGATCCATGATCCATCCTGGAAAGTCACTGAGAAAACCGGCCTGAGCCAACTAAATTTAGAATATAGGCCATTCTCAATGATAGGGATAAAAACCTACATCAAATCTTTGTAGAGATGCCCAAGGGTATGGTATAAATCTCTATTGTCACCCTCTATGATGGGATCATAATCATGTATCGATCCATCATGGGAAAGACAAAGAGAACTCCACAAGACCCTGCTGGTCCAACTAAAACCTCACTAAGACATCTTAAAAGGACAACCTCGTTGAGAGGGTCCTAACACTGCAAAAGGCTTGTTAAATTTAAAATATTTTTAATAAATATTTTAATGAAGTTCACATCCAAAAATTAACTTTCACCCTTGACCCGTGACATTCAAGGTTAGGACCTTCCTAAGGTAAAGTCAATGTTCTGGACGCAATGGTGCCCTTAGATTTATTATATGGTCACCCATTTAAGATTTATTCCAATTTTTTAGGAAAATAAATCACCCATGATATTTAAAAAATTAACATTTTATGATGGATTTTTCTAGGCACACTGGGCCTCAGAATCACACACCGTCTTAATGTCGGGTCTTGTAATTTTTCCAGGAATTTTCTAAAGATAGAACTGAGAAAATACAAGTTGTTACAAGAAGGATATATGTTATTAAATTAACATAATAACATCTAAGTATATTTTAGATAATGGTGTTATTATATCAGTATAGATAAATAATATTTGAAGGAGGTGTGAGAAGAAATAAAACAAAAACACAAGTTTGATAATTTTACCTCTTCTTCGGATAACCTCTTTAGGTTTATACCTAAATCCTTCTTATGAGGGTTTTCTAATAAAACTAAGGTCTATTTGATGTGATTAGATAAATAGTTAAGATATTTTTTTTAGTAATTTTCCAAACCAAATGGTTTTGGAAATATGAATAAATGAGGATAAGGGGTGCCCTTTTATATGTGGGGAGAGGAAACACTTGGTTTTTTAGAAAATAAAAAGGTGTACCCATGTTTTAAGCATGAAAAAAAGAACAAAAATGGATCATTAACAAAAAATATATGTGATAAGGTATAAAAATGTCCATAAAATTATATTTAGACAATTTTTTGGTCAATTTACCCCTTATCTTTTTAGTTTAAGCCCTGATAAACATTTTTTAACCTTAAAATCATTAATTAATTTTTACTATTTTTACTATTCATTTTGAACAAAAATTATGTTGAACTTATTATATAATATTAATTATTATGATTAAAAATATGTAATACATTTTTTAAAATTTCATTCAGATAAGTAGATAATTTTAATTTAAAATTAAACCATCAGACGTGATGAAAAAGCAGTTTTCTAAAGAGAAAATTTTTAGTATAGAATGTATTATTATTGAAAGTTAATATGAACTTGATGTGAATAACATAAATTGATTTAATAATAACATAATTGAACTAATTTTTCTCTTAAAACATTTTTAATCAATATGTAACTTTTTAAATTCTTCAAATGAAAAGGCAATTTTTAATAAAAATCAAAATGTTTCACTATTCATTGAAAAATTAATATTTTAGGAAAATTATAAAAAACTCACCCTAAGATAATTTTGACATGTTAATTCCAAAAATGATTTTAAAATTTTGAAATAAATTTTATTAATTTTTCAAAAACTAATTCTATTATTTTTTCACAAAAAGCAATAAAAATCATTTTTTGAGAAAAAACTATTTTTGAAGAAAATAAAGACTTTACTAAAAATCAAGTAATAATTTATAAATATATATTTTTATCTAAAAATTTCTGATTAATTTTAAAAATATGGTTATTTATATTCATACTTACAAGTTTAACATCTATGTTATAAGGTCGTGTTTAAATAATAATAATAATACTATATCATTGTTTGTTAAAACTTTGTGTTGCATGTAAGGCAAGCTATCAGAGAAATTAAATTTATTTGAATTTTTTTCATAAAATCTCTGGGTGTTTCATTATAACCCCCTTAAAATAAATTTTTCCTTGAAATTATGTCACTTTGGTACAAATTATTTGGGATACTTTTACCTCAATACATCCTCAGGTTCCCACATAGCTTCCTCAAGATAGTGCTTTTGCGACAAAATCTTGACCAGGTGAGTGGTCTTATTTCATAGCACTTTATATATATGATATAGAATCTAAACTAGTTATTCCTCATAAGAAATATCATTCTCTAGATATATTACCTCTAAGTTTAGTACATGTGATGAATCCGGTATATACTTAGTTAAGAGAGATACATGAAACACATTGTGAATCTAAGAGAGGTTTAGTGGAAGATCCAAACGATAAGATATTATCCCAATATGATCAAGAATTTAAAAGGGACTGATATACCTAGGTATTGGTTTTATATTATTCTTAAATATCATTACCTTATTCCAAGATGAAATTATCAGAAACACATTCTCACCAACTTTAAATTCTAGATCACATAAATGATTATTAGCATAAATTTTATACCAACTTTGTGTTTCCTTTATGTGCTGTTCAATACCTATAACTTTCTCTACTATTTTATGAACTAGATTAGGTCCTAATATCTTTATTTCTCCAACTTTATACTATAAAATTTGATTTATACAATTCGTTCTATATAGGGATTCCTAAGGATCCATCTGAATGCTCGAGTGAATGCTATTGTAGTATGAAAAATAAACTAGAGGAAGGAGTTGATCCCAAAAACCTTTTAAATACATAGAAAAGGATATAATAATATCCTCTAGGGTATTAATTTTTCTCTCAGACTGAGCATCTATCTAAGGATGATACGACGTATTTAAACTCAACTCATTTTCCAGAGCTCACTGAAGACTTTTCCCAAACTTTGAGGTAAATCTCAGATCCCAATCAGATACAATCAAATGCAGTACTTCATGTAACCTTACCACTTCCTTTATATATATCCTGATAATATAATCTAGAGTTAAATCTTACATGATAGTGATTAAGTGTGTTATATTTTTAATTTGATCAACTACAACTCATATAGCATTGTGCTGTTTAGATGTTTTTGGGAGTCCAATGACAAAATCCATGGTGATGTTTTCCAATTTCCATTCTAGTATGGGTAATGGTTGTAATATACCCTTGTAATTTTATATCCCATCCTTAATATACATTCATACCAAGAAATGAGATACAAAATATGAAATATATCTCTTCATTCTATCCCACCATAAATAATCTTTTAGATCTCTATACATCTTTGTCCTTCTGGGATGAAGAGAGAATGAAGAACTATAAGATTCCTCTAACATATCTTTCTTAAAATTTGGTATAGAAGGAACACACACATATTTAATGAACCTTATCATTCCATCATGACCATGGTTAAACTTAGTATCATTTCTCACCTTCTTTTATAGATCCATATCATCCTTTTGCACCTCTTTTATCTTCACCTAGATAGATAGTTGAACACTCATTTGAGAAAGATAAGATTTCCCCATTCTTTTAGGATTTACAGATCCATCATTTGAAAATATAGAGATATTTGATATTTTGTGATCCTCATCATGGATATGACAACATGATAATTTTGAATCAAAGTATTTTTCACCATGTTATCTTTCACAGGGTGGTAATGTATTGAGCAGTCATAATATTTAATCAGCTCTAACCATCTTCTCCGGCACATGTTAAACTCCTTTTGTTTGAATATATACTTTAAACTTTTTTGATCGGTATATATATCACATGTTTCTATATAAAGACAATTCATCTATATCTTTAATGTGGAATTAACATGGCTAACTCTAAATCACGATTTGGGTAAATTTTCTCATGAACCTTTAATTATCATGATGCATATGCTATAACTATTTCATTCTACATGAGAACGCATCCCAATACCTTCTTGAATGAATCACTATAGACTAAAAACCCTTATTCACTATAGTGTTATCAATGCAAAGGCAACTAACTAATATTTTCTCTAGTTCCTTGAAATTTTTCTTTCATTAATCAGTCTATAGGAACTTGGTTCCCTTCTAAGTTAACTTGATGAGTGGATTATATAGTTTTGATAAATTCTCCAAAAATCATTGACAATATACAGACAAACAAAGAAAAATTTAGATCTTAGTTATATTGGTTAGTCTATTACAACATTTAATATCCCCTGTCTTTGATGGATCTACCGATATACCCTCTCTTGAGATTATATGACCCAAAAAATGAAGTCTTTTGTATCCAAAATTCACACTTGGTAAATTTTTCATATAGTTTTTCCTTGATTAGGGTTTTTAATAGAATCAAGTGACCTCAATGCTATTAATTTATCTTTGAATATATAATAATATAATTTATAAATACTAAAAAAAACTGATCAAGGTAATCTATAAAGATTCTATTCGTTAAATCCATGAAGATAGCAGCGGAATTCATAAGACCAAATGACATCACTATATAGTCGTAGTGTCCAAACCTTGTAGGTAACACTATCTTGGGTATATCATAATTCTTGAACCTAAATTAATGATATCCATAATAAAGTTAAATCTTGGAAAAGTATTGATCTTCACATAGTTGATCAAACAAGTCATCAATACAAGGTAGATGATACATGTTCTTGATTACGATCTTGTTTATTTCTCGATAATCAATGTAGAGTTTCATATATCCATATTTATTTTTAACAAAAAGAATAGGTTCACCCCAAGGTGAAACACATGTCCAAATGAATCCCTTTTTAAGGTTCTCTAGGAGTTTCTTCTTCAATTCCTGCAATTCAAAAAAGTCTATTCTATAGGGATTCTTTGAAAGAGATGTGGTACTGGGTATGAGTTCTATTGAGAAATCAACTTCAAGATTAGGTAGAAGACTAGGAAACTCTTCCAATAATATATAAAAAAACTCCCATACAATATGAATATAATTTATTCTAAGTTTAACCCCAACCATATAAGTTAAAAATCCATCTTGAATGGGAATCAAGACCCATACAATGGATCTAATATCCATAGGAAGTTCATATCCATTATTGCACAGATAGATGATCACAAGTTGGTTTGGAATATAAAATTTGATTTCACTTCCTCAAAAATTGATGTGGGATTTATGTATAGATAACCAATCCATTCCTAAGATAACATCAAACTTAACTAGAGGGAGAATAACAAGGCTTTTAGGAATCACATTCCCACAAAATTCAACTAGAGAAGAATTATTGCCTTGAGATGTGCTCATCATTCCATTATGAGTTTTCAATGCTAATTAAACATAAAATAGTTGGGGTGGAATTTTTATACTCTTAGAAAATTATTCATATATAAGGGAGTAATTAGATTCAGAGTCAAATAAGACAATAACAGTTCCAAAGTGGATGGAAAGTGTACCTTTTACCACATCATTATCGCACCCCTCATTTGAAATAGTGATCATAGGATATTTCCCTTTTTCTCTCATCTTAAGAGGTTATTGATGTTGATCATTATCATTAACCTTTGGATTTGGGATTTGGTTAGTATAATACCCATACTCCTTGCATTTGAAACACTGGTGTTTGGGTGGTTTATTTTGTTGAGATTTCTCTCTATTCACATCATTAACTAACTTCTTCCCATCACTCCAACAATAAATTGCTTGATGAACTCCCTTACTACACATAAAAAATTTACCAATACCCTTAAGATAATTTCCTCTATGTTTCCTTCCACACTATGAGCATGAAGAAATGATATTATTCCTTTCTCCATGGTTTTTATAATTTCCTTTGAATTCCATCATTATTTTCTTATCAAAACCATACAATTGATGGTTAAATCAAATCTCTATTTCTTCCTTGATAGCACAAAGAATGATTTATTTATAGATACTAAAGTAAATTATGGATAAAACCCTTAAAATACTTGATTTTAAGACACTTAAGAATTGATAAACCTTAATTTAAAGTTGGATGATAACACCAGAACCATACCTCAAAAATCTGGTAATGTTTTCCTCATAGGTAACAAAGAATTAATAAACCATCTACTTTAACTCAAGAATTTTCTTCTCCATTTCCATTAAAAGGATATGAGGAAAGTACTCATTCAAAAATCAGTTCTTAAACTCATCCCATTCCATGGATTCAATTTCATTTTATTGATTCATATTCTTGATTAGAGTCCACTATTGATCCACTTTTCCTTCCAAACAATATACATCCAAAATGACTTTTTCACGATCCAAAAAATGGAGAATGGAAAATTTATTTTCAATGGAACTGATCCATTCCTCAATAACTAGTGGATCAAAAGAACCACGAAGGTGTATGTTTCCTCACAGAGGAATCAATAGAATGTTATTCCCTCCTTTACTTGTTTGGAAGTTGAGAACGATTCATAGATTGAGAAAGTTATGTGAGAAAAACGATGAGATTTTGAATTCCAGATTCCATAATATTTAGTTACTTAGGAGTATAGTCATTTCATTATCTATCGTAAATAGTATTAACATAGTTACCTCGAGATCCAACCATTGTCTAAAACCAAAAATCATAGCGTAAAAAACACTAATCATAGTTAGAAACCGTATAATCATGAAAAATAATTAATAGAATGTCAAAATCATGACACATTATTTATAATCTATAAAAAATTAGGTTTAACCTATGTCATTCATGGTCATCATCTATTCAAATCCATCATAATGGTTCATAAGAGTTTTTGAGTTTCCAAAGCATATCCCCTAGGAGTGTCAAAACATGTGTGTAGTAAGGCCCATTTTCATACACTAGGTGATGATCGATTCTAGCTTAATGTACCATTTTCAGAGTTATTGCCCCTAGGTATAAATGTTCTAGATCTATATCCACTTCTAGTATCTGGGCTGGGTTGTAATTTATTGGAAACCACTTTCTCCATCCTTCACCAAAATTCCCGGATATTTTCTTATAATTAGACTTATCCTTATGGTTCTCACTAAAGTTTTCTCATCATATTTTACAAAGGTTTAACTAAACCATTCCCCTATACCAACTATAAAGACCCAAACTAGTCACATGTAGATATCACATCTTAATAGATGAATATTAAATAAATAACATAATGATTCACACCAGAATCGTTTAGGTATAGTGCCTTTGGAAACTCGGATACATAAACAACTAGTTTATGAGTGAACTATATCATCTCCAACTAACTTATTGATAACTATCACCCTTATAAAACATGTCATACATAATACCTTTCTTCATAACCTAGGGAAAGGAAATATAATAAACAGTGATCTCAAATGATCAGTAAGGGTAAAAAAGGAAGATATCAATATAATATGAGCATAAGGATATGAGAACATGAGAATAACATTTGAAACCATACCCTGCATATCATAGATCATAAAATTGAGTCATGGAAAAAATATTGGTAGTTCATAATACATGAATTATATAGGAATCAAAGAGCATGATCCATTGACATAAGACATAGATTTATGGAATACACATAATCATATAAAATCATTTCCTTAGTAGTCATGGCTCATTTACAAAACTATCAAAGTGAATGGGTTCACTCCCCAAACCATCGTATTATTTAAGGTTCACTCCCATGACTATCATAGTGGAAAAATTCCTTTACTGAACTGGGTTCACTCCCCATTCTAGTACTTTTTATCTCCTGAGATATCAATATTTACTCAATTAATTAAAGGGAGATATAGGCCCCACACTTCACATAATCCATAAATTTGTGTGCCACAAGTTCATAAAAAAATTATCATATGAAAACCTGTAGAAAATAATTGAATCTCACAAACATTTCATTATAGCATAAACTATAGAAAGGAAATGAGTTTCATAATCATTTCATCAATTCATCATAGCGTAATATATGGAAAAGGAATAGGTTTCATAAACACATCTTCATCATAATCACAAACCATCTAGAGAAAGAATAAGGATGGTATCCTTGGATCATATCCCCAATAAATTTTAAGTAACATTCACTACGGGAAAAACCGTTATTTGCGACGGGAATAAATCTCATCGTAAATAACCTGCTGAAGAGGTCATTTGCGACGGGGTGACCAACCCGTCGCAAATTACCAATTATTTGCGACGTGAATAGGCACCCCCATCGCAAAAACATACGCGTGGATTGGCACAATTTGCACACCAAACCGCACGAAAGGGCATTTGCGACGGGTAGGCACCGCCCGTCGCAAATGCCGGGAGGCGGTAAGACCTAGTTATGACAGGGGACGCCCCGTCGCAACTAGTTCGACCCGCCAGAGGGATTTGCGACGGGTCTCGTCGCAAATAACCAGCGGCGGTAAACACCAATTTGCGACGAGATGTTGTTTCGTCACAAATAGTGTGTCGGCAGGTTACTTTTTGCGACGTGCCCCATCGCAAAAAATCTTTTAACCACTGACCGTAATTAATGCGGCCAATGGTATTTGCGATGAGACCCGTCGAAATAAGAACTATTAGCGACGGGATTCCCATCGCAAATACTCCCATCGCAACTAATCTAACTATATATACCCCCTCTGTTTTTTCTTATCTCCTCCTGAATTCCTTCTTCATCTGCTTATGTAAACTCTAATTTTAGAGTGAAATTTTTTTAGAGTTAGTTTTTTTTACGAAGAAGTTGTGAAGCCGCCTACATTTATAAGAGATCTAGTTTAAATGTATTTATGTTTTATTTAATTTATTATTTTTTTTATTTTTTATATTAATTTTAATTATTGTTGATTAGTTGTAATTAAGTTAGATTTAAATTGTTTTGTCATCAGTATTTATTTGTAATAATAAAATTAAATTATTAGTACTAATTCTTAGTAATTAGTAATAATTAATAACTATTAACGATAATTAGTATTGTATATAAATAATTAGCAGTAATTAGTAATTAATAGTTGTATTTTGTAGTAATTAATAGTAATTAACACTAATTAGTAATAATTAAAAATAAATAGTAATAATTTGAAAAAATAGTAATAAATATTAACAATTAGTAATAAATAGAATTATTTAGTAATAATTAGTAATAAATACTAATAAATAGTAATAAATACTAATAAATACTAATAAATACTAATAAATAGTAATAAATAGTAATAAATAGTAATAAATATTAAAAAATAGTAATAAATAGTAATAAATAGTAATAAATAGTAATGAATAGTAATAAATACTAATAATTAGTAATAAAAACTAATTAATAGTAATAAATACAAATTAATAGTAATAAATTCTAATTAATAGTAATAAATAGTAATAAATACTAATAAATACTAATAAATACTAATAAATATTAATAAATAGTAATAAACACTAATAAATAGTAATAAATACTAATAAAAAGTAATAAATAGTAATAAATAGTAATAAATAGTAATAAATAGTAATAAATAGTAATAAATATTAATAAATAGAAATAAATAGTAATAAATAGTAATAATTACTAATAAATAGTAATAATTACTAATAAATAGTAATAATTACTAATAAATAGTAATAAATACTAATAAATAGTAATAATTACCAATAAATAGTAATAAATAGTAATAATTACTAATAAATAGTAATAATCATTAATAAATAGTAGTAACTAGTAATAATTAGTAACAAATACTAATAAATAGTAATAAATATTAATAAATAGTAATAAATACTAATAAATAGTAATAAATACTAATAAATAGTAATAAATACTAATAAATAGTAATAAATAATAATAATTAGTAACAAATACTAATAAATAGTAATAAATACTAATAAATAGTAATAAATAGTAATAAATAGTAATAAATACTAATAAATAGTAATAAATAGTAATAAATAGTAATAAATAGTAATAAATAGTAACAAATAGTAATAATTACTAATAAATAGTAATAAATAGTAATAATCAGTGATAATTAGTAATAATTAGTAATAATTAGGAATAACTAGTAATAATTAGGAATAATCAGTAATAATTAGTAATAATGAGCAATAATTAGGAATAATTAGGAATAATTAGGAATAATTAGGAATAATTAGGAATAATTAGCAATAATTAGGAATAATTTGCAATAATTAGGAATAATTAGCAATAATTAGCAATAATTAGGAATAATTAGCAATAATTAGTAATAATTAAAAATAATTACCAATAATTAGAAATAATTAGGAATAATTAGTAATAATTAGTAATAATTATGAATAATTAGCAATAATTAGGAATAATTAGCAATAATTTGGAATGATTTGCAATAATTTGCAATAATTAACAATAATTAGCAAAAATTAGCAAAAATTTGCAATAATTAACAATAATTTGCAATAATTAGAAATAATTAGCAATAATTAGGAATAATTAGGAATAATTCAAAATAATTAGCAATAATTAGCAATAAATAGGAATAAATAGGAATAAATATGAATAAATAGGAATAAATAGGAATAAATAGGAATAAATAGGAATAAATAGGAATAAATAGGAATAAATAGGAATAAATAGAAATAAATAAGAATAAATTGGAACAAATAGAAAAAAATAGAAATTAATAGTAATAAATAAGAATAAATAGGAATAAATAACAATAAATAGGAATAAATAGGAATAAATAGGAATAAATAGGAATAAATAGAACTAAATAGAAATAAATAGCAATAAATAGCAATAAATTGAAATAAATAGGAATAAATAGGAATAAATAGGAATAAATAGGAATAAATAGCACTAAATAGAAATAAATAGTAATAAATAGGAATAAATAGTAATAAATATTAATAAATAGCAATAAATAGCAATAAATAGAAATAAATACAAATAAATAGAAATAAATAGAAATAAATAGAAATAAATAGTAATAAATAGAAATAAATAGAATTAAATAGAAATAAATAGAAATAAATAGAAATAAATAGAAATAAATACTAATAAATATGAATAAGTAGTAGTTTTAATTATTTATCTTCTTTTTTGGATATTGTTTCTCTAATTTCAAATCATTCAAAAATAGTAATGATTTTATATTTTGTAGAAAAATATAGAACAAGGAAGTCGACAACAGTCATTATTAGATGATCATGCTTGGATAAATCAGCGCAGAAATCCAAACAGTTCTGGTTTAAATAGCGTATATATTGAGGGTGTTGAAGCTTTTTTATCATTTGCATCATCAAAACCAGAATTTGTTTCAGTTGACACAATTAAGTGTCATAGTAAAAAATGTGCTCTGTGAACGTTTGACACATTTGACAAGGTTGGGGGACATCTCTTGTGGTTTGGATTTCAGCCAAATTATGTTTTTTGGCATCAACACGGTTTACACAATTCCAGAGAAGATACTACTAACTTTATTCCTGATCCATCATGGTTTCAAAATTCAGTACATGATGTTTCAAGTCCATATATTCAAAAAACTAAATCTCTGGATGCTATTGATTTAACCCTTGAGTTGACACCATTCGAATTTTATGAGTTGTTGAGGTCTGATGAGGATGAATTATATCCTGGTTGCAAGATAAGAAAATTAGAAGCGGTTGAAAAATTTATGGCTATTAAATCAGATAATGCAATGTTAAACAACTATTTAAATCATATATTTTCTTTGGTTAAAACACTTTTAACTGAAGGAAATGTGTTGCCTGTAAATTACTATGAGAGAAAGAGGCTGGTTCGTAACCTAGGCCTTAGTTATCGGATAATTCATGCATGTGAAAATGATTTCATCTTATATTCTAGTGAAAATGAGTCTTTGGATAGTTGTACCACATGTGGAAAATCGAGGTATAAAGAAGCTCATATGAGGAAGTCTAGATCGATTCCTATGAAACAGTTGAGATATTTCCCCCTTACACCTATGTTGCAACATTTTTTTATGTCTCAGAACATAGCATCAATGATGTCATGGCACAAAACAATGATTTCAACTAATAAAAGCTTGAATCATCCATATGATGGTGATTCATGGAAACATTTTGACCGACTGCATCCGTCTTTTACTTTAGAATCCCGAAATGTGCAATTGGGTATTTCTACTAACAGTTTCTATCCATTTGGTTCTTATGGTAGTCGGTATTCATGTTGGTATGTCTTTATAACTTCGTAAAATTTACCTCCATAGATGTTGATGAAGGATCCATATATCTTTTTGAACTTATTAATCCTAGTACATCTGAAAAAAAATATTTATTTTTATTTGAAACCACTGATTGATGAGTTAAATTCAGTGTGGAGTAATGGTGTTAGTGCATATGATGTTATTGTGAAAAAAAATTTCATATTAAAAGCTGCATTGATGTGGATGATTAGTTACTTCTCGACATATGACATGTTATCTGGCTGGAGTACACATGGTACAAAATCATTTCCTTACAGTATGAAAGACAACAAAGAATTTATGGTCATCAATGGAAAAAAACTTTGTTATTTTGACTGTCATCGTAGATTTCTTCTAACCGATCATCCTTTTCGGAGGAAAAAATCTCATTTCAGAAACGGAATAATTGAAAGGGATGAACCTCCAAAAATTATCTCAGGTACAGAGTTAAAATTAGTTGTATTTTCATTACCGTCCATCATATTTGGACCAACAGTAAACCAATATAAAATTCATGGATTTGGGAAAGAGCATGATTAGATAAAACGAATAATTTTTTGGGATCTTCTATATTGTTCTGATTTGTTGGTCCGCCACATATTGGATGTCATGCATATTGAGAAGAACTATTTTGATAATTTATTTCATACAGTTTTAGATACACAAGGTAAGACCAAAGATAATGTAAAGGCACAATTAGATCTTGCCCAAATTTGCAGATGACCGAAACTTGAACTATTTCAAAATGTCAGATCACAGAGGTTAATGAAGCCGAAAGAAGATTATACACTGTCCAAAGAGAGTCGCATATTATTTTTTCAATGGATTGCAGATTTGAGACTTTCAGATGGCTATGCTTCCAATTTGGGAAGATTTGTTAAGAATAGTCATATTATCAGATTAAAAAGTCATGATTGTCATGTTATAATGGAAAGGCTTATGCTGATTTGATTCAGAGAATTGTTGAATTATATGATTTGGGATTCGATAACAGATATATCATATTTTTTTAGACATTTGTGTGGCGACAATAGACTATGATGCACTAAGTAAACTGGAAGAATATGTTGTTGTCATTATATGTAAATTGTAAAAAATATTCCCACTGGATTTCTTTGACTAGATAGAAAATTTGATATTACATTTTCCACATGAAGCTAAATGTGGAGGTCCAATACAGTTTTAATGGATGTACCCATTCGAGAGATGAATGTAGAGATTGAAGAAAAAAGTATGTAACAAGGCATCAGTTGAAGGCTCAATTGTTAAAGATTATTTTCAAGAGGAAATTTCTTTTTTTTTCTCTCATTATTTTGAATATGAATATCCCTCAAAACAAAAACGCATGGGACAAAATGAGGGGAATGATGATGATGAAATGAATAATAAATTATTAGTTTTTAATTAGCCAGATATTGGCTTCAGTGGAGTTCATGAACAATAGCTTTTACATGATGAACATCATAGAGCTCATACATGTGTTCTGCTCAACTGTGAAGAAATGAAATAATTTTTACTGTGAGTGCTTCTATCACTTATTCTATAATTTATGTTATAGTAAGTAAAATTATTTTATTTGTCTAATCATATCAAGAAACAACTGACACAAATTATAGTAGCTGCCTTTAAAGAACGCCGACAGAAAAAATTTCTAAATGGTTTCAAAAACTAGTAACACAAATTATTGATGGTTTAATATATCAATTCAATTTATTATTTATTATATTGATAATTGTTGTAACAATTTTATAGTGTCTCAACATGCTGATAAAATTGATAAGAGACTATGTATATTGAGTAACTCACCTTCCAAAATGGTTAAATCTTACAATGAATATGTGGTGAATGGTTTTCGATTTCATACAAGTGCATATGGGGAATAAAAAAACAAGGAACAATGAAGTTTTCTTGAGAGGATTGCATCATTGAGAAACTGAAGTTGACTTTTACTACATACTGGATGAAATTATTGAACTATGTTATCTAGGGAAATATTACATAACAATGTTTAAATGTTGGTAGTTATATACTAAGAGAGACTTGCATGTTCATCTGATTCATGGAATTGTCGATATTAAATATAAAATTCTTCTTACAGTAAATGAACCATTTTTACTGGCTTAACAGGTACATCAAATATATTATGCAAAGTACTATGCTACTTCAAGAGTCATGAGTGATTGGTGTAACATAATAAAAATGAAATCTCGGGAAAATCAGTTTACTCAAACTGAATGTGGTTCCAATTAAGTACATGGAATTGAAATTTTTCAAGAGACTACTCAAAATACATCCTTTTCACAAATAGACATGAATATCAATGATGACACCCCAGAATTAAGGGTCGATGGTGAATATGATGTTAATGATGTTAAAAATGAATTTGAAATGGAAAGAGATGATGAAACTGAAACTCCTCTGGATATTGATGACGCTGATGATGAATATGAAGACATTGAAATCATCAGATATGAAGATGATGATGAAGGTGAACATTGACACAATTAAATCTTGGTTATAATCATAACTAATATATATCTATATGTAATAGTTATTTTAAACTATTTGATAACAATAATTATTTTGTGTTTTAGATGGAACTTAATCTATTTCGTGAGTTGGAGGAGGCTGAGATACCTTTGGATGAGGAGGATTTGGGATTATCTGACCCCCAAGCTACTGGAGGTTCAGGGGGTATGCGGAGGGGGTGCGGTCTTGTATGATTGATGATTCCTAACCCTATCCTCAAGCAGCATCTGCATATTGGTTTCAGTCCACACATGCAGATGTATGATAACCTATGTATTTTAATTAGCTTTCATTAATTTATTTATATAATAATTGTTTGATTATTTGTTATTTTTTCACAATTTTGCGTATGTAGCTGTTGGATAGGGGAGAAATATCTTGCACAATTATTTTTCTTAGTCATGGATCACATGGGAATAGATTCCCATTTATGTGCGGCTTGGAATGTTCAATCATTGGATGGTACGTAAATAAATAATATTTATTTAGAAATTTATTTCATTAATAACTTGATATTATAAATTATTTATAGGGTTTATGGTATCCCATAAATGATAGAGTACTTTGCACTATCCACGAGGCATGGGAGGTGTCTATACATGAGCGTTTCCACCAGTTTTTGCACAATTTGAGAAGGACAACTATTAAGAAAGCATGAAAGACAGTATTTGATGAGTCATGTAGAGCCCACCGACCAGAGTACGTTTCATCTCATGTTTTGGATGAATTATGTTCACACTAGTTGAGTGGTGGATTTTAGAGGAGATCTTCTCTGGGTTAGGAGAACCGGGGGAGACAGGAGGTGAGACATCGAGCAGGTAGACGTACATTCAGTATGCATAGAGAGCATTTGATAAATATATTTTTTAAATATTTTATATAACATTACATATAGAAAGTTTATTTTATATTAATATAGGTTGTTGAGAATCCCGATATTATAGAGTATGATGTTTATTGAAGGATGTATAGTGATCTAGACATTGGAGAGATTAGAGGTGATCACCGACGTCAGATTGTGGTCAATATTATTTCTTTTTTAGTTTGAAAATTAACTGCATATAATATTTTCACTATTTTAATTTCAAATTGAAACTGAAGGATTCATATGAGGCCACAACCTCTCAGAAACGGGCAAAGATTCAGGTTGAGATGGCTGATTAGACTAGTGCCCACCATTTCAATGAGGCAGCATGGATGCATACGACACAATGTGACTTCAAGAAGGGCCAAACAGTTGGTATCATCTCTCATTGGACTCCTGGAACATACTATGGTACTTCTGCGATGTCAGAGTCCATCTCAAGAGGAGATCATGGAGAGGAATCATCTTTTGGCTCATAGTATCAGGAGCAGTTGCGAGCTCATATTGTGCTTATAGAGAGTTTGCAGAAGTAGTAGGAAGAGATGCGTCAGCAGCAGCAGCAGCACAAGGAGGACATACGTCGATGGAAGCAGCAACAGTAACAACATTAGGAGGACATGCATCAATGGCATCATCCACAACAACAACAACACGAGGAGGATGTGCGTCGATGGAAGCAACAGAAACAAGAGTAGATGGAGTACATGTGTCATCTGACTTGTAGTTTAGGGATGGAGTTTCATCCACTATCACGTCCAGCTCCTCCAGCTCCTCCAGAAGACTAGCCCCCCAATGATTTTTTTGTTCTGTTAAATTTTTTTTTAATTGAACATTTTTTGTAATATGAACTATTTATAGTTTTTTTCTTTTATATTGGTGAAAATATTGCATAATTGTTTTTAATATTTTAATATTTTATTATTTATTATTTGTATTATATTTTTTAATGTTTATTTATTTTATTAACAACAACAACAACAAAAACAAGAATAATAATAATAATAATAATAATACTATTTTATGATGTTTTTATATTTTTTTCTGAATATTGAGAATTTTAATAGTTTTTTTTTATTTTAATAATATTAATATTATTTTTTTCATTAATCATAATTTTATTATTATTTTTTATTTTATTAAGTATTTTCAAATATTGAGAATTTTAATATTTTTTATTTTATAATAATAATAATAATAATATTATTATTTTTTCATTAATCATAATTATATTATTATTTTTATTTTATTAAGTATTTGCGATGGGGGGGCCATCTCAAATAGATTATATATATATATTTTAAAAGTTTTTGCGACAGGTTACTTTACCGTCACAATAAATTTGTTACGACGGGCCCGTCACAAAAGGTTTATAACATATAAGCTATTTGCGATGGGTCGCCGACCCGTCGCAAATACTTTTTGTGATGAGCCTATCACAAAAGGTTCTTGTATATATAATGTATTTAATCGAACATCTATTTGTGATGGAACGGTCACAAAAAATACTAGTTGTGACGCCGTTTTATACAACCAGCTATTTGCAAATGGACCCCGTCGCAAAAGAGTTTTTGCAATGGGTTCCTGTAGCAAATAACCCGTCTCAAAACTCCAAAATTCCAGTAGTGATCAAAGGTTTTCATCTTACATAGAAAATGATTTTTAATGATCACATGGAACATTTCTTGATGAAAATAACCTTTTCACTTTGAAAATCACATTATTTAAAACTAGAAGTTCACAAAAAAATGTGAAAATAATTTTATTTGAAAACAATATTTGAAACTTATAAATAAATCTTTAAAACATTGAGTGGTCATAATGGTGGAAAATACCATTCATGCTACACATGCTAAAACAAATATTCCATTCACATTTTTGGAGAAGACTTAAAAAAGTACCTCATTTGGAAAATGAAAATGAGATTTATTTTAATTTTTTTAAAAAGTAAAATATTGAAAAATGTATTTAATAAATCATTGGATATCAATAAGAACTTTATTTAAAAAACTTCTAGAATACATGGACAAAGAATAAAAAATATTTTTGATCGAAGAGAGAAATAAATTCAGTTCCTTAAAAACATTCATTTGGAATATTGAGTACATAAAGAGATTAAAATAAAATTAAAACATGTATGTTCATAAAATAACCATAGGATAATAAAATTATTGTGCTTATTTATAGTTATATAATAATATCACATCATTGGAATCATAATCATAAACAATCCTGTTAAAAAAAAGAGATTATAACATAAAGCCGTTACCACCTTGGTATTTTTTGAATCATATGCCCCATGAAAGAAATAAAATTATATGGATATGTATATTCCATAATTATTATGTTAATAATTATAAAATACATACATTGGTAGTATATATACCATAATTAATAAATAAGTGTTGTATAAGGCACATGTACCACAAAAATAAAAGTGTGAGAAAAAACCCTTACCTAAAGTCTCAAATTCATTCGTACGCATTGGAAACTCCCGTATAATAAATAAATATTTATTATAAATCTATTAAAAAAAAATATCATATATATCATAACATATATGATTTAATTATGACCTTTTATTTCCTATTTATTAACAATTCCTTGTTAAAATCACATTTTGGGTAATAACCACTTTGTGTTTCATGTATGTTTTAATTTAGTATTTTAGTGCCATTTAATTTGATCATGGTTACATAATATACATAATTTTAAACATTATATAAATATCATATATATTTATTACATATTTATTTAAATTAATCTATAAAAGTTATATATAGAAAATGAATTACACCGTTCATGGAGACGGTAGGCTGTATGTTTTCATGAAAGCTATTTTAATTTTCTCAATGGAAGGAAAAAAGGTGAATCATATATCAAATTTTAATATCCATAATTATGTAATATATATCAAATATCTTCATTAAATTTACCCTTATTTCCTTCCATTTAAAGTTTAAGTGAAAAAATGAAACACATCACTTCCTGGGGAAGTAGTCCGCTGTACACATGAGCGAAGTTATCGTATTCCCATGGAAATAAAAGTAAGAAGTTATATGTGATATTATAATTATAGGAGTATAATAATTTAATAAATATCATATAAATATTTTAAATCCATAATTATATCCATCCATGATAGGTGGTGATAAGAAATGAATTACATCGGTTCGCGAGGGGGTAGTCCGCCGTACACACGATCGATGGTTTTATTTCCCATTTGATGGAAGAGGAGATGGATATAGGTTATTAAATTAACATAATAAAATATAAATATATATTATATAATGGTGTTATTATGTCATTATATTTTAATAATATTTTAAGGGGGTAGAAGAATAAATAAATCAAAAAGACAAGTTCAAGAATTTTACCTTTTCTTTAAAGAACCTATTTTGGTTTATACCTAAGGATTTCTTAGGAGGGTTTTAAAATAAAACTAAGGGGTATAGGATATGAAAAATAAATATAGGAATATATATGTAAAATCCTTGGTCAAACCAAAGGGTTTTGTAAGTGTGAATAGAAGAGGAGAGAGGGTTCCCTTTTATAAGTCGGGGAGAGGACACACTTAGAATTTTTGAAAAGAAAAAGGTGTATCCATGTTTTAAACATACCAAAAGGATACAAAATGGATCATTATAAAAAATTAGAGATGATAAGGTTGAAATATCCCTATATAATAGAATTTTTAAAAGTGTTTTGGTAATTTAATCTTTATCTTTTTAGTTTAAATCTCGGTAAACTCATTTTAACCTTAACCTCACTAATTAATTATTATTTTTTTACTATTCATTTTGATCAAACATTAAGTTTAAATTATTATATAATATTAATTATTTTTATTCAAAATATGAAATCCATTTTTATAAATTCAATTCATATAATTGGAAAATTTTAATTTAAAATTAAACCCAAATATGTGATGAAAAAGTGGTTTTCCAAAGAGAAAAGTTTCATAAGTATAGAATGTTTTCATATTAAAATTTGATATGAATTTGATTAAAATAATATAAATTGGTTTAATAATAAAATAAATAAACTAATTTTTATTCTAAAACATTTTTAAAAAATATTTACCTTTTTAAATGCTTTAAACAAAAAGATAATTTTCAATAAAAATCAAAATTTTTTTCACTATTAATTGAAAAATTAATGTTTTCAAAAAATTCTAAAACTTTTACCCTAAGATAATTTTGAAACGTTTATTAAAAAAATTAATTCAATTTTTATAAGTAAATTTTTCTAAAAGTTTAAAAAATTAATTCTATGATTTGTTCAATAAATCAATAAAAATCATTTTTTGAGAAAAAAATATTTTCAAAGCATATAAAGACTTTACTAAAAATTAAGTACTTATATATAAATATATTTTATTTATATAAAACCTTCATACTTAATTTTAAAAATATGTTTATTTCTATTCATACCTACAATTTTAAAAGCTAGGTTTTATTGGTCATATTTAAATAATAATATTAATAATATATCATGGTTTGTTAAAACTCACTATTGCATGTAATGAAAGCTAGCAAAGAAATTAAATTTATTTGAATTTTTTTTTCATAAAATCTCAGGGTTTTATATGTTGAGTTGGAGTTATAGATGATATCTGGGAAACATAATATAATATATATGTTTAAAAAGATTTTGGATCCAAAAATACCAAGGAAACATAAATCCTTAGTTGGGTTTGAGTAAACAGAAGGAGATGGAGAAGCATTGTATATAGTAGAAATGGATGGATGTTTTGTAGAATTTGAAGGTGGTTATTTATTATTTTATATGAATAAGTCTAAAATTTAAATATTTATTGGAAATTTTGAATCCCACTTCATTTGAATGTAGTTAGTCGATTAGAAGGAGTGGTTTTGGAAGATATTCTATTTGTTGAAGTGGTGGTAGTGACTGTGTGTTCATTTTGTGTTTCAGAATTAGGTTTCTAGAAGGGTGATTGTTCAAAAGGTATTCTTTTGGTGAGTTCAATGCAAGGTTTTCTTGTTCCAAAAGTTTATTTGGGACTTTTGGAAGTTGTAAAGTGTTCAGTTTTCTTATGAGATTCTTGGTTTACCTAAGGAAGTGGTTACATTAAAGATTTTTATAGGAGATAAAATGTGGGAACAATAGAACAGATGGACTCTGACATTTTTTTAAGGTCAATGCGACAAGATGACCATAATTTACACTCTAACAAATAGGGATGGGATACCTTTATTTATATGTATGTGATTTCCACTTAGTATAAATTTTAGATTACTTGATTCAGTAATCTGGGTGACTTATTAGTCACAAATTTGTAAAGTTTTCTTTCTATAAAAATGAATTGATATAATTTTCTCCCATGGATGTATAACTTATAGTCTTAATTACATAAAACAAAGTGTTCTTTTCTTGATTACATTCACTTTCATTGCATGGATGTTTTTTATCTATTAGATTTAACAATGATGAAGTTGTTTTGAATTAGTGCAGTGATTTGGGTGAAATTTGTTTCTTCCAAGATCCAAAACATTAAGTTCAGAGAGTTCCATATAGAATATATATTAATGATGTGTTTCTAAAATAATATCTTTTTATTTTTTATTAGAGGGAAAGTGTAAAGGGATTATAAAAACTTCTATCATTGTGGTCAGCTGAGACATATCTGAAAATTTTATAGATCAAAGTATCCACATAAGAAGAAGTTCCTACCATCTTTTATATCTTGATAGTATTAAGTAAAGTATTAATAACATAGAATCATACTTATCCATCACTACCCTTTATCAATTCGAAAAAATAATCGATAAAGTAGATTCTTTTAACTTCCCTATATAAAATCATTGATAAAAGCACCCCCTTTATGAGTAAATTTTTAGCTTGATAAATAGGGACTTTATCTATGTTTTTTCTTAGCGTTGATAAAGAGAGACTTTATCAGCTCTGATAAAAATGTCCCTTTATAATAAATTATATATTATTAAAAATAATCTTTTAATATATAAATATATCTATATTGATATATATAAAATATATTAGCATAAATTTGATTTATATAATACTAAATATGTATTTATAGTTAATATATAATATATTTAGTGAAAAATGGTTTAAAAATTCATCAAAAATTAATATTAATCAATAGTTTTATAAATAGTATTGAATAATAAACATTTTCTAACAATTTTGTGATTTAAAATATAATTTTTTTTATTAATATAATAAGATAAGTGGAAAATAAAACTTGAACTTCAAAAAACTAAAAATTTTGATCCAAGTGTCCATTTGGTCTCCACGAGATATAAAATTGAATCCTATAAAAATATCTATTCCATAAATACTTTAGGGGATCCCATTCCCTATTTTTTGTGGTAAAAAGTTATCATAAAGCCTCTAAAATAGAGTTCTTAGTAGGGATACGCTAATTTTTTAACATTTTATGGAATTTCACCTTCATTTAAGAGGGTATTATTTTGTTTTTTTGATGGAGAATGAATTTATTCTCAAGACTTACTTTAATATTGATATTACAGTCTTCCGATTTTATCATTTTTCATTTTTTAGTGTTATTTATAATTAAACACACACACACAACCATATATATATACATAGACACACATTTGTATATATTTACACATAAAAATTTAATTGTATAAATATATATTTAAATATATTTACATGTAAATTAAATTTTTAAATATATATAAACCATATGTAAATAAAAAGTAATTATAGATTTTATTTAAACTATAAATGTATAAATGTTTATATACTTATACAAATGCATATTTAATGTTTATATATAAATATGTATGTATGCTTTTATTAAAAAAATATTTGTGTGCATATTCTAATATATGAAAATAAATATAAATATATATATTTACATATGTTTAAAAAATATAAATAAATAAATAAATAAATAAATATATAAATAAATATATATACACACACACAAACACAAATACAGACACATAAAAATATTTTATCAATGTATTTATTAATAATTCATAAATATATATAAATATATCAATAAATATATGCAAAAAATATTTATCTAAATATATATATATATAAATAAATAAATCATAAAATATTGAAGAAAATAACATGGTGTAGTGGTAAGGTAACATTGTTGCATAGGTGAAGGTCACATGTTCAAATCCGGGTAGGCAATCACAGGTGTTAGGACAGAAGAGCACTAATAAATGTGGTGTGTGAGAACTAATAAAGGCAAGGGCAAGCTGGATGGTGTGAAAACACTAATAACGGTTGAGGATTGGGTAGGGAGTGTTGAAAAGAATTTATTAGTACTGATAAACCATAGTTTTATTATTATTTTTTAGCACTGATAAAGGTGGAAATTATTTTGTGCTAAGAAGGCACTAATAAAAATAGTAGTGATAAAAAAATATACTTTTAAATGTTCTTACAATATCATAAGTTTTTTATCATTGATAAAATATTTTTTGTGCACTGATGAAGGGAAAATCTGTAGTAGTGCCTTTGAGGTAATCTTTGTTCCTTTCCCCCTTTTCTTTCTTCCTTTCATTATTTTTTCTCATTTTCTATTAGTCTGATATCTAGCATATATCTAGGGATGTTTGGAATCTTATTCTCATTGGGAGAGTAAGTATTTATTTTTTTGAATTGTGAATGTTCATTCAGTTGGGCTATTTTCTTGAATTCTATAGTTAGAATATTGAGTTGTGTTTGGTAGTTTCTCTTAGTTTTTCGGTTAACCCTCCATGCTAGAGAGTTACTAAATGGCGGGGAGACCCAACATGGGTCTCTTTTTTATAATATCTTTGTTTGGTTGGTTAGGTGTGAGTTGTGAGTTGGAATAGTTATGCACATCATGATTTTTTTTATTCTGATAGTGTTTGAAAATTAGATTTAGCAGTGCCTCTTTTCCTTTCATTGGGAACTCTTTTTGTTTTTATTTACTTATTTTAAAACTTAATAGATTAATAGGGTAATAAAGTGGTATGGTGGGGGTAATTGACACAAATCAACTATAATTTCATCATTATGTTTTTTATTTATCTATTTTGTCCTTTTCTTAAATTCTCAGGTCAAATTTCTTCCAATTATTTTTTTGAGTTTTAGTGTTGGGAACACAGCTAGTGCTAACCATACAATAGGCCATGAAAAAACTATAAAACCTTTTTATTGATAATTTACATGTTCATTGCACAGTTTCCTAAACCACACAAAAAAACTATACACCTTTTCATGTGTGTCTAGTGAGGTGTGCATGATTGTCACACAGTTTGGTAAACCATATGGTCAAACTATGAAAATTTCCCAATTTTTATTTGTTTTTAAATTAATAATACACCCCTCTGAAAATAAGATCTCAATAAACCTCCACTTCTCCCTAGTTGACTAAAATGTATGAGGGGATCGATAAGCGCTTTCTCCCAGTAACCCCCTTTGATTTTGGGGGTTTTTATAACATCCCAACTCAGGATCCATTTAACTTGTGCCCCGAGCTGGTGGGTTACATGTCCTCAAGATCACCTCCCCATATGCCAGAGGCTACCGAATAGTATTGAGGGTTTAAGGTGGTACAATGGGGAGACTATACCCTCATGTCAGAGTGGTACAACATATAATATAGAATGAAAAAAATAGAATAAGAATACATAAATAGATATAACAATGAAAAAAATACAATCAACAACTCCAGAAGAGAAAATAACCAAGAAACTATAATAATAATCAAAACCCCAAAGGTTTAGTCTTATACAATGATGTCATGGAATGCTGAAAGACAAAAAGGGGAAACAATGGACAAACATATACAACATGCGATAAAAAAATACAAGAAGGCTAAAAGTTATATCAACTAGCATCACAAGAATATTCTTGTTCCTATGCTTCAATGCTCCATGTTATAAATAAAATAAATCAAGCATCCATAGCAAGGTGCTTTCCCTTATCCATACCTACAGACATGTAATCTACTTGGGTACCAAAGGGAGCACGAGTTGGGTGTAAGATAAAACCCCAATAGGCCACCACTAATGATGTCTAGAAAAAATCCATCTCATGTATATAGAAATAGAATTTGGATGATATATGAGTAATAAACGAAGATGAATAAATAAATTCAATCTAGATTAGATTCTTACAGGACACCTGATTGGATCTACCTACTTCGATATAGGCTAGTGTAAGATTATGACCAGTAGCCATATATATAGTAATAATATATATATAGTTTAATTATATACTATATACAATAATATTCACTAAGCACGTGAGGAAATAAGTAGACATATACATAAATAATTGTTGCTAGCTGGACTTAGGGAGTAACTCAAGCATCCATAACCAGTCTAACGTGATATAGGCTCTAGTAGAGGGTACATGCCTTGAATCTCATAATGAATTTGAGACATCATGATCACCACTTGAGAAAGGTGGGGTGATTATTCATTCCCAACACATGATACAGAGGAACATGGAACATCATTCCCATCACCCAGATATTAGTATAATGGTGAGAGACATCATTCTCAACACCTGATGTAAGAGAGTGTGAAACATCATACTCAACAAGTCCCTTATCCATAATTCTTTATCTAATATCAATGGAATAATAATAATGATGATAATAACATGAGTTATAACCTATTTAACATTATAATCATCAATCCCTAATGCAACCAATGGTGTCATAGATCATGTAATCCATATAATAAAATATGCATCACTTGGCGTGGACTATCCACTGATTTATATTTCATATAACATGCCATTTAATTAATTAATCAAGGAAATTCAATTTCATAACCAAGGAAAAAACCTAGAAGGAATTCTATTCCATTAGAAAATTATATTAAGGAGGGAAATTCCATTTCTAATCCAATAGAAACACTCAAGCGGTGTTTTTTCATTTGAACAATTATATAAGAGTGGACATTTTAGATGACACAACTAAAGGGGTGGATATGATTGAGTTCTAAATTCTCTAAACACTTATAAAGGGTCCATGGGAGTTTAATATCATGTATATAATTAATTAAAAATGAATAACACATTATAATGTGATGCTTGGAAATGTCTAGAACTCCACACATTGGAGGAATCTATGAAAACATGATAACTTTTGGGAATGAAATCTAGACCACCAACCTTAGGGCTATAAATGAATCCTCATCCAATATCATCTTTATATTTGAATTAGAATGAAATAAAAATGAATAATGGTCTAACACCCTGAAAATAGGGTGAATGAGATCACACCAAAGTAGAACAATATATGGGAATAAAAACTATTAAAGGAAATAATAGGATTAGAGATCTCACCGATACAGATCTAACACGTCTAACAATGTTCTATTTGGAGTCCAGATGAGAGAAAAACATCAAATCCTTGCCATGAAGGAGATGAGAACTCTCATGTGTGAGAGGAGGGGTGTTCATTTATAGTAAATGATAAGGATAAAAAGGTTTTAATTTTTAAAAACATTTCGAGGGAAAAAAGGTAATTTGAGCCTAAAAAATAAGGGTGCATTGTTTGACCATAAGATTCGGATAAACCGTGCGTAAACTATGATGCCTCCACCGACTAAGGAAGGAACCTACATCAGATAGACACACATTTTCTCTAATTGTGAATAGGATGTGTTCAATCCACTATCACAAACCCCTCTACAACTCACACTGGCCTACGATTAGGGTCGCACAGTTGTAGACAAACCATGCGGCCTCTTGCAAGCCACCGAATTCTACACATGGTTACCCGAAATGGTTATTACTAAACTTTAAATAACTTTTAATCCCACTTTTCTTTTCCAATTCTCAACGGTATGGGATTTGAACAAGCCCTTGATGCACTTGAATCCTTCCTTCAGCTGTAGGGCACATTTACCAAGATAAAAAAAGGATTTAAAACTGAAAAAAATGAGTCATAACTTTGACAAAATATGGGTCATTACAACATCCCCTCCTTAACAAAACTCATCCTCGATTTGGCCTTCAAATGATAAAGAGGTATCATTTGAGAAAAGTTCCTTCCACTGAGCTTATATATCAGCTTTCTACTCTGAAGTATCATCCTCTACTTAGATATGAAACCATAGCACTCTTACTAAAGGAACTGACATATCTCAAAGTTTATTCACACTTTGATTCACAATACGCACTAGATACTCCTTAAGAAGAGCTTACATTTATAACTCAACCTCATTAGGTTGGAGAACATGCATCATGTTCAGATAATATCGATGAATCTGAGATATGTGAAAGACATGATGCATATACCAGTATCTTGGAGGAAGTTCTATCAAATAAGCCATTTGTATGATCAATTTCAAAACCTTAAAGGGTCCAACAAAACTAGGATAGAACTTTCCCTACCTATGAATTTGTTAATGGACCAAATTGGGAAAAAATCACAAGAAAACTAGGTCCCTCACCACAAACTCAAGAGGTCACCAACATCAATTGGTATACGACTGTTGTCTATAATAATCTATCAACATGCACTTTCTGATCAACTGAACCTACTCTGAAGTATCCTAGATAAGTCTTAGTTTAAGTAAAGTTTCTTCCCCTACCTATATCCAGACAGAGATGACCAGGAAGTCCTACCTTATAAGGCTTCATAAGGTTCCATCTCAATGGTATTCTGAAAGTGGTTATTATTAGAGAACTCAACAAGGGGTATGTGTTTCTTTCAAGAACCCCTAAAGTCTAGGACACATTCATAGAAAACTTCCTCTAAAACCCGAACCATATGCTCTATATGTACATCAGTTTAAGGGTGATAGGCCATGCTCAAAAGAATCTGTATACCCAAGGCCTTATTCCACCCCTGCTAGAACCATGACTTAAAGTGAGTGTACCTGTCAAATATGATAGATTGTGGAGGTTGATGTAGATGCACAACCAACTTAACTTATAGCCTCCCTATCCCATCTACTATGAAGGTATATATAATAGGTAAAAAGTGTGAGATCTTCGTCAGATGATCAAAAACTACCCATAGTATATCGTTTCCATGAGGTGACCCGGGTAAACCAGTCATGAAGTCTATAGAAACATAATCACATTTCCACTTAGGTAGGGCCAATGGCTACAAAAATCCTACTGATCAATGATGTTTCATATTCACCTACTAACTAGTGGAACATCAAGTGATAAAACTAGATAACTCTCACTTCATATCATACCACCAATACTAATGACGTAAGTCTCGATACATCTTGGTGTCACCAGGATATACCACCCAAAATAAGGCATAAAATTCACACAACAGTTCCTCTCTGATGTCAGTTGGAACCCAAACACACCCATGAAAACATAAGGTATTATACTCCTACATAGTCCAAAAAAAGATGAATAATAATCTAAGGTACTTTCCCTTAGGAATAAGACCTCAGGTTATGAAGGTTTCCTCTTTCTCACCCATTCCAAAAGGGTATAGTTCACTGCTAAAGTTGAGAGGATAATATTCCTATGATCCTCCTTAACTTCCACACATATCTTTGAAAAAAGGCTATGAGTTTCCAATCTCTATTGTCCTCCTTAACTGTCTGTGTCTAAGTATTCTAGCTCAGAGAATCAGCTACAACATTTCCTTTCCTAGGTGTATAAACAAGCTCAAAATCAAAGGATTTATGGTACTCAACCCATTTTCATTGTATGAGATTCAAATCATGCTGTGTAAAAATGTATGTTACAATCCAAAGTTTAATGAATGGAAATTAACTTCTTATAATTATGTCATATAGTACAATCACCTGAAATCACAACATAATGAACTACTAAGTACTATGTGACCTTTAAACATAATATTACCACTTTTATGATTTTAATTTCAAAAATATGACATACACCATTGCGATCAGTGAGATGTTTGGAGTCCGATAAGAAAAACTTATTTTTAGTGAATAACAACTAACCATTATAAATAGTAATGTTACCATTATAAATAGTAATAAAAAACTTATGAATATTAAATCATACAAGTGAATAAGTAACCATACCAATGAAATTATAAATAAAATTTATCCGTATTATAATCGACTATATGATATAATTATATCATAATGTCGGTATTTTCACGAGTCATGTATATTTAATTACAATTTTATGATTAATTTTAATAATTTAAAAGAAAAATTGGTTTCATAAAATGTATTCATAAATAATTATTTTGATTACTTATGATCATATGATAATTTTAAGATACCTTAATTAATTTTTCAGAGTGTTAGAAAAGAAATTTTAAAATTAAATTTTGTATTTTTCAAGTAAATTATAATTTTAATTAAAAATTAAATTTCACATATTTAGAAAATTATTTTCATAAAATGTAGATCATTTTTTAATTCTACACATGAAAAAATGATTGAGGTGAATTTTTGGGATTTTTTTTGAAATACTTGAATTTTTGGTTAATAGTAAAATATAGTAATTTGCTATGTATATACATTATATGATAAATACACTATTTATTGAGTTATAGATGATGTAAGAACCTTGGGTTAGAACTTACATGCAAAAATTACTTTTTTTTGTCATAATAATCAATATTATTGCTTGTCTTGAGCAAAATAATAAAATAATGAATAAAATATTGAGAAGACCCTCCTCTCCTCCACTATAAACCCCTCTCACCTCCTCTTCTCTTTACTCACCATAAGCCTTGTTACTTCTCCATATTCTTCTCAAATCCCTCCCTAAGACCCTATCCCACTTCCATAATCCCTTGTTCTCTTTAAAAGACCAAATCCTCTCCCTTAAAGAGGTTCTCAAGGAAGATACATTCAAGAGGTAAATTCCTCTTTTCATTTCTTTTATTTTATTCCAAGTTAGATTCTTTTATATTTATTTACTCACCTCCTTTCATCCAAATGTTTTGATAAATAAAGTACCATAAATTTAATGGAATGTTTTTATGATAATGTAATAATTCATCATCATATCTCATTTCCTATCCTTTTATACTAGAAATGAAAACATCATCCGTGATGTGTTAATTTCTCACATTCAAGGACGACTGGTTTTCAATTTCTATTACCATATTCAATTCTGGTCCTAAAACCATTTTATGTTTAAAATAGAATATAATATATGTATTATGTCTAATTCAATATTCTGGAATCTTCTTTACACATGATATTTATTTATAAAAAATGTGTTCGATGTGATCAAAAAATCTCCAATTAACTAAAACAGTTATCATTAAAGTTTTATATAATGATTCATATTCACTCCAAATATCCAAATGAATTTTATAACCTAGTAATCTAACGGATGATCACTAATAATATATAACTCCAATTCTAGATGACTATTCTCATCTTACATGTTTATCCTTACATGTATATAATTAAACCAATCATGAAAACCAATGAAACAAATAATGAAATTGAACCTCTTAACCCATAAAAAGGGTCACAAATGAAATTAATAAGGTTATAATAAATAAATTAAATAAATAATAGGTTATTTAAATATTAATTAATGAATTTAATTTGGTTATATAAGACATTAAGATCAATATAATGACACCATCAGACTTAAGGTAAGAGATTCTACCCGAACCTCCATTATTCCATCAGGTTGTTCTATCTTTCTTTTTACCCAAATTAAGTTATCTGTTCTTTTTTATGTAAATATTATAAATACTGTGTACATTATCCAAAATCATGTATCAATATCAATTCACTATTCTCTTTTAGGGATATACATGTTTTTAAGTGGTTCCATTCTTAATACTTTCTAATATGCAAACCCATTTTAAGAGAACTTCTTGAATTTTTATCCAATTTCAACTGCACTCTATATTCTATTTTAAGACACAATTGTTTTTATAAATTCAGAAATTTTATTATTAGAACCTTCTTGTATAACTTATGGATTTATATAAAATATTATGAACTTTTCTATTTTAAAGGCTCTTTTGTATTTTCCTTAAAACCACACAAAAATGTTTTAATTCTAACATTTCTCAAATAATCTACTTACATGTTGTCAATTATATTTGACAAAAATTACCATGATATATTCGTATTTTCATATATCAATGTACATGTATGTTTTAATTCCTTTATTTCATGGACCCTTGTATGATACTCCCTTTTATTATGCTTTATGACATGATTATGATACCCATTTCTTTCCATGGGTACCCTTATGTTTATGTATGATTGATTATGTATGATTCTATATGTGGAAAGCATATTCATGAACAAGTTATGATGGGAACACCCAAATATCACTCCAATACATTGGGTAAAGTTGAGTCTCATGAGACGTTATGTGAAATGGTCTTGGAGGTTAGCCTTGACTCGTGCTACCATGCAGAATGGTCTTGGTGGTTAACCTTGACTTGTGATCCTCTATGTGAAATGAACCTTGAATCATGCTAAAGTCATGTTTTATGTTATTACCACATTACTATGAATCCATGTTTATATTATCCCATGTTTATATATTATGATTCCATATGTTTTATTCTTTTTTATATCATTATTCCATGCCTTCTAAACCATGTGCTAAAGCTTTATTCTTATGCTTATTATCTTTCTGGGATTTTAGCTCATCCTTTTGTTCATGTCATCCCTAGGTTATCCTATGATGATTTATGATAACAAGAGAAGTTATGAGATCTTTATGAATATTAAATAAATAAATGTTTTATTCAGTCCCATATTTTTCAGTTTTATGTACCTAGTCTTCCAAGACACTAGAATTTACAATCCTTGGATTGTAATATGATGCCTTATTATGCTTAAAATCATGTAATGATATGTATAAAAGGCTAGGGTATCTATAGTTGGTATCAGAGTATGGTATAGTTATTTTTGAATATTAGGAATATAGAAATTTAGTAAGAAGCTTAAGGATGAGACTAAGTATAAGAAAACATCCCTAAATTTTGGTAAGTATATAGTAAGTGGTTTATTAAGAAAATACATCCCTATCAGGATACGAACAAGTTGATGTATATTTAGAACATATGTATCTAGGGGTAAAACCTGAAAACACTTCTTTGAGCTAGAATCAAATGGGAAATGGTGCATGAAAATGTGCCTTGCTGCACTCCTAGTTTGATACTCCTGGGGGATATGCTTTGGTAAATTCATAAGCTTAGCATGAACCATTATCAAGGGAAAAAAGACCATAAGAGTAAATGTGGGGAAACAAATCATGGGTGACCTAGATTGAAACCTAGGGAATCACAAGTTAAGATATAATTTTCCTTTAAGAGTTTATCCTTTTATATTTAAAGTTTCATTTTATTATTATTAGCTAAGTATTCAATCCCTATAATTGTATGTTATTTTTATTATTTAATGGAGGTAAATATAAGAACATGTGTCAACAATAAATGTGATAGGTAATGTGAAGATTTCCCTAATGATATTCCAAATATGATGAAAATGGGTTCTCAAAACTTTATGAAAATTCTTTCTCAGCTGGCTCAAGTTATGAATAATAACTTGAATCATGTGGAACACCCTCCTCCTCCAATGAAAATGAAAGTTTTCATCAAATCCTTCAGGTGAAAAAAGGCCTTTCATGTTCAGTGGATCTTTAGATCCCCTCCTTATAGAAGAATAAATTAATTACATTGAAAAGATATTATCTATCCTTAAATTCTTAGAAGAAGAGAAATTCATGCTAGCGGTCTATCATTTTGATGGGGGAAGCTGATCAGTGGTGGACACTAATCAAGAATATAAAGTCCCATGAGGAAGTTGATTCCATGGATTAGGAGGAATTCAAGAAAATGTTTTTCAATAAATATTTTCCCTGAACCCTACGTCTCAAGATGGAAAGAGAGTTCCTCGGACTTAAGAAGAAGAAGGATGATTCAATTGGGGAATATGAAGAAAAATTCATAAGGCTTGCAAGATATGCTTCTAGCTTTGTCATGAACACTAAAAGAAAGGTGGATCACTTCTTTAGTAGACTAAAGCCGAGTCTATGAAAATAATTGGTGATTCATGACTTTGAAAGTTATGAGGAGATTTTCCATTGTTCCCTATAGGTTTAAATGGATATTTTAGATTCTAAATGATATCATGGACTTGGTTAAATAAAAGAAAAATGGATTCTAATATGGGTGGTTCAGAAAATAAATCCCATGATGGAAAGAAGATCTATATCCCATGTATCAAAATTATGGGAAAGAGCATCTTAGGAACTGTCTAAAGGGAACCAGGAATTCCTTTAAATGTGGAAGAATGTGACATCTTGATAAAAACTTCCATAGGGATATGAAGAATCCCACTAATGTGGAAGAAGAAAGGAATGTTCAGATCAATGACCAGCTTGTAGTGTAGTGTTACAACTACAAGGAGCATGGGAATTATGCAAACAATTTTATTAAGATAAGGGTTGTCTGTTGAAATCAAAAACAACCACCAAGGAAATAAATAAGGGATTATTCTATCACTACTACTGAGGTGGATCTGGATAATGATGTGGTGACATGTATGATAGTTATTCATTCAAGAATATAAAACATACTATTTGATTATGGTTCTACACATTCTTTCATATCTTGCAAGTTTAGTAGAACTATTCAAACACCACCTTAAAATTTGGAGGTTGATTTATTTGTGAGAATAGAAAATAGGGAAATTACTGAATCCAAAGTATATAAATCCTCCACGGTTAATGTTTTTTGGACTGAACCTCCTAGAAACTCTCATCATACTTACTTTAGTGGATGTTGATGTTATCTTAGGCATGAATTTTCTATCTTTATACAAATCCAACATCAACTGTTGGGAAATGGTGATCATTATTCACATCCCAGAGTTTCCTCAAATTATTTACAAGTGTAAGGAGGAAGATGAATATATTTTTGAATCATCATCTCAAGTGTGGACATTACTGCCTTATGATCAAGTATGTCTAGTTCAAATGATTGAGACAAAGGAGAGAATCATTCTTGAATATATTTCCATCATAAGGGATTACACTGATGTATTCCCTAAATAATTTCTTGGTCTTCCTCCTGATAGAGAGGTTGATTTATCAATTGAAATTATTCTTGGATATCTACCAATATCAAAGAAACCTTATATAATGGACACTATCAAGCTAGAAGATCTTAAGAAGCCATTATAAGAGAATCTAGAGAAGGGTTTTATACACCCAAGTGCTTCACCATGAGGAGCGCCAGTCCTCTTTGTCAAGAAGAAGGATGTTTCAATGCAACTCTTCATTGATTATCGTGAGCTCAATAAAATCATGATAAAGAACAAGTATCCCCTACCTTAGAAAAATAAAATGTTTGACCGAATTCATGGGGATAATTATTTCTCTAAGGTGGACCTTCAGTCAGGATATCACCAATTAAAGGTGAGGAAGAAAGATATTCCCAAGACTACATTTCAAACAAGGTATGGACACTATGAGTTCATAGTAATGCCCTTCGGACTCACTAATGCCCTAGAAATATTCATGGATTTAATGAATAGAGTATTTAGAGATTAACTCAACAAATTTTTGGTAGACTTTATCGATGATATTCTGATATACTCCAAGAGAAAGGAGGAATATGAGGATCATTTGAATACTATGCTAAAGACTTTGCAAAGGAAGAAACTTTATGCAAAGTAAAATAAATGTGGGTTTTGGATTGAGGAAGTATCATTCTTGGGGCATGTTATCACATGTAAAGGGAAATCTATAGACCCTTCCAAGATAAATTCAATTGAAGAGTGTCCCATGAAAACATCTATAACAGAGATCTAAAGATTTCTAGGTCTATCCAGGTATTATCGACAATTTTTGAATAAATTTTCATGATTTTAAAACTCAATGAAAATCTAACATAGAAGGGTGTGAAGTTGTTTTGGACTCAAGAATGTGAGGAAATATTTAAGGAGCTCAAAAAGAGTCTTATCACTGCTCTAGTACTCACGCTCCCGATAAGTGGAAAACTCATTGTGGTTTACAGTGATGCTTCAAAGAAAGGATTAGGCTGTGTGCTAATGTAAAATGGTAAAGTGATAGCCTATGCCTCAAGGTAGCTAAAAATACATGAGAAAAACTATCCCACACATGATATGGAGTTGGATGTTGTGATCTTTGTGTTGACAATATGGCGTCAGTATCTCTATGGGGAGAAGTGTAAGATATATACTAATGATACGAGTCTCAAATATATATTCACATAAAATATCTGAATATGCACTGGTAAAGATGATTATCGATCACTAAAAATTATGATTGCTCAATCCACTACCATCCCAGTAAAGAAAATAAGGTGGAAGATGCTCTAAGTAAAAAGGATCCTACATATTTATCAATGATGAGAATTGAAAATGATATTATCTTCTTATATTTGTAGAGGATGGACATGGGTATCATTAAGGAAGGAACATCATTAATCCTTTCTTAAATTATTTCTCAACCATCCCTCCCAAGGAAAATAAAATAATCTCAAAGTAAAGATATGGAAATTCTGAAAATGATAGAATCTATTAGAAATGGGAAATAACTTAAGTTCAAGATTGATGAGGAAGGAGTTGTAAGATTTGGGTAATAATTATGTGTACCATCCGATCCAGAGATAAAGACGGAAATTTTGAATGATGTACATAACTCAACCTTCTCTATTCACCCATGGAGTAGAAAGATGTATCAAGATCTCAAAGAGAACTTTAGGTGGAATAATATAAAGAAGGATATTGTCGAATATTTATCAAAGTTTCTGATATGTTAGCAAGTGAAGTCTAAAAGATATAAGTCTAAGAGGATGATGCAACCACTAACCATACCAACATGGAAGTGAGAGAACATCACCATAGAATTTTTCACTAGACTTCCAAGGACATCCAGAAGAAACAATGCTATATGGGTCATTGTGGATCATCTTATAAAGAAAAATCACTTTATCAAAATTTGAGAGGAATTCTCATTATATTAAATTGCATGGATATATATCAAAGAGGTGGTAAGGCTATATGGAGTACCACTATCTATTGTATCTGATAGAGATCTAAGATTTACCTTGAAGTTCTGGAAACGTATCTAATATGCTATAAGCATTAAATTGAACTTCAGTACAACCTATCATCCTTAAACTGATAGAAAAAATAAGTGAACTATTCAGAAACTAGAAGAAATGTTTAAATCATGTTCTATAAAGGAGGATGGGACCAACATTTTCCACTAGTTTAATTCTCCTACAACAACAGTTTCCACTCCAAAATATGAATGGAACCATATGATGCCCTTTATGGGAAAAGGTGAAGAACACTAACATGTTGGGATAAATTTGGCAAGAGTAAGATTATAGGACCAGAAATGGTCAAGGAAATGGTGGATAAGGTGAAAACCATTCAACAACACATCAAGGTATCCCAAAGTCAATAGAAGAGTTACACAGAAAGTTGTCGGCGATACCTTGAGTTTAAAGTTGGAGACATGGTATTCATATACATATCACCATGAAAGAAGGTCATGAGATTTGGGAAGAAAGGAAAGATAAGTCCCAAGTACATCGACCCCTTTGAGATTCTTGATTGTGTTGGATCTGTGGCCTATTGACTAGCACTTCCACCTACCATGTTTAAAGTACATGATGTATTCCATGTATCTATCTTAAGTAAGTACATACCAGATCCTTCACATGTACTTTATTTAGAGGTGGTACAGTTGGATAATGATCTTTTCTATAAGGAGCATCTAGCGAAGTTCTTGGATTGTAGAGATAAAGTTCTATGCAACAAGACTACTCACCAAGTCAAAGTACTATGGCGGAACCATAAATAAGAACTAGAAACATGGGAACTGGAGGAGGCAATGAAGAAAAAGCACCCACACTGATTTATGGATTAGAATATAAAATGAAATTTTAAGGGTGAAATTTCATAAGGGGGGAATAATGTAATGAACCAAAGTTTAATCAATGAAAATTAACTTCTTATAATTATGTCATATAGTATAATAACATGAAATCACAACACAATGAACTACTAAGTACTGTGACCTTTAAATATAATATTGTCACTTCTATGATTTGAATTTTGAAAATATGAAATACATGGTTGTGATCAGTAAGATGTTTGGAGTCTGATAAGACAAACTTAATTTTTAGTGAATAGTAACCGACCCTAATGAATATTAATGTTACCCTTATAAATAGTAATACGACACTTATGAATAGTAAACCATTCAAGTGAATAATTAACCTTACCAATGAAAGTATAAATAAAATTTATCCATCTTATAACTGAAAATATGATATAATTATATCATAGTGTTGGTATTTTTGTGAGTCATGTATATTTAATTACAATTTTAGGATTTTTTTAATAATTTAAAATAAAATTTATTTTCAGAAAATTAATTCATAAATAATTATTTTTATGAATTATGATTATATGATAATTTTAAGAGACCTTAATTGTCATGCCCCATCCCCAGACTGCCCCGGAGCCAGTGCGTTTTCAATAAAACATGGTGTGCAATATTTTTTTTATAAAAGAAATACTGAAAAATTACACATCATGTTCAACTGCAGAGGATCCCTTCAATTTAGGTTTTGGGAAACCAGATAAAAATATTATAATCCTTTAAAAATTGTATATAAAAGACTCCACAAGGCTACCACCAATCAGTGTAACTCAAATATACTAAACCTGCAAATATTTAAATCAAATCGTAGGGTGAGCATATGAATGACCAGTAAGGGGTTTTAAAAAGTATAATAATATTTCAATTAAATTTTTTAAAAAAATTCCCATTAAAAAAATATTCATAAAACATTTTCTTAAAGAAAGCTGTAATTCATGAAGCATAACATAACGATTTTTCTAAGAATTACCAGTGAACATTTTAAAGAATATTAACAGGGATTCAATAAGACATGTTCCAATCATAAGCATGATTATATGAATATATGATGTGAAATATATAAACCAAGAGTTATTCAAACTATACAAAGTGTGACATGCGGAAGTGAAAGTACAAAATTTACAAATGAAAGTGATACATGATCAGAGTTGCACATAAATAATAGCAATGATTTCTTTCCTTACTAACTGTAATTCATAAATTGGAAGATAAATTTTTGAGTGCTGAATAAACATTATTCCATTTGTATTTACTTCTTCTGTTACTCATAAGGCTCTTAACCAAGTATATTCTACTATTCGAATATTCACTTGGTTAATTAAATACTTTAAACATAATGAGGGAATGTATAATGCGGGATAGTGTCAAGGCCTTATGCCAAGACCATAAACTCTCTATCAAGGCCTTGTTCAAAGACCATTATTTTTACGAGTCCTCATTCCATGACATTATTTGTCTCATGATACCGACCGATGCACCAAGGGGCTATATCGGGACCCACCTAACACTTTCTATGTCCAATGCATTCCTTATCTGTCTAATTAAGGTCATATATTCAAAGTGTCACATACCACTTTGAATATTTAATTTATAATTTACTATTATTCAAAGTGTCCCATACCACTTTGAATAATATAGTTTCTTAACTCATAAATGGTCATAATAGTTCAATTTCATTCTTTAGCAATTACATATTTAAAATGAATCATCAATTGTCATTACTGACTACTACACAGCTATAAAAAATTAACCCATGACTTGTATGGATAGAAAGGACATACTATAGCACATTTGATGATAACCAATGCATATAAAGTAATTGATTATTCGGGTTTCATCTCATAAAATGATAATCCTTAAATCCTAAAATTTTTATTATTAAAGTAAACATATTATATTCCAACATGAATAATTTGAATTTAAGATAGTTTTCATTTTTATTTAAAACATATGCTGATAAATGGGAATGATAAATGAGATAAATCATAAACTTAAATAAAGAAAATCATAAATAGTGACCAATTCATCATGGGTTGAAGACATAATCAGTTTAAAAGTAAACAAATTACTTAATGGGAGGTATTGAATGCATAATCGACTAAACACCCATTACTTGCATGGATAATATAACACAAGGGTACTTCCAAGCATTTTAAAACTAAGTTATAAATTGAAAATCATAAAAATCAACCACACAACTTACCAACATACCCAATACCATTTAGACTTATGAAAATAAGTGTGAAATCCGTATACACATAAAGTGATTTCAAAGGGTTTGTATTACTAAAACAAATTCAAAATTGATTCTTGGAAACTTTTCACACTTCAAAATACTTGTTATAACTTTTTATCAACCATTTTTGAACCCATATTGTGAGCCCATTTTAGTATCATGATCAAAGCATATATATATATATATTTATATAATCGTATGTACTTAAGGGTTCTTCATCAAAACTTAACAACCCAATACATAATTTATGTATAGTAGAAACATAATTTAAACAAAAGTTCAACATTTGAAACCATAATGTAAAACTGAGGGTATTGTTTCATATATATATATATATATATATATATATTTAAGAATACATATATATTTATAATTTCATCAACATAAAACACCACTAAACCTAGAATGGTTCACATTTATTGTGAATAACATTAACGAAGAAGTTATTATTCCTTAAATAAAAGTAACTGGTATGGATTAATTAGAAACATATATATACATATGTGTATATTTGTAGTGAAACTAATTTTAGGTAAAAACATAAAACCCTATCATGTTTTTCCTGATAATAATATCATTTTAAAACAAAACAAGAATTTGTTTTTATAAGTTCATCCAAGAAAAATCAGTAGGATTTAAGAACATTCGTATATATATATGTATATATATATTCATGTATATATATACATACAAACCATAAAAAAACACAAAGAAAGACAAACCTAGGACCCTTACCTAGTTTGAAGAAAAAGAAAGAGAATATTAGAGGTTGATGGAGGCATTGGAAGGAGAAAAAACCCATAGGGTTTGAGTAAAAAATGAGTCATATATATAAAATATATATAATATATATTTAAGGTAATAGAAATGGGATCTGAGGAATTTTGGTTTAAAATAAGATGAAGTTCATTGGTCTTGTGGAAAATGAGATAGAGAAGGGGCCACCGGGTGTCACAGGAGTGGAAAAAAATGAAGAAAGTGGGAGGCTGAACATGACTAGAAAAACACAAGGAAGAAGACGAAGTGGATGGGTGAATAAATGAACAGATGATTGTAATTTAACAATAATTTGATCCAGCGGCTGAAAAGTGTCTGTGGGTTTTTAAAATAATGAATGGTTGAGATCAAGACGTGGCTCGAATCGGATGGCTGCGAGCGACACATGATTTTAAAATGGATTGAATGTCCAAGATTAGATTGTGGAGAGGATTGGACGGCCCAAGAAAAATGAATAGGAAACTGCGGTGGTGTAGATTCAAAGGCCGGGAGGAACGAACAACTGAGATTTGATCCGGATTGATCAGACAACCTGGATCGTGTTTTGCTTAAAAAAACCTCTTCCCACATCGAACAAGGATGGGTTTTGCAGCTCCTTTATAACCCTAGAGCTCCCAGATAGTTCTTATAAATCCCCCTACCCCCTCCCTAGTACCATCCCATATCGGGAATCTATGGGCACACTTCTACGCCCACCCCTGCCACCATGCCATCCTGCACGGTGGCGTGATCTAGCACCCCATGCACACATGCCCATGCGGACTTAAGGCTAGATTATACATGCCTTCACGTGCGACTTAGAACCCACCATACATGCACAGTCCTAGGCTATTGTCCTAGGGGATATGAGTGAGATACCCACCAAGGCCTTGAGTGGCTTGTCTTTCTAGGCCACCCTCATTTAGGTGGTGAACTGAACTATTTTTTACAAAGTAAAATTCATTTTTTTTGTTAAACATAAGAATAGGTTTATATATATAATGGTGCCTTAAAAATAGAGAATAAAATTCCATACTATGGTTAAAAAAATACTAAAAACGAACATTTTCATTAATTTATAAACATTTTAGTTTCAATGCATCAAAGTTCATAATCTAAAATAAATATTTAATATGTCATAAATGAAATCCCATACTACTTTTATATTTAAAATCCAAAACAAATTTTTAATTAAAACCTGGTTTTTTATTCATCCAAGGATGAAAACATCTAAAGGTAACATTTTAAAACATTTGAAATACTTAAATAACCAATTGAAAAATTATAGATAAAATTCTAAATACAACCATATTCATTAATTTAATTTGTCCAAAGTATGATTTCAAACTTCAAAACATATTTATTTGTACCAAAAACCAAGGAGTAACAAGTGTGTACTTCTCTTGGTATTTTCTTTAAAATAGAATGGTTAAGATTTCAAATCCATTGTAAACTTTAATACATTATCTTCTCAAAATATAAAGAAGATTTAATTACAAAAATGTTAAAAGATATAACCTTGATGCTTACTTAAAACATTTGTAATTATAAATATACTTAAATACGTAAAATAAAATAACCAGAATACCCAAAGACTATAAGGTCTTATATTCATTATATATTAAATGGTCACCTAAAGGAGGAAACAGTCGAGTTTACTTTAAGGACTTATAAAAACATGGTTAGGGTGTTCCAATTTCAAAAGCTGAGACAAAGAAGATGGTGCTCATCATTACTCTGATGGTTATCACAGTTTCTTTGGTTATGACTATAATGATCTTCATTGTGACAGATTCGAAGGACACCCACTATTTTATAGGGATTTTTGTTGTATTTGGTGGTTGCCCTGTAAACATTATAGGTCTCCTAGTGGGTATCCTAGGGTAGTAAGGTTCTTTTAGCCTTGATGCAATGTAATATTTTTAGCATTTAATTAAATAAAACATATTTTGTTTTTATATGAAAACATTGTTTGGATAGCATGAAAATTAAAAAATGTAAAACCAAACAATATGATTATTACACATGAAATAGGTTCAGGGTGTCACATTAATTAATTTTTCAAAGTGTTAGAAAAGCAGTTTTAATTTTAAAAAATGTATTTTTCAAGTAAATTATAATTTTAATTAAAAATTAAATTTCACATATTTTGAAAATTATTTTCATAAAATGGTGTTTATTTTTTAATTCTAAACATTGAAAAATGGTTGGGGTGAATTTTTGGGATTTTTCTGAAATACTTGAATTTTTGGTGAATAGTAAAATATGGTAATTTGCAGTATATATACATTATATGTTAAATAAACTATTTATTGAGTTATGGATGATATAAGCACATAGGGTAAGAAATAACTTGAACAAATTACATTTTTTTTCATAAGAATAAATACTATTTCTTGCCTTGCACAAAATAATAAAATAATGAATAAAATATTGAGAAAACCCTCCTCTCCTCCACTATAAAAACCACCCTCACCCCCATATTCTCTTCAATCCTCTCAAGAATTATGCCTAGTATAAATTATTCTGAAATACCTCCCTAAAACCCTCTCCCATGTCCATCAGACCTTGGTCTATTCAAAAGAACAAATCCTCTCCTTTTAGGAGGTTCTCAAGGAAGATATATTCAAGAGTTAAATTCCTCTTTTCATCTATTTTATTTTCTTCCAAGTTCCATTATTTTCTTTTTCGTTCCTCACCTCATTTAATAAAAATGTTATGATAACTCCAGTACAATATATTTACTATAATTTTTTAATCTTAATGGAATAATTCATCATTATATCTCATTTCCCATCCTTTTACACTAGAAATGAAAACACCATCTGAGATGTGTTAATTTCTCACATTCAAGGATGATGGGTTTTCAATTTATATTACCATATTCAATTCTATTCACAAAACTATTTTTATAGTTAAACCAGAATATAATATATATATTATTTCTAATTTAAGGTTTTGTAATCTTTTTTACACATGATATTAATTTATAAATCAAAATGTGTTCGATGTGATAAAAAAACCGCCAATTAACCAAAATAGTTATCATTAAAGTTTTATATGATTTATCTTCACTCCAAATAACCAAATGAATTTTATAACCAAGTAATATAATATATGATCACAAATAACATATAAATCCAATTCTAGATAACCATTATATTCTTACATGTTTATCCTTACATGTATATAAGTAAACCAATCATGATTACCAATGAAGAAAACAATGAAATTGAACATCTTAACCCATAAAAAAGGTCATGAATGAAATTAATAAGGTTATAATAAATCAATTAAATCAATTATATTTTATTTAAATGTTAATTAATGAATTAAATTTGTTTATCCAGAACATTAAGATCAAAATATGGACACCATCAGACTTATGGTAAGGGATTCTACCTGAACCTCCATTATTCCTTTTTGTTTCTCTATATTTATTTTTACCAAAATTAAATTCTTTTTTATTTTTATGTACATATTATAAATGCCATGTAAATTCTTTAAACTAATTTATCAAGATCCATTCATTATTTCTTTAAGGTATATACATGTTTTTAAGTGGTTCCCTCCTCAATACTTCCTGATAAGCAAACCCATTTTAAGTGAACTTCCTGAATTCTTACCCAATTTCTGGTGAACTATATAATCTATTTTAAGAAACCATATTTTTTATAAAATCATACTTTTTATTATGAAAACCTTCTTGGATAACTTCTGGTTTTATATAAAATATTATTCCCTTTTCTATGTTAAAGGCTCTTTAATATATTCCTTAAAACCACAATAAAATGTTTTAATGAAAACATTTCTTAAGTAATATTATTACATGTTGAAACTTATATTTTAAAACACTTACCATTATATATGACTATTTTCACTTATCAATATCCATGTATGTTTTAACTCCTTTATTTCATAGACACTTGTGTGATACACCCATCTATTATGCTTTATGACATGATGATGATACCCATTTCTTTCCATGGGTACCCTTATGTTTATGTATGATTAATTATATATGATTCTATATGTGTAAAGAAAATTCATGAACAAGTTATGATGGGTGAACCCATATAGTGCTCAAATGCCTTGGGTAAAGTAGAGTCTCAAGATATGTTATGTACAACGGTCTTGGCGAGTAACCTTGACTCATGCTACCATGTGCAATGATATTGGTGGTTAACCTTAACTTGTGATCCTCTATGTAAAAAAAGACTTGAATCATGATAAATTCATGTTTTATTTTGTTACCACATTACTATGACTCTATGTTTATATGATCGCATATTTATATGTTATGATTCCATATGTTCTATGCCTTTTTATATCATTACGCCATGCCTTCTAACCCATGAGATAAAGATTTATTCTTATAATTATTCCCTTATTAATATTTTAGCTCATCCCTCTGTTCATGTTATCCCCAGGATATCCTATGAGGATGTATGAGCATAATGGAATTTATTTATGAATATTAAATAAATAAATGTTTTATTTGGTCCTATGGTTTTCAGTTTTATGTACCTAGTCTTCCAAGACACTATAATTTTCAATCCTTGGCTTGTAATATGATGCTTTATTATGCTTAAAATCATGTAATGATATGTTTAAATGGATAGGGTTTCTATAAAATACTTAAGGCTTCTATGATCATTGAATAACAAAAAAATTCTCTCCAAGTATATAGTGTATGCAACAGCGTAAATCATGAACTAAAATAGCTAGCTCGAGGTTGTGTGTTGTGTAATTCCGCTTGTGAGGACTCAAATAAAAGACTTGTACACTATGACTCACTCATCCTATATTAAAAAAACTCTCATCCAGATACCTAATGCATCACAGTAAATAGTATATCTCATTCTTGGAATCAGAATAATTGGGTTCAATGTTTAAGTCAACCCACCCATTAAATCTTAAAAGGATATTGTACAAGGTTTCAACCATACGAATTTCAAACCCTTTTTAGTAAAGTCTGTAAGAGGTGCTATGAGGCATGAGAAATCCTAGATAAATAATTTGTAAGACCTAGCTATCCCCAAGAAAATCCATATATCAAATTATTTCTTGGGATTATCCCAAGAGACTACAACTCTCATCTTTTCTATGTCTACTGAAACTCTTATCTCTAAGATGATATGACCCATGAAGTGAAACTTTTCAATCTATAAGTGGAATTTTATGATCTTAGCATAAATATGATTATACCTTAGTGTATTCATCATGATCTCAAGATAGTTGGAATGTTCATGTAGAGAATGATAATACACCACAATTTCATCCACAATGACTACCATGAATAAATCCAGATATAGGTGGAAAACCTAATTCATTAGAGCCATGGAAACAAGAGGTGCATTTATGAGACCGAACGATATTACCAGGTACTCGTATATACCATACATACTCTGGAAATTTGTATGAGGTATGTCTAATATCATAGAATACACCTGATGATAGACCAACCTCAAATCAATATTTGAAAACACTCTTGGTCGTTGGAGATGATCAAAGAGGTTTTCTATTTGAGGTAAGGATTCTTGTTCTTTACCATAATATGGTTCAACCGTCGATAACCCAAAAAAATTTCAAGGGTACCATCTACCTTCTTGGAAAAAAGGACCGATGAACCCCATTAAGAAGTACTAGGGAATATAAATCCTTTAGACTCAGATCATCCAACTATTTATTGATCTCTATAAGCTTCATAGGTGCCATCTTGTAAAGAGTAATGGACACTGGAGCTTCTCTTAGAAATAGATTAATAGAGAATCCTTCCACTCTTACTAGAGGTAGCCCAAAAAATTTATTAAGGAATATTTCACAGAAATGATCCACTATAGGGGGAAACAACGGGCTGTAACCCCTAATAATCCAAGAAAAGACTGAAAATCTGGGCGATCACTATGCCTAGCCCCTAATGTTTAGGTCTATCTTGAGACATATTGACATCCCATTCTCTATTTTGTACATGTTTACCACCCTATAATGATATAAATGTCATCCTTTAGTGATAAAAATAGATATGGGATCAATAGTAAACTAACCATTCCATCCTGATGATTACATAAAACCTTATCATATCAAGGAAGACAATATTCCATATGAAGAGATATATACCTATATAAAGGGGAAAATAATTACACCAAAAAGTGATCTTTGATCGGATACCTAACGTGTTATCGAGTGTCATCATGACATAAAAGTGTTCTATTTCGAGGCCCAAAATCTCCATAATTTATCAGATATAAAAGAGTGTGATATTCCTATATCAAATAAAGTAGAAAATAATGTAAAGGATAGTAGAATAGAACCTCAAATAGTAGAAGTTTTGACACTGTTGACGCTCCTTTCATCACAGAATCTAAAGATCGGAAAAGGGGAATATCTGAGCTCAAAGTGATTCAACCTTTGAAGAAAACATCAAAAATTGACAAAGGCATGAACAAAGGATCAAAAGCAACTGCACCACGCAAGTTATATCACTATCGCGCAAGTCCACTTGCGCGATGCCCTTGGTCGCGCAAGTGACTTGCGCGACCTAAGTGATAACCGCCCGATAACCGCTCGCGGTCTTCTCCTGCCTATAAATAGACCATGTGGGCCCCCCATTCGGGAGGATCTTTTTCTAGAAACTCGGATTGAAGCTCCCAACGCCCAAGTCTCTTCTCAAAGCTTCCGGAACACTTGTAAGGTAATTTCTTACCTAGAACGGAAGATCTAAAGAGAAGGAGGAAGGCCTAAGTGTTGAAACTTATCAACACTTGCGCGCCTGAGTGGTCAGCCCTTAAGGGAAGTGACCACACTTGCGTGCCGCCTTATTCCTTCAATAGAACTTGCGCGTCCCTTTTCTGGAAGAACCTCAAGAGGATTCTAAAGGGATTAATAAAGAGTCGCTCAAGTATTCTAATGCTGGTTGAAAATCGTGCAAGTACCCCACATGTCGCGCAGGTATACCTGCGCGACCAATACTTGTGCACCCACGTAAGACTTGCGTGCCTTTCAAGACTTGCACGCCCCTACCTTTTTGGGTGCCCATCTTGACCATTTTACCCCTCTTAAGCCATTTCACCTTTCCTATTCAAGATTTAGTCTTCAAGATACTCTTCAAAGACATTTATGGCATGATTTCTTGATTTGACTTCCTTATTTAAAAGGAATTCTGTGGAATATCTCTCAAAACATAGTGATTTATACATATTTATGTCACCAAAGATTGAGAGTTCATTCATTCAACCTCATCCTTTAATATGAGAGAATCCTTAACCTGGGTCTCCTTTTTTAGGAATAATCCCCAGTTATAAGTCCTTTAATCTGGGCATCTTCCTCAGGAGTAAGTCCCAAATTCTTAAAGTTCCCAAATCTGGGCATCCTCCTCAGGAGTAAGACCCAAACCCTAATTCCTTAACTTGGGCATCCTCCTCAGGATTAAGCCCCAATCATAATCCTTTAATATGGGCATCCTCCTCAGGAGTAAGCCCCAAAACTTAATTCCTTAACTTGGGCATCCTCCTCAGGAGTAAGCCCCAATCATAATCCTTTAATATGGGAATCCTTCTTAGGAGTAAGCCCCAAGTCCTCTAATTTTGGGCATCCTTCTTAGGAGTAAGCCCCAATCTCAAATATGGGCATCCTTCTTAAGAGTAAGCCCTGAGTCCCTTAATTTGGGCATCCTTATTAGGAGTAAGCCCCAATCTAAAACATGGGCATCCTCCTCAGGAGTAATCCCCAAACCTTAATCCCTAACCTGGGTCTCCTTTTCAGGAATAAGACCCAGTCATAATCATGGGCTTCTTTTCAGGAGTAAGCTCCAAGTCCCCTAACCTGGGTCTCCTTTTCAGGAATAAGTCCCAGTCATAATCTTGGGTTTCCTTTTCAGGAGTAAGCCCCAAGTCCCCTAATTTCTCTTTAACCAGTCCTAATTTACGTTTGATCTGGGATTCCTTCTCTGGAGTAAAACCCAGTTATCAATCCTCTCCTAATTTGGGTTTCCACTTCAGGAATAAGTCCCAAGTTAGAGTATTCAAATCTCCATGAAGCACATATACCTTTATGGACCCTGTTCCTGGATTTTATCCCTAAAGTAAATCCTCTGGGAAGTCATACATACATAAGCCCCAAACCATTTCTTATGATTGCATCCTTCATGGCACAATTGTCTAAATTTTACTAATACCTCTTGTTTCTCACACCGAGCATGACTCACGTGAGCTTAGAGTGTAAAAGTAATTGTGACATCCTGCTTTGAGCCATCAATCATAAACATCATACCCTTATTCGAACTATGTGGGTTATGATTCCTTTCTCAAAACAAAGAATACGTAGGTAGCCCATCTATGAGTTCGATCCCAACTCTGAAATAATTCATTGTCCTTCTGAATGACGATAAACTTCAAGTGCCCCACTGAGTGGCTTTAAAACCAGCCTGGTCATCATAATGACCAAGAGACTTTTATATAAATGTTTTGAAGGATACCATTAACCAAGAATCTCTAAATAGATACAGATGATTCTCTATTGATGAAGAACCTCTAATACATATAAAAGATTCTCTAAATTTCTTACATATTTAATCATTGATTGTTAAAACTAAAGGAAATCTCATTTTATACTTGGTAATGTAATAAGGATTCACGAACATAACTTAAATCTATAAAGAGAGTCCCGGAGTAGATAATAATTCCCCTCAAAAAGGTGTGATGAGTCCGACCTCCCATCCTCTCGACCAATGCAAATTCCTCAACCTCATCAGTCCACAAGCTAATGAGCGCCTACCTTTGGAAAGTAGGTCTAAACGGATGTGGAATCATTGGATGTTTCCGGTTCTACGAACAATCCTGCTAGAAACCGATCGGAACGTTTGAATCTCCTATCCCGGAGGTCATCCCCGAATTCCGTGCGAAACAAAAATGGTGAACCCGACGTGAATCCTTAACCAAGTTAAAGTGGTGTTTTTCCTATTTGTTAAGCCCCTATTTAAAACTCAATAAGAGGTCCAACAAAAACAATCATTGACATGTGTGCTCATCCAAAGGATGAAGTGGCTGAATTTCATCTTGATTACGTCTGTTATATCAAACAGGCACTCTTTTCCAAGATCTTCTGTATTTCCATAATGGTTGCTCTCAAATTCGCATCTGTGAATACTACTGCTGCAAATACCACTGCTGCTATTCCTACTGGATCTTCATCCACTCTGAGGATGACATCACCTACTCAGCGTCTTCAACGCTGGGTATCAAATGCGCTGGTTAAGGAGTACCGTCAACATGGTACCATCCCAACTCTGGAGGCTGCCCGACAGGACCTCCAAGTAAACAACTCACACAGGTCGTCCGGAAAATGATGACCAGTGATCAAGAAGCAGGCGGTGCTGACTACCGTCTCCAACCGTTTCGGGTTGTTATCCCCAGAACGCAATTTTCATTCACTCCCTTACTCTGAGGAAGTGAATGATCAGGTCCCACATGGCCTTAATTCAAAAAGACAGGAGTCCTTCCCGAGGGCTCCCATCAACAATCGCCGCCAGACTCGTGCGGTAGTGCGCCCTCAACATGATGAGAGTACCGACTCCAGGCATTCAGCTCAGGTTCCTCGAACCCGAGCAGGCAAGACGAACCGCCAGAGACGGAATCCGGTTGACAATGGGCAGGTTGTCATCCCTACCATCTCCGGAGAAGTCCACCAACCTAACTTGGTGGAAAATAACGAGCAGACACACACACCTGTCCGTTTTAATTCCGCTGTCCAGCAGACTCGTCTGGCAGCATCACGCCAATCCCGCCAGGCAATTCCGGCGGAGTACTATAGGCAGAAACATACACCTGCTTATACATCACCAGTTCGTCAGCAGGCTCGTCTGACTACATATGATGGATCTCGTCAACCGCGTTTGGCGAAGTGTAATCAGCAGGCACATACACCTGCTAATACTAATCAAGCCTACCAACAGTCTCGCTTGGTAGCTCACGGAGAAGTCAATCGGAAAGCTCCGACGACAAACAGGAGACAGACTCAACTCTCTGCCTCCACACTTGAGTACTGTCAGGATTCACTGACAGGAAAAGGAGGACAGGAGCAGACACATACACCTACTCCAAACCCGGAATGGACGTATATTCCCGTTCCGGCGGCTGAAGTCACCAAGCATATTTTGTCAATGGTGAAAGAGCAGAAGAAAATTCCTGCTCATATTCTGGATGCTTGCCAGGATATCATAACAGCTTCAACATCATCTCAGGGACAGACACATAAATCTATCCCTAGCAGTGGAGTGACACATCAACGATTCACTCTGGAATAGACACACACATCTGTTCCAGTCCAAGAGGGTCATGGGGCATACTTCCCCATATCATACGGACAACCAAGTCAGGCACATACACCTGATTTGAGTGGAGATCATTATCCTAACCTGACCATCTTTCCTGATCAGGCACATACACCTGCTCAGAGTAACCACTTTCGTCAACAAGTGGTTTCCAAAGCGAGTAAGAAGGCATCTAATAAAAAGATCCGTCCAGCACAGTCAGGAGATCAAAGGCCAATCTATAACAAGGCCTTTCTCGATGCTGGAGTTCTTGAAGCCCTCAGACATTTATCTATCGGAATTCAAGATTCTACTCCCTCAGTTCCCAATAACAGGAACATTAATTCTGAAGGTCTTCAATAGACACCTCCTCATGAAGGCTTGCTTCATTAAAATTCGGTCAATCTTGAAGTTTCTTCTTCAGATGAGGGCCACAGGAACCCTCTGTGTGGTCAGAAGACCAAGGAGCAAGAGATCTCATCTTTTTCTGTAACCCATTATGGTGGTCCTCCCCATGATGATGAATTTCATTGCGAAAGTCCTCTCCGCAGTAGTGATTCACATTTCCTAGAAAATACTCCAGTGGACAATGTAGTGCCGAGAAATCCCTCTTATCTTGAGGCACTTGCAAATGCGAAACCAGTCATGTCTGATGCTTTATCGCTAGCAAGTGAAATACTTTCTCAATCAGAAGATAGCCCAGGGTGTAGGTCATTCTCCGAACCACCCCTAAGTCATGCATCTTTTAGTTTGATCAATGATCTCTCTACCAATCTTGTTGAATCTGATGAAGAAACAAGGAAACACCAACTCTGGTGAAAACAGGTAGAAGAATCTTCATTTAATGATAACAAGGAAATACTGAACATGAGGAAAAAACTAGCGAAAAGTGAAGTACCAATCATGTTTTGGCCTTTGGTTGACTCCCAATATGATATTCCAAAGATGTTGACGGATGATGGAATCCATGATATTCGTCTCAACATATGGAAAACTCTTTGTCAATTGAAGAAGAAGGTATTATCTTATGATGAATATGAAAATCATCTTAAGATAATATAAGGGCTACAACGTCAGATTGATTTGGCATATCTATCAGTATCTCGGTATCCGAAGGCTGAAAAACAGCAGATAACCCTTCAACGTTCATGCCTTGGAGCACTAAGAAAATTGCGTCAATTAATTTCCAATGCTCCATCTGGTGTTCATATCAGAGTATGGGGTGTTCACGGAGCACTACATTTCACAGTGCTTTCCAGTCAGCAAAGCCCGCCGAAAATGGTCTCATGCAATGTTATTGCCCATGGCCGGCCATAGTCAATGGGCTTTGTTCATATTCAAAATCTTGCTCAAGAACATGCTTCAACTAGTTTCTCTCAAAATCAAGCATATAGAGAACAAGTTGTTGAATTGCTCCTACATCAAGTAGGCGAGAATATTGCACAAGCCTCTCGTATGGAGCAAACACGTCATCAAATGACAGAAGTCTCGGAAATCATCCAACGGTCTGTTGAACCAGGTGATAAAAGTGGATACAAGTTAATGAATCCAGCTAATTTCCAAACTAAGATTCGCAAGATCAAGAGATCTTTTAAGAAGATCTCAGACATAGCAGGTCAAGAGCCACCCCAGCTTGTCAGACTGGGGACTTCTTTAACCCAACCCTCAGAGTCAACAAATGGAATTCGAGGAGTTGAGCGGAATCAGCAGGAACATCCCCAGTTCACAAGACTGGGGACTCTTTCAAATAATCAATCTCCTTCTCAGAGAATGTCGGTCTTTTCTCGATTTGGGAAGAAGCCCCAAGAGGAACTAAGAGCCAAATTATCAGGAGATTCCCTCCAAGTTATAGCTCGTCAAGAAGTTCCTAAAGGATTGAATCAACAAAAGGCAATGTCTCATCAAAGACATGAAATAAGACAATATCACAGAAATGTTGATAGAAGAGATGCAATGCATTATGCATCAATCAATGTCATCAATGCCATTGTTACTAATCCACCAGAGGAGGTTCACTCAGGGGACTCAGATGAAGAGCGTCCTACTCAAGAAAATGTACGTACCGATACAAATGAAGAAGGTGTACGTACACGAAGTCAAAGGATTACTCAGAACCTAGGTAATCCACTTCCCTCCCTCCAAAAGGTATCCAACAAAGGGAAGGGAAAGAATCAGGTTACATATCCTTCCTCTGGAAAAGGTCAATCGCTCTCATTAGAGCAAAGGTTTTTACAATAGGAGGAAGAAATGAAAGAATTAAGAAGGTTGAATGTAGAACTACTTCAGAGTAGTCTTCTTATTAAGAATGCTAAAGTCCGACAGCCGAAGGAATTTGTTGCAGTTACTGAGATGGATCAAGAATATCCTCCTTTATCAGTACACCCTCAGAAGTCTAATCCTACGGGTCAAGTGCAACAACGGTTGGCATCACTACCATCAGTTGCAGCACCAACCACCACGTCTTTCCAAGCTCCATTCATTGCACCCACCCAAAACCAAGTTCAACCTGATGTTTCTCAAAAGTTAATAACTACTATTGAGTCATTAATAGCTCAGTTAGAAACTATGGAAGGGAAACGGGCGCAAGTTCAACCTGAAAAGAAAGTTTACCCTGAATGGGTAGATTCAATTTCTCCTCCATCCAGTTTTGGAAACCCTGTTTTCCCTACTTTCAATGGATCAAGCGACCCTAAACAACATTTGACGCATTACGTGTCTTGTTGTGATCCTATGATGGGAACTCCAGAGCAGCAAGAAGCAGTGAAACTCAGATGCTTCGTGCGAACCTTGCAAGGACCAGCTTTTTTCTGGTATACAAGCTTGCAATCCTGGTCAATCATCAGATGGGAGGATCTTCGTCAAAAATTCCTTCTTCAGTTCAACTCAACTTTGCAAAAAACGACAGTTTTCGATCTTACAAACTGCAAGCAAAAGGAGAATGAAAGAGTCTCTGATTTCATTGCTCGCTGGAAGGGATTAACGTATTCCCTGAGTTTAACACTCCCTCAGGAAGAGATGTTGCCAATCTGTGTGGAAAATTTGTGTGATGAATTATGCACACCATTGATCCCTATGAAATACACAGGAGGGTTTCGAGACCTTACTTCAATCGCTCAGCAGATTGAAGATTCCCTTATACAGGCTAAGGTTAAATCTCGTGTAATTCCATCAGCTTCAGGAAGGAGAATGGGTAAAGCAGAAACTGCTACAGTTATGCTTAAACAAGCACCTGTACCTATTTCTACTTCAAAACCTTCATCTTCTCGAAGGGCTCCACCTCCTGAACGCCAACAAAAAAGTCCATTTCGTCCAAATGATCAAAGAGATCAACGACGAAAACAATTTGAGGATATGAAGAGTAAAACATACTCTTTCCGAAATGAGCAAGTTCCTGGTTACTTCATTTCAGCTTTGGAAAATAATTTGGTTCAATTACCAGTGCCCAAGAGGACAAATAAGGAAGGAGATGAATACCGTCCCAATTATTGTCCCTTTTATCAAATGTTGGGACATCCCATCCAGGAGTTTTTTGTCTTTAAAGACCTCCTGTAAAAGATGGTCGACTTGGGACAAGTCAAGTTGAAAGGTTCTTCGACTCAGGTAGCATGTGTTACTGCTACAGTTCCAGAGGATGAAGGTGAGTGGCAGGAAGTCAAAAGCAAAACTGCACAAAAATATGATGATTGGATGGTCAGAAAGACAATCAATCGGACCCATGCCATTTTGTGAACACAATTGAAGAAGCCAATTGTGTCTCCTACAAAAGTTGCAGTGAAGCCTCCATCAAAAGACAAATCTTCAAAAGGGCAGCACAATTCAAAGAAGAAAGAGGAATCAGAAGAAGATGAGTATGTGTCAAAGCCTAAAATATCTTTGACTATGGCAGACTTTATGCCATCTACTTCAAAACCACGGGCACCACCCCATCAAACGGCACAGCCTAAACAGGCAAACCAAGAAGAGTCTTTATCAGACGAAGAGTTAATCTTCGGTTCTGTTAATATGATTCAATTAACAGATCCGTACTCCAGTCGTAATTTCAATTTTGTTAAGCCTGAATTCCCTGTATCAAATAAGGGAATCCAAGGAAGTTCCAGAGGTTCAGGATACAGAGGAAGACGTGGATCTTTCCGAAGCCACTACTCCAATTCTACCCCTGCTAGCACTGTGTATGCAGCAGAAACTCGTGGTAGAGCCCTTCAACGAGCTCAAAAAGAACAACCAAGTTCTTCTGCCAATAGTCAACTCAGTCTTGGCATAGTTATTTTGGAAGACCGATTGAAAATTCCATCTTCTTTATCTCAGAAAGTAAATGGATCTAATCGGTCTAATCTTCCAAAACCAAGGATATTGCCAACTTCTATCCCAATACAAGATGCATCAGCTTCCAAAGCATCTGCTTCCAAGGTACCTGCTAAACCACATATTCCTGTTGGGAAACGCAGACCTTTAGATCAAAAGTATGATATATTGAAACACTTGGCCCAAGTACCATCAAAGTTATCAAATTTGGATGCTTTGAATCTGTCAAAAGATCTTCGGGAAGAACTCATCAAAGCTTTGTCAAGTCCTCGGGAGTTTGAAGCTGAAATTGCTGCAGCTGAAGTCTATCACATAGAGAATAATCCTGCAGAATGCCATGCAGTGATATCTTTTACTGATAAAGATGAAGATGATGTTGTGCATGGGCACATAAAACCTTTTTACTTATCTGGAAAAGTCAATGGTGTAGATATCCGAAGAGCTTTCATTGACAATGGTTCAGGAGTCAACCTCATGCCCATTCGTAGACTTTGTCGATTGGGCCTCACAGAATCTAATTTATCTCCTTCTACCATGATGTTACAAGGATATGATAAAAATGAACAAGAACCACTGGGTGAAGTTACACTCAGAACTCAGTTTGGAGATCTTGTATCCAATTCGGATTTCATGATTGTTGATCAAGACTCAGCTTTCAACGTCTTTCTTGGAAGACCCTGGCTACATCAGCATGCATCTATCCCTTCATCATACCATCAATGTCTCAAATACTATTTCAATGGTCAAGTTGGAACATTTTATGGTGATAAGGCCCCGTTCAAGACATGTGAGTCTCAATACATTGAGGCGGAATTTTATCACATGAAGGGAAGAGAAAAATCTACAATGAAGGAAATTACCAAAGTTAATGCTCCATATGGTTTGGAGAAGATTCCAATAAATCCATTTACACATGTGAGTACAGATTATGTGTTACCTATCAGTCAAATTGACAAAATAGGCCCAAATAAAAATACTCTTATGGAAAGATACATAATGTCAATTATGGCAATTGAGACAGAAAACATGGGAGAAATTGGTAACCTACCAAATAGTGATGAAAGCACAAGTGGTGACGTCTTCATTTCATCTGCTGAAATCCAACAAGTCTATACTTATCCAATCAGGCCAGAAGAAGTTGTAGCAACATCAGAGGTGAATAATGATGTCGATTCTCAATCCATCATATCCTCTTTATTTCCCAAAGAAGACCCTTTATTATCAATAGGGTCAGAAATGGAATCTTCTTCTTCAAAATGTGAAAATTTTGACATCTCTTATGATCATGAGAATTTCGTTTTGTCATCTACTTTTCAAGTAGAAATGGAAGAAATAGCACGTAATGAAGAGGAAGAGGAAGATCTTAGAGATGCTCCTCCAGCATTTGCAGAAGGTATCTCTACCACTGTGGATGAACTCAGAGAAATAAATCTGGGTACAGAGAAAGATCCACGCCCCACTTTAATTAGTGCGGCCATGACCCTTGAAGAGAAAGAGATGTATATTTCTTTTCTAAAGAAAAATAAAGATATTTTCTCTTGGAATTATACAGAAATTCCTGGGCTTGATCCTGATGATGCGACTCATCATTTGGGTTTACCAAAAGAACATCGAGGATTTAAGCAAGCCGCGAGAAGAACACACCCAACCTATGCTTCCAAAATTGAAGCTGAAGTGGATAAGATGATCAAAGCTAACTTCGTCAGAGAAGTTCAGTATCCCAAGTGGTTGGCTAATATTGTCCCTGTAAAGAAGAAGAACGGACAAATTAGGGTTTTCATCGATTTCATAGATCTTAATCGGTATTGTACTAAAGATGATTTCCCAGTTCCAATTACAGAACTCTTAATTGATGCGACGACTGGCTATGAAGTACTTTCCTTCATGGATGGATATTCCAGATATAATCAGATCCGAATGGCCCCAGAAGATGAGTAATCTATAGCCTTCAGATCCCCTCAAGGTGTGTTTTGTTACCGGGTGATTCCCTTTGGTTTAAAAAATGCAGGTGCAACATATCAACGCGCCATGCATCATATCTTCAAACCTTTCTTAGGAAAGTTTGTTGAATGCTATGTAGACGATTTGGTGGTTAAATCCAAACAACGTTCTAATCACTTGGCTGATTTGGAAGTCATATTCCACAAGCTTCGACAACATAATTTGAAGATGAACCCCTTAAAATGTGCTTTTGGGGTAACCTCAGGAAAATTCCTTGGCTTTGTTGTACGCCATCGTGGTATTGAAGTTGATCCTGAGAAGACCAAATCAATCCTTGGTATGTCACCTCCTCATAATTTGAAAGAATTAAGAGGACTTCAAGGACATTTAGCCTATATTCGGCGTTTCATCGCCAATTTGGCAGTAAAACGTTTACCCTTTACCAAATTATTGAAGAAAGGAGTCACTTACCAGTGGACTGAAGAATGTCAAGAAACATTTGATGTTGTCAAGAAATACCTCTTGAGTCCACCAGTAATCATGCCACTTGTTGAAGGTAGACCACTTATACTCTATGTGACAGCTCTAGAGCGATCATTGGGTGCCTTTCTCGCTCAAAATAATGATGCTGGGAATGAAAATAGCCTCTACCATCTCAGTAGAACTATGCTTTAAGAAGAAACCCGGTATTCAAGTATTGAGAAGTGCTGCCTGGCATTAATCTTTGCAGTTCATAAACTGAGACACTACCTGCAACATCACGAGGTCCAATTGGTATCTCGCAATAATCCGCTCAAATTCATCCTTAGTCGTCCAATGCTTACAGGACGTCTAGAAAGGTGGGCAGTTATTTTGCAGCAGTTCGACATTCAGTATATATCTCAAAAGGCAATTAAGGGCCAAGCTCTGGCTGATTTCCTGGCTGAACATCCTTCAGTGGAAGACACGTCTTCAGATATTGAACTCCCTGATGAGGAAGTTTTCTCTATTCAAGAGATTCCTCAAACATGGGAAATGTATTTTGATGGTGCTTCCAAAAGTCCAACTGGGAAGAAAATGGAAAATCCTAAATTCAACAAAGTTGGTTTAGGAATTTTACTCATTTCTCCAGATAAGGCATTATTACCTTATTTCTTTTTATTGTGGGAAGGTGGTACCAATAATGAAGCCGAATACCAAGCTCTTATCATAGGCTTGGAGTTAGCGCTTCAAGCACAAGTGAATCACTTAAAGGTGAAAGGTGATTCAGACCTGGTAATCAAACAAGTCAATGGGGATTATGCCATTAGAAAAGAAGAGTTAATCCCTTTGTATGATTACTTCAGAAAGTTAATGGAGGAATTCCCTTCAGAACCGACATTTTCCTATGTCCCAAGATCACAAAATGCTCAAGCTGATGCACTGGCTAATATAGCCACAACTCTAGCAGATCCAAATCGAGACGAGACAACCATCAGTATTACCCACCGTCGTGCAATTTCACCTTATGTTCAAGCCAGAACAGAGGAAATTAATGAAATTAGTCCCATTCTTGAATCTTATGGTCATACTACAGGATGGATGTCACCTATCAGGGAATACCTTCAAAATGGAACACTTCCATCTGATAGAGCCGAGAAAGAACAAATCCGACGACGTGTGGTCAATTTTACTCTTTATGATGGCCCAAACCACCTAGAGAAAATTCTCTACAAACGTGGTTTTGATGGAGTTCTCTTCAGATGTATTGATGGTGAAGAGACAATGGCTGTCATAAAAGAAGTGCATGCAGGAGTCTGTGGTGCCCATCAGTCTGGACATAGACTGTCTGATCAAATTCGAAGGCTTGGATACTTTTGGCCTTCAATGATACAAGATTGTGTTAATTTCACAAAGAAGTTTCATTCATTCCAAGTATATGCCAACTTCATTCATCAACCTCCAGAGTTGCTTCATACATCTAAATACTCGTGGCCATTTTCCACATGGGGAATGGATGTGGTGGGACCTTACCCTTCAGCTACGACCAAGCAGTTTAAGTACATTCTTACTGCTACTGATTTCTTTTCCAAATGGGCAGAGGCAGTACCTCTCAAATAAGTCAGTTCTAAATGCATTGTTAGCTTCATCAAGTCTAACATCATTACTAGATTTGGTGTCCCTCATACCATATTGACTGACAACGGCACCAACTTTTGTTCTTCTGAGGTGAAGAAATTGTATCAAGAATACAACATTAAATCCAACCATTCATCTCGGTATCATGCGGCAGCCAATGGCAAAATAGAATCCTTTAACAAGACTCTTTCAAATATACTGCAAAAGATGGTGGATAAAGATAAGAGATCATGGCCTGATAAACTTTTTCATGCTTTATGGGCTTATCGGACTACCACCCGCAATGCAACGCGGTCAACTCCATATTCGTTGGTATATGGAACAGAAGCAGTCTTGCCAATTGAAGTTCAATTTCCCTCACTCAGAGTAGCCATTTGTGATTAGTTATCTACAGATGAGCAATCCCAAAAGCGATTGAGTGAATTGGAATAGTTAGATGAGAAAAGATTGTGCACTTTCCACCACTTGGAAATCTATCAGAATCGAATAGCACGAGCTTTTAACAAAAAAGTTCGTCTTCGTTCATTCATTCAGGGAGAATTGGTATTAGTTCTCAGAACTCCAATGATACCAGGAAAGAAACCTCCCAAGCTTGAGCCAAAATGGGAAGGACCTTATTCAATACATAGGGTCTACTCCAATGGAGCTTATTCATTAATCTCAATGGATGGAGAACTCATCTTGACTCCAACCAATGCCAGATTTCTGAAGAAATATTTTGTATAAACACAAAATATGGTCCCCAGAACCAAGACTCTTACAATAGGTTCATACAACAATGGTCTAATATAACCTTAAACTGCAACTACGTCCAACATGACGTTAAACTATAGAAATTATGTCCCCGCAACATGACACTAAACTGTGCGGCACCAGTTCGTCCTTGCTATATGACGTTAAACTATACAGCAACGGTCTAAGAATATGACCCTAAACTATTTGCACATACGTCCAACATGACGTTAAACTGTGTCACCTTCATATGTCCCCTCAACATGACACTAAACTGTGTGGCACCAGTTCGTCCTTGCTATATGACGTTAAACTATATAACAACGGTATAAGCATATGACCCTAAACTATTTGCGCATACGTCCAACATGACGTTAAACTGTGTCACCTTCATATGTCCCCGCAACATGACACTAAACTGTGCGGCACCAGTTCGTCCTTGCTATATGACGTTAAACTATACAGCAACGGTCTAAGCATATAACCCTAAACTATTTCAACATACGTCCAACATGACATTAAACTGTGTCACCTTCATATGTCCCCACAACATGACACTAAACTGTGTGGCACCAGTTTGTCCTTTCTATATGACGTTAAACTATACAGCAATGGTCCAGTATGACCTTAAACTGCAACTTCGTCCCACACGACGTTAAACTGTGAAAAAGTTCCCTAAATGGTCTAGTATGACCTTAAACTGCAACTTTCGTCCAACATGACGTTAAACTGTGAAAAAGTTCCCTAAACCATCCAACATGACCTTAAACTGCATCATCCCTGGTCCATGCATATGACCATAAACTATTTTCAAGTCCCTTATGTCCAGCAAGACGTTAAACTGTGACGTCCTAACTACATGACGCTAAACTGTATAAAAGTCCCTTACGTCCGGAAAGACGTTAAAATATATAATCATCAAAGGTCCAGCATGACAAAAAACTGCACCATCCACGGTCCATGCATATGACCTTAAACTATTCATACTTTCATCCAACATGACATAAATGGTGTGTTATTTTGTCCTTACTGCATGACATTAAACTGCACATTCCCCCTTTCGTCCAATATGACGTTAAACTGTATTGTCCCCATCGTCCTAACTACATGACACTAAACTGTACAGAAAGTCCTTGATATGTCCTACATGACATTAAACTGTTATTTTGTCCCTGCTACATGACACTAAACTATGCAGCACCAATAGTCCTAACTACAAGACTTTAAATTGCATAGTCCCTTTTTTATGTCCTACATGACATTAAACTATGAATCGTTAAGGTTGTTGTTACCTCTTGTTTCTCACACCAAGTATGACTCACGTGAGCTTAGAGAAAACATCAACCATAACACTCTCTTTGGGCCGCTAACCATGTGTAAGTCCCAACAACATTTTTATTAGATCGTTTTCCCCAAGAACAACTTGATCATTAATTCATTCTTTAATTGAACTACACGGACTTTGATCCTTGCCCTCCAGGCTGGGTATGTAGGCAACCTCCCAGGGTTCAAGCCCAAAAACAATCTATTCACATCGGTTCATCACCATCTCATATGATGTTGATTCATGAAACCGCCCCTAGAATTAATATCTTTACATTGATTCACTTTCTTCCTTATTATATGACGTTAAACTATGCAACACTTTTGTCTGGTACGACAATAAACTACAATACTCTTTGATTTCCTCATTTGAGAGAGAAATATTATTGACATTGATTTTTTCAATCATGTTTCATTTCAAAAGACTACGTGCATACATGGTAATGCCTAAACTTTTTATCTTAGGTTAAACCATCATTGCACTAAAGTCCCCTTTCACCCTTCACATGTACGAACCAAATTTGTACAAAGGGTAGTTCTAGAACTACATGGACTTGATTCCCATCCTTATGGGATACGTAGGAACATTCGAGTATCCCTCGAATCCAGTCCCAAGTCTTTTGGGTCTAACCCCAAATTTCACTTTCAGTCCCTTGGCTGAAAAGTCATCATGAAAACACACACTGTGTATTCATTATTATGGTCAGAATTCTGTGACCCAAAACTAAGATCTCTCATAATTTCATCCTGCACGACGTTAAAATGCATTTCAAGAACTATGTATGGCTTGATTCTCATTCTTATGAGATACGTAGTGAAGTCCAAAATTTCAATTCAGGACCCAGCCACAACATGATTATGGTTATCATTGACCTATGTATCTCTATATACATTAGACAATACCCATCTTTATGTGTTATAATCCTAACCTAAAATATTTTCAGATCTTCATAACCCTTTTCATGACTTCTAGTCACAAAAATGTCAAAATTCTGAGAATTCTTTTGCCTGACTATGCAGCACGTGCCCATAGGTGGCCTTGTATAAACAGTCCACATAACAGACTTGTCAGCTAAAAGATGCTATTTATTTGACCATGCAGCCAATGCCCTTAGGTGGCCCTGCATATTTCAACCCCCTAACGGGTTTTTGTCAAATAATAGTAACTTCATTCTTGGGAAGAATGCCTCTTTTTTCCTTATTTGTCTTAAATGACGGTATGTAGGGATCTGCAAAAAAATAGCCATCCTTAACATATTTGTTCCATATCCTTTTTCATGATCTGAAAGTATTAAAGTCTATGGTTTATTCTTCTTCCCTACGTTTGGGTCATACCTTCGTAGGAGTGATATTCATCCAGTTCTTCGATAATATTGTCTGGAAATATCTTCTCCATATTCAAATACCTCTTTCCATACAGCAAACTATATACTTTAGAAAATTTGAATCTCCATAATCTTTCACTGGCTTTTAGCACTAGGAAAGTAAACTTCTGAGAATTCTTTTTCCTGACTATGCAGCACGTGGCCATAGGTGGCCTTGCATAAACAGTCCACATAACAGACTTTTCAGCCAAAAGATGCTATTTATTTGACCATGCAGCCAATTCCCTTAGGTGGCCCTGCATATTTCGACCCCCTAACGGGTTTTGTTAAAAAATAGTAACTTCATTCTTGGAAACTACTTCTTCTAATGCCTTTTAGCTCTTTTTCATATCATTCCTCAGATTCAAATATTCTTAAGCCATAGTTTACATATTTTTCCTCATACTTGAGTATGGTAGTATGTTTTCAGATGAACTTTCAAGGAATTGTGTCAATTCTAATCCATTTCGGTCAAATCTATTTCAACCTTAAACATTAGCCCCTTTATGTCCGGCGTGCATGACTTTAAACTGCCCATAAAAGACAAAGGAACTCTGAATAAAAGTCAAGTTCCAGCTCACTAAACATACATTATGTATGATTTAGGTAATATTGAGCAATTAAAAGATTCAAAGTTTGTAGGGTTATTTGTAATAATCCTAGTAAAGATCAAACTATGCTTACTAAGCCCATTGGATTAAGTAAATTTGAAGCAGGTAGTGAAAGAATGCAGGTACAAATGATTGAAGATGAAAGTGTTTTTCATTGATACACAAGAGTTAGAAGGACATCCACAGACTGGAGTCTCTTCTCTTTTTCAAGAATTACAAGAGGCTTTCAACATAACACTTCATTTGATTTACGGCATCCCGAACTTCATCAGAAACCACCTGGAATTCATTCATTCAACTGGATACAATAAGAGATGTAGTGATACTAGCTCTTCTTGGAACAATTGTAAAAGGATGTTCTTGAGTGCGGTTTGAGAAAATTTTCTGTTGATCAAACAGTGACTCTGTTTTTGTCCAAGAGACTTGGAAGATGGATACATGGATTTGAGAATGGAGCATTGGAAGTAAAGAGACATTTGGAGAGAGTACTCTTTTCAAATATTTCTCTAATACCATGTTTGTCTTCTCTCCACCAACCGGCAGTGGAAAACATTTCAGCCCATGGGTTTTCCATTTTCGTATCTACAAAGAAATGGCATGGAGGAAGAATTTGAAAGTTCACACCATTGTTGTTGCTCTTAATGCACATCATAACCGAAATAGAGGAGTAGCAGTGGAGCTGCATCTCAGGTGTATAATTGTTTGCATTTGGAAAATTGACTCCTTGCAGATGACCATGACCACACAGAGGCAGATGGATGCTCTGTGGAAAATTAGGATGATATTTCTTCAAGTACTTAGCCAAATCTGGGAGAGTGCTGTTGCAGATATAATAGTAATCATGGCCAATAATGTTCATCATGTCATCAATGTGCTTGCTAGCCAGTTCATCATCCGTTCTAATTCCCTTGGGAACCACTGTATCTGCACAAAATATGAGTAAACTAACTCTTAAATAGGTTTATTTTTCATAAAATTTGTGAAAGATTTCAAAAAATGGCTAAGGCATTTAAGGCGTGCAAGTCTAAAACATGGCGCGCAAGTATTCGTGTGCCGCGCTAGTTTTTGACGCGCAAGTGTAAACCGCACAAGTACAAATACCTTTACAATAGCATGACATCAAGGAAAACATTGGAAAAACAGAGCACCTTGCGCGGCTAAGATAACCTGCACGACGAGAGCTCGAGAAGTTTGAAGTCCAGGAACCCAGATACTTTGTATGGAGGTGAGGTCGTGTATTTATAGGCCAGGAAGCCTATCTGCGTGCCGTACCCAGTGCGCTTAAAGTTATATGCGACGCAAACTTGCGCGCCGACCTCTGTGCCCCTAAAGACTTGTGCGCCCCCTTTTCCTTTGGATGGATTCTATTTCCTCATAGTCAAATCCTCATTTCTCTCCGGATCCAACTCTGAGGGGGGACTTTTGTTGACGCTCCTTTCATCACAGAATCTAAAGATCGGAAAAGGGAAATATCTGAGGTCAAAGTGATTCAACCTTTGAAGAAAACATTAAAAATCGACAAAGGCATGAACAAAGGATCAAAAGCAACTGCACTGCGAAAGTTATATCACTGTCGCGCAAGTGACTTGCGCGACCTAAGTGATAACCGCCCGGTAACCGCCCAAGTCTCTTCTCAAAGCTTCCGGAACACTTGTAAGGTAATTTCTTACCTAGAACGGAAGATCTAAAGAGAAGGAGGAAGGCCTAAGTGTTGAAACTTATCAACACTTGCGCGCCTGAGTGGTCAGCCCTTAAGGGAAGTGACCACACTTGCGCGCCGCCTTATTCCTTCAATAGAACTTGCGCGTCCCTTTTCTGGAAGAACATCAAGAGGATTCTAAAGGGATTAATAAAGAGTCGCTCAAGTATTCTAATGCTGGTTGAAAATCGTGCAAGTACCCCACATGTCGCGCAGGTATACCTGCACGACCAATACTTGTGCACCCACGTAAGACTTGCGTGCCTTTCAAGACTTGCACGCCCCTACCTTTTTGGGTGCCCATCTTGACCATTTTACCCCTCTTAAGCCATTTCACCTTTCCTATTCAAGATTTAGTCTTCAAGATACTCTTCAAAGACATTTATGGCATGATTTCTTGATTTGACTTCCTTATTTAAAAAGAATTCTGTGGAATATCTCTCAAAACATAGTGATTTATACATATTTATGTCACCAAAGATTGAGAGTTCATTCATTCAACCTCATCCTTTAATATGAGAGAATCCTTAACCTGGGTCTCCTTTTTTAGGAATAATCCCCAGTTATAAGTCCTTTAATCTGGGCATCTTCCTCAGGAGTAAGTCCCAAATTCTTAAAGTTCCCAAATCTGGGCATCCTCCTCAGGAGTAAGACCCAAACCCTAATTCCTTAACTTGGGCATCCTCCTCAGGATTAAGCCCCAATCATAATCCTTTAATATGGGCATCCTCCTCAGGAGTAAGCCCCAAAACTTAATTCCTTAACTTGGGCATCCTCCTCAGGAGTAAGCCCCAATCATAATCCTTTAATATGGGAATCCTTCTTAGGAGTAAGCCCCAAGTCCTCTAATTTTGGGCATCCTTCTTAGGAGTAAGCCCCAATCTCAAATATGGGCATCCTTCTTAGGAGTAAGCCCTGAGTCCCTTAATTTGGGCATCCTTATTAGGAGTAAGCCCCAATCTAAAACATGGGCATCCTCCTCAGGAGTAATCCCCAAACCTTAATCCCTAACCTGGGTCTCCTTTTCAGGAATAAGACCCAGTCATAATCATGGGCTTCTTTTCAGGAGTAAGCTCCAAGTCCCCTAACCTGGGTCTCCTTTTCAGGAATAAGTCCCAGTCATAATCTTGGGTTTCCTTTTCAGGAGTAAGCCCCAAGTCCCCTAATTTCTCTTTAACCAGTCCTAATTTACATTTGATCTGGGATTCCTTCTCTGGAGTAAAACCCAGTTATCAATCCTCTCCTAATTTGGGTTTCCACTTCAGGAATAAGTCCCAAGTTAGAGTATTCAAATCTCCATGAAGCACATATACCTTTATGGACCCTGTTCCTGGATTTTCTCCCTAAATTAAATCCTCTGGGCAGTCATACATACATAATCCCCAAAACATTTCTTATGATTGCATCTTTCATGGCACAATTGTCTAAATTTTACTAATACCTCTTGTTTCTCACACCGAGCATGACTCACGTGAGCTTAGAGTGTAAAAGTAATTGTGACATCCTGCTTTGAGCCATCAATCATAAACATCATACCCTTATTCGAACTACGTGGGTTCTGATTCCTTTTTCAAAACAAAGGATACGTAGGTAGCCCATCTATGGGTTTGATCGCAACTTTGAAATAATTCATTGTCCTTCTGAATGACGATAAACTTCAAGTGCCCCACTGAGTGGCTTTAAAACCAGCCTGGTCATCATAATGACCAAGAGACTTTTATATAAATGTTTTGAAGGATACCATTGACCAAGAATCTCTAAATAGATACAGATGATTCTCTATTGACGAAGAACCTCGAATACATATAAAAGATTCTCTAAATTTCTTACATATTTAATCATTGATTGTTAAAACTAAAGGAAAGCTCATTTTATACTTGGTAATGTAATAAGGATTCACGAACATAACTTAAATCTATAAAGAGAGTCCCGGAGTAGACAATAATTCCCCTCAAAAAGGTGTGATGAGTCCGACCTCCCATCCTCTCGACCAATGAAAATTCCTAAACCTCATCAGTCCACAAGCTAATGAGCGCCTACCTTTGGAAAGTAGGTCCAAACGGATGTGGAATCATTGTATGTTTCCGGTTCTACGAACAAACCCGTTAGAAACCGATCGGAACGTTTGAATCTCCTGTCCAGGAGGTCATCCCCGAATTCTATGCGAAACAGACACTCTTCCCCTTTGGAATATGCTACACTACATGCAACTAGCCCATACCGTGGTCCTGAGTCACAATCTGACTACCTTGAGTTGGCCTACTCTACTAGCACTACATGTCCTAAGTATGACTACCTCTTCCTTGACCACCACTTTATCTTGAGAGACTAGTGGTATTCCAGCTTCCAGCCTGACAAGATTCTACATGAAATAATTTGGAACATAGGGTAGGTGTAGATCCCCGCTCTTTAAGAACTCATAGAAAAGTCCCATAGAAGCACTGTATATTCCCCATCATGCCACAACATCTACATTGCAATAGACCCCATAAACACTAGGGTTTTTTAGGTCCTGATTTCTTGAACTAGTGACATATTAAGAAGATGTAAGTATGATCTATCAGACTACTGATACCCCCATGAGTATCCTTGAAGTGTTACTTTCATCTTCTAGAAGAAACACTAACATACCTAGGTGCTAAACTACCATAGTTCACACCATCATCTTCCCTTAGACTCCTTTTAGTAACAAGGTCTTGGTTTACTATCTCATAAATAGTGTTCAACCAAAAAAAATTAACCTGTAATCAGATGGCATATACCATCCCATCCTTGATTCACCTCGTAGTCATAAGATCATTTCCCGCTAATGTTAGTGAGAAATGGTACAAATCTTTAAAACTAACAAAATATTCCATGATAGAAATAGCTCCCTACCACAGGTTCAAAAACTCTATATCCCAGTCATCCCTCAGAGTATGTGGAAATAAGTAGTAAAAAAGTATCATCTAGAAGTCTACCAAGATCATATATTTATGTTGATATTCTTGGGTAATCACATCCCACCATCTCTTGGAAGAATCGCGTAACATATAAGTAGTGATCTTGGTCCTCCACTCTAAATGCATCTCTAGATGCTAAAAAATATAAAGCATGACCTCTATCTTGGACTCTATAGCATGAGGTCCTCCATCCCATGAAAAGGTGGGAGGATGATGCTGTTGGAACTCTAAAGTCAACTCTTCCATTGTCAGGGTAGGTCGAACAACACCTTGCATAAACTGTATAATACATAAAAATCATTCTTGAAATTGGGTGTCAGTTCCCATATCCGGAATAATTGGTGGTTCCATAAGTGGAACTATATGAGGGATCCCTAGTGGCTCATGGACCACCACATCAAGTGCATGGTTGTCACTTTATTTTGGGCATACGGCTTGAGGATTTCATGGTGGAATGACTCTACAATTCCAAATACCTGCCTTAGAAGATAAAACAATAGTTAAAAAATATATAGATAGATAACATGATAGGTACATAACCTTCCTATAGAAAAGTTCAAACCTCTCTTATTGATCCAAAAGCTAAGTCTAAGTGACAAGTAAAGACCATAACAAGCCATAAGAATGTAATAGAAACCCCCATCTACCCACTACTAAGGCTAGGATCGGGTCTAAGTCTTAAATCACATAATTAGGGTTCTGTTATATGGAGTTTTAATTTTAAGTTATATAGGAAAACACCCTGTACTCTACAATTTCCATCCCATTTAGCGGTTAAAATTTTCTTTAAAAGATTTTAATTCATCAGAGTTTTTAATATCATATATATTTATTCATATCATAGTCTAGAACCTGTAGGTCTAAAAGAAACAATATGGTATAATTGATTTATTACAATTTAATCACTAATATATATGAGAAAACACTGTTTATATTAATATAGACACTTTAATTAATCAAACTATATTCTTCCTGAAAGACATGTTAGTGCATTTCAATATACAATAATCAAGAACTAACTATATGTAGTAAGAAAATACACTTAGAATGTAGATTTAGTACAAAAATATGCCTGGAATATTATACCTATTGTTCCTATAATGACTCATGGAATGACACACCCTCATTTCATATAGAATAACCAAAAGAAATATCATTGCAATAACACCAACAATAATAAGATCATAATATTTGTGTGTCACCCAATGGTTAAGTTGTATCAACTATAATAGGCATAATCAATAACAAAAATAACCCATATCAGGTAATTTAGGTTTCCCCTATATGTGGGTTGGCTATGCTCTAGAACAGGCTCAGTACCAAATTCCATTACCTCTTATTCCCTTGTATAATACCCAAATATTAAGATAAAAAAGGAAAATAGATCTGATTGCACTTTGTAACATATCGACTTGGGATCCACTTAACCCATGACCTGAGCCCATGGGTCACGTGGCCTTAAGTGTGCCTCCCCATATGCTAGAGGCTGATGACTAGTAGTGAGGGTCTAAGGTGGTATAGTGTGGAGACTATACCCTCATGTTAGAGTGGTACAATGGATAATATATAATAACAAATAATAGCATAAGAATATATAAATTGATGGCATAATGGAAACAAATATAATAAAAAACCATGGAAGCATAAATAACCAAGAAAATATAATAATAATCAATATCCCAAAGTCTGATTCATATACAATTATGTCATGGCATGTTGATATACAAAAAGTAGAAATAAGGGATATACATATACATCAATCTATACAAAAATAAAAAAATTCTAAAAGACTCTCCACTAGAATCACAAGAATATTCTCAGTCCTCTGCTCCCATGCTCCATGAAAGAGGTAAAAAACTCAAACATCCATAGAAAGGAGTTTTCTTATATTCATACTTGTATAGATGTAATCTTCTAGGGTACCGAAGGAAGCCTGAGTAGGGTGTGAGATAATATCCTAGTAGGTCACCACAAATGGTGTCTAGAAACAATCCAGTCTATGTACATAACAACAATAGTGTGCATGTATAATAGTAATAAATCAAGATGAATAAATAAATACTAGCCGACTATGGTTCCTATATAACATGTGGCTAGATATACCTACTTTGGCATAGGTTGGTGTAAGAGTCTGATTAGTAACCATAGATATAGTAATAATATATATATATATGTAGTTTAATTACATACTATATATATGTATACGAACTATGTACATGAGGAAATAATTAGGCATATACATGGATACTTGGTTCTAGTTGAAATTGGGATGTAACTCGAGCATCCTTAATTAGTCTAACAAGATATAAGATCTAGTTGAGGGTACATGCCCAGAATATCATAATGAACGTAAGACATCATGATCATCACTCGAGATAGGTGGGGTAAGTTTCCATTCCCAACACCTAGTATGGATGAATGCATAATGTCATGCCCATTGCCCATATACAAGTATAATGGTGAGAGACATCATGCTTAATACCTGATGTAAGGGAGAGTGAAACATCATGCTAAAAAATTCCCTTATCCATCATTCCACAACCAATATCAATGTCATAATCAAAATACTAATAATAACACGAGGGATCACCTATTTAACATTATAATTATCAGGGACCAATGCAACCAATGGAATTAGTGATTATATAATCCATATAATAAAACATACATCACTTAGAATGAACTTTCTACCAATTTCCATTTCATAAAAATAGTCCATTTAATTAATTAATCAAGGAAATTTAATTCCATAACTAAGAAAAACACTTATAAGGTGTTTTGGTCCAATGAAAAATTATATAAATGAGGGATATTATATTTCTAATCCAATACAAATTCTTAGGATATTCTAGTCCATTTTAATAATTATATAAGAGTGGTAATTTGATATGGAAAAACCAAATGGGTGGCTATTATTGAGTTTGGAATCCTATAAACACTTATAAAGGGTCCACAAGAGTTTAACCGCATGTGTACAATTAATCAGAAAATAATAACACATTCTAAGGCAATGCCTAGAAATGCCCGACATGCCACAAAATAGAGGAATATATGAATAAATTATAACTTTTGGGAAATAAATCTATACCACCTAACTTAGGGTTATAGAAGGCCCTCATGCAATATCATCTTTATAAATGAAGTATAACGAAAGAAAAATGAATAACAATCTAACACCATGAAAATAGAGTGAAAGATCTTGCACCAAAATAGTGAATGATATGGGAAGAGAAACTAAAAAAAGAAACAAGAGGATTTGAGATCACACTGATGTGGATCCAATGCTTCTGACTGTGTTCAATTTGGAGTCTAAATGAAGGAATGACATAAAAATATTTCCACAGAGGAGACGATATCTCTTATGGGTGAGAGGAGGGGTTTTCACTTGCTATAAATGAAAAAGAGAAAAAGGGTTCAAAATTTTAAAAATTTTTGAGGGAAAAAAAATTTAATTTCACCCTAAAAAATGGGGGTTCATAGTTTGGAAACACAGTTTGGCCAAACTATTCAAAAACCGTGCTGCCTCCACTATCTAAGGATAAACCTTGTATGATCTAGGAACATAGTTTTACTAACCGTGCATAGGCCATGCGTAAGATACTATCACAAAACCCTCTGCAAGTCATATGGGTGTGCACCTAAACTTGCACAGTTACAGACTAACCGTGAAGCCTTCTATAGGCCACTAAGTTCCTTTTATTATCACCCCAAAGCATTATTACTAACTATATGCTAACCATGCGACCTAATTTTTTTTCCAATTCTTGGAGATATAGGATTTGTACAGGCCCCTAACACTCCTGAAACCTGCCTTAGGTTGTAGAGAACATTTAAAAAGATAAAAAAAGTTTTAAACTAGAAACAAATGATCCATACCTTTGATAAAAGATGATTCGGTATAGTTGCCCATTATTTCTTGGTGTTTCCTTCAAGTTAAGGATCTTTACACCTCTATTTTTTCATATTATCTTGTTTTATATTTCTCTATTACCATGGTTTAATTTAAACCAAAAAATAGGGTGGAATTTTGACCTAAAACTTTATTTCTTTTCATTTTAGGGTGTGCATATTTTCTCTTAGGTTCTTCACATTCTATATTTGAGGGTTTCATGTCATTCACACTTCTTTTGAGGAAGGTTTTTCCATGAATTTTCTTTTGTAAAACAAAATAGGTATACTTAGTATTTTTAAAATATGTTTCCCTTAAAATTATTATTTTTTAGGAATCTATGATGATTTTATATAGATTTTATGAACTCATGTTATAGTTTTTAAGAAAATATGTATATTCTTAGTGTTTTATGAAATTAAAAAATGGTTTTCTTAAGTATTATACTTTCTTAATTGATATTTTTTCCCTTTATATGTTCCCATGTCACTTGATTTAAGGGTTTGAGATATTGTTTTTCTTGTTTTTATTGTTTATGGATTTCTATGTATTTTTATTGAATAATATTATTCTTTTCATGTAGTATTATTTATTGTTTATAGATTGATATATAATTGATATGTGTGCTCCCTAAGTGGTGTTTTGACTTAGAATTTTGTTTTATACAAATTAAAGATGGTACTTGGATTTTAAAGCTGATTTTAAAATAGCCTTCAAATGAAATTTCGGAGGAAGAAACATTAAGGCATGTTTGATACCTTAAAATATATTTTTTAGTGACATTGATTCATAAATGGGTTTTTAAAAATAATTTAAAAGTGATATCAAGTTCTAAAGTACTAAGGTTGGATTCATACCTTCTAAATGGTTTCCCTTAATTTGATATACACATAATGGATTCCCCACCACCTATTTGGTAGTGACGATTCTTTGGATAAATTAGTGGGGCTTCACATTGGTAGGGGTAAATATGTGGGATGAGAAGATACTAATTTCTTGTGATTGATATATGATTTATGATACCTCACCTCTTATTTCCATTATCATAGTGATCCAATGTGTACTAGTGATGGATTGAGATATGGTTACTATATATTCATAATGACACTTAATAGATCCCATTTTTGTAGGATATATCTTGACCTTAGGGGACTACCACTAGTGAGGCTCAGATAGAGAAGTTGGGAGGTTATAGACTAGGAAATTCTTTGATAGTCTAATAAGTGGTTCCACCAGAGAATGTATTGGATCATCTCATAGGATGTTAATGGATTTACCATGATAATTTATCCTTTACTATTTATTGTTTACTATAAATAATCATATTCTTATTCTCACATGATATATTTTACCGGTTCCATTTTTTTTATTACATTTCTCCCATACCTACACTATTTACTAATGATTCCTCTATTTCATTATTTACTTGGTATTTGGTTTGTACCATTATCACTTTTATTCTTTTAATAATTCATTTTATTTATTATTTTTATGTTTTATTTGGATAACTTCATGTTCCTTTGGTGTGGTTTTGGTGTTCTCTTTAAAAATGGGGTTTCAAAAGTTTTGATTAAAAAATGATCTTTTTTTGGATAGTTTTAAATGTTTTATTTTTTAAAAATTGGTTTTTGGGAATAATAAAGGGTTTTTTATTTTATAAACAAAACCCCAATTTATACCTATATTTCAAACAATAATTTGTGGTTTGTTTTAATATAAAGAAAATACATGGACTCTCTGGTGATTACTTACTGGGTTGTTATGTGTATTCCCTACCTATTCCACTAAGTGTCGATAAATTCAAGTTTTTTTGTAGATTCAAATTATGTTTTGGGATCTCTTATGGACGAAGATGGTTTGGATGATGGATGGAAACCTCGAGATCACATATAAATCATGTTTGGTATTTTTTGTTTTTATTTTGTATTGTGGATATACCTACCATGTTGGTATTCCCTCTTCTTGATTTGTTTTAGTACAATTACTATTTATATGTTTATTTGAGATCATTTGGATATGTGTTGTGGTTATGTTCTACTAGATTTTAAATTATTTCCTATTTATTTATTTTTACTGTGCATGGATCTATAATGTATAAAGTGTTCATGTCGGACTTCTAAGTGAGATTTTTGTGCCTATTATTACTTAATAGGTGAGTTTGTTCCCACTGTATGTAAATTGATTATCTAGCACTAGTTTCCAGTCTGTGGGGATTGAGAACACTCCTTAGGCCCAGCCATGGGTAAAATTTGGTGCTTGAATTAAGGGTGGGCCAAAATTGTTCATGAAAAAATGGTTTTAGAGCCTAGTATTTTCCAAATACCTTAGTTCTTAAAGATTACTATGTAATTTGAGTGATTATGGTAGGTTGGAGTTAGGACTATTGGAACTCAAGAGGTAGGAGAAGGAATAATCTAGCTAGATTTTACTAATTATGAACCTCAAGTTTCCATGGTATGTTGGAATTTGAGTTATTCATTTTAAATTATTTATTTATTAATTGTTTTTTTATTTATATTAGTGGTTTTTGAGTTTATATTGGTGTTACATAGGTTTTTAGTGGGGTTTCCATGGTTTGGAGGTGTTAAGGGAATACGAACCTGAGGTAAATGGTTATCCCATGTAGTTTGGAAAACTATGCATAGACTGTGAAGATGGTTCTATCTATCCTTCCAGTGATAGTTTCACAGTTGACACACGATCTTCCAAACCATGCATCCAAACCATGTAAAACCACTAACCCATTTAATTTTTTTATGATGAGATCCCTTTGATCAATTTTTTTTTGTATTGTGTGTAAATATTATTTAGGATTATTTAAAAGATATCTCTATTATATATTTATGGAATTTAATTGATTTTGAGGATATTTCATGATAGAATTTTTTTTAAAATGTTAAAGTAAGTTTTGAAATTTCAAATTTGAAAAGGATGTTTCTTGAAATAAAATGAGAAGAAATTAAGGTCAATGAATTACACATTTTCTAATTAAAGAGAATGAGTAGTTTTAAAATAATTATCATAAGACAATTCAAAGTGAATGCAGTGTTTTTTAAGTGTTAATTTTTTTAAATATAAATAAATATATTTTTAAAATGGTTTTCGAGTAATGTTTTGAAAATTTCAAATTAAAGAATAATAATTTGAAATTATTTAAAAAGAAAAACCTTGATATTTTGATGTTGGTTGATTTATTCCTTTTCTATTTTGAATAATGATCTTGATTTAACTTCTTGGGTTGTTATTGTTTGAGGTGATATCCATACTTCATGTATATATATTTAAATTTTAAATTGATTTATTTTTTAATTAAATTGATAAATCTTTCTAACATATTTATTATTTTATTTATTTTGTTATAGGATAAAACTAAAACTTTAAGTTGATAAAAAGGATCCAATAAGAACAATATTAACATTCTTAAATTTTTATTAATTTCATGGGATATTTGGGATATGATTACAAATCTTGAGGAGGAGGATAGATACAAAAATGATGAAAACAGGGAAAGAGTAACATCATTCATGGTGTGACACCTTTTCCACACATGATATCCTAAAAACTCACCATGCGAGACTAGGCTATGAATAAATCACATGGAGTGAAGTCATGATTTTTCATAGTGTGAAATAAGTTTCACTCTATGACACCTATAAAAAAATATAGATTCTTACAAATTTGTGTTAGAAGTTGTTTTCACCTTGTAAATTATGGCCCATAATTTCTAGAGTTTACTAGAACATATTCAAAGAATGATTTTATGGCCGGGGGGGGGGGGCTCTGCACCTATAAATATAAGGCTAGGGGTGTGTTCTAATTAATTAATATATGGAGGTTTTACCTAGATGTAATGTTTCACCACAAAACCCTATGAAATATCTTTAGAATTTATCTCTTTCTATATTCTCCTATAACCCTTTCATGATTAGAATTATGGGGGTAATTATCATCTTGTTTTAGGTGATGTAAATAATGGGGTAGTGTGTTTGAGAGTTATTTTTCTTTCTTATTTATTTATTATTATGTTTTTGTGATTATTATAAATTCTTATAACCTTTATACTTTTTCATTTCATGAATATTGGTAATGGGATTAAGAAATATCTAATTTATTACATCAACTGATCTCCCTAGGTTCCATATGACAATGGTATTATTTAGAATGATCATGTTTAAAAATGGAATTGATACAATTAATTCATTAATAACCTAAAGTAATTAACCATATGAAAAGGTAATTTTTTCATTAAGGATATGATACTAATACCAAGGATCTTTATCAATCTATAATTTGATAAAAAACATGACAACATAATTTAATTTCTAAAAACCACTTTCACATAATCCTAGAATTTACAGATCCTAGCACATTTTTTCATATTTAATTTTAACCAATATTTTATCCACTATCATTATTAATTAATATAATTCAATTTAACGATTTACATTTCCTAAAATAAATTTTCATCATCTTATAGGTTTGACCCAAAACACACCATTTCACTATATTTATTTAATCTTTAGTAGATTTTTTGAGTTTTTAAAAATTTATAAATTTTATTAAACTTGAAGGAATTAATGATTCCCCTTGGGACATCAGTAGGTTTATATCCATATAGGAATGGTTTGATTTTTAATGGTGATTAATTGTTATATGTTTTTTGTTTTCTATTTAGATTATTACTTAAATAAATTTTCAATGAATTGTAGGGGATCTGTATCTCAGATCTCATGTGTGGTTCTTTTAGTTGATAAATATACTCAAACTCACGATAGAGTGGTGGAGATAGTTTCCTCTTAGTTCTTGACTATCCTTTATGGTGATCAAGGTCCTCTAGAGTCCATGAAGTAGTTTATAAAGGTTTAGAAGATCTTTAAGTCTCTAGGAACTCCTAAATCATTGGGGGTGAGAGTTTTCTTGGATTTGTTAATGGGTCCTATTTAGGATCAACAGAAGGTCATGATTCATTCCCAGTTGGAAAATGATATGATGTTGGAGTTTTTCAAGACTACATTTTTTCAGTGGTAGTTCTATAAATAAGTGAATTAAAGTAAATTTATTTAACTTATGAGTCTCCAATAGGGCCAAAAAATAGTGAAGGAGTATGTCGAACACTTCAGTGAACTTGTTCCATTTTATCCTAAAGTTTTGTTTAGTAATTTTTTGAAATATAATTTTTTTTAAAATAATTCATTCATATATTGGTTCAAGATCACTTTTGGATGGGTTATTTTTTTAAAGGATTAGTTGATGAAATAATGATGGAAGAGTTTATATCTAAAGGGGGTTTGGTGACGGGTGGAAACCTTGTCACTCTAGATGCTGGTAAAGGTTCCCTTTCTACTAGGAGTCAGAAGCTGAAGGAGCCTAAGTTTTAGAATCTAGAGGAATCAAGGAAGTATCATCTTGAGGAAACCCAAGATTTTCAAACATAATTATTACATAATTTTAGAATAATCCTCATTACATATCCTAAAAAAATCTACATCATCACCCACTTAGTTCTTAAAAACTAGCAACTTTCTTAGACATATCATACTTGAAACCTTTCTTCATATCCCAAGAAAAAGGAAACATAATAAAGGGTGAGATTAGATGCTTAGTAAGGTTAAACAAGGAATATAACAATTATCATTTTAGAATAACATGATCATAAGGGAATGACAACATGATCTTAACATTTTAAAATCACAACCAACAATTCGTAGATCATAATCATGAGCCATGGAAAAAATCTTGGAAGTTCATAACATATGAATCATAATGAAATCAAGGAACATGATCCATGAAATCATAAAATTGGATTAATATCATGTCATAAAATAGTGGCATAAAGTGTGGAATAATTTCAATCATATAAAACTTATGTCAAGGCCACCCACCAAGACATTCATCACATGTTAGGACTGGGATAACCACCCATGTACTTGCTTCGAGCTTGGGATAGACTCCCATCTACCCTATTTTTGGGTTTTGGATAACCTCCCTTTTACACTATTTTGGGCTTGGAATAAACTCCCATGTACCCATTAAGCTTATAAAATATTAATATTTACCCAATAAATTATATGTCTCTAATAGACCCACCCATCACATAATCATAATTAATTCATATGTATGCAATAAGACCATTAAAACATTTATCCTTCCATCATAACTTAGCTAATATAAAATAAAATGGGTTTCATAAATATTTCATTATCATAACCATAAAACATCTAGATAAATAATAATGATGGTATAATAGAATCACATCCCTAATTAAAAATAAGTAACATCAAAGGATGTTATCATAGAAGAAAAATATCTATTAAAGATCACTGAAATATTTCTTTAAGAAAATACCATTTTCATTCTGAAATAAATTATTTGAAATTTAAAAATTTAAAAAATATTAAATGAAAACATTTGTTATAAAATAAATATAGAAACTTTTGAAGGAATCTAAAAATAATTGAGTGATCATAATTTCAGAAATTCAATTCATGTTTTGTATGATAAAACAAATATTCCTTTCGCATTTTTAATAAAAAGAAATAAGTACCTCATTTGGAAAAAAATAAGAAGATTACTTTTAATGTTTTTTTATAAAATTTCAAAAATTGGAAAAAATGACTTTAGTTTTTTTATGATAATAATAAAAACACTCATACAAACATTATAAATAAAATATCGACATGGAGGAAAAATTTTCCCAACCGAATAGTAAAACAAAGTTGGTTTTCCTTAGAAACATTATTTTGTTGTAATGAGTGATTAAAGAGAGGAAAATGATAAGAAAACATGAACAATTCAGAATTAACCATAGGATAAGAAAATACATTGGATTTTATAGGAGTTAAATAATGAACTCTAATGTCTCAGGTTTCAGAGCAGGTTGAAATTCCTATCCTTTTTGAATTTTTTAAGTTTGGTGGATGGGCCAAATTATTTTTTGTGATTTGAAACCTAATTATGAGAGTTTTAACACTCTATAACTTTTTTTTAAATGTGTTTTAATTCTAAAAAAGTGTCTCTAGAGTTTGAATAGGTTTTGGAAGCTTTGGGCTCTGAAAACCCAGTTTCGGGAAAAGGCTGGTAGAGGCGCACGATTGTCGCACAATATATCTTACCATGCAGCCTAAACCATGCGGTCTATTTTATAGGAGGATCAATTTTTTTTAACTATGTGTCCACTTTTAGTTAAGCATTCACTACTGTAAATGTGTTAATAGTCACCCACATGATTGGTGAATGACCTATCAAATTGTGTGGCCAATCCATGTGAGGTTTCTGTCCTCTTGAATAGTGGGGACCGCATGGTTGGCGTACAATTTTCCAAAACATGTGGTAATTGTGAACCTCTTTAATTAGACCAAGATTACCTTTTTTTCCTTTGGTTTTTAAGAGGTATATCTATCTTTTCTTTCCTCCCATGTGCATAACCCCTTCTCCTAGAATGAAGATCCCTTTTCTCCTCCCCTCTAGGCTTTGAGCCTCCTCTTTCATTAAGACTCCAAATCAAGATCCTTTGGTGGCTATATATTCATCTTGGTAATACCTTCAATCCATTATCTTATTTTTTTCTTTTATATCTCTATAAATAATTCTAAATCTATGCAATCTATTTCTCTTTATTTTCATAATGTTTTTCTAAAACTCCAACTTCTCTCATTTTGGCTCGAGTTAGAGGATAATATTCAATGAGTGAGTTACTAAGAGTATAAGGTAGGTGGTACCAAGATTTATTCTTAATTTTAGGAGTGTTATGGTGTGTGTTATTAAATATGAACATGTGTGTTGTCGGAGTGAGACCATAAATTAATTAATTCTTTCCTTTAAAATTGATTCATTAATGTTATGGGATTCTATTAGGTATGACCTAGTATATAAAATTTATTCAAATCCATTTAAGGATATTTTGAATAAATGGAAAGGTTTGGATGAGTTTTTAATTTTAATTAATTAAATTGTTTTATGATTGTTATGGTTCTATGTGGATATGATAGGTACTCGAGAATTGAGGTGATGTTTATCACTAAGACTATGAATACATGGTTCTTCAGGTTGGGCTCAGCCTATATATATGGGGTGATATTGGTCACCAAGTTGAGGTGACATGGTTGTCAGGATTGAGGTGACATGGTCATCAGATTAAGATCATGGCCTATGAGATTTGAGATAGTATTGACAATCTAGATTTAGTGATGTGGTCATAGGGGAATGAGGTGTTGGATGATGTGGATTAAGTATTGTTGTTGATTTCCACTCACCATTGTTGGCCAATGTTCCATTGAATTCATGTGCATACAGATAAGATTTAGTTAAGGCAGTGTTGACCACTCGTTTTGGGTGGAGGCCTCCATAGATATTTTGGTTTAGGGGATGGTGTTTTCCACTATTTATAGAGGATGTTATCACCATATAAATCATGTTTGATGATGATGGACCACCATGAGATGGTGTTGAGACCATTGGTTGGGGTCCAAGGCTCTCCGTTACATTTGAGACTGATGGGACTAGATTATTTGGGGACAAATATCACTGTGACTCAGGACGTTAGGTTATTGAACTGATGGTGATGTATTATATATTGGAGAAAAAACATCATCATACCTTAGGACATTGGTATATTGATCCAATAGTGACTATTTTAATGGAGTTTTGAGGGAATTAGGAATTTTTTTTGGTTATACTGATAGGATGACAATAATTTCTTGATATATGATACATGTGGTATTAGATGGAATGGGTTGCCAGGTGAATGGTTATGGGTAAAAACTAAGGGTTCACCTAGTATGATATTCTTTAGGGGACATCTGGGCATTAAGACATGGGTCCTCACCACTATAAATATATATATTTTTTGGCATGTATTGAATTAAAAATATATATTTGGGGGGCATGTATTTAGAGATATAATGACATTGGATGAAGTAGGTAAACACTCACTTGTGGCTGTTGAGAGAAAGTGGAGCGGGTTGTTTATTATCATGTGTGTGCATTTACTTTTCAATTATATTTTTTATATATTGTAAAATTATATATATAATAAAGAAACTCATTGGTGGTGGCCTACTAAGTTCATACTCACACCCTACATGGGCCCCTCGGGACACGTCTGGACTTTATGGTTTTGAGATCAGGTATGAGATCAGGCTTGGGAGTGGGACCTTAGTGATCATGTATGTACCTCTTTTGCATGGGATGGATGTTAGTAGAATTGGTGGTTCCTATACATCCGGATAGACCTTACTTTGGGGTTATATATTTATATCACTATGTGGTTATCCATGAGAAACCTTGATCATCTATCTTGTATGACCTATTAGATATGTGTATTATTAGGTATAAGGTAATATTCCTATGGGATCATTATTATTACTGTAGTTGTTGTATATGATTCCATTAAGTTTATTATGTTGATTATGTTGTTATAGTCCTTCTTCCACAGTGTAATATATATATATATATATGGACCATTATTATATTCATCACCTGGGGGTATAGTCTCCCCACTATCACCTTATCAAACCATCACTTCTAGTCAACATCCTTTGGTATACAGGGAAGCACACCTAAGGCCTAGTGGTACACCAACCTGAAGCACCGATTAAGTGGATCCTAGGTTGGGGTGATAAAAATGGTATCAAAGAAGTTTCTTTTATTTTTTGGTATTACTATTTAGGATATGTTAGACCAGAGACTAAGATGTGGTCAGAACAGGGTAAAGAACTTGTGTTTGGGTGCCTACATCCCCATGCATGGGTGACAGTCCAAGTTTCCTGGGGTGGTAAATTGATGATATGCTCTGTGATTTTACAATTAATTGATTTCCACCTTGATTGGAAAACTTGGGTGTGATGTTATTGGATTATGTTGTTTTTGTCCTTATCCTGCTATGGAAAGGGAGGTTTATTCATGCATCATGAAAGGTACTTAGGATCATAAGATATGTCTTAAAATTGCGACTATATTTGGGAACCTAGAATATTCTAAGAGGGGTTGGGCTATTTAAAGTTTCAATAAAAAGATAAACAACAATTTCTCACTCAGCTCTTTTTGTGGAATTACATTCTTACTTCCTAGGTATGTGGTTCCCAATGAGATTGTTATGTGATTTTATATGTATATGATATATATGTATAAATATATTATGAGTAGTCAGGAATGGAATAATGGAAAGGGGTATGAGCCATTTAAAATTTCAACAAAAAGCTAAACAATGTTTTCATGTATAGACTTTTAGTGGAATTCTACTCAACCACCCTAGATTTATGATATCCTATGTGGATGATATGTGATACCTAAATTGTTTATGGGTAGGAAGGGGGATATGAGACTGAATGATATTTGATACCTAAATTTTTTATGGGTGGGTAAGGGGTCATGAGGATAGATGTCATGTGACAAGGGTGTGGTTAGAAAGTGTAAGTGTGGTGGATTTACTTCCTGTTACAAATTTCCCTATCTGTGTTATATATATACATACTATTATAGATGTTTTACCATGATTTTTTGTCTTGATTGTGATTCCACCTAGAAATATTTGGATGGAGTGTCAGGAGGGTGAAGATATGGTGTCTCTTGAGAATGCATGGGATAAATCCCTTAAGGTTCGGGATGAGTCCCCTGAGGGTCGGGTTGACCATGAGACATAGGTACATGATCTGGTGTAGGTAGGGAAGCTATGGTAGATAGCATATTTTGGGACATGGTTATATGATCAGCTCATAGTGATCTTGGTGTGTGTTATATAGGGGATTGATAGGGTATCTTAAGAAGTTTAGCCTTCCATGGATTATCTGACTCATGATTTACAGTCTCAGCACCCACCTTTGTTTCAGGGTGAGGGTGGACCATAGGAACCAGATAATTAGATAAAATTGGTTTAGAAAATTTTTGAGTAGCTTGAGACACCCCCAAGATAGAGGGTAAAGCTGGATACGTACATGTTCAGAGGACTGACAAAGAACTGGTGGGACAGATAGGTACAGGATGATAGACATGAGGGACTGGCTTAGAAGGATTTCAAATATAGGTTCTTTGAGAACTTATTTCCTAATACTTTAATGTAGTATCAATCCCATAGGTTCATGAACCTATAGTTTGGAAATATACTTGTTATGGATTATGTAGAAAATTTCACAGACTTTTAATGATTTTCACCCTCTATGGTGGGTGATGACATCGTCTGGGTAATGCATTTTGATGATGGTTTGTGGCACACCATCAGGATATAGGTAAAAATATTCAAGATGACATCCTTCTCTAAGGTGGTGAATCATGCACTGATAAATGATGGAAACTTGATATACCAATCATGTTTGAGTTGGGAGATGATTCTAGGTGATCTTAGTGATGATGCTTTATGTATCCATATGCAAGACCATGATAAGTTTCAATAGGGAAGTCAGGTCAGATACTCAAGTAGGAAAATGAGGAGTGGTCTTCTATAGTGTGATTATAGTGTGAGAAACTGGGGCATGCTTGGACTCAGAGAGAGTGGGATCCAAAGGAGTTCCAAGCATGTGGTCAGTGGGGCATCTAGAGATGTTCTGTAGGAAGTTTTCTTGGATAAATGGGAGTTAGGGATCAGGTTAGACTCAGGGATATGAGGTAGGTCTAGGATTTATACAAGGAGATGGTGGCTAGGATTCATCTACACATGAATTTCATGGTAGGAGAAAAGAGACCTTGTAGTAGGGTCCGTGGCCGATAACTAGTGTGGATGTATAGGGAGGTCAAGCTTCAAGAAGTTGGGATTCAGGCTAGGTGTATGCAGTTGAGCTTTCAGCTGAAGAGAAAGCTAGGGATCCAATTATGGTTAGAGCTACACTATTATTTGGGGAATGGAACTTTTGTTTTGGCATGGCTATTTTTGGGGAATGAGGTGCACATTTTTTTTGGACTAACCAAGCTCTGGTTAGTATGTGGGAATCAGATATGATATATAATATATATGATGTGTTTAGGAATCGAGACTAAGATTGGAATATATATATATATATATATATATATGATTCAAAATTATTTTTGAGAATCTATTGAGATGTAGAACTTATGGGAATCCTATGAGATGCTGGACTCATAAGTGTTGTGTATGACACATGTACTAAGGATCATTTTATGAGATACGAGAATTGATGGGTGTCATGTATGACATGAGTACTAATTGAGAACATGATGAGGTTCATGAATGAGGGTATTTCATAGGAGGAATTTTATGTCTAGGTATATTTGGTTGAACCATTATAATGTTTTCTTATTGGGTTGGAAAGTGATTGAGTGGGTAATTACTAAGGTGGGGATCTCTACAAGGGTAATTGACTATCACTTATAACTAGGGTAGACTAGGTTAATGAAAATAATATGGAAATTTTTGGTACTATATCTAGGTAAAGTCTCATAGATTTAGGATAAGCTATTATAATTTAGGGAGACTCTAACATCTTGGGTTTTTGATTAGGTTGAAATTTCCGACCTTTTTTGAATTTTTTGAGTTTGGTGGATGGATGAACTTCCTTTTTGGGATTTGGAACCTAATTATGTGAGTTTGAAGACTATAAGGCATTTTTTTAAATTTTATTTAAGGATTGGAAAGTGAATCAATATTTTGAATGGGTTTCAGAAGCATCAGTCTATGAAAACCTAGTTTTGGGAAAAGGCAGGTAGAGACGCATGGTAGGTGCACAGTGTGTCTGACCTTATAACCTAAACTGCATGGACTATTTTCAAAGGGCATAATTTTTTATCTATGTAGAACCTTTTAGTCAAGTTTATGCTTGTTTTTATGTGTTCAGTGTCACCTACATGGTTAGAACACAGTCTTTCAACCCATGCGGCCAAATCATATGAGGTGTTTGTCCTCTTAGACAGTGATAACCACATAGTTGGTGCTTGGTTTTTCCTAACCATACGAAAACTTTGAGGATTTTTAAAGACTCCAAGATTAAATTTTTAACCTCCTATTTCTTAAGAGGGATCTAACTATTTTATTTCCTCCCATGTGCATGTCCCCTTCTCCTAGTGTGGAGATCCCTTTTCTCCTCTCCTCTAGGATTTGAGTTTCCTCTTTCATTCAAACTCTGAATCAAGCTTCTTTGGTGTCTACAATTTCCTCTTGGTAAGATCTTCAATACATTATCTTCTTTTCTTTATTTATATCAACATACATAATTCTAAATGTATGTGACCTCTTTTCCATATTTTATGGGTTTTTTATAAAATACATTTCCTCTCATTTTAACTTGAGTTAGATATTGATATTCAAAAGAGAATGACTATGAGTATAAGGTAGGTGGTGCCTAGATTTCTACTTAATTTTATGGGTGTTATGGGGGTTTTTCTTAAATATGCACATTTGGGTTGTCTAAGGGACACCCTAAATTAATAAACTATTTCCATTGAAATTGATTCATTGATGTTATGGGATGCCTTTAGATATTCCCTAGTCTATCCAATTTATACTAAGATGGGTATGGGGATTTTGAACAATTGGTAAGGTTTGGATTATTATTTAATTTTAATTAATTAATTTTTATTATGATTACTATGGTTCTATGGGGATGTGAAAATCATGGATCGACACTTGAGGTGATGTTGATCACTGGGACTAAGTCGATATGGTTTATAAGTTTGGGCTCAACCTGAGTATATGGGGTGATGTTGATCACCAAGTTGAGGGGACATGATCATTGGGATTGAGGAGAAGAGGTATTCAGGTTTAGGGTATGGCTTCTGGGAATTTAGATGGTGTTTAACATTGTGATTTAGTGATGTGATCAAAGGACCATGAGGTGAAAGATGATGTGTCTTAGGTTTTGTTAATGATTTATAGCCACCGTTATTGGTTGATGCACCGTTGGAGTCATGTGCACACAGATATGACTCAGTTAGGGTGGTGTTGACTACTCATTGTGGGTAGAGTTGTCCACATATATTGGGGCTTAGGGGATGGTGTTGACCATCAGTTATGGAGGAGGTGCACACCGTTGAAAGACATAATTGATGGTGATATACCATCAAGAGATGGTATTGAGACCATCAGTTAGGGGATGGGTATTATAGTTATATTTGAGGCTGATGGGCTGGGATTATTAGAGGATAGATATCACCATGTCTTGAGACATTAGGCTGTTGAGCTGATGATGATGTATTATATATTGAAGGATAGAAATTTCTGTGCCTCAGGATGTTGGCCTGCTGATCTGATGATGAATATTTAAATAGAGGTCCAATGGACCTAGGATATTTTGATGAGAATGTCGATAGGATGCTAATACTTTCTCAATATATGCTATAAGTGTTATCATATGGAACAAGGTGCCAGGTGATATGATTTTGGGTGGAGCCTAGGGTTCACCTGGTATGATATTCTTAAGGGGATTCTTGAGAATTAAGCCATGGGTCCTCATCATTGTAAATATATATTTGCAGACATGTATTGTATTCCAAATATATATTTACATGAATGTATTTAGAGATATATCAATTTTGGCCGAAGTTGATAAACACTCAATTCTGGATATTGAGAAAAAGTGGAGTGAGTTATTTATTATCATGTGTGTGCATTTTATTTTTAATTATATTATGACTACACTTTAAAATTATGGATGTAATATATAAACACATTGGTGGTGTCCTACTGAGTTCATACTCACACCCTATACATGTCCCTTGAGATATGTGTAGTGTTTATGGTTTTGATATCAAGTAAGGGATCAATATAAATAGACAGAACTTAGTGTTTAGGGATGAATATATTTTTAATGGGATTCATGGTAGTAGAACTAGTGGTTCTTCTACATCAGGCTGTACCTTCTTTTGGGATTTTTTATTTATGTACCTATATGTTCGACCAATTGAGACCTTGATCATCTATCTTGTATGACCTATTTGATATGTGTATTATTCGTCCAATGGTACTATCCTTATTTGATTATTATTACTACTTATATTCTATATGTTTCTATTGAGTTTATTCTATTTATTATATTGTTATTATACTTTTTCCTCTATGTTATATACATATATACCATTATTATATTCATCACCTGAGGGTATAGTCTTCCCACTATCACTTAATTAGACCCTCACTTCTATTCGGAATCATTTGGTATATAGGGATGCACACATAAGGACCTGTGGCACACTAGCCCAAAGCACCGATAAAGTGGATCCTGGTTCAGGGAACTACATGAAATTCCCCCAAGTAAATTTAAACATAAATAATCCCAATTAAAAGTGATATCGAAGAACTAACCATTATTTCTTTGGTAACTATTGAATCATGTTCTCCATGATAAAATAACTTCAACTAAAACTTCAAATGTCATGAAAATAATGATATTAAAAATATAAAATGTAAAAAGGGAAGTAGATACACCTCATAAACATAAATAGGCACATAACATCAAACATGTCTCAATGTAACAATATTTAGGTGAAGAACCCTTAAAACTTTTGTAATCTATGAATCAAAACTTCATGAAAGAGAGAACCTTATATGGATTTTTGAATACCCATAATTTTTATGAAAATAATTATAAAATTAATTCATGGGAATTTTATAAACTAAATAAATGAGATAAGTGGTGAATATGGAACTTTTATCATGAAAATTAAAGTGAGATGAGAAACACTTACCTCATATCCAACTTGACTCATACATTCTCTAAACACCTATATAATATATTTAAATTTATCATAATTCTATAATAGAACCATATACATAATTATTGCGTCATATATGATCAAATTATAACATTTCAATACCCATTTATCAATAATTATTTATTAAAAATATCATATTTGGGGTTAACTATTTCATTTTTCATGTAGGCTTCTGATTTGAAATTATAATTGCTGCATATTTATCCTTGTTCCATAATATCCATAATGTTAATAAGGATTTAAATATCATATATATTCATTTTATACATTTTTAAAACCATATATAAATGTTATAGATAGAAAAATGAATTACACCATTGTGGAGATGTCAGTCTGTATATACACATGAGTAATGTTTTCATTTTTAAATGGATGAAAAAAAGTAAAGGTAAATAATAATTAAAATTTAAAGAACCATAATAATCTAATAAAAATAATAAATATTTATTAAATACATAATTATATACATCTATGTGAGATGGTTATGTAAAATGAATCGTATCTCTTCGTGGAGGTGGTAGTCCACATGTATGCATGAGTAATACTTTCATTTCCCATTTAATAGAAAAAGTAGATGAATAAGGTTATGAAGTTAACATAATAAAATATCAATATATGGGATATAATTATGTTATTATATTTTAATTTTTAGGATATATTTGAATTAGGTAGAATAAGATTTAAATGAAAACCCTTGGTTAAGATGATTACCTCAGCTTTAAAGAACCTTCTTTGGATCTCTCCTTAAGAACCCTAGTTATGGTCTTTTAAGAAGAATAAAACCCATATAATGAATATAAGAAAGTTATTTTTTCAGGTTTTGGTTAAGATAAGTGTCTCAATAAGTGTGATTAAAAGAGGATATGTGGTGTCCTTATATAAGATAGGAGAGGGACACCCTTATTATTACTTAAAGTATTAAATTAATGAAAATTAATTCTCATAATAAAGTGGATTTGATATATTTAAAATATAGGATTAAAATAAGTCTAAATACTCTCATAAAATAATATTTAGACAAGTTGAGGTGATGTTTTAACCCATATCACTTAGTTTTAACCCCTATTAACTCTTTATATGATTACCATGATATCAAAGTTTTTTACTCTTTAGGGGTATATAATGTTACTATAAAAGGAAAATTAACACTTATGTGGATAATAGAATATATGATCAACCATATACCATTAAAATTTATGGAGATAATATTTTTATTAATTTTCAATCATATAATAAAATATTATTTAACGTAAGATACCATTAAAGTTGTTTTCAGGTGTATTATCATAACTGACTTTAAAAAAAATAAAGTAACTTAATTAGAATATAAACTTTTAAAAAATACATAATACCTTATATTTATCCAATTTTTTTCTGGATCACCATAAATCATTAAAAAAATATTACTTTGTTAGTTTTTATAATCATTTACTTGATTTTTCTACTATTTGTACAACCACTATGTCTGCTTTGCATGAACATTTAGAGTTATTATTAAATCACTAAAAATTAAAAATAAATTACCATGATAGAAAAAATTAATTAATATTTAAAATAACCATTTATAACTTAATATAACTTCTTTTTTAATCCTATGAAAAAATATTATAGATATCAAAACAAAGAGAGTGGCATTTTGTATTTATTCTTTACTTAAAATAATATTAAGGTCATTATCAAAGAAAAATAACACCAAGTTTCCATATATTATAATATTATATGATAATGGTAGAAATAAAATCATCCAATATAAAACATTTAGGTGTTAACTAAATTTTTAAAGACTTATCACATTATTGTAACCATAATTTTCTAATTTACCGTTATCTAAGTGAAAAATATATTCCACGGTTTCTATTTATTATGAATAAAAATAAATTTTATCTATTTAACAAATCTAGAAATTATAATTCCAAATATGGAATAAATTTTATTCAATTAAATCCCTATAAGTGGTATAATTTACTTTTACAATAAACCAACAAAATGTGAAAAATGGTTTTCTAGAAAAATGTATTTTTAAGTGTAAAATGTTTTATATCTAAATTAATCATAATTTTTATTAAAATGTAATTAATTGGATTATTTTTCATCAAAATTAAATAATTATATTTTAAATCCAATTCAAAATAAAATGGGAATATGTAAATACATGAAAATTAAATACAATTTTCAATAAAAATAGTATTTTTACTATTCACTGAAAAATTAATCTTTTCCAAAAAATAAAAAAAATTCATCATAATATAATTTTAATATTATTATTTCAGAACCAATATCATTTTTATGAAATTTAATTTCTAAATGTGGTATAAATTAATTATAATATTCTCTCAAAAAAATAAATAAAAAATATTTTTGAAGAAAATGTATTTTTGTAGCATAAAATGATAATTAAAAATTTGTGTGCTTATTTCCTAAGAATTAATCAATAATTTTTATTGATTAGAACAAATATGATTATATTTTATACTCCTATTCATATATAATAATTCAAAAATTATGTTTTATTGATCATATTTAATTAATAGTAATTTTATACCATATCACAGTTCACTTAAAGATCAGTGTTTGGTGTTAAGAATGCTATCATGCTTTTTTTATTTTAAACTAAATTTTGAAATAATTACACTTATTTTTGATACTAATCACTGGGAAATGAAGTGATCTCTGGTGTGATTCTAGTGTGGTTATTTTGGGCATTATAATCTCTCTTGCTTAAATGTTCAAAAGACCTATCATCATTGTCGTCAACTAGGAAATCGATAGAAATTATATAGACTAAAGTATCTATAGAAGAATTATTCCCAACCATATTCTATATATTTATAGTAAAAAATAAATCATTTGAGGCATTCTTTCTCTCATTCCCTATTTTTTTATTTCTTTCATAATTTTTTCTCCTTCTTTGTTGTTATTCTGATATATGGAATGTATCTTGGGAAGTTAATTATCTTATGATCATTAGGAGAGTATGAATTTTTTTTTTGTAATTATCAATTTGATTTTGATTGGGTTGTTTGCTTAAATTATCTAGTAGGATGTTTAAGTTGTGTTTCAAAGTGTCTCTTAGATTCTATGTTGATCCACCATTCCAATGTGTTATTAAATGGTGGGGAGACCCACTATGGGTTCCCATTTTATAATCTCTTTGTTGGGGGTGGTTGGGTGTAATTTTTGAGTTAGAATAGTTATTTTAATGGTGGGTTTTTATGATTTTTTAGGAACTTTTAGAATTGGATTAGGATTTTCACTCTTCATTTTGGTTTTCCTTTCCTTCTTTTAAAATTTAGTGACTTTTTAGGGTAGAAAGTGGTATGGTGGGGAGGGCTATCACACAAGGACCTTGAAATTATTATTTTATTGATTGATTTATTTTTACCACTATCCTATATTCTTGGGTTGATTTTTTTAAAATCTAGAAATTTGGAGTTTCAGTGTTGGGAACGTGGTTTGCACACGGTTAATGATAACCATGCAACTTGTCACACTAAACTTGTAACCCCCTATCTATGGTGATTTGCATGGTTGAAACATGTTTTTCCAAATTGTGAAACTAAACTATTAGTATTATAAATCTAACTTATACCAATTAACCTATACAGAAAGTTTGTAAAAGCATTGGTATAGGTACCCTATACCAACAGTTTGTGAAAACCATTGGTATAAGTATGGTTTTTGGCTATCTATACTAATGGTTTGGAATACCGTTGGTACAAGTGACACCATATTTATGTGTAATAAAAATAAAAATAAAAATAAAAAAGAATATTTATAAATTAATAATTATTTTTATACATACATACATACATACATACATACATACATACATACATACATACATACATACATACATACATACATACATACATACATACATACATACATACATACATACATACATACATACATACATACATACATACATACATACATACATACATACATACATACATACATACATACATACATACATACATACATACATACATACATACATACATACATACATACATACATACATACATACATACATACATACATACATACATACATACATACATACATACATACATACATACATACATACATACATACATACATACATACATACATACATACATACATACATACATACATACATACATACATACATACATACATACATACATACATACATACATACATACATACATACATACATACATACATACATACAAACATACATACATACATACATACATACATACATACATACATACATACATACATACATACATACATACATACATACATACATACATACATACATACATACATACATACATACATACATACATACATACATACATACATACATACATACATACATACATACATACATACATACATACATACATACATACATACATACATACATACATACATACATACATACATACATACATACATACATACATACATACATACATACATACATACATACATGTTTGTTTATATATGATTATCAAGGTTGTTATAGAAGAGTGTTAAAGTATTTGGAAAACAACCAAGAGGTAATAGGATCCAAACTCACTGCTGGAGTTTTTTTACAATAGAAGAAATATACCAATAGTTTGACCAAATCACTGGAATAAGTATTTCTTATAAAATTACCTAAACCAATGGTTTGATCAATTATAGGTATTTCCCAGTGAAAAATCACCCAATGAATCATCAAAACATTGGTATATGATATACTAATGTTTTGAGGGACTATACCAATGGTTCCAAACCATCATCATAGATTGTTTTCTAGTAGTGCGTGTAGTTCTTTGATTGTGTCTAGTGAGGGGTGTATAGTTGATGCACAATTTGGTAAATTGTGTGACCTAGTTGGGTGACTTATTGAGTTTTTAAAATTTTAAAAACTATTAATCTACCCATATTAAAATAAGACACTAGTCACCCCTCTTATCCCGACTCAAAAAAGATACATGAGGGGATACCTATGCCTTTTCCCTAGGTGATTCCCCTAGGATTTTGTGGATTTTCCCTTGATTTATTTGTGTTTTCTTAGAGGTAAGGATCTTTAATCTTATCCCTTTTCCTTATTATCTTGTTTTCCTTTCCTATCTTGACTTGGTATCATGTTTGTCAAACCTTAGGGTGGGGTTTTGATCTAAAACCATGTTGATTTTGATGTTAGGGTGTGAGGATTGTCTCTCGAGTTCTTTCCTTTTTCATTTGAGGATTCCACACTATCCACACTCTAGTTGAGATATTTCTTTCCATGTATTTTATTTTATTAAACAAAATAGGCATAAATAGAATTTATAAATATATTTCCCTTAATTTTTTTATGAATCTATGATGAGTTTATATATAATTTATGAACACATGTTATATTTTTTAAGAAAATATGTATATTCTTGGTGTTTAATGAAATTATAAAATATTTTTCTTATATATTTTGGTTGTTAAATTTATGTTTTCCCTTAATATATTTCCATATTATTTTATTTAAGGGGTTAGGATATTTTTTTACTTATATTTTTATTTTTTATATATTTTTATAGATTTTTCTTAAAAAAATAATGCTTTTCTTGTTTGTTTTCCTATTGATCATGGACTGATACATGGTTGATATGTATACCCCATGAGTATTTTCTTGTCTTAGAATTTGTTTTTATAAAAATTAAATATAGTAATTGGATTTTAAATTAGATTTCGAATTGTATTTCAAATAGGATTTCAAAGGAAGAAACATTAAGCCCCATTTGTAACTTTAAAAAAGTTTTTAAGTTACATTGATTTGGAAATAAATTTTCAAAGTAATTTAAAATGTGGTTTCTAGTTTTAAAATCCCAAGGCTCGGTTGGAACCTACTAAATGTTTTTACTTAATTAATTACACCCCAAATGGAATTCCCACCTCTTATTTTATTATAATTATTTTTCATATAAATTTCAGGGGCTTCAGATCAGTGGGGGTAAGTAGTAAGATGAGGATATGCTAATTTATTGGTGATTTATATATGATTGATGTTACCTAAACTCCTATTATTATCATCATGAGGATCCTATATATTAGTGATGGATTGAGAGATGGTTTCTATCTAGTCACTATGATACTTAAAATATCCCACTTATGTGGGATATATCTTGACCATGGGGGATTTCTATCATTGGGGATACGATAGAGAAGCCGAGAGGTTATAGACTAGGAAATTCATTGATAGGCTAATAGATGGTTTCACCAGAGTACGTATTTGACCATCTCATGAGATTATTATAAACTTCCCTTGATTATCTATAAATTATTATTTAATATTTATTTCACCTAGTTATATTTCTATTCTCTCATAATATATTCTATTGGGTCTACTTTTATGTTATGTTTTTTCCATACGTGCAAAATTTACTAATGCTTCCTCTGTTTCATTATTTTCTTGGTATTTGGTTTTCACTTCCATTGATTTTCTTATTTTATTAATTTTTTTAATTATTTTATTGATGTTTTATTTTGTTAACATAAATTTCCTTCATTGTGGTTTTGGTTCTTTTTATGAAAAGGGGTTTTTGAATGTTATGTTTCAAAAAGTTCTATTTATGGAATGTTTAAAATATTCTTTAAAACATGTTCAAGTTTTAAAAAATGGGTTTTTGGAAAGCTCTTGGTTGTTTTATTTAAGGAATGAAAACCTATTTTATACCTATGTTTTAAACTACCATTTATAATTTGTTTTGATAGAAAGTAAATGCATGGTGTCTCTAGTGATTACCTAATGGAATGTTATGCTCAAACATTACCTATATCACTTTATGTCGATGGACACAAGTGTGTTTTTATAGTTCAGGTTTATTTTGTGATCTCTTCTGGAATGAGTTGGTTTTGGATGATAAATGGTGACCTTGTGGTCACAAGGATATTGTGCTAAGTATTTTGGGTTTTCTTTTTGTATCACAGATGTACCATCCATATTAACCTCCAATCATTTAAATGTTTTTTTAGTACCCCTGAAATTATATATTTATTTTAGATTATTTGGATATTTATTTTGGTTATGTTTTATTTTATTTGAACTTATTTTATATCTATTTTTTTACTACACTTGGATCTTATATTTATAAAGTGGTCATGTCAAACTTCTAAATACTAATTTTGTGTCTCTTATTCTTTTTTAGGTCAAATAGTTTCTAGTGTATGTATTTTGATTCCCTAGAACTAGTTTCCAGCTCATGGAGATATATAATTCCTCTAAGGCCTTTGCATGGGCCAACTCAAGTGCCAAATTTGGGGTATCCCTGATTAGTTTGTGACACTATATTAGTGGATGATCCCCTTATTTTCTTCTCTTCAACCTCTTTTATTAGTCTATACCATGTAAATTATTAAAATAATGACCTATGGTATGTCATTATTTTATTTCATTATTAAAATAAACATTAAATTTATCTTTTTTGATTAAAAATTAATTATTTATCCCAATAATGTATTTTCTAATGCAAATCAATAAAAAAATTTAGTTTTTATTCCTTCCTCAACATTTTTATTTGGTATTTTTCATTAAAGTCTCTTATATATGTGTAAGTGTATGTGTATGTTCCTAAAGTTTTTGTGTGTGTGTGTATGTATTTATATATGTATGTATGTTTTTATTATGTGTACACAAACGATTCATATATTTACACACACACACACATATATATATATTATAATATAAATTTGTGCGTGTATTCATAGTGTCAATGTATATATATTATCTATTTAATATTTTTATAACATATATAAATTTATGTTATTATATATATATTTCACACACACATGTTTTTTATATATATTATTTATATTTATATATATAGATGTATATTTGTTATATTTATAAGCTTTAAATTTTATTAAATAAAATATGAGGACTATAAAAACAAAATGGATGGATTCACATCATATAAGTAGAGAGTATGGGGAATGTGTTAAATATTTCATCAAATTTGAAACAAACTATGTGAATTTTCTTTTTCAAATCCTGTGGTCATATCTATATTTTTATTATTCAAAAATAACCGGTCCAGATGAATTGTAAGAATGCTTGATTTATTATTGAATTTATCAAAGTTATAAATGTTTAATCAAACATGTATAATAAGTAAATGTATATAGAAAGTGGAATGAAAATACATTTTATAAATCGTTTGATATTGGTAAAAGTGTATATGATTATGTATATCATACTGAGAAAATGAAAATGGTGGTTGAATATAAACAAAGAGATTGTCTGAAAATGTTTGAGAAATTTAAGAAATGTGTAGAGATGCCACTATTTAGGTTGGATTTTATTCTCCAGAACTAACTTACATTGTACTTTTAATATTTTGAATATATATATATAAATTATATTATCACATAATTATTATCCTATTGTATAACATTAATGTTATAATTTCCATGGAATATTTGTTGCATTTATGGGTTATAATAGTTCCACACTATAATGAAAACCTAGATATTCTATGCCAATATAATTAAATAAATATCTCACACGGTCAATATACACTTTTCTAATGGGATACAATTTATGTTTTACTATTAGATTCTAGGAGATCATAATACATTGAGACTTTTAATCATGACGTTTTCACTTAGTGATCTCTAATAAGGGAGGTCATGAGGATATACCCACTAATATAAATTCCAAATATTTTATGTGTAATTGGATATTACTATCCAAATATATGTGTATTTTCCCATTGACTTGATATTATTAAAAATCTGTATCATGAATCACGTACTTAAATGCATTGATGAAAATCATGGAATCATATACTTGTGATGAAGTAATATGTGTCATGTGCATATTAAGTGATATGTAATTATTTAATGGGATGCCTATTCCATATTCATGAAATAATATATCTCTATAAATTTTATTGAAATTGAATTTTCCAATTAAATCCATAGACATGGTATTTTATAGTCAAGTTCATTTAGTAAATTCAAAGAAAATAAATTAACCGTATAGGATAATGTCACAAGTTTGTATCCTACTTGATGAGATATCTGTTAACAAAGGTGTTTTATTACATAGTATAATTTTTAGGAAGCTTATTTTAGTCTCTGCATTAATTTCTTTTTTTTATGGGTGCTTTTACGTGTTTCTAGACAATGATCTAGGTTTTGAGGTAAGTTTTCTTATTTTCATTGAGGAAGAGGCATAGAGGACCACACACTAAGTGTATCGAGAATTTCATTAAATTCCATTTAATTTAAACTTATGAATAAATTTATTCCCAAGTTTTTTAAAAATTATTAATTTGAGTAAATGTTGATTATATAAATTCATTCTTGATATTTTCAATTTTAGAAAATATTAGTTGAATTTTATCTCTTGTTTCATTATTCATTAATGAATAGATAAATATCTATTTATTATATATTTTAGGTAATATATTAAAATAAATATTTATATATGTTATTTGAATATTAAAAAATAAATTTATTCACAAGTTTAATGAATATATTAATTTTATGAAATAAATATTTTTTTATTCAAATTCCAATAAATCATATGATTGGATTTGGTTTGGGTTTAGTGATCCAATGAAAATGATAAATTTAACCACATTTAATTAAATAATAATTAATTAATTTATGAAATTATTTTTGAAGAAACCCATTTCACAGAATATAATAATAGTAATATTATTAGTTTACATGGGGTTTTTCTTAGGTTAAAAAATTTGATAAAGGCTTTTGTGAGGTTTTTCATTTTTAATTTTAAGTATATATTCCAAATTATATTATTTTTCATATGATAAGTGTTGAAAAAATGGAGACAAAAACTCTAGAATTATCTCATGTCCTAGATAAAAATACTCATTTTATCCCTATTAAGAATCTAGAGAGAGAACAAGTAATTATTATTAAAATGAATGATGAATGATGTAAAGCACTTGCTTCTTATATTCTAGCACTCAAAGTTTCAAGAATATTGTTTATAGTTTTTTCATCATATGTAGATACATCTAGAATCCTCACTTGGATTCTCAATTGAAATAAAAAAACCAACAATAGAAACAATGTAATTTTAATAAAAAAAGATTAATGTGGATGAGGTAATTCTTAATTTAATTTAATTATAAATTTAATGTATATGATCCATCTATGGGATTCTAGGGATAATTTTACTAGATCATTAAATTTATTTGTTGACATTTATAAAAAACAAAGATTTTGTAGTCACCCAATGCTTTTACTATTCTGTAGAGCCTTCAAGTGGTATCATAATGGTTTCATTATAATTTATGATTATTTATAATTTATTGATAAAATTCATTTGTTCATTTTATAGTTTTAATGTTCATTTTTTCTAAGTCCAATGGTGAAAACAGGGTGTTAATATGAATTTTTTGAAAGTATTGGGGCACGTAGTAGAAGTCGGTGGTTTGGAAATTTTAAAATTTTCACCAATGATCGATGTAACTATGTCATCATCAAGGAATCAGTTCCCCAGTTTAATCCTAAGTATCATTAATGATAATTTTTAAACATAAAAATAAACCATAAATAACTGATTTGATCTAAATTGATATGTTTTTTATCCCCTCATAACCATATATCATTGATTGAATAATCATAAATAAAATTCCTCTATATTATCCGCACACACTTAAAAAATCTATGGAAGCGTTGATCATTGAATTCTAGGTGTTAGCGCAGTGATCCGATGATGCCTTCGATGTCCTGATGATCACTAAAGATCTGTTATATTAATCCATTAAGAATCTCTATGATTAAGCACATATAATGAGAGAATCTCTATCTAAGAGGTAGGATAGAGGAGATATAGAATCTCAAACTCAAGTGATGAATAGTCATTACCATGAGAGCCCCTTCCTCCTATTTATAGCGAGTTTCAAAAATTACTGCGAAAGGGTCCTCAACCCGTGAATATTTATTCTTCACTATAAATGAAATATTATGGCTTATTTATTAATTAATAAATACCATTTATATTTTATGTGTTTTTTATAATACTTGATAAATATATTACATGATAAAATATAGTCATTAAGTCAACTCGTAATTCCCATAATATTAAACAAACCTTGAATATTTAAAAAATATTCATTCATATAATATTTTTCCATGTATTCACTTTTGATACTTGTAAACAAATTTATTAAATAAATTTAATACTAATTATTAAAAACATAAATAATATGAATTTATCTATTACATGGTGATAATATATCCTCAGACATATCCCAAACCCCATGGTGGGACCCACTAAGTCCTATACTTAAATTCATTAGAATTGGGAGGACTTTTGAATATGATATTGTATGTGACCCTCTTGGATCTTATCATGATATTAGTGAATATAATTCACAAACCTAGAGAAGTGTCTAGAAGCCCATAAATGCCCTTGAAGAGATAAGGAGTAGTCATAGTAATGATAACCTTTTTACAAACACACACTGTGTAATATAATCTCTTTGTCTCACGATATCTCATAAAGTAGGAGAGACACTTTGTGTCATTATAATTTATTTATTTATTATTCATTGACCTTACTATACATAAGTACCTTCTTATACCATGAACATGGATTTATTAAAGGTAATACCATCTCGATTAATTGGTTCTAAGATACCTATTCATATCGAAAGCGACGAATTCTATCTTGATTATTAAATTAGTTGCATACCACCAATGGCACACCAAACACAAGCTACCTCCCCCTAACTTTAATGTCATGGGTTTTTCCTTTCCTCAAAGGATGAGATCAAATGATACACATCTATAGTAATCTAACGTCTAGATACCAGTACACATGTTTGCAGATAGAAAATTCCAATGACACCCAAAACATGTGGTATTCCTCTTGGTGGTTCAATACTCATGATCTCATCTACTCAAGATCTCCAAGTGAAAACTTCATGAGAATAAGTCTCAATGATTATGATCCCACAACACATTATATTAAAACATCATCCATGTCTAGTCAGAGTGATGTAACTAGACTATAAGACACATGTTTAAGATTAATTTCATAGAATCATGAGGTTCTCATTATATCCTGGGAAATGATATAACCTTTTTATATAAAAAATAATCTATTGACATTACCATATAAAGTGGATTTAGAAATATCAACATTATAATGTTATGTGTACATCATACATAACTTAATGTATACATGGTAAGGTAATTGAAAAGTGTTGTTTTAGTTGGGTCTAGGGAACCCACTATTATAACACTCCCACTTTCACTAGATCCAAATTTCTAACAAACATTGTTATATATCACATGATAAGATAATGTTTTTGATGAGTTATGGATTTAGTCATGAGACTTCCATGATTTCACTTCATGGAAACTCTATTATCTGTGAATTTACCACCTTGAGTAAAACTCATCAAGAGATGTAAACCTTGAGTAGATATCCTTTTTTCCACTTTCTAAACTTGAAATATTGGATGGTACTTGTAGTAGAATTATTAAAATTTGTATTTTGATAAAAATATATGTACTATGCGTGATTCCAAGAACTAGAACAAATCATTGCGTATTATAAACTACTTCTTTAGTTGAATCAAAAGCCGCAACATACTCGGTATTTATCGATATGGATAACACTATCTTGAATGACCTTGTATGGATCATTACCTTAGCCTAACTTCAACATGAGATCATTTTGATATATAGGAAGACCAGTTTGTGTCCCTTTATAACTATTATCCCATTCTCTCCACACATTAGGAACAAATCCCTTATAATTCATTAAATACAATCAGGTAGTTATGACTATTTTCCTTGTAGTTCTCCTAGATTATAATAATATTTTCCTACCATAAAATATATAACAACAATATCATTTGTTTCACATATCATGATATATTTGAATGATCCATCATAGAATAATATAGAAATAAAATTACCAAATTAATATCATCTTATCTCCCATACATGTCTTCTTAGAGAGATTTATGCCATGTAACATTGGAAATAATTATCTCTCAAATTGTTCCAACTTATATTTTTTAATACCTTGTCAATATATGTACTATTGAATAGGTTTAAGAAACCATTAGATCTACCTAAATAGATATTTTTTCCTATAACTTATGTTTCTAATTTAATTTAATCTCTGGATAATTACTTTCATTTTGTTCTTAGCTAACTATAAGACCAATAACTATTTTCAACATGTTACCAAACATATTATAAATTAAAAAACATAGTGCTCCCACTAACCTAATTTAGAAACATGGAAGAAATTTATCCAAATGAATATTATATTATATTATTTCTTACTTCAATATGAAACTATATTTCAATAACTCACACCCCTTATTAGCATTCTATGGCATCACTAACCATTTATGGTTTCATCGTATAGACACCTTCCATGAATGTTGGTCTTGACATCTAATACCCAATTAAATGATCATATAAAGTAGTTATAAAATGTAAAATTATAATGGAGTTAGGAATAAGGACTTGGTATAAACAATTGAGACTTATTGGTACCAAACTTGTACCATCCATGTATAAGCTCACTTGAATACCCACTATAGTATTCAAAATAATAATCCCCTTCACATTAATACATGGAAATAATTATTACATTTTAATTAATATTTTCAATTTTAGCTAATTCCATATAATGATTACATGTATGATTAATTTTCCTCAATTAATATTATATCACTGAACATGGTGAATAAAAAATCATGAAAATAGTTTTATCCTTCTTATGCAGTATGTGTCTCTGGAACATTCCTATTCTACAAGATCTTTTGGAACTTGTTCCTATCCTAACTACTTGTGCATCTACAACATTAACTTAACCCAAGTCAATATTTCTCCCACTATCTCAAGTTAATATGCACACCAATTTTTAGAAATATAGTCTATCACTTTACTATAACTTTTATATCATAGGGATTTTTGTAATATCCTTAGAAAACTTTTGGATAACTACTTTCGATGCACATTGAGTTTCACTTGATGAAAGTTTGTTTCTATTCTAAACAAATATTTGAATCTAAACACATTTAATTATGAAAAAATATATTTATATTATACTATTACTCATATGATATCCATTTTTCATTATAATTGTCATACAGTTATGAGATAACACCACTATTTGAGAAACATGTCTAAAAAAAATGGAAGTTCTACATTGAAAATAAATCTAAACATTGATGCTCATTTTAATTACATCATATCTTTTATGTGTATAAGGAAATTTGAATTTGGTAATTTCTCAATGATACATTTTATTGATCAATGTTTTCTTGTAAGACTCATCATCAATCCTCACAAACATTATAACTTTGATGTGTAAAATGTAATGAATGTTTAGGAATTACTCCATGATACATTATTAAGATCAATGAATGATTGGTCAATATATTCTTCGGTACATAGGACCATAGTAACTCAATAAAATTAATTCCAAAAATGGAATAATGTATCCTTATCTCCAAAGGACACATGTGATAATTTTTTTTGTTATAATCAATAAAATTTCCACTAGAAATATTTACGTAGAAATATAGAAGTTGTGTACCTCTCAACACTGACTTTGGAACCACCCTTTATCAACTGCTTGGAGAACATACCTCACTTCTGTAATATTTCTATAATTACTTGGTTACTTTATTTAAATACAAATATGTAATTGTAATATTGTATTCAATAATAAATAATTATGATAGAAAATTACTTATAATTGATGAATATTCCTGAAGAAGAAGCAACAAATTTATTCTTTAACTCATTTAATTTCATTTATCTTCCATAAAATTATCATGTGACATGTATAGAAAATAACCCATTGTTTATTAAATTTGTATTTTAAAATATGTTGTGAAGGTTTCTTTTTAATCACACTTTCCATTGGCCTTTTCGACTTTTCTTTTAACTTTCTCACCCTAATAAGTAAAGATTAATCTTTCTTATGTTGTTATCTGCTTAGAAAAACTTTACCTAAAAGGCAATGAATCATTTTCTACATACTGCTTGTTTTTATAATCTTAAATTAAATTGGAGTAAATGGGAGATAAAGATATATGAATGATATGTATTGAAAGATCATGATCCATCTTTCAATTTACACATATCCAATGTCATCATCACTTATTCGTATATCAATTTACTTTCTCCTTGAAAGCTTCTCAAAGATGAGATAATATATGATATCATCCATTTACTGATGTTGTATCAATAAGTCACAACATATGTCGATGATAGAATTATGAAATAACCATCATATTCATTATACATGAGTCTCTGGTAATATATTTTTCTCATCCTCACTTTTTAAGGGGACTCAATAGGTAATAAGAACTCTAACAAATTGAATTTCTTATATCAAAATATTGTATAAATATTACTATAATTCTCTGGGAAACTTATGTTATAAGAACATTGACTTTTTAAAATATAATCAAAATATAATTTTGTTATTACTTTCCAATTTTATAAGAAAAACCCATTATATTAGTAATTTTATCTTGAATACTGATTATTTAAACATCAAATGTCTCCCATTATTTTATCGAAATCTATAAATCCTCTATACTAGAACTAGAATACTCTATCCCTTTATTATTATAGTAGAAAGGATCCTTAAAACCAATCATCATATTCTATAATCTCTAGATACACAGTTACTTTTAGATTTTAAGGTATGTGTTTTACTGACCAACCATATTAACTCGCCGATCCTTGATTTGTTGAGTGAAGTCCTAGATTCTAAAATAAAAAACTGGATTTACTCAAAACTTACCTATAAAGATACAACAAGATAGATTTGGATACCCCTTTTCTTCTAACACTATTTAAGTCAACCCGTAACTCTCATAAGAAATTCTTGGTAGTAAGAGGCACTCTCAAATTTCACTGATGAGTACCTCATACACCTGATTTAATTCAAATTCAAACAATGGAAGAAAATTTTGAATTAAATTTTATTTGAGAGTTTTATTATTAAATGATGAAATTAAATATTTTCTATCTCATATATAACGTACTATGTGATCACACTTACAACTAATAATGCAATAAATAGAAAACATTCATCACATAATATGTTCATTTTATCTGTGTATGCATGATTTTTATTTTATGTGACCATGCATAAAAACTACACATACATAAAATAATGAACCATACATAAATAAATTAAATTATGTGATCGTGATCTGATACTAATGGTTGATCCATTGAGTGAAATTGGATCAAACTAGACCCTCAGGGTAACTCCTTGAGTTGGAACACATGAAACTCAAGTTAAAACACTCACCCATCCAATTCATCAAACTTCTATCTGGTTCATCGCCAAATCCTGGTGTGAAATAAATCAATATCCATCCTCATAATTATAAAAAAATAATCACATATAGGTTGGGGAGGGGTTGTTGGAATATAGAATACAGATAAAAAAATTTATTTGGGAACGTAGGCCCTTATATTTCTAATGACGTACAAGATGATTCACAAATTTCAATTTATTAAATAATTATTACAAACATTCATTGAAATAATTAAATTAATAAATGAAAAAACACCAAACATGAATTGCTCAGTTTATGAATCATGACAAGTTAATACACATTAAACTTATGTATGTAAATTAATTACATAAACAACAATTAAACCTAAAAAAATTATTTTCAAGGGTAATTTTAATTAATTAAAAATAAATATAATTTTAAATTCATAATTTATGTCATTTAGTCCCATAAATTAATTTAATTATATTTAAATTATATTCCATAATTTAAACTTAATTAGTACTCTCCCCCATGAAATTGTTTGAGATTTAAATTTTGACTACTATATAAAAAATTAGCATGGTTATATGTAAATTTATTGGTTTGTAACAATAAAATTAGATAGGAATAAAAATATATTCAATGGGTGATGGTTAGAATAAAATATACTTAATTATAAAATGGATCACTTTCCCCCCAAATCCTCTAATTTTCCCTCAATTGATTACAACCATCCAAAACAATTCAAATATTCTATCATTTAAACTTGTAATTCCACAATGGAAGACCTCAAAATCATCCACGAATTGGAAAAAATATGAATATAAAATAATATTTAGAACATTAATACATAATTAAAATTAATTTATTCATGTGGTAAAATATAATATGTTGTGCAGTTAAAAATAAGATAAATGAAGTTATATTTTTACAGTAATCCATAATCTGAAAAGTGAAAAATGATAGTTATACTGTTCGTCTAGACCTTGTGCTTCCTCAAAGCTTTAAAAGTAAAAAATTGCACTTATTTTCAGCATCCTAATGTATCAAGAGGAAGCACATGCCTAAGATGCAGTCTATATCAAATCCATTGCGTCTCTTTCAAAAGTACCCTTTATCAAATTCAGGCCCCACTAAAGACTTCTCTTCCATATTATCTTCATGGAACATCATTAAATAACTTAATTTACATTGAAGTTATAGCAATGGAAGGTGAAATGTCAACAATTTCAGACTATTTATTTCCTATGCTTGATAATATAAAATCGTCCACAACCTACATAAAAATATTGAATGAAAAGAGTAGTTGTTTATTGATTTTCATATTTTAGTTATATATTATATGAAGATAAATGAAAAAAATTTATAAAGTGAACTTTGTATTTACATATTAATTTTAAATTTTTAAAATTTTCATTATTGTTAGAAATAATTTTTTTTATTTTATTAATAAAATTTGAATTTACATCTCACTTTAATAAAATTTGATTGTGTACCTCATTTGAATATGTACCTCATTTTTATATCCAACATGAAAAACATCACCATATAAAGAAGCGTATCTTACACAATTAACTATCATCTAACTTAAAACATATAATAAATGACTTGAAAAGCATCAACTATATGCCACATGAAATTTCAAGATGCTATCCTTCACTAATCAAATATGAATTCCAGCTAAAAAACCTGAAATGTATGTCAAGTATTATTATTATGATAATTTTTGATAGGAATGAGTTTAAAAATATATATAAAATTATATTGAATAACATAAATTCATAAAAAATAGATAACTCATCGATCAGTGTCAAAATGATCCCCTTAAAAGTCAATTTCACCTTACTGCTATAGTTTTCTTAATAGTACTACACATTTTGATACCTTTATAGCAACACATATATGTAGTATATAGTATATATAATAAAAACTAACAAATACATGAATATAACTGTAATAAAACCACTAAAATATCAATAATAATAAATGAAAGGTCATATTAAGATCATTATATATATATATATATTTAATATAGCTCGTGTGTTAAAATAAGAATATGAAGATTCCTAAAATAAATTAAAGAGTTCAAACATGTTTAAAACGTTCAAAGAACCCTCCAACTCTTCTTTGTACACATTTACAGAGTTATTTGGCATATATAAAGAACCCAAACATTAATTGGCATGACATGTTTTTTAGACCAATTGAAAATAAAATACAAATATATTACAAGTATTAGGTTTTAGAAAAATGGCTATCAAGATAAAAAATGCCTTGTTGAACTGAGTGTGAAAATGAGAAACTTTGATTTTAGGGTTTTAGTTAAGATAAACACAAAAAATATACACTTTCCATAATAAAAACAAATAAATACCAGGTCATGGCTATGAACTATGATAAGAAACTTCCCCAACCTCAATGTGAGTCTCTTACCATGCTTCTCTCCTCACTGCCTCCTCCAAGCATTCTCATGGCTAAAATGTAAGAAAAATATTTAGATAAATAGACATATACAATGAAACACAATAAAAAATAATATAATAAACATTAATTAATTACACAATACTACTATCCCACATGTAATCAAGTCAAGTTGAGTAAATCTAGTATACTACTCGATTTTGAGCTCAATTAAATAGATATTTTCAAGCTTTAAATCAACTTAACTTCTGTCTGAAAGTTGAATTTTTATTATTAAAGCATAAAGGATGCAACCTATTTCCCAAAAAAAACTACGGGGGTAGGAAGTGATGAAGACCTAAAGAGTCCCCCACAACAAAATTATTACAAACTGAAGGCAATAGAACCAAACTAGAGTAAACAATCAGCTGATCGTGCTCACTACCTTCTCACAATAAAGCTTGATTCTAGATGTAATAGAAAAAATCAATAAAAAATCTATACATATACATATACATATACATATACATATACATAGACACACACACACACACACAAAAAAACACACAGATATATATATATTAGGGAGCCACCATAAATACATATGATGGAGAGTTATGCCACCCAAAAGGGTCCCACCTATCTCGATCCACGATCAGAAATTGATAATAACATAGGATAACACAACTAGAAAATGATACAAAATTAGTGGGCTTGGGTTTTAATTTCTTACATGATTAATAAATATGCCATGTTCATGTTGATATGATTAATATTCATGCCATGTTTAGGTTGATTTGGCCAAGCCAAATGTGACCTGAAATGACATATTTAATGAATCATGACACAAACCTAACTATTTAATTAAACATGTCATATTGACCAATGTCAAAATTTGACCCATTTAACCCATTTAACCAATTGAATTTTTTCATATTCATGTTAGTCATGTTAGTTTGAGTCATATTTTAATATTATTTAAAATGAAATTGTTCACTAATAATATTAAATGAGTTTTGTTGTGTTACCCATGTAGTAAACATGTCGTCTTCATTATTGGATCTTATGAATGATTAAATAAACAAGTTGTGTTTGTTTTGAATATATTTGTGTACATGTCAGCGAATGACATGACTCAAACATAACCCACCAATATGAATTTCCACCCTATCATGAACTCAATTAAGTTGAACTGGATAAGTCCCCCAGATATATATTGGGCATGTACAGGATACTTCCAATATTAATATAAAAAAATTAATTCTATTAATGAATGTACCTCTATAAGAACTTGAGTATTTTGTGAGTATCATTAAATCATTTACACCAAGAATTTCCCATAACACAGTATGTCCAGGGAAAGACCAAAGTATTCAATTATTTTAATGAAAGTACCATTAATAAACTAGCAAGGAAATTCCACATCCTGGGTATAAAATGTTGTTAGGACCACTTGGCTAGACACCTCGAGAGGGGGGTGAATCTGGGTATGAAAAATTAAAACAACTGCCCCTTTGATCTTTTTTTTTATTGTTAGACAAAACCCTCTTCTCTCTCTCTCCATCCTGTTACAGAGTATGAATGAATCTTAAAGCACGCACAAGATACAACAATTTTACTTGGTTCACCCTCACTGGACTATGTCCAAGGATCATACACTGATAGTGTGATGATGTACCAAATCAACTATAAGCACGCTGCTGTTTACAAGTTCGAAGTGGAATCACTGTACCTCCTGGTTTATAGACATTCACAATTTGAGAACGCACTGCTCTCTCAACTGAAGTGAGATCACTGCTTCTTCAGAAGATCCACTCATAGTTTATATACATATAGGTCTTTTTATTATCACTAACAAATGCATCCTCCAATTTATGTAGATACTCTATTGAAGTCCAAATTTCATCCACTTATGAATACCCCTTTTCCACTGATCGATAATCAACACACTTTAGAAATACCTTCATAAAGAACACTACTTCACGAAGCTCCCAATTTCACGAAGCTCAAACAAGATTTCGCGAAGTTCCTGCCTCTTTTTAAAGTACACACCTTCGCATAGCTCACTACCTCATGGATCACACTGCTTTGTGGAGCTCAGAACTTTGAAAAGATCAAGCCTTCATAAATCTTAGGCCGTCACAGAGCTCAAGACGTTGCAGAGCGACTTCCTTCACATAGCAAAACTAGCTACCACAAAGCTCCTTCTTAGATAAAGTACACTGCCTTCATGAACCTCCTTCGATAGTTGAGAGAAATAAATTTTTCTTGGAAAACTCTCTTCTTCTCTCAAAGGGGGTCAAGGTCTATTTATAGGTGATTCCACCAACCCTTAAACCTTCTGCGCGAAGTCAGTGCCACGTCAGCTCAAATTGCGAAGCTCCAAAATTTCTGTCGAAATTCTCTCTATATCGTGAAGCACCATGACAATTTTTGGATTGTAGATCTCGTCGTAACCACGGATCGTTCTGTCAATTCCTTTGCGTCTTCACCGCGAAACTCCACTTTCAATTCCATTCGCCTCCACAACGATCTTCAATGCTTCTGTTCGTAAAGCTCATTGTAATCATGAAGAACATCGTGAACTTTCTTTATGTCTTTGAAAAATCCAAATCAAGGGGCCCAACTTGGAAAAACTCATTCCTTTTCCATATTTTTATGATATATTCAAGGAAATCCATATTTCACTATGCACACCATACTCCAAATTTTGGACCCCATAAAATTGGTAAACACTGGAAAAAACACCACCTTGCATCTGATATTTTGTACCGCCTCCAGATCATCCATTCCTTTGTTATGGTTCTTTATCAACATGTATTTTAAACCACATCTCTGGAACATAACAATTCACCATGGAAACCTACTTTGTCAATAAACATAGTCAACCCAAAAATGCTGCAATGTTACCTTGAGAGATTTTTGCCCAACAACCGCAATTGCCTACTAAAAAGAAGACAATCATTTTCTTTGTTAATTACTAACATTATGAAAACCTTAAGTGAATATAAAGGATTGGTTAAATCAATGAAAATAAATTTATTTGGGAATACATTCAATATTAATTGAAATGAACCCCAAAAAATGAACATATAAAAATATGAACCCAAGTAAAAAATATGAACATGTTAAAAAATATTATCTTTACAAAATATAAAACATGGAAAAGAATATTAATCCCAGAAAATAATATGAACCTATAAAAAATAGGAAATGTGGTCAAATACATGAACTTGTAAAAAAACATGCACGTAAGGTAAACTAATGGGATGATGTTGAACTGCGTGTTTGACAATAAAAAAATTATTAAAAAGTAAAAACATGAAACCAAGTAAAAAATAATACCATATTAGAATATATGATCCTAATATATATATTTAAAAATATAAACTTTGATTAAATACATAAAACTATAAAGAAATATGTACCTGTATGAAAAAAATGTATGAAAAAAATATGATCCGGCAAAAAAACATGAAAAAATATGAACATGTAAAAATATAAACCCTAGTAAAAAGTATGTACAAATATATTGAAGTGGAATCAATTATAAAAAAAAGATAAACTACTTTGCTATATGTAAAAAATAGTTACATTTATAAAATAAAATCATGCAACTATATATAAAAAAAAATTGCATGAAACAAAGAAAAATTATAAAATGAATTCAGAATCACTAAGATAGATTGAAACAATGAAGTTATAATATAGAATAAGTCAATGGTAATGATTTGAAATAGAAATAGTATGTAATTGGAAAATAAAATATCATAATGGAATAAACAACATCATAATTATATGAATCAAATAAAACTTATATCAATTTAGAAATCATTACCCACAAGAATCTATAATGCGGAAAACCTTCTTAAACATAAAAATTTTATTCATGGTGTGGATAGAATTCTGAAGTAGAAAATCAGAATGCATAGTTCACAAAAAATATGATAGGAAAATTGTAGTACACTAATGTTGAAGACAACAGTGCAGAGTTGATTTGTGTTCTGTGTAAACAAAATTTAGGGGACATGCGGGAAAAATGTGTGTGAAGTTAACAAAGATACTGTATACCTGAGGTGGTATTTAGGGAGCGGTGGAACAAGGGTTGAAAGAGTAGAGGAATGATGAATATTGAATCATTGATATAGGAGATCCGATTTGGAGTCGATGGGGAATAAAGTATCAAAGAAAGGGGATATCGTTTATAGGGAAGTGACGGAAGGTATACAGAGTACCTTTTCTGAGATTGGTATTAGGAGGATGCACATGAATGCTATGTAGATCTTGTGATAGTGATATTAAAAGGATATAGAGAATTGGACAAGAGGCAATGATGAATAAGAAAGGAGTGAAACAAGGCACAACTTGTGGGGAAGCAGAAAAAGGTAGGGAAAATAGATTCCTAATTAATGAAAGTAGGAGACTATAGAGGGACAACGAGTAGCTGTAGTGCAAGAGAGATGGTGATAGCTAGAACTAGGAGTGGGGGAGAGGAAGAGAAGATCAGAAGAGGGTAGGGTATTGGGGAAGAAAAAAATTGGATGGGAAAGGAAATGCATAGGACTAGAAAAACATGACGGAGATGGATAGCATGGAGTGGAAAAAGACAAGGGAGATGGATAACAAGGAGAAGGACACATGTATTAGGAGTCATAGAGATTAGTATAGGTAATAGAATTTTAAATCTATAAATATACATACTGACACACACACACACACACACATCTATATATATATAGATATAGCATTTTATTCTAAGCGCGTGTGCATCCCAAAAGGGGACGAGTGGGTTGGGTTGGACCCACCTTGACCAATCTGGGCCTGGTCCAGATCCATCTGGATCCATTTCGGGTTAGGTAGGGCCCACCTATATTTTTTTTGGGTTGATCTGATTGAAAATGGATGGAAACTATAGGGATTTGAGAGAGGGGTTATAAGCACAGGGTATGGAAGGATGACTATCAGGATTTGGTTACTGTGGTGGGTGATCAGAGAAGAGAGGCCACCTGTGGAAGTGGCCAGTGTGAGGAGACACATCTGGCTAGTCTAGGTCATGAGGGTTGACCAGATCTGTCCAATGGTGGGTGGATATTCAGTTAATGATGAGGTGGTGAGGGCGGAGCCTGATGACAAATGGGGTGATGCCCAAGTAGCCAGGTGAAAGCAGACTATAGGGTATGTGCGTGGTTGTTCCAGACCTAAAGTTTAGTAATTTTTTACTAGCACTGATAAAGTGTATATTTCAAAAAAAAATATTTCATTAAAAATAATATATTAATATATAAATATATAAATATATAAATATAATATTATATAAATATATAAATATATTTATATTGATATAAATATAATATAGGTATTTTTAAATATGTTTTAGATAAGGATAAATAGAAATTTAAACTTAATATATAAGATATTTAGTAAAAAAGGTTAATGAAATAATTTTAAAAATATTTTAAATTAATATTTTTTTATTTTTTATCAATTAATAATCATTTGATAACAATTTCAACATAAAAAAATAAAAAATAACTAAAAGATCTAAAATAAGTTGAAAATGCAACTCGAACATCAAACGACCATAGATTTTGATCCAGGTGTTAGTTTGGACCCTAACATATATCCAATAGAAGCCCATGATGATATCTACACCTCTATAATTAATAGTAAACCCTCCATCACATATTTTGAGGCCAAAAAACCCTCAGAAGGCCTCTAAATTTGAGTTTTTAGTCGGGGTACCATAATATTTTAACATTTGAGGGATTTTTAGCCTCGTTTTATAGGGTATTTGTTGGGACCACTTTGTGTATGAAGACTGTATTTGTTGTCAACAATTGTCAATGCTGGTCAAAATGAAGAAGGAGATGGAAAAGAACTCCAAAATTAATGGAGATCGACTGAAGTGAAGGTGCTTGGAGAATTGTAATGCAATCATCACATTGGATGTCATGTTTGGGAAAATCTCCATGAAGTCAATTCAGACGATTTTTGAAGTGATCCTAAGTTCAAAGAACTTGTGTCAAAGGTGACCCATTGTTCACAACAATGAATAATGGAGAGGTATCATCCATCTGAGGATGATTGAAGAAGAATGAGGTGTTAAAGAAGACCATGCAGTGCTTCCAGATTTCATGAGAACCATGCAAGAGCTTACTTATAGAAAAGAATCAAATTATTTGAATGAAGTAGAGAAAGATGTATGAAGAGGAAGAGAGAGTGTGGAAGGGCTTGTCATTCTAAGAAGGTCATGAATTTCACATTTCCTTGAAATCAGATGATTGTTGCACCATTCTTAAAGTTCCAAATACATGTATCAAAGGTGATACATTGTCTGCAACATTGAAGGTATTTGAAGAAGCATCAAGACTCCAATTTTGGATGAAGATATATGATTGGAGTTATTTGGAATTAACATTCCAAAAGGCATTGAGGATTTGTGGTGAGGATGAAGAAGTACTTTGGAATTCATATTCAAAAAAGAATGGACAAAATCAGATGATGCTTTGCTTATTTGTATTTCCCAAAAATCATAAGTTAGGATAACTTGTGATGCAAGCCTTATAAAGGAAAGGGGGAGAAATGATTATCCAAATCATATACAGTTTTGATTGTAAGGAATGATGCTTCTAGAAGATGGGATGTTTCAGTACTTCCCATTGTAACTCTGACGATGCTAAAGCTGATCTATCAAAGGATATATATCACGATAATGGAGTTTGTGATGAAAGATGAAGAATGGTTATGGGAAGTAGTGAAGAGAGAAATGACAAAGCAATGGAAAATCTGGGGGCATCACAAAATTACAGTTTAAGGTAGCGCCGTTTTCCAGTGTTTTCCAAATTTTAGGGCCTGAAAATCGGGAGATGAAGATGTGTTTTTGGCAATTGATGTTGCGCAAAATATTGAAGATGGTTTATAATTTTGCATGCCAGGCATGATTTAAGGTCAGAACATCGAATAATGGAAAAGGCATGGAGTGCGTGGAAATTTAGGTAGGTTGCACGAAAAAATAAAGTGGTGTGTGAAATAGTAGCGGGTTGCGCAAAATATCAACGAGATGCATGAAATAGAGGAATGAAGTTTTTCGCACAAAAGGTGTTTTGAGATAAGAAGATCAAAAATTGAAAAGGCATGACGTGTGTGAAAAATTGGATCATTGCGCGAAATATGATGTCATGTGAAAGGCTGGGTTTGCGCGCAATATGGAACACAATGTGGAATTTTACGCGCAATTGGTGCTTCATGCTTAGAATGTTGAAAAATGGAAAAGTCTTGAGGTGCATGAAAAATCCAAGTGGTGCGTGAAAATAAAGGAAGGTGAGCGTAATGAAATAAGTAAGAGACAGTTTTACACGCTGGAAGGAGTTTTACATGCAGGAAGGGGTTTTACGCACAGGGTCAAAAATGCCTATAAATATGAGGTGACCCCCTCTCATTTAGAGAGTCTTGACACTTAGACAAATCCCGAGCTCTGACGCGCGAAAGAATTGAAGTATAGATTATTGCGCAAAAAGAAGAAGTGTTACGTGAAAAAGGAAAGTTCTGCGTGAAAAAGAAGAGTTGTGTGAAAAGGTTTTTTCACACCAAGATGTGTTTTTATGCATAAGGTTTGAATTTTACGCATAGTCCACCTAGAAGGGTGTGAGAAAAATTTGGGGGTCCCGCAGGAATTTGATAGGTGCATAACACTCTCAAAGAAGCTTTGCGAAGAAGAAAGAACTATGAACCATTCGGTTTCGCAAAGAGAAGTTGAACCGCACTCACACGACTGGTGTTTATCACCCTCGTTGTACTTTGTGAAGTAAAGAATAACTAGACGTGAAATCGAACTCACATATGCACAAAGGAAGAAGGTAGTATACCGACACACTTACGTGTTGGTATTGAGAACTGAAGAAAGAGATTAATACACTGTAGTACCATTCCATATTCTACCATGTCAAATAAAAAGGAGAGAAGAAGAAGAATAACATATTATGCCCAATTGAATGCTAACAATTGTTCAGGGCAGTTAGATTCAGATGATGCCAAGTGAACTGATCTTCACTACCTGATTAATCACATTGGTATATGTGATTCTTGCTATGAAATAAAAAGAAGTGTCAATGCATTATGTCATTGCACTGAATAAGAAGAAGAAGTCCTAGTGCAGCTGGTTTTGCACTAGTGAAGAAGAAAAGAAGAAGACAAGAAGAATTGATTGCCTACTGCTTTGCAAGTAATCTAGTGAAGAGCACTAAAGAAGACCAAGAGCAGAATCTACCTTTTGAAGAAGGAATAAGACTATCTCCATAGGTAGTATAAAGAATAAGCTAGAGGATGCATGTTTGAATAGGTCATCACTAGTCCAGAAAAGAGTATTGTTTCTTACCCCCCTCTAAAGTGTAGGGACTCACACTGGCTAGAGGATTTCTTTCCTAGCCACTCCACTATAATTTCATATCACATCATAGTGAAGAATCCATGCACTGGTCATATCCATGCATGGAAAGGACGTAGCTACTCTTATTGAGTGGTGAAACTTGTAAAAATATCATGTTCATATTTTTATTGCTTTCTATTATTTCATGCGTCAAGGAAAAGAGAATAAGAGAATCAAGGTCCTAAAAGGTCAAGAGGTACAAGGATAAAAGTTTTAATTGGTTTAAAAAAGTCCCCAACACTGATTCACCCCCCTCTCAGTGTTAGGTATATCCCAAACTGGTCCTCTCAATTGGTATCAGAGCAAGGTTACCTCTGTTGGATTATCTACAGTGAAGTTATTCTCTTTTGAAGACATTAGTTTCTTTCCTGTGTTATCAATGAAGTGAAATTTTATTGAAGATTCGTTTACCTTTTATCAGAAGGTTATATCTGCCAAGACCATGATGAACAGGAAAAATAAAGAGAAGATAAAGTTGAAGAAGAATTCCCTCTTATCTAAAGAAGAGGAAGCATCTTGTTCTCCATATCTGGATGACATTGAAGACACACCAGACTTGGAAAGTAATGAGAAGGTGGATCAAGTCCCCACCAAAAATATGGACAACCTTCCTACCTCAACTAATCAAGAGGTATGTATTAGTACATTTGGAAATTATTCTCATGATGAAAATATTATCACAAGTGGTGATGATCAATCTACAACATCTCAAGAAATATCAGTTGATAGATTAAGAATGATTATGCATGGTATTCCTGAAGAGATTACATCCCTATATTATGGAGTATTTCAATGCATGCAAGAAAATATCACTCAGCTGTAAGAGTAAACTGATTTTTTGGAGAAAGGCTTACAAGAAAAAATTGTTGAATGTCTAAAGCTCTCTAGACAGGTTGGATCCTTTGAAGCAACAAAGAGGGTATTTAAAGAAAGTTCTTCAAAGTGGCTCAAAGATGTTGGAGAAAAGGAGGGATTCAAAAAGACTCTGGAATAGAAGATCCATGCACCTGAAGATGATCTGAAAAGGGTCAATGAAGTCAAGAAGTTATATTTGGAAGACAACTCCAAGAAGATCAATGAACTTGACTCTTTGTTAAAAAACAAAGTAAAGATTCATGAAGATGAAGTTGAAAGATTGAAGAAGTATTTTGAAGATAAGATGACTATTATTGAAGACCAAAAGGTCATCCTCAATATGAAATGTGTAGAGTTGGAAGATCAGTTGACCAATCTTGAGAAGACACATACTGTGTTTTCACAAAAGAAGGAAACAATTACTGCTAGTACCCAATGTTCACTGGAGGATTTTACTTTCAAAAGACCTCCAACATGTGATAATAAGATCATGGATTCACTCATTGATCTATCACAAGCAGTTGAGAAAGTAAAGGTATCATCCATACCAACTTGTATTAATGTTTCTAAAATTTCTTCTAAAAAGGGTGCAGGTTGGAAGAAAAATTCTAAACATGTTTGGATGAAGAAAAGTGAGAAGAAACCTACCACCATGGCTACGATGGATAGGGGAATGAGTGTGGAAGATATGTCTCTACAGAAATCACAACATACCAAGAAGAAGATTCAGTAACCTTATATAGAATATGAAAAGAAGTCAATGTTTGTTGGTCAATGCTGGTGCTGTAATAGATTTGGGCATTGTGCACTAGATTGTTGGTACAATCCCTTAAATGTAAAAGCATAGGGAAATTCCATCTCAAGGGGGAGAAATTTAGAGAAGAAGAACCAACATCCACAGATCTAGAAGCATCTGTATACTACAAACAGATTTGGAATGTTAGATAACATCTGTGATGTATGCAATGGGAGTGGTCATATGAATGGGGCATGTTCATTTCAACAGGTACCCAAAGCTTATAAGAAAAGAAGACCACAAAAGATAGGTAAGAATGAAGAAGCATCCTTGGGAAGAAATCAGATGAATAATTTGAAAATAAAATCTCCCAAGAAGTTCTCAATAAGGAACGATGGTAAGTCCTCGGATTCTAGGTCCAAGAAGGTGAAGGGTGGTTTATCCAAAATAATTACTATTAAGTATTCCACTCAGAAGAATCCATGTAGAATATCCAATCTTAATGCCTCAGTCCCTAATGATATATTGGTGGTTTGGCCAGAAGATTTGGAAATAATGAGAAATATGGAAGATGAACAGGCTAAGAATTGTGCTAAAATCAAAAGTAAGATTCTATATGAAGATAAAGAAGTTCTGTGTGTGAGGTGCAATAAGGCTGGTCATACTGTCAGAAAGTGCTTTAAATTTACTCCAGCCCAACAAGAATTCCTCAAGAAGATGAATGTTGCACCAGGAGATTCTAGTTCTATGAAATCCCTTGAAGAAATAAGATACACACACAAAGATATAGAAGAAGTATTGAGATCCACACAACCACATTCAAAATTAAAGATCAAATGTGAAAGTGTGAGGAGTGGATCAAATGAAGAATCTTGGTTGAGAAAATCATCTCATCTTTCCGACTCACATTGAAGAAGAATCTAAGATCCACCTTATTCCATTAAATATTTGTGTATTTTATTTGTTATTATCATACAAGGAATTTAAGGTGAAGTAAGATCTCCGGGGGAGAACCTAAGATTCAGTGAGGAGAAGTGTTCCCTTGAGGGGGATTCACATGAAGAAGCTTCCAGAGTTAATATCTCAATTAGTATCAATTTCAGTTGGTATTAAAATCAATCACTCTGAAGATTTTCAAGGATCATGTCATTGGAAAAGGCATGTCATCTCTTAACCTCTCATCCTTGTTACTCAATGTAAAAATTATTTTACAAAGGGTGAGTAACTAAGTCAATCAGTGACATAATAATAATGAAAGCGCCCCGAGGCCACTAATCCTGTTAATTGCACTTGAATGTTTTTTATCCTTTTTTTGAAGTGAGTACAGGAATTTCAGGATTTATTATTTCCTATTACAATCAATATCTTTGTCCTGGAATGAATGTGGAAAACCCTTGAAGACAAGTTTAGGAGATCTCATCTCATGAGATATCATGATCCGTGGATAATGGACAACGTTTTTGTCTAAATCAAATTATCTTGTTTTCTACACCGAGCATTGATCAAGTAGACTTAGAGTGAAATGATTGATGGCACATTGCTTAAGTATGGAATGATACCCTCTCTACCATGAACTTTTTATTTCTTGTCAATAAGGGGGAGAGAATTGAATTGAATGTCTAGGGGAGAGATATAAGTAAAGGGGAGAGATAAGATTCTCATTTTGACATTGGGACATTCATTTGAGGAGACTTTAAGGTATTGACAACAAAATAAAAAGGGGGAGATTTCTGGGACCACTTTGTGTATGAAGATTATATTTGTTGTCAACAGTTGTCAATGCTGGTCAAAATGAAGAAGGAGATGGAGAAGAACTCCAAAGTTAATGGAGATCGACTGAAGTGAGGGTTCATAGAGAATTGTAATGCAATCATCGCATTGGATGTCATGTTTGGGAAACTCTCCATTAAGTCAATTCAGACGATTGATGAAGTGATCCTAAGTTCAAAGAACTTGTGTCAATGGTGACACATTGTTCACAACAATGAAGAATGACAAGGTATCATCCATCTGAGGATTATTGAAGAAGAATGAGTAGTTAAAGAAGACCATGCAATGCTTCACGATTTCATGAGATCCATGAAAGAGCATACTTATAGAAAAGAATCAAATGATTTGAATGAAGTATAGAAAGATGGATGAAGAATAAGAGAGAGTGTGGAAGGGCTTGGCATTTTAAAAAGGTTATGAATTGCACATTTCCTTGAAATCAGATGATTGTTGCACTATTCTTAAAGTTATAAATACATGTATCAAAGGTTATACATTTTCTACAACATTGAAGGTATTTGAATAAGCATCAAGCCTCCACTTTTGGATGAAGAGAGTAGACTGGAGTTATTTATAATTAACATTACAAAAGGCATTGAGGATTTGTGGCGAGGATGAAGAACTAATTTGGAATTCATATTCCAAAAAGAATGGAAAAAATCAGATGATGATTTTTTGATTTGTATTTCACAAATATCATAAGTTAAGAGAACTTGTGATGCAAGCCTTATAAAGGAAAGGGGGAGAAATGATTATACCAATCATATACAGTTTTGATTGGAAGGAATGATGTTGCTAGAAGATGAGATGTTTCAGTACTTCCCATTGTAACTCTGACGATGCTAAAGCTGATTTATCAAAGGATATATATCATGATAGTGGAGTTTGTGATGAAAGATGAAGAATGGTTATAGTAAGTAGTGAAGAGAGAAATCACATAGAAATGTACAATCTGGGGGCGGTACAAAATCACAGTTTAAGGTGGTGCCATTTTCCAGTGTTTTCAAAATTTTAGGGCCTGGAAATTAGGAGATGAAGATGTGTTTTTGGAAATGGATGTTTCGCGAAAGATTGAAGATGGTTTAGAATTTTGCGTTCAAGGCATTATTTAAGGTCAGAACATCGAATAATGGCAAAGGCATGGAGTGCGTGGAAATTTAGGCAAGTTGCGCGAAAAAATAAAGTGGTGCACGAAATAGTAGCGGGCTGCGCGAAATATTAGCGGGATGCACAAAATAGAGGAATAATGTTTTTCACGGAAAAGGTTTTTCGAGATCAGAAGCTCGAAAATTTGCAAAGTCATGACGTGCACAAAAAATTGGATCATTTCGCGAAATACGATGTTGCATGAAAGGCTGGGTTTGCGCGCAACAAGGAACGCAGTGTGGAATTTTACGCGCAATTGGTGCTTCATGCTTAGAATGTTGAAAAATGGAAAAGTCATAAGGTGAGAGAAAAATAGAAGTGGTGTGCGAAAATAAAGGAAGGTGCGCGTAATTAAATAAGTGAGAGACAATTTTACACACTGGAAGGAGTTTTATGGGCAGGAAGGGGTTTTACGCACAGGGTCAAAAATGCCTATAAATATGAGGTGACCACCTCTCATTTGGAGAGTCTCGACACTTAGACAAATTCTGAGCTCTGACACGTGGAAGAATTGAAGTATAGAGTATTGCACGAAAATAAGAAGTGTTGCGCGGAAAAGGGAAGTTCTGCGCGAAAAAGAAGAGTTGCGTGAAAAGGGTTTTTTTGCACCAAGAGGTGTTTTTATGCGCAAGGTTTGAATTTTACACGCAAGCCACCTAGAAGGGTGTGCAAAAAATTTGGGGGTCCCACGGGCATTTGATAGGTGCATAACACTCTCGAAGAAGCTTTGCGAAGAAGAAAGAACTGTGAACCATTCGATTTCACAAAGAGAAGTTGAACCACACTCACACGACTGGTGTTTATCACCCTCGTTGTACTTTGAGAAGTAAAGAAGAACTAGATGTGCAATCGAACTCACATATTCACAAAGGAAGAAGGTAGTATACCGACAAACTTACGTGTCGTTATTGAGAACTGAAGAAAGATATTAAGACACTGCAGTACCAATCCATATTCTACTGTGTCAAAGAAAAAGGAGAGAAGAAGAAGAATAACATAGTATGCCCAATTGAATGATGAGAATTTTTCAGGGCAGTTAGATTCAGATGAAGCCAAGTGAAAAAATCTTTACTGCCTGATTAATCACATTGGTTTATGTGATTCTTGCTAAGAAAGAAGAATAAGTGTAAGTTCATTCTGTCATTGCACTGAAGAAGAAGAAGAAGTCCTAGTGCAACTAGTTTTGTACCAGTGAAGAAGAAAAGAAGAAGACAAGAAGAATTGCTTGTCTATTGCTTTTCAAGTAATCAAGTGAATAGAAATAAAGAAGACCAAGAGCAGAATCTACCTTTTAAAGAAGGAATAATACTCTCCCCATAGGTAGTATAAAGAACCAGGTAGAGGCTGCAAGTTGGACTAGGTCATCACCAGTCCAGGGAAAAGGATTATTTCCCACCCCCTCTAAAGTGTAGGGACTCACACTGTCTAGAGGATTGCTTTTCTAGACACTCCAATGTAATTACATATCACATCATAGTGGAGAATCCATGCACTGGTCATATCCATGCATGGCAAGGACGTAGCTACTCTTATTGAGTGGTGAACCTTGTAAAAATATCGTGTGCATATTTTTACTGCTTTCTATTATTGCACATGATGGGGAAAATATAATAAGAGAATCAAGGTCCTAACAGGTCAAGAGGTATAGGGATAAAAGTTGGAATTGGTTTAAAAAAGTCCCCAACACTGATTCACCCCCCTCTCAGTGTTAGGTATATCCTAAACTCATCCTCTCAGTATTTTTTCCCTTTTTTAGTAGAGAATGAATTTATTCCGAGGGATTACATTAATATTGATATTAAGGATTTGAAATTTTATCATTTTTCCCAATGTATTGTTATTTATAATGAAATATATAAAAATATATACATATTTTTTTATATATTCACACAAAAAAATTTAATATTATAAATAAATAATTAAACATATTTACATATAAAATATATTTCTCAATATATAAACCTTATCTAAACAAAAAATAATATCAATTTTATTTAAAATACAAAGGTTTGAATATTTATATACCTATTCAATTATTTTATATAATATATATATATATATATATATATATATTTGTGTGAGTATTGAAAAAATTTATATTTTTATATATTATATTATATGTATATAAATATTAATATATAATATATGTATATAAATATAAACATGTATAATTATACTTATAGATGCACACAGACACACATATGTATATATTTATAAACACACACATACACACACTCAAACACATACACACACTAAATATATATAAATATATAGATATAAAATTAAATACAAGAACAAAAAATATAGGTAATTGGAAAAGGTGTTGGAAAATGAGAGGGAGGCCTCAGGTTCGAAACCCAAGAAAGGCAGGCACGCACAGGCAGGTGAAGGAGGAAATAACAGTGTTAAAGGGTGGGTGGTAGCACTGTTAAAGGAATTTAGTCCACCCTACAAATTTCTAGGAAAAATATTCTTTTTTAAAATTTAAATTTTTGAATTTTATGAGTACTAAAAAAAGAACTAATAAAAGGGGACTCTATGAGTGTTTTTTTATAAAAGGGACCCCTTTTAATAGTGATTCAATAATCATCATTTTTTTCTTTGATAAAAGAAGTTTCTACCACTTTTAAAAGTCATATATGTAGTTGTGTGAGGATCACACATGATAAGTTTTAATCATAGAAATAAACCATAAATACCTAATTTTATTTGAATCTATGATTTTATCATCTGCATGACTTTGGTGATCAATTCTCAAATAATCTGAAATCAAATTCCTCTAGATCTTCCACAATCTCTTAAATAATATACAAGAGTGTCAATCGTCAAATTTTGGGTGCTAGTGCTGAGATTTGATGATGCCTTGGACATCTTTATGATCATCGCAGATCTCTTCATTCGATCCACAAAAAATCTCTACGATCAAATGCTTAAAACAAGTGCATCTCTATTTAGGAGTTGGTAGAGACGAGAGAGAGGCTATGGAACTCAAGTGATGAATATTCATTATAATGATATTCTCTTCTTCCTATTTATAATGAGTTTCAAAAAATATCCTGAAGGGGTCTCTGACCCCCAAATATTTATTACTCATAATAAACAACATATTATGAATGCTTTACTGAGTAATAAATATCATTTTTATCACTTTCTTATAATATATAATAAATATATTACATGCTAAAACTAGGCCATTAACTGAATAAATAATTCCCAAAATATTAATCAAACCTTAAATATTAAAATAATATTCATTCATATAATAGTTTTCCATGTATTCACCTTTTATACTTATAAATAAATTTAATAAATAAATTCAAAACTAATTATTAAAAACTCAAATAATGAATTTATATATTCCTTGGTGATCATATATCCTCAAACATATCCGAAACCTCATAGTGGGGTCCACCATGTCCTATACTCCTATTCATCAGAATATGAAAGACTTTTGAATAAACTATTGTGTGCGACCCTCTAGGATCTTATCGTGAAAGAAGTGAAAACCATTCACAGATTAGGAGTAGAGTATAACAACCCATCGAGGCCCTTAAAGATACAAGGATTAGTCATAGCAATGAAAACCTTCATACAAATACACACTATGTAATATAATATATTTTATTCAAGATATATCGTGAAGTAGGATACACAATTTTTTTCATCATCATTTATTACTTTATTATTCATTGACCTTACTATATAGACTTACATTATTCTACCATGGACATGGATTTAGTAAAGGTACTACCATCTTGATCAACTGGGTCTGAGATATCTATTCTTATCATAAGAGACAAATTATATCTTGATAGTTCAATTAATGTCATACCACCAATGATGAACCCAATGCAAGCTACCTTGACACAACATAAATGTCCTGGTTTTTACCTTATATAAAATTAAATGTGTAATGACCCAGTACAACCATGGATCATGATATTGTCTACTTTGGGCCTAGACTGCATGGTTTTACATTCTCCTAGGCTATGGCCCCCAGGAATCCCCCAGGAAAAGGACTCATGATGGGAGAGGTATCCAAACCACCATATAAACGGGTGATTCATGCCCCTCCTCATTTGATGTGATATTTCCATAATCCTCCCCCTAAAGGGACCAACTTCATTTCTAGCCCATCGAATTAACAATGGTTCTGATACCATTTGTAACAACCCCGTCCAGCCCACAATTATTATATTTTTTGATTTGGGCCTAACCGTATGGTTTTTCTTTCCCCTGGGCTATGGACCTCAACCATCTCCTAGGAAAAGTCCTCATGATGGGAGATGTATCCACACCACCTTATAAAGGTATGATTTGTTCTCCTCCTCCTTCAATGTGGGATTTCCATAATCATTTTTCATAAACCAGCCTAGGTACCCTGGATACTTCATAACCAAGCCAACACTGACATGGACCAAATGGAATTTCTGATCCCCACGGGTTGGCGACTAGCACAAAGAATCATACAAAAAGGAAGTGGTAATGAATTTGATACTAACATTGTAGAATCAAGATAACAAATAAGTATGCATAAAAGAAAAAATCCATTAAGAGAAGTGTACCAAAAGTCAAACATGTATAAAATAACCAAATTACTACAAAAAATTAGCAATAAAATATGATATATAAATATAACAAGTACTAATGGATGCAAATATTAAAGTCTATGGATCAACATCTAGAACCACCTCCAAGTGGTGCTTTACCCCTACTCTAACCTAGGAAGAGATAATCTACAAACACTCGAAGGCACATGTAAGGCATGAGATAAAATCCCAATAGGGTCTCACCAAGGATTACATAATAAGATTCCAATATTAAGTTATCCAGATAAAAAGATTTCAATTTAAAAATAAATAGTGTTTTAATTTCAAGATCATATTTTAATAAATCATGCTCTACAATTAAAATGATGGAAGTACATTTCAAATGATGGAAACTCTTTAACAAATAGTGCTTTACAAAAATGGATGAAATAATTTTTTATATAAAACATTTTATATAAATCAAAAGTAATGTAAAAAAATTTACAACAATGGAATACATCTATATCTCATATAAAAAAAGTGAGGAACATGGCCATCTTCCAAGAGGTATGATAGTTCTAGGTTATGGGATCCTCACACACTCATGTGATAAACTGAAATTTGTACAGACATCCCTTAGAAATTGCAATAGAGGATTCATCTATTTCCCACTATGGAAGTAATATGTGATAAACAGTTTTTTTAGTGTTTTAAAGCATCAATACATTTCTAGGGAAATTCCAACCTAGCATGTTTGTCCCAATAACTCACTGACTACCTAGGCTTTCATGTTCTCTCGTATAATTCAATGATGAAAAATTTGTTTTAAGAAACCTTAAAATAAAATTAAATCTTATTCCCCCATTTCAAAAATACCAATTTCCACTTAAAAAACCGAAATGGGTTTTTAAATAAAAAATAACTTTTTTCAAGATAAAACCCTTAGGTTTCTATAAAAATAATTTTTAATCCATTTTTTAAAAATTTGAATTAGAAATAAATTCATAATTCAAATTCACAGTTCATTTTCACAATTAAATTAAAAAATTTAATTTCAAAAAATTTCCATCAATTTTACTACACCGGTGTGTGAAACCGGTGCCAAGACATTACAAAGTGGTATCAAAGGAGTTTTATTTTATTTTTCTTATATATTACTATTTGAAAAAGGATTATAGGAGACTTGTAAGAGTTAGGCCTTGGTTATGAGCTTTTTTATTGGAGTAGCTAACCCATGTATAGGGGAGAACCCAAGTACCCATGGTGGGAATTGTGGTTATTACTATTTACTATTATATTTGAATATTATTTCACCTTGGGTGATGCACTTGTTGTGTGCTGTGATTATTACTGTTGAAATTTTCTGATATTTCACTCATGGTCTGGTATGGAATGAGAGTTGAGTTGCATAAATCCTTCTAGGCACTTATGGTTATTGTGTCATGCACCATCTTAGGAACGCACACAAAATGGGTTATGGATATGTTGTTGAAGTTGAACTATTTTTCCTTTCTTGTGGAATTGAAATGAAAAAATGGTTCTTAACATGAATTTTAAAAAGATCATAAAATTATACAAGATAAGAATAAATGGGTTTCTAAATGAGAAACTTGAATACTGAGAATGTGTTTTCCCTTGTTAACCAAGACCTAGGTATAAGATGGTTAAGGGTAGAGATAGTGTCCCAGTTTTTGACCATGTGGGGGAGTTTGGGGAAATGAATTGTTGTGTATTGTTGTGTTTTTCCTCTTATATAAATGTGTTAATATTGTGAACTATGTCTTAATGTGCGTGTTTTGAATTATAGAGAGTATGCCACCATGACGATGCTTATTGAGAGGAATAACATAGTATATGGGTTGGGATGATCCTCCAATGGTGGAACCCAAGGCACTAAACATATTGGGTGAGGAATTCAGGGAGATGTTCATTGAGAAATTCAATCTCTTCATCCATATTATAAAAAGAGACCTAGGGAGGGTTGTGAAGAGTATGTCTGATTTGATGATGGGTTTTCAGTTGCAGAACCCTCTAACTTTTACTAAAGAGGGTGGACCCGAGGGAGTTGAATTATGGGTTGGTTCCATCAAGACGATAATTGACCATTTATAGAATCTGGATGAGAGGAGGGTAAATTTGGTTGATTATATGCTATGATTATTAGCGAAGTGCTGGTGGGAAATTCAGGCGCAGACTGGACAGGCTGATGGTATACTATTAATGGACTTCTTGAAGAAGTTCCTGGAACACTTCTATCTAGAGACACTTAGGTAGGAGAGTGCTGTTGAGTTTCAGGGGTTGACTCAGGGGAGTATGTTCGTGATTTACTATGATGGATGATTTATATATTTTCAATTCTTTGCTCCAGTTCTTGAAGGGGATGAGATAAATACAATGAGGAATTTTCAGGATGTGATTAAATGTGAGATTAAGTCCTAGGTTAACCTTTTTAGTTAAAGAATTTTGCTGAGGTGGTGGATCGGGCTCTCATAGTTGAGTTGAACCTAAAAGTCTCTTCTAGTACTGAACAAATAGTTTCAACTGGACGATCTAGAGGTGTGAATATTGAGAGTATGAAGCATCACTATGGGAACATCAATCAGGGATGTGGGAAGTGGGGTGCATAGAAAGAGGGATCAATTTATTAGGATCCTAATGGAGTGATCTTTCACCATTGTGGTAGGTGGGAGAACTTCTAGTGATAATGCTCTCGATCTCCAGTAGAATTTCAATTGTAAGACAAGATGGGTCATCTACATAAGTTCTATAGGACCTAGTGACTAATGAGAAATGACATAGGAACTAGACAAGACTAAGGCATGGGAAGGGGATCTTCAACACTATGTCATTCTGGTAGATGGAGTTCTACCAGTCTAAATAGAAGAGTTGATAGAAGCGGTGCTTCTGGGAAAGAACACCCATAACAGCAGAGTGGTGTATCTCAGGGGATTCAAACTACATCATAAGAAATAGGGTTAAAAAAGTTTCATGTAGTGTAGCCTATAGTTTTAAAGAGAGAAGCTAGACTATCGACAATGAGAGGTAATATTTTCATACCCTCTACTTTAGCTAGTGACTTATTTGATACCAGTTCCTCTCATTCCATTATTTCAACACAACTTGTGAATGGTTTTAGCCTGGTGGTGGAGTTAGTGAGTGGGGTGTTTATGATAGACAAACCTTTGGATGTATGGTCGAGAGACATTTTATTATCCAAGGGATGTTCTCTTGAGGTTGGAGAGTATCATTTTATGTGGGATCTCTATATTACTATCATGTTAGGCTTCATCCTAATTATGGGTATGGACTGGTTAGTAGCATACCAAGCCCACATTGATTGTTACCACAAAATATTGAATTTTATATCTCATAAAGGTGACAACTATATTCATCGCGTAGAGCGGGATATCTTGGAAAGATGAGTATGGAGAATTACTCATCAATTAGGAGAGCTCATAACCCATGTTTCTAGTATATTTTTGTATGATGATGGTGTAAATAGAGATGTATTTCCACCCATAGTGGAAATATTTCAGGATGTATTTCCTAAAGACTTATCAAGGATTCCACCTGAGATGAATTTGGAATTCACCATTGATATTATTCCTGTAGATGAACCCGTTTCCATTACATCATACAAAATGGAACTGATAGATCTTCAATATCTCAAGATTCAGCTAGAGGAGTTGGAGTATAAGGGATTTATCCATCCAAGTGTGTCACCTTTAGGTTCACTAGTTTTTTTGTTAAGAAGGTTGATAAGACTTTATACTTATGTGTTTGTTACCAAAAGCTAAACCGATGATTGTGAAAAACTGTTATCCTCTTCCATGAATCGAAAATATTTTAACCATTTTAGGGGAATTGTGACTTTTCTAAGATATACTTGAGATAAGGGTATCATCAGTTGTGAGTTCAGACTTATGATATATCTAGGAATACTTTTAGAAGTAGGAATTTCCTATATGGGTTCATCATAATTCCATTTGGGTTGATGAAGGTACCAAAAATGTTTATGGCCTTGATGAACAAAATCTTCCATCCATACTTGGATCAGTTTGTGGTAGTGTTTTTTGGATGAAATCTTAGCGTTCTCCAAGACTCATGATAACTATTACCAATATATTGACATCATCCTAAGTGCACTATGAGAGCATTGTCTATATTCCAAGTGATCTAAGTTTAAGTTTTGCATTGACCAGGTACACTTCTTGGGTCATATCATTTTAGAGGAAGGTGTGTTAGTGGACCCATATAAATTTAGGTAGTGGTTTCTTAGGAGTAACCAAGAATTTGTTTAATATTCAACAATTTTTGGGGTTATATGGCATTATATAAGATTTATTTAGTACTTATCCCATCTGGGAGTGCCACTTTTGGGATTGAACAATAAAGGGGTGAATTTTGACTGGTCAGAAGCTTGTGAGGATGCTTTTCAGGAGTTGAAGAAGTGATTGAAATCAACATTGATCTTGATCCTACCTAATATAGATGAGGAGTACATGATGTATTGTGGCGCTTCTAGGGTTGTACTTGGATATGTGTTGATGGAAGGAGATCGAGTTGTGGAATATCGGTCTTAACAGTTGAGGGATAATGAACAAAAATACCCTATAAATGAAATCAAGTTGGTAGCAGGGGTTTATTCTTTATAGTTTTGGGGACATTACCTGTTGGGTGAAAACTTTACTGTGTATATGGACCACAAGAGCTTTAAGTATATATTTTTGATGAAATATTTAAATATTCTAAATTATAGATGGGTTTATTATATAAAGTCACTTGATTTTGAGTTGACATATACACTCAGATAGGGGAATATTGTTGCTGATTCTTTGAGAAATAAAACTCAGACTCAAGTGGTTCAAGAGTCTAGTGTTGAGTGGAAGATGATAGCTTTAATGGATGAGATGAAAATTGGGGTCTAGGAGAGTCAGAAGAAGATGAATATGGTATCAATTTTAGTGGATTCTACACTTTTGAGATGGATCAGGGATAAAAAGTACATGGATACATAATGTTTGACCTTGATGGAAAGACTTGATGATGGGGAATCAACTTCATATTGGAGCATAGACAGGGATAAGATCATCTATTTTAAGAATCAGGTTGTTGTGCCTACAAGTATGAAGGATGAGATGATGCATAAATTTCATGGCTCGAAGTGGGTGGTACATCTAGGTGTGAAAATATTTTACTATGACCTATGAAAACATTTTTGGTGGCTAGGCATGAAAAAGGAGATAGCAGGGTTCATGAAACGATGCTACACCTATCAGCAAGTGAAGGCCGAGCATCAATGACTCGGAGTTTTGTTATAATTGTTAACCATTCTCGAGTGAAAGTGGGATTATGTGACCATTGACTTTTTGGTAGGTCTCCTGGGTATGCCTCCGAAGAATTAATCTGTTTGGTTTATTTTGGACAGATTAAAAAAGGTAGCACATTTCTTACCTATACAATAGACTTTCTCAATGAAGAAGCTGGGCGAACTGTATGTTCAGGAGATTTTCCATCTTCAAGGGGTGTCAGAAACTATTTTTTCAGACCACAAATCACATTTTACTTCATTATTCTAGTAGGGATTACAGAATTCACTTTGTAAAAATGTTTTATTGAGTATGAGTTTCCACCCCTAGACAAATGGGCTGTTGGAGCGTACTATATAGGTTCTTGAGGACATGCTATGAGCTTGTGTTCTAGACATTAGAGGGTCTTGGGATAAAAAATGGAAGTAGTGGAGTTTACCTATAACAATAGTTATTATAATACGACATAGATGGAAGCATATGCTTCTCTTTTTGGTAGGTCATGCACATAACCTCTATTCCAGATGAAGGTAGGTGAGTCAAAGTTGTTGGGGCCAAGTTTTTTGTAGGAGTCATCAAAGTAGGTACAACTGATTCAAAAACATATGGCTATGAAATAGAGTATAAAAAAGTCATATGATAATATATGACAACAACCCCTATATTTTAAAGAGGTTGATTGTGTATTAATTTAGGTGTCACATAGGTTGGGTCACCACATGATATTGAGATTAGTAAAGTTGGCCCCTAGTTTTGTTGCACCATTTGTGGTGGTGGAGATAATCAGGCCAGCAGAATATTGTTCGGATATTCCGTAGAGATACATTTCTATGCATGAAATTTTCCATGTGTCAAAACTTTAGGGGTATCACCAAGTTCATTCTCATGTAAATGAGGTGGATGATGTTGAGATTGAGATAGATGCACCCTTTTAGGATCATCTGATATGTGTGTTAGATCGCAGTGAAAAAGTATTTTAGGGAAATACCATACTGATAGTTTGTGTATTTTGGAAACTTGGGAATGTGTAAGAGGGAACATGGGAAATGGAAGAAGATACGTGAGATCAATGGCCCAATATTTTTGACTCAAAATCTTTGATATGCTTTGGAGTGTAGATTGAGGATGAACTGTTATAAGGTGGGGAGATTTTAAGATCCTGACCAATTATAGAGACGAATCAGACTTGATTTTAGGTACTATTTTTTCATTCTTTTTAGTAATTTTCTTTTGGTTTTACCTTGGGGAGATTTTGGGTAAAAATTGATAATAATTAAAGAAAAAGGGATAATTTATGGTTGGCGCATAGTTAGGTAAAACCATGCACCCGAACCCAACAAAATTTGATACCCTAGATAGGGGGTTTTTCACGGTTAGCACATGGTTTTTCAAACCGTTCACCCTCTTAGGAGTAATAGTGAACCCTATAAAAAGGTGTATAGTTTAGTCACATGGTTAGGGGAAACAATGCTCCCCTTCCCAGCAAACTGTGCATGGGAATTTAATTCACCCAAAAATTAGTTTTAATTATTCTCGAATACCCCATTTTAACTCTCATTAGACCCCTATTTGACCCTAGGACCTATTTCACAATTTTGGAGTTCTCCATATGGATTCCAAGCTTTCCCGACCTCCGCTCTTCACAATTCAAAGACCAAATCATAGATATGGACCCCTCATAATAAGTGGATTCTATCCCACATGGTTTCCCATTCATTATCCTTTATTCTGCCGTCCTCAAAAGAATTTATTCTTTTTTTATTTAATCTAGATCTAAGATTTTATATCTTGATCTAGATTTAAAGGATAATGATTTATTTAATATTTATTTTGGGTTTTAGATTTAGATGTCATTCAATGTCGTTGTGTTACTCGAATTTTAGGGATTTCCATTGGTGAGCGTTCTTCATCAAACTTGAGGTAAGTAGTCTATAATTAAAATCCCTTAGTCTTGATTTAAATTAAATGTATGCAATTATAGGATTTCTATTCAATTTTTAGTAATTGAGTTATTGGTTGGATTAATTAATTTGGTGAATTAATTAATTTAGAAGATGTGAAATTGGGGATTTTGAGATTATCAGTTTAGATAATTAATTCTTGAATTAATTATGATATTTTGAGACAGATTATTTGTGATAATTAGTTTTAGAGTTAATTATGAGATATTATTTATTGATTTACATAATTAATTGATGAATTAATTGTAAGATAATTATTTTTGATTTGAGATAATTAATCATAGAATTAATTATGAGATATTGAGATTGTGATTTGAGATAAATAATTAAAGAATTAATTATGAGATATTGATATTGTAATTGAGATAATTAATTTTGAAATAAATTATTAAGTTTGGATTTGTGTATAATGATTAATTAATTTATGAGTTAATTAATTAGTATTGATGTACATAATTAATTGAGGAATTAATTAAGGTGAATTATATGATCAACTAACTATTTAATTAGTAATTAAATCAATGTGCTTAGTTAATTATTAAGTTGACTAATATAATTGAAGTGATTAATTAATTGTTGAATTAATTATTGTATTTGATATGGTTAATTAATTATCAAATTAATAAATATTATTTATGTGATTAGTTAATTGTTGAATTGACTAATGAAATAATGGCATTTATCTAATTATTGAATTAGTAATGGAGTTGATGTGTATAATAAATTATTGAATTAATTATGTGTTAATGAATGGTAACATGGTCATTCGAATCTAAAGTTATTAATGGTTGCATGGTCATTTAGTTGTGAAATAAATAATGAGAACATGGTCATTCAATTGTGTGAGTTTTAATGGTAACATAGGCATTAAAGTATGAATTAAAGAATGAGAGCATGGCCATTCTATTGTATTAATTAAATAATGGGAATGCAATCATACTATTTTGTGAATTAAATAATGGTAATAATGAAATTTTGAGATACGATGCCCCTTAGACATAATTCAAGCTGTTTCATGAGTTGAAGAAGATATTGAGGTGCAACTGTCTATGTAAACCCATGGATATGTGGTGAAATAAAGATTAATTAATAATGTGATAGATATTAATTTATACCTTGTAATTATTTACTTATACAACCACATACAATGTCTATTGATTGGATATTGTTTGAGACACCATTGGTGGTATCCTATTGATTTGTACTCATAGACAACTTGGTCTGCCTGATTGGTACCTAAATAAATTTAATGGTTGTAGAAAAGGATAAGAGAAAATGCCATATGTTAGATGGATGACTCAAGATGGAACATGGATTAAGGAACTCTACTTGTTTCAAAACCCATTTGGGAGTCTTTAGTATCTTTAATTTCGAGTTTTCATTTTGAGACTTGGAACATATATTCACATGAAATGTTTATTGTTTATTTTGATATTGTATCTTCAATTTTGGTCATCATGTGATATTGTAATATTTTTGGTTGTGGTTATAAATTTGGTTATTTTTTATTTTTACACTAGTGACTTACTCATGAAAAAGAGGGTATATTCGCCCCGTGACTGATATTAGACCCTCAATCCTAGTTGGTAGCCTTTGGCATACAGGGAGGTCCACTTGAGTTCATGTGATCGATCGACATGGGGAACTAGTCTGTGGCACCCGAGCTAGGATGTCACAAAAGGATAAAATGATAAACATCGATAATAATATCATGTCTAGAGACCATTACATGTTTTCCTAGATAGGAACTACCAATGATTCCTAAAACATGTGGTGTTCCTATTGGTGGGGAAGTCCTTATGATATAATGTAGTTGAGATCACATAGTGTGAACTTTATGAGAATAAATCTAAATGCCTATGGGTCCCCAATACCTGATAGTCACACATAATATATGTCTAGTCAGAATGATGTATTTAGACTATATGAATATATTTAAGATTAATTTCATAGTATCTCAAGGTTTTTATTATATCTTGGGAACTAGTATAACCTTTTTATATGAAAAATAATCTATGGTCATTACCATATAAATAATGGATATAGAAATATCAAAACTATAATGGTAAGTTTATATCATGCATAACTCACTGTAAATATGGTAAGTTAATTGAAAACTACTATTTTATATGGTTATAGGGAACCCACTATTGTAAAATTTATATGGACAAGAATAAGATAAAATGTATTGAAAAATGATCAAAGAATCCATCCATATATGCCAAGATTTCTAGCTATAAGTAACAATTACACGACATGTATCTTTAGATTAAACACTATGTATCAATGGTCAACCCATATAATGCACATGAAACATAAAAAAAAATCACATGGATAAATGAAAAATTCCATTACACATTGAAAATTTATTTACAACATGTAATGTTGGTTAATAGAGACCACACCGTGTATGGATGGCATGTACACTCTGCGTAACTTCACATGAATTACATGCTACAAAATTTGTTGTGAGTTCTGTGGATCAGTACGCATGGAATTCCATGTTTCATATTGACTATAAACTTTAAAAATGGGAAGACATGGATTGAATAACATGTATCTAGCTATACAAAATATATCACACATGTTACTCTACACTAGGTATATGCCAAGTGATATTTGATGTGTTGTGTAAGTCCACATGTAATATAAATATATTTCACATAATTACTCCCAATACATGATGTGCAATTTTCAATTACACACCATGTACATCACACAAATTTCAATTATATATGTCACATATATTAATGACATGTTGTGTGATCATTCACATTGTGAAGGTTGTGTGATTTAACCATATGGAACAACATGCCATGTATATCATGGAACATAGAGTAACATGCCATGTTGTACATGGTAAATGACATAAACATCATGTGATATTTTAAATTACATTAATTGATTTAACATTACATAGATAGTAAATGAAATGTGGGATTTAAAATTTAATAAATTTAATTTATTTAAAGATAATTGATGGGGTTCTTAAAAAATATCAAGAACTAAAAATTGGACATATTTTAAGATAAAAAACTAATTTATTAATTAGTATATTAATTTATTAATTCAAGTAAATTTATCTTTAAAGGGTTTACTTAAAATGAATAATGGAAATACTAAATGTGATTTTTATTTCATGTTGTAAATGACTCTAATCACTGAGTGAACTGTATATGTTTTGGATTTATTTATTAAATTAAATTATTTATTTTATGGTTTATTATGTAAAATTATTTTTAAATTAAATATGAATATATTTGAATCTTCCCTAACTCATTTTTTACATATTATCTCTCATTCCCATTTATTATTTTATGCAACCCAAAAATATTGTTATCTCCCACTTGCGTGTGAGTACACATTTATAAAGGATAGAGGTCCCAACTATAGGAGGCAGTTCAAGTTTCATGTTAATATGAATCAAAATAAGTAGATATAAAAAAGAATTTTGAAAGGATGAAACTGAAGCCAAGTAAAGGCTTAATGATGAATTTTCCTTAGGGTTAAGTGTAACACCCTAGTTCTTATTAAGGTATGAACAAATTTAGTTTTTTTCGATATTTTTTTAATTTTTTTCAATGACCTAAACCAATTTAATTTTTTCTAAAATATATTTATTTTTAGTTAGGGTTATTATATAATAATTGGGTATGCAGGAATGGAAAATTAGTTGAACTTAGAGTGAACCCTATGTATCAGAACCATGTAAAAGTACCTAGGGTGTTAGAATTCGTATGGAATCAAGCCTTGGAAATTTTCTAGGCTAGAGGATGGTTTATATACTTTTTATTAGCTGTTGTAGGAACTACTAAAAATTTTACCTATCCCAATGATTTGAAACTATTGTGATATCCCTTGAAACCATTGGGATAGGCTCTCCCAATGGTTCAAGGAACCATTGGTTTGTTGGGAATCAAAATATCCCTATACCAATGGTTTTATAGAAACCATTGGTATAAGGATGTCTAAACTTACTCTATTCCAATAGTTTCAATGAAACCATTGGGATAAATGTATGCCAAAAGTTCAAGAGCCATGGTTTACATACTTCCTAGAAAACCCGCATACCGCTGCTCTATTAAAATGGTTTCATTGAAAATGTTGGGATATATGTATACCAATGATTCAATAACCATGGTATTCACTTCATAACAATGGTATAAAAAACCTTGGTATACACTCTTCTCCCCAACTATATACCAATGGTTCTGAGAACCATTGGTATATCCTCTTCTCCATAGAAATTAATAGGTACCTCTTCTAGATAGAACCTTTCAGCCAGAACCTATAAAAAAATTACAACTATGTAAAAAAGTTGAAATGGTCTCATCATGACCAGTTGATGATTTATAGGATTTAATGGGATTTGGTTTATGCCAACAATTTGGCCTGAAATTCTAAACTATATGTTCTATTTGGGAAGTTCTTATGAATTCTACATTGAAGGATGTATTGGATATGGTTTATAGAATATTTAATATCATTGGATGTTAAATATTATAACACACATTATGTACTAGTAGTTGAAATCCTGGCATGAATAGGGAGTACACTCCCATAAGGGCATTTCGATGTAAACACCATGTTGTATATAACCAAAATGCATGTACCATGGGTGGAAAATGTCTTTGGTTCCTCTTGAAGTACTGATTGACAAACCATATGGAGTTATAGGTTGTGTGTTATAAAGGTACACATCATGTACATAAGTTTACATTACATTATAATCCAAGGTACATTCCAAGTACCACTCTTGGTTCTACAGACTCGGTATATAATATTAATTTTTTTTACTTCTTCCAAATTCATGCACATGACATTTCTCTTTTTCCAAAGTTAGATCATGAAATATAGGTAGTCTATAATGTGTAATATATCCACATAGATTATTATGGTTATATTTTCTTATATATTAGATATTTTACATGAATTGATCTTCAAATTCTTGTCCCATTTAGATTAGATACCTATAAAATGATATCAAGAATTCCATTCAGGTAATTCTTCAGTAGATAGAAAATTTTTTGGCTGCGAGGATATGATAGAATGTAGATCCCTATCATAATCCTAAGTAAGGGGTTAGTATTCCCATCCGACTATATAGAGAAAAAGTATCATCAATATATAGATTATATAGGGCCTATATTCTTCCAAGTTACATGATCCTTGGATCTTCTTTCAATAGATTTTTTATTTGGAGTAACTATGTGATAAAAAAGGAATGTGATCCTCCACTAAAGTTCATACTCAGCCAAAATAATAGATGTATAGGATGACGCATGTATAAGACGTTTAAGTCTCATTTCCAGTAAGTGTAAATCAGAGTATGATTCTTATTTATTCTTAAATAAGACACATGCTTGTTGGATTGGGTCAGATTTATTAAAAGGGTTGTTGCATATTATCCTTTCATCTTAATTATTACCCTTATCTCTCATTCTGACCATTGGTGAGAGATAAGGGTTTTCCTACTAAGAGAATGAAATATCTACCCTTATGTCACAAAAATGAATCAGTTTGGTGTAGTAATGTTTAAATATGGTCCTAAAATCCCATCTATAAACTTTATTATAAACTGATAGGGGAAAATAGGGTTTATAAAATATACGGTGATCACTATGAGATGAGGATCACCATATTTTTTTACTAAAATAATTTAAATTAAAATCACAACACCTATCCCTCACTATGTGCATAGACTTAAACTTAAAAAATCATGGTACACTCATCTAATTTTTCTCAAAACCAAACTAACTTCAATATTTTGTTTTCTTCATTGGGTTTTAAACAATTTAAGTAATTTATATACCATTATTAGTGCTCAAAACTCAACTTCCAATTAAAACTATTTTAAATTAGTTAGTGATTCTTAGAGTTTATAAATTTTTTACTTTGGTTTCTTTGAGAGATTTAACGATGTATTTCAAGCATGTAAAAATTTGTGTCGTTGATGGGGAGTGGGGAAATGAAATATTTATGCTTTTTAGGAATTTTCCTTTCATATTTTTTACTTTTCCACTTTTTATACTTAGTCTTACCCAGTTTTAGTTTGATAATCCAATTTAGTACACATATATTCAAAAATAGTAAAAAAGGAAGTGGCACACACTTTTTATCATGGGATTGAAAGGAATATGGGAAGACTAAAAAATAACATACAAGAAGAGGACATCATGACTAGAAGATAACCAAGACAAGAAAAAAATAGGTATTAGGACAAGGAGAAGACAAATTTATCTATGTAAGGATCCCAAAGCTACAAGATATCATCAAATATTGATGATTCTCAAATACATGTGTAAATCTGTGTATCCTTATCCCTTCGATTGTTTCTTAGAAATTAGATATGAATCTTACAATAATAAATATTATTAATAATTCCATATAATTCACTAGGATACCTCATCCAGAACCTTATTCTCACATTGGTATTTTCATAGAATTGTGTGACACCTTAAATTTTAACAATGTAACAAGAGATGAGGTAAGGTTTTTATTATTATTATTCTTTCTCAAGGTAAAATATTTGGAGGGGATCTAGAGTGTACCCCCACAACCAGTCATAAGTTGCGAGGATCTGCTAATTTTCTTTTTGAAAATATACCTCCATCCTTCGAGGGTCATCTCATCATTAGTGTACCTAATGGTATTTAACATTTTCAAGGGTCCTCCCAATATTTTTCTTACCAATTCCAAGTTATTGAATGCATCTTCAAAGTATAATTTTTGGTGATGGAAACTGATTTTTTTTCTAGTTTTCTACTTTTTTGGATCATGTTGCATGTATATTCTTCTTCCTAGTTGTTCTTTATATTTTTGAAATTTCATACTAAACAACTCAAAGTGCTTGATATTGATTAATAAAAAAATTTATTTTATTATCAAAATTATTGATCTATTTTTATAAATGAATATTCTATATTTAATGGTTGATAATTCATTTATATTATAGAATGATAATATGTGAAAGGTTATATATAGATGCAATGTCTCCCATAATTTTAGTGGATACCTCAAGACATAGACACTGGCATATTAAATATGAACATAGTGATTTTTATTTCATGAAATTTAAGATGTGATAAATTTTTGTCAATTTTTTAGGATAGAGTTTTGAGTTAGGAACATTTCAATATTTTTTAGGATAGTTACAATCAATTTTATTATACATTTATAGTATATAAATTCAAAATAAAGATCTGTGAAAATATTTTTGGGGGAAAAAAGTATTCTTGAGAAAAGATATAGTTGATAGCATATAAATCATTGGATATAGAATAGGAGAACAAAAATTAACCATATTTAGGTCATGATTCTATGGTCATAGGATGGTGTCTTTTGTTATATTTCTTAGACAGTATATGTGAACTAGACTAATGGTGTTGTAGAATTGTGATGATGTTCCCACTCTCTCCCCAGTTATTCCATGTTTCATAGTCCCTCCCTTAGTTCAGAAATAGTAATGAACTAGTTAGACTCTAATATAGGAATTACTAGTGTGAATTAAGGTGGATGGGCTATGCCCATGGGCTAACACAAGTGTCTGAGCATTAAGTAATCACTACATTGGAACAATTTCTTCCACAAAAAATTAATTAAAATAGTAGCGGAAAATAATTTTTTTTTCATGACCTATCCATACGTCCGGAATCCACACCAAAGGAAAATAAAATAAATAAAATAAATATGGTATAAAGGTAGAAAAAAATGAAACACATTAATTAATCTCTACACTACCCCAAATTCCCTCCCCTGAAAAGAAAACAATCTATCCACCGCTAGTGCCCTTTTGGCCCCCTTAATAGTATATAACTATCCTTCATCCATAGAAATCGATAAAAGTCCTAAGTGGCCAATGCAATAATGAAAATAAAATAAAAACTAAACTACAACATACCTGTCTCCTGTGACTATACAAGTCACTTCCCAACATATAAGAGCCACAACTCCCCATGGGTTATATCATGTTCCTATAAGCAAGGGGGAAACATATCTATCTTTCAAAATGATACTATCAAATAATAAATTCCTATTAATTAATAATTAATATTATTATTAATAGTATATAATAAGTTTATCTCAAGTTTTATCTTAGTTTTTTTTATTCTATACTAGTCAGTTTGGGACATTTTCATTAGATTTAGTCTACCTTGTTTTTTTATATTAGCTTAGAAAATTTCATTCATTTGGGTTCAAATAGATTTAGTTTTATTACGTTTAGTAGATATAAGTTTGGTTTAGTTAAGTTTAGTTCATGGAATTTGTAATCAATTAGGTTTTAATTCATTATATTTAGTCCAATTTGATTCATCATTTGTAATATCATATTAGTTCAAGTTAGATTACTTTAACTTGGTCCAATTTAGTTTCATTGATTTTTTTTATTTGAATTATATTTTGGATGATTAGATTTACATTTATACTAGTAAGGTTTAGTTAGTTTCTGAATGTTTTTTTAAAAATGTTTCATTCTATTTTTTATTTGGTTTTATTCTATCTAGTGTGGATTTGTATGGTGTCACATTATTTAGCTCAACTCATTTTGGATTTACTCTTTATAAACTTATTTGGTTTGGTTCCCTATGGATTATTTGGGTTTGTTATGTTTGACACAATCCTAATTGAGGTAGGTTAGGATAGGTCTATTTAAGGTGGGTCAGGGGGTATTTTACACTATTATGAAATAAGAATAAAAGACATGTAGATTTATTCCCATATTGAAGGATGTATAATGTGCCCTTTCATTATATAGATGAATAGAAGAAACATATCACCTTTGGTGAGATGGGGTATCTATATAGGTACTATAGAAATGTTCACATGAAAATATAGTTTCGAGAGTGAGATTAAACATAGGAATCATGTTGTATAATCCAAAGGATAATAATTTTGTGGAAAGTTTGATTTTTATATATTATTGGGATATATTTTGAATATGGAAACCATGTTTAATATGACATATATTTCTTTGTGTAGATTATTAATATTCCCATAAATTCTTGACTGAGTTTTATGGGATGGGTTTTTAGGTTATATCAAGCTGGGATAATGTGCACTGGTCTTCATAAAATGTTGGAATTACATGTTAGAATTTTGGTGCTTTAGCATTGATGAAACAATGATATGAGAAGTATTATAGTGAATAAAACACATTTAGTACCTTTATAGTATAATTACTATGATTGGTATATTATGATGAATGTATAGGGTGGCATGTGTAACAAGCTCACTAAGTTGGTGACTATTTTGTTGCTTTGAATATCAAAATAAAAGAAAGTGGGTTATATACAATTCCTACATATACATTAAATTTTTGAGTTGGTTAATGGCCTTTAGAAAAATCCATTTCCTATGGTAATCTATGAAAGGTTGTTTTAGTGAACAATCCATGTACACCCCAAAATTTAAAGAATGTTGAATGTCATGAATGGGGTGAGATAACCTTTGTACTGAATGACATTTTTTACAATAGACCAGGTATTAATCTAGAGACCATGGATCGAGTTTAGATAATAAATATATTCTTGGGTATAGTTTTGAGTGGATGGATGATTTTCAGAGACTGCAGATTTCAAATCATAAAGATTGATGTCATCGATCAGGTACTTATATGGATGTTCACTCATTTAACACATAATGACTTGAGGATAAAAGAAAAGTATAATTCTATAGTGCATAGGACCATCAAGGTTTAATTTGAAGAAGGTATGGTTGTGTTTGTACAAATTATTTTCAAGTGAAATTGATTACATTGAGGTATATTTAGAGTTGAATGAAATGTTTGGGAAGTGATTAGTGTATATTTTATATTAGAGAGAGATATATTTAAAATAAAATACAATATATATAGATCCAAAAAAATTGTAGCATGGTTTTATCTAATATAGTACTTAGGATAACAGAAATAGATCCCAGTGAAGAATTGGGTCACTAAAGATGTACAATAGTGTTTCTTGAGAAAAGATAACTATTTTTTTGGTAAATCATTTTTTAAAAATCATAACAAAATTAATTATTTTTTAAGTTGAAATAGATGGGTTTTAAATTACATATCTTACATGATAAAAGAGAATACCATTTGTGACTGTCCTAAATCGCTCATAACCAGTAGTACCCTAAATTTGGAGTTTGATCTATTTTCAATCTAGGTTATTGGTTTTTATCTTGATATGTATGATAGATCAATAAGTATTATATTATTAGGCAGAAAAAGAAACCAATTTAGTAACAATATGAATAAGATTAAGAGATAATACCCAATTATATTGATAAAAATAGTAGTAAAGGATCCATAAGTGAAACACAAAAGAAGGAAGATTTTACCCACAGCTGCAAGGGAAAACAAAAATGTACACACGAAATGAATTCAGTTGAAAAAAAATTATTCTTAAACCCATTTAAATGGGGATTGAAACATGGATCAAACAATAAAAATTAGTGAAGTGTCAAGAAAGAACACAAGGGTTGTTTTTGACCCCTGAAATTTAGCTATTTCAAGCATTTTAAATCAAATAAAAACATTTATTTAAATAAATTAATAATGGGAAAGAACCGCAATGGCATGACCGAGACTCCACAAGAATTATAAAACAAAATTAAATTCAATAAGGACAGTATGAAAGTAATCTTACCTTTTACCATGGCTTATCCACTTTGATTCGAAGGGACACCATTATCTTACAAGGCCTTCTAAGCTCATACAGCCTCTCCCTTGATCAACTAAGCTCATCTCATCACCCTGATATTATATGTTACATCAAGAAACAATTATTAATTAATTATAATTAATTAATTAATTAAATTGAACCCTTTCATATTATCAGTTAAATCACCAGGCCATTCTACTTTGTCAAAAGTATCAAAAATAACATGCATTTTACTCCATATGCATACCATAATCTAGGATACACAAAGCCCTAATTAAAATATATATTCAATAGATAATAAAATTAATTTTTGGGAAAACCTCTTGGAAGAATATGAAACATTGACATACCTAAATGGATCTATGTGAAAAAATAGCAAAACACAATATTAGGTTCCCCTATTCCTAATCATAATAAAAGCTCTATCATAGAGAGACAATATTTTTTTTTTCATTTTCCATAGTCGGTTTGAGGGAACCGGTACCCCAAACTGGTTTACGGGTAACCGGAAACCACAAAAAAACTTTCACAAAGAACATTCAGAAATCAACGAGATTCAAAATTTAAAATCCGATCCAGCCATGATCCACCGTACACCACGCGCTGTACCTCAAGCAGTGAGCCTGCCTCAACTCCTCAATCCATGAGCCTGCAGTACCACGAAGAACGGACCATCAACATTCCTGACATGCCGTCCAGAGAAATCCTTATCACCGGAATGCTAGTGAGCTTCACCGGAGTCCGTCGTCACTGAGGGCTCATCACAGCATATCACCGCCTCTCCGCCGAGGACAACACCACCAGCGCTGAAAAACAGGGCCACCAACCCAAAGAGCTCCATTGAACAGTCCAAAAATAAACCAGAAAGAAAATTTATAAAAACATCGAATGAAAACAATAAAAACCAAGATGAACATCATCCATGGATTCCTCCTGAGAATCATCATCGTCGTCACTTCAACTCGCAAACACCGTCTCTTCACACCGCCCAATCCACCACCTCAAGCCAAACAACCGCTAAAGAAAAGAGACGACCTCGAAATGCTGATGAGACCGCCACATGGAAACAACACAACTGAGAGAAAAACCTTGAACACTCCGAAGAGTGTGCCGATGTCCGGTCATACGCCTGCGGATCAAAACCTTAGCTTCCCTGAAGCCCAGAGCGCCTCTCCATAGCAAGAGGAAATCCACAAGACCGCCGCAGAGGACACCAGAGGCAGTCATAGAGATCCCACCACAGGGAAGCGATGACAGCGAAAAAAACCCTATCTATGCAAGATTCAAGAGCTCGCTTCTAGAACACCAATAAAAACCTTCAAACCTGAGAAAACAAAATAAAGAAACCAAGAAACAAAAGTCCCCCCTCCCCGAGACAATCCCAAGGAGAGACGGCCAGAGAGGGAAAGGAATCAGACAAACATGGAAGAAACCCTAGACGACGCGGGAGAGAAAGGAGAATCCCATCTCAGGTTGTGTAAAAGCTCTATCATAAATGATTGATTTGAACATACTTTGGTGAAATCGATGAATAACCCTAAAATTAAAAATTTTGAAATCATAAATGTCATAATAGAAATAATAGAGGAGGGACCTGTAATATATTTCCAACTAATGCTATCAAAATGCAACCAAGATCGCCATGAACGGAGAAGATATAGTGGAGATGGGGATTTAGTTGATCCCTCCATGAACATCTTGCAGATGAAATTTAAAGAGTAGAGTTTTGGGGGGAGGAGAGAGTGGCGGCTGCTAGGGATTGGGATGGGAGGAGGGGTGCGGCGAGTAGTGGGAGGGGGTTAGCAGCGGAGAGCGGTGATGGGGAGTCGGGATGGGAGGAGGGGAATTCCAGGGGGATGGTAACGGTAGTGAGGGGGAGTTAGGATGGGATCAACGACGAGGAGGAGAAGAGGGGAGCATTGCTATAGATATGGGAGAAGGGGAACATGAGGGAAAGTCAGGATGGGAGAAGGGGAGCAAGATGAAGTGTGGGTGTTTATGGGTATTTAGGGAGTTCTATCCCAACAAGTTTTATTCAACTGTTGGGATAACCTATAATATATTTCCCTATCCGAATGGTTATGGAAAACCTTTGGTATAGGAGCATGGGGATAGCCCCTATTTTCATTAGTTAGGTTTGGAGGAGGCTCATATGATAAATTCATTTAAAAATTATTCTAGGATAAATTTGGGTACTTTTTGAATTTAAATAGTTTTTTGGAAAATTAGGTAAGTATAAAAGCATACACATGGAAAATTTCCTAAGTTTAAAACCTTATGCACTACATGAGAGAAAATAATATATTATGAATGGAATGGAACTAAATTACACAATGGTAAATATATTATGCATGAGTTTTTCTAGTTATTGGAAAAACATTATGAAGGGAATAATATATTATGCCTGGGAGAAAGATATTATGTATGTGTTTTTACTAAGGGAAAAATAGTATGTATTATATAATATGATATGCATATGTTTTTGGATAATACAAAAATATTTTTCTTGAAGGAATACGTTACGTATTGGCAAATATATTATGTATCAAATTTTGGGGGAGGGAAATATATTATGCATGAAGGAAAGATATAATGTATTGGATTTTCCTAAGGGGGAAAATTTATCTATTATAAAATATACTATGTATTGGTTTTTCTACTAAGGGGAGAAATCATGTGTTTAGTAATATATTACACATGGGATTTTTCCATAGGAATAAACCTCACTTAATATATATATATATATATATATTACATAGGAAGAAAAATGTTATTTATGGGGTAAAGTATTACATAAGAAGTTTTTTCTAAGGAAAAAACTTATATATATTTAAAAAATCCTTCACATGGAGGAAAATATATTACACATTGAATTTTTTATAAGAAAAACCTTTCAAATAAAGAAATATATTATGTATAGGGGAGAATTCTATGTAAGAGATGCATAATGTTTTTAAGGTGATATATAATGTTTTTTTGTAATTACAATGTTTTCTAAATTTTGAGTATCATGAAAATTTACAGATTTTTTTAAATATTACTAAAATATTTAAATGAAGTATATAGGGATATTAAAGGTTTTTTGACAAAAAAACTAAAAATTCTCCTAGAATATCTCTCTTATTCCACTATTTGACTCTAAGGGATTTATTCACCGATTCTTTTCAAATATTTGTTCCATTACTTTTGGGTGATATATAAAGGTAAATCTATCAACAAGTATAAATTATTCCCCAGTTTATTATAATATTTCAAATTCTTATATTTTTTAGGACCATTTATTCCCCATTTTAGGGTTTAATTCTTGTTCCACTAGAGAAATGTGGAATCATTCTAGTGTGAAGGGATTTTTTCTTAGCTTGGATTTTGGATATACTAGGAGGATGATTCATTTTAATTTTATATAGATTTATGAAGTTATGTCACTACCTTAAATTATTTATATATTTATAGTGTTTTGGTTTAAATTAATGGATGTATGAGAATGATATATTAAAGATTTTTTGTATTAAAGTTTTGGATGGATGTTAAGGGTGCTGCAGACCCCTTTTCTTGAAGATTAAGCCTATGACCATTGAATTAATTATGGACATAGTTGTTGAATAAATTGTAATATTAAATATAATATGTTTTATAATTAATTGAAGTTATATTAACGGATTTAGAGATTTATATTGATGGGTGATAACCATTCAAGCTTGGATGATCTTATGTGATGTTGTGAAATCTTGCTAAAGTGGAATAACTTCGAATGAGGTTGGTGGTCCTTAAACATCTCCCTAAAATCTATTATTTTTTTTTATTTTCAAGTGATAATAGGTCCCTCTACTTATGAGAGATTGAAATTGATTCATAAATAAATTATATCCTTTAAACATATATGGTATAATAGAAGTGTCTTAAGCCACTATGGGCCATTGAAAACTAATTTTATGCCTCAGACATTGATTACTAAGGGATTGAATATAAATGAGTATTATGCGATATATAAACCTTAAAGGGTTTTTAATTTAGTGAGTGAAAATAATATACCTTGAGATAGGTTCCCTTAGCTCCCTTTTAAAAGATTCAGTGTGTAGTGGAAGTGCTTGAGAGTAGGGCCAAACATGAGTTTCTATCTATTTATTTGGATTTATCATTAGAAAAAGATAAATAGAAACCCTAAAATCATAGAGATATCTCAATGAACCAGCCTGGGTCAACCCAAAACTGGAAACCCAATCAACTTTGCAACAATTCCTGAGAGGCATTCTTGATCCTCCCATGCTAGAAAATAGTATCAAGAAAAAATAATAACTTGTTTAGGATTATTTATCCTATTAACAATAGAAAAATAAAGATATTAAAATAGAAAAATAATATAAATACTAGAAATGGAAAATAAATAAAATCTAGATGTGCCTCCATGTGACCCTATAGATCACCACCAACCACAGAACTAAGATCACTGCACGAGAAACATAGTACAAGTTCAACCTAATACTATAAATGATAGAGTAGGTGTGGGAAATGAGATACTTAGTAGGGATTCCATGAAAAAACAACATCATATCCATTACCTTTAATGTGAAATAAAAATAATTCTATTTTAAAAATAATACATATAAAAGTAGGGTTTAAATTTTCTTTTAAAAAAAGTATCAATATTTCATTTTACAAAAACCACTTTCCATATCATTTTCAAAATAGCTATCGAATTATGAATGAAATTTTAGTAAATTACTTATAAAAGATAACCATTTTCCAAATACATATCTTATAATGAAATGAAAAATAGAGATTTCACTTTATTAAGAAATTAAAAAATAGGGGAAAGTAGCATACATGTAAATCATGTGTCCTAGGATCTAAGGTGACGGTTTATAGAGCTAATATTTCAACTATTTTAATGTCTAAATTAAAATATTTAAATCCCACCAATTTAACATTTTTAGGTGAATTGAATTGTTTTTGAAATTCAATGATATTTTTAGTTGGAAATATAAAATTTCACAATTCAAGACTTTTAACTATTTTTAATTCTCTTATGTATTCTAGGATTTTAGGTAAAGGACACTTCGTACCATGAGTGACGCGAATTAGCGTGACACCGAAATTTAGAGAAAAGAATCAAAGATGGGAAAAAATGGGGCAGAGCTGTTACATGATGTGTAATACCATTACACACTGTGACTTTTCAAAAATGGACTTTTCACACATGACACATCGTGACATCATTTAAATCCTTGAAAGACCAATACACATTGTGTAACTTTATGACACGACATGACTTTTTTCAGGATGCTTATTTGGAGAAAATCAAGACAAGATTCATGAAGACTGTTGACTGAAGGATTAAAAGTTATGAAACCCCATTTCACATCATGGTGATGAAGACATAATAAAAAATAAATATGATTCTACAACATTTTGGATGGGATTTTTCCTATAAAATAACCCCTCGACCGTCTTTCTAAGGCACTCAGGGTCTAGAAGGAGCAACGAAACACCACAAAACATCCGCCAGATGATCTAGAGACTTTATTTTCCATGGTGGAGATCAAGATTTTTAGGATTACATCCTTTGATTATATAATAGATAATACAAATGCTTCTCAAGTGACACCTGGCTAAGTAATAAGTGGTTGCGGACAGTGATGATCGGCGTACACTCTCTTATGAGATGCATGTTAATTGTGTAATATTGTTTTGGATTTCTTTTGAAATTATATTCATTGAATGAATGTGGAGGATTTATTTCTTAAGATATATTTTCATCAAATTTTTCTGGATGGTTGTTCCATCTATGAAGTATATTAATTGATTAAATTGTTTAAATTTCTTCAGCGAGGTCTTTCCATTGAGCATAGTGTTTTCAATTAGGTTAATTACTTTGAGGTATTCAAGTAGTTTAATAACTTCTATAGGTGGAACAAAAATCATATTGAGGTCTTAATATGATTTATATTTAAAATTGAGTGTCTACTTAGGGGTTCTTTGGGGTTCATTTATAAATTCAATTGAGGAATATTATTATTAAAGGAAGAGGGGAGTGTCTTAGAGGTTTAATCATGTCCATGACCACTATTTTAATTTTTATTTCAAACTTGTTTTATTTTCTTACTCTTAAAATTTCTTTCAATTTAGTTTTTATTCATATTCTACATTTGAACTTTTAATCAAATCCCCATTTTTTCATTTCTCATGAAAAAACAAAAAAATTGAACATTTTGAAACTCAAAGTGCAATATCTTTGATAGAAAATCCAAGGACTAATATATTGCATTTTTATAGGGGGGAATTTCTTGATGGAGGTTTTCAAGACAAAAACCCACACATCAATGGCCGAAATTTCCTAAGAAAAATCTATAAATAATCACATCACAAAACTCTAATAGCATTTATTATAATCCATCACTACCCAAACAATCACTTGCACCCTATATTGTTTGAAAAATGGGAACATCCCATGGATAGTCAGGTTATCTACTATGGGCCACTAGTCATTTCATAATATCAACTAGTGAAACATGTCTACCTAGGCTCCAAAAAAACTACCCAATTCACCCCATGATGAATAAATGGAGGTTATTTTTATTAATCTAGAAAATACATACATATCATATAATTTTCAAAAAAAAATACACCATTTACTTTCCCATCTCTGGCCTCCATCCTTAAGTGCAACCCCTTTTCTAGTTACATAAACATGGAACAAGCCCACTCATTGGGTAAATATCACAATTCAAACATTTATCACATACATGATACATTTCAATTCAAATGGAATGCCTTAATGGGGGTTTTATATTTTCAGAAAACAATTCAAAGTGCCAACTGGGCCACATCACTTTAAGAAAAAACTTTCAATTTAGAAAACAATTTTGCCCAAATCGTTTTGGTTCCAAAACCACATTTCACTCATACGACATATATAACTATATTTATATACAATAACCCTTTATAAAAATGAATATATTACACCTACCATGAGTGAATATGTACAAGGAGATAAATTATATATATACATATAATTTATATATATGAAAACCATGTCCACTAAGATGAAATATTGGGAATCTTCTCAAGGGTTCCTAGAAAAGGTAAATCCATACCATTTGGAACTTTTTGAAAATGTGTATAAATAACAAATAACCTTTAGGAATATCCGTTTTTCAATATAGGAATCATTAATAAAACCAATCGAACATTTACAATTCTTTACATTGAAAGACAAGCTGGAAAGATGCTTAAACCAAAGTAACCCATATTGAAAGATTAGAAAGAACATGAAATGAAAGTGAAAAACAATTTTATAGAACCAAAACCATTTACATAGAATATATATTTCACATAATAAGGAAAAACACTTTAAATATACCAAGAAATCATATATTTCAAATCAACATATTTAACATAGGGATCCTACCTCAAATTAAGTCACTTTTGAAGACAATAACCCAAATATACCTCAAAGAGATCAAAAGGAAAAAGGGAAACCAATAAAAACACAACAAGACCAAAAAATAAAATTTATAAATAAGGAAACATTAAACCCATGTCGCAAGTACCATGGGAGAATAAGAGACAAGAACAAAATAGAAGGAGGAGGTGGGAGAAAAGGAAAGGAAGGATTACCTTGAATATTCAAGAGAAAAACTTTAATAATATATAAAGAATCACCATGGGGTAGGAGAGGAAACCAAGGGAGGGTTGAGTATGGATATCCAAGGGATTCTAGGGTTGAATGAGTGAGGAAAAAAATGATTTTAGGTTAAAAACCAAGAGGGTAAAAGTGGTAATTTACTACTTTTTAAAGACTTGGTAGGCTTCACAGTCTTCCAGAATATGTGAAAACCATACAAAAAACTCTATTAAAATAGGGATGAGGAAGAATAGTCTCATAGGGGAGGTAACATTACCATTATCCTAATTGTGTGGGATAAATAGTTCTTCTATTTGGGTAACATGGTTTGTAGAGGGTTGGTGTATGGTTTCCCCTAATCATGTACCAACCTAATGCTAATCAAAAACTCCAAATTCTGGGTAAAAAAACCAGGAGAAGACTAAAGAAAAAGGAGGGGCTGAAAATAAATAAAATAATAGAGATTTTTTTGGTCACTATATGACAATTCTCTCCACCATGACACTTTCTTCCCCTAGAAAGTTAGAAAGATTCAATAATTTGAGCCACAAAGTAAGGAAAGACATCACCCCAAAATAGAACCTCTTCTACTCAAATAACAAAATCTAAAAACACACTTTCTACCAAAAAAATAAATCTAAAAGATCCAAAATAATCTGGTATAACCATCCACATGGAACTAGATTAACATATGAAAGCAATCAATGAGACAAAAAGCTCGAACCAGTAATGAAAAGACCAAGAGTGTGAGTCTCAAATATCTAAAAGCACTCTCAAAATAAAATAAACCCTAAACCCTAAAATATAAATACCCCAAAAATTCATCATAGTTTTTTATAGATCCAAATAAGAATCGGTCACAAGAACCACTATCTAGGATGACCAACCACCACTATGATTAGGGTTTGGAGGGGTGAAAATAAGGAATTGTCCCATCAAGAATGCATTGTAAACTTAGTTCACCAGAAGAACATACTATGGTAGTATCAAAACTATTTTATAAGTCTAGTTAAATAATATTTCCTCAATCTACAACAATTTCATGAGTCCTAATGAACACAAAATTTCAAATAAGTGAAACACGGAACAAGAAACAACACTATTACACAATAACAATATTCAGAACTTCCAAAAGTGACTTATATTAAAAATATGGTTTTTAAAAAGAGTACACAACATCATTTCCACCATAATGAAAGAAATAATATTGAGTTTAAAACAAAAAAATGGAAAAATTATAAAAATTAACTTTAAATTGAGTCCACATTAGTACCATTCTTCTTCAACCTAGATGGGGGGTTTCCTTTAAGGGGTGGATCTAGATCCATTTCACTTCATAGAAACACCCCAGAAGAACCATTTAAAATGAATCAAGATCCTACAAGTAAGACTTTTATTCAGTGATTCTAGACATGAATATTTTTTGCACCCTAACTTCTAATATTGATGGATCACCTAGAGCTTACTTCTGGATGACTCTGGTGAGAAGAAAAAAAATGACATTTTCACTCCACTTATCATTAGGAGAGACAGATATTTATCCCATTTAACTTTATCAGAACCACCTCTAGTACTCCCATAGATAAATTAAATATCAACCATGTTGGGTTCACTAGCTAAATTGTAATTAAACTAGATAGTTTTCCCAATGCTTCTTTATAAGTGTCAGAGAACATTGAAAGCGACTGAAATAGTTCTAGTTGGAGGACCTTCTCAAAAAAACAATCCTTCAAGGATTCATCTTCATAAAGTTTTAGGTGGTAAGAAAATAGATTAGGGAAAATCTTAATATACTCCAAAACCATAAAATTACCTTGCTCGATATGGTATAATTCCATTTCCTTTGGTACCTCAATGTTTTTGAGGAAATTAAACTAGATGAACAAGGCATTTAAGATTTCCCACAAATGGTCTTGTTGTGGTCTGGCATAAAAATGTAATTACAACACTTCCATCTTAGGTATTCCAACATAAAGTTCACAAACTTGAGCCTAAGATTCTTAATAAGATCAACCCAAACAAAGATCACCTCAATTATCTATAGAAATTCCTCAGATTTACCCATCCCTTACTAGATAATGAAATGAGAAGTGTTAAACTCTTAGAACCTCTGGATAAATTCTCAATTTTAAGGATCAATCTATAACAAAAAAACCAAGCAACTGATATAGTACTAGAAAAACCCAAGGAACAATGTGAAAGATCCAACCTTAATTAATCTTCATGATTGTTTAGAACTCAATGGGGCATACTCTAAATAGAGGAAGTATATGAATAAATCTAAAAACAACATAAATCAAAACTCCACCCCTCAATCACAAAAAAAACCCAAACTCAAAACAAAACTCCAAAAAAACTTCCCACATGTCAAAACCAAAAAGGTCAAAAAGAAAATATCTAAATTATAAAATAAAACAACACACAACATCCACTTATCAAAACACCTCAATCCACTTTTTAAAATAAATTTCTAAAAATAAAAACACACTTAAGAGGTTGGATACTAACCAATGTTATTGCTTTAATCCTCTCATATATGTACCCTCATTCAAGATTTGTCAACCACCCACACTTATAATAATATACATCAACTTACCACAACCATACATCCATATATGTGAGTGTTCATAAGAACACCACTGGTCAAAACAATACACTTACATTTCAAAAACAAAACATTCAACCCAAGTTTCAAATTTAAAAACAATTTTTAAAGTCACCTCATATCTTAAAACCAAAAATACCAAATTCCCAATTTAATTCCCATTTCACATTTTACAGAGCTGTTAAAAACCCAACACAATTTTCCTTCCATTTTCGAAATAACAAAATATTTTCGATTTGATTTTCAAGGAACTCAAAGATTTCATTTTAGAAATACAACCTTGATTAAATAAACATAAATTTTAAAATCCAAGGTTAAAAACCCCAAAAAACATAAAACCACAACATGAATAGATGAAAGAAAATCAAAACTCCAATGATGAAAAAACAAAATATTAAAAGAAAATATGCTACCAATGACTTGGCTGTATGGTTTAACAGGTTGTGCACCAATGATTGGATCACATTATAGTTCCACAAAGGTATTTTCTGGTCTGTCCATGGTTTTCTAGACCATTCAAAACAAGCATGAACCCTATAAATACCTCCAAAAATCCACTACAACCCCATGAGATTCTAAAAAAATACAACAAAATATTAAATATAAATATAAAAACTCAATAAAAAACTAAAATCCTCTAAATCATTTGAGAGACAAGATCATATTTTGAAGCACAACCATCCTCGACCACCTTGGAAACTCAATATTCCTTCTAAATGGGTGGTGATCAAGCACATACCCCTGAATAACCAATTTAATTCAAAAAATCCAGGATTTATACTATGACAAATATTTCAATAAATGGGGATAACATGGATTTGATACCATTTTTTAAAAAACATCCTGGTTCGAGCCCTAACTGGGCACTCGATTTTCTATAGGACAAGTCCTGAGAGGAATTATCGATCCTCCTAGGATGGAAACTTTTATCGGGAATCAATCATAACTTAGTTGGGAATGATTTATCCTATGACAAAAGAAAAAATAAAATAAAAAAAAATAAAATAATCACTTGTAACAGAAAACAAATAAATGATAAATGTACTTCCATGTGACCCCATAGGTCACCCCTAACTATGGAACCAATCTCTCTCCCAGAGTGATACATGCCAATATTAACCTAAAACTAACAATGATTGACTGGGCATGAGTACTGAGATACTTAGAAGGGTTTAAAAGAAACAAAATTCTATATACATTAAATTTAGTGTGAAATATAAATCCTATTAGTTTAAAAATAAGACATATAAAAGTAGGATTTTCTATTTCCTTTTGAAAAAACAAGTACCAAGCATTCATTTTAAGAAAAAAAATTTACATCTGATTTAAAAATAGTTTTTAAAATATGAATGAAGTTTTTGTAAACTCTTTATTAAAGATAAATAGTTTCAAAATAGGTATCTTAGAAGTAAAAGTAATATAGATATGTCACTTTATTGAGAAACTATAAAATATTTGAATGCAACGTACTTGTAAATCAGGTTCTTTAAGATCTAAGGTAATGGTCGAGGTAGCCTAATAAAAATCTATAAATACTCATATCATAAATCTCTATTAGAGATGATTATCATCAATCACTACCCAAACAATTGATGACACCCTCTCTAGTTTGACTACAGGGAATATCCCATGGGGAGTCAAGTTATCGACTCAGGTCCACTAGTTAGTGCATAATATCTACTAGTGAAACATATATACCTAGGATCTCACCTAACTACCCAAGGATTTACATGATGAATAAATAGAGGTGAATTTTTATCAAGCTATAATATACATGAATATCATATAATTTTAAAAAAAAAACACAGAATTCAATTTCTCACCTTCGGCCTCCCTCCTTAAGAATTTCCCCTTTTCAGGTTATATAAACAAGTCATAATACAACTCACTAATTACATGTTAAATTTCACACATTTATCACATACATGATAGATTTTTAATTCAAGGGGAATTTATTAAGTGGGGTTTTCCATTTTCATAAAAAAAATCAAATTTCCAATTAGTCCTCATCACTTTAAGAAAAGACTTTCACTTTTTAAAATAGATTTTCCAAAAGCATTTAGGTTCCAAAACCACATTTCTGTCATACACCATATACACTTAGATTTATCTATAAGCACCATTTTCAAAATTCACATATTCTACTCACTATAAGTTAATATGTGAAAGGATATCACTTAAATATATTATTACATATTTATATGTATGTAATCCATTCCCACTAATCTGAGAGATTGGGAATCCCATAAAGGGTTCCTAGACAAACCAAATCCATTCTATTTGGCCTTTTATAAAAATGGTTTAAAAGAAAAAATAACCATTGGTAATGTCCATTTACCTGATAAGAATCATTAATAAAACCAATTAAACATTTATAATGATTTACATTGAAAGAAAAGCTTGAAAACATGCTTAAACCAAAGCAATCCATATAGAAATATTTGGAAGAACATCGAAAGAAAATGAAAAACCATTTACAATAACCAAAACCATTTATATAGAATATAAAAATCATAAAAAAGGAAAAAACCCTTTAAAACACCAATCAATCATAAATTTCAAGTTAAAGGCTTGGGCACAGTGGACCTACCTCAAATCATGTCATTTTTGAAGAAGACAACTCGAATATTCCTCAAAGTGGTCTAAAGGGTTTAGATATAACATGAATAACCCTATAGGACCAAAAAACATAATTTAAAAATAAGGTAACATGAACTATAGGTCACCTGTTTCATGGGAGAAGATTAAATAAGAATATAATAGAAGGAGGAGGAAGGAGAAGAAGTAAGGACGGATTTCCTTTAAGATTTAAGCTGAAAACATGAAGGATATATGAAGAGTCACCATGGAATAGGAGGGGAAACCAACAGAGAGGTGTCATAGGAGATCTAAAATCCACTATGGTTTAATGGGAGAGGAAAAAGGGAGATTTTGTTTTAAAAATTATGGTAAAAGTGGTAATTTACCACATTTTAAAGACTTAGTAGGCCGCACAGTGCACCAGACTATGCACCAACCATACGCCAGCCTTTGTCCAAATAAGGATGAGTCATCATTGTAACATCCCATGTAAATAAAGAATATAACATTTTCATATTTATTAATATTTGTAAATTAATTATTAATTTTACTTTAAAGGGGATTCTATGTTCGATCATGTATCCGATACAAAACAATGAGTATCTTTGAAATCTTACTTTGCACACAACGTTGGGTCATAATGAAAAATAATAATATAATATTATTTTAAATGGTAGTTAACACCTAGCTGTGGTAATGGCAGGAATGAACAAAACTTACTAAAAAATAATTATACATGTTTATTAAATGTTTTTACATTTATCCAATAAAAGTTAGAGGCTTAAAATAAGAAAAGAATTTGATTTTAAGCATAAATACTCTAATATTATTTAAAAGGTCTATTTACCACATTTAAATGGAGAACCCCATTTAAATCTAGTTTTGGTCACTTTTATGTGTTCTATTTGAAAAAATAAATTTTTTTAGAATCGGGACATAAAAATTCACTTTGGGTAAAATTTTGGTATTTTTCTAATAAAATTCATTTTTTGATGAATAGTGAAAAATAATATATTTTAATTCAAAAGTACCTTTTAATATAATTTTTTTATTTGTTCAGATTATCTTTTTAATTGGTTTTAAAGTGTAATTAGGTTATTTTTTTACCATTTAATCCAATGATAGTCATTGGAATTAATTTTACTTTGAAATTGGACATAAACAAGTGTCAATCTTTTGATAGTTATTATTTCTTAAAAACATGCTTTTTTGTTATGACAACGAGAATTAATTTTAAATTAATTAATGAAACTTCTATGTTATTAATTTGGTAAAATAGACATAATTTTTTAATTTAGAATATTAAATATATCTTAGGCTGAATTTTTTGTATTTTTCTGAAAAACTTCAATTTTTGATGAATAGTGTAACCACTAAGTAGTAGTTAAAAATTGACTTTTTCATTTAAATGAAAATTTCCCACTTCTGTGAATTGAATTTCTAAAATCTGACATACATGGTTGTTATTAGTAAGTAAAATGTGGTTCAATGAGATGAAAATAATTTTTGGTGAACAATAACTTTTGACTTTAGTTTACTGTGGTTAAAGGTAAATAGGGTAATTTAAAGCAAAAAGAATATCATAATAATAAAAAATTACCATAACATCCATCCTAACCTTATTGGTTGAGTCATGTCCGACCATGGGAATCCTTGGTTCGATTTTGGGACCCCATGGAGCCACTTGGGAGTGATAATGACAATTTAGATTAATTAATTTAAAGTAAAGACCAAAATGACACAAACAAATATATTTTAGTAAATTAATTTTTACATGGCGTTATATAAGTTATCTTTTCGACTATAAATATTCATTGGAAATAAAAAAAATATTTCCTACATCATGGTATTTGTTTTATAATTTTTAGACATCAAATAAATAAAATTATTTATGACACAAAAATGATGAAGTATTTACCTCATTAACAAATGATATAAATAAATAGCATTATAAATATTAAATTGACATCCAAAACCTATCAAATTATTATTGGATGAATTTATTTCGACCATGAGTCATCTTATCTTCGACCTTAATGAGTTTTGTACTTTTAGAAACTGAAAATCATTATGTAATAAAATAATATTTTCACACTTTTTAAAGAACCCCTCCTCCCCCTTATAAAAGCCCTCACTTCTAACCCATTAATCACACCACTAAAGCCCCTTGTATTGTCCAAAACCGGCCCAAATAAGTTCTCACAATACCTCTATTACTCCTAGAAGTCATAACTTAGTTATAAGGAACTTCAAGAAGTCTTTTTTGATTCAAACTAAAGGGAGTTACCCAAAATTAAAGGTAACGATTTCTCTTAAATTATTTTCTTTTCTTTTACTTCTCCAACCCCTAAACTCTTTTCATTACTTTCTTTTATAACAACCCCAGTATCCTCCATATACTAGGATGTTTTTATGAGAAGTATTCGAACTACACTTTCACATCCCTCCATCTAATGGGTAAAGAACATACTATTTCTATGGGTGGAAAACTAACACCTCCTGAAACGATGATTGTTCAATTATCTCCTACAGCCCATTATGGTGGAAATTATGATGGAACTTTATTTATATATGATATATATTATGTTTATGTTTTATTTATGCTTCTGTATTTTTAATTTATATCATAACTCTATGGTTTCCATTATGAGTAAACACGATAATTTCCATTGAGGAAGTGCAGACTACCACCCCCTCAAAGTGATATGACTAGTTCTTACCATACATGGGACATATAAAGGATGGATTTTATGAAACTATATATTATATTATACTTGAATTATAATATAACTATGTATCATTAATTTTTTATTAAATTAAAAATACGAAATATAAATTAAAGTAGCGTTCATGCGTACGTACGACTTACCGTCTCCATAAACGGTGCATTTCATTTATTATCTCCAAATGTTATGTAATTTTATAAATACATATATATACTTGATATATTTGATATATATTATATATAAATCATTAATACGATTCTGGAGATAATGGTATCTTGACCATAAGGACAACTTGTAATTATAAGGTTTTCATTTTTGACTCAAGTACCAAATATCGACAAAACGACCATTATTAACTTAAATGATTACATATTATTTATAACATAGTAATAAGTGATATAAAAGGAATAATAAACATGAAAAAGGTTTCTTAATATAGAATAAATTAATGTAAGTTTATTATTTAGGATGAACAAGAACAAATAAGTAAAGTCGGTCACTAGGTAAGGGATTTCTTATCTCACTTTTAATTCCATGAGATTTCCATTGTTCACCACTTATTTATTGAATGTGGTGTATTTTGTACTGACATTAGATATATATTATCATGATTATATCTATATTCATGGTATTCTGTGATTTTTTTGGTGGTCATTAACTTTTGGTCATATGACTCGATTGATTACAACATGGTAGGGCGTTTTCATCTAACTTTTTATTCCCGTGAGATTCATGCTATATTGCCACAATTATTTTGTGTGGTTTATGTACTACCCATGATTGTATTAATTGTGTAATATAATTACATTTATATTTATTTATATCTTCATTGTATGATCCTTTTTTCATGGGGTGTATGTTTCGTAAGTTACCAAATCGGTAAGGGAACATTTCCCCCTCCTCTTTTTAAAAGACTTATTTTTGTTGTGTATTTTAATTTAAATATTATTATGTTGGGATATGTTATTATATATCATTATTTCTGTAAATTTTATGTCAAAGTGACGAGATACCATTTTTTCTCTCATCAACCCATTTTCTGAATTTTAAAGCGATACCGTTAGGCCGTCAAATTTTTGTAAGAGAACTTTTTAACCCAATTTCCATCCCTTGGGTTAATATTATAATTCTTAATTATGTCATGCTATGATTATGTGTGGAATAATTGTTTATTTATTTATGTTTTAAATTCCACTCCCCTTTGTGTCTATATAATTTTGATACACATAATCACTCCATTGATAAATTCTCAAGTCATTGATATGAACTTGATAAGAGAAATTTTAACTCAATTTCCATTCATTGAGTTAAACATCCAAGTCATTGGTTTTGTCTTAAAAAGAAAATGTGTGAATGTACTAGGATTAATTTACACTAAATATCCAATCATATTTAGTGTATTTATATTTTTCACACATTATTATGTTATTGATTTACCCTTAATCTATGGATACAGTTTTTATAATGGATTTCATCTCAATTTACATTCCATTGAGACTTCATTGTTGTTATGCACCAATTAACTCTTATATGGTGTATATACTATCCTTTTTCATATTATATCATGAATCCCTTTATTCTCATGACATTATAAAGTTATAATTCAATGTTATTCCTCAATTATTTGTATTCAAACGTCTCTCATTTTGTTAGAAACTCTTTAACTAAAATATCATTTTAACTTTTTTAAAGATTTATTCTTCTAAATATTTATCATTAATGTCCATGTTTTGAAAATGGTTTTATGATTTATTTATATGGACATTAATGTTTTAAAATGTTAATTCCTTTAAAAGTTATTAAGTGGTATGGGACACTTTGATTCCAAAAAAATCTCTTTATTAAATGTTCTAAATGGTTTTGATAATGGTTTGATAAAGAATTGTTTATTTCAATATCATGATATGATATATTGTGATTGGAATGTGGAAATGTTATCTTTCCTTTATGATTGTGTCATGTGTTATGATTATGTTATGGTTATTGGGCATTGTTTACGTATATGGGTGCTTCCGTGATAAACCTAGGGTGGGTGAGCCCGAGATAGCTCTCCAATGCATTGGGTAACGTGACGAAGGTAAATGTTAATGTTTATCCTAATAGATTTAGGGAATATACTGTAATGGGTATTCCAAATGTGACTCCTTATGTAGCTGTGATAACTATAATGTAAGTATGTTATTAATTCCATAAGTTACCTTTATGATTTATGATTTTTGTGTGTCATTCATAAATCATATGATTTCATAAGGTATGTTATGATTGAAAAGTATAGTTTCATTTATTTGTATTTATTGATGGGATAATGTTTTCTATCCTTATTTTATAACCCTTACTGAGCTTTTTATGCTAATCCCAAGTTTTTGAATTTTTTTTGACAAGACTTAAAGATGAATAGGGTCAAGGATGGGATCAAGGAAAAGTCATGATGTCTAAAACATGGAACTAGATATGTTTCTTTTTAAGAGTTTTTATTTAATGAAAAAATGGATACTGGGTAGTAGTGTCTACATGTAATATTTAAGTTGATATGTAGTAGTTATGGTTTAATTTTGTAAAACTCTAAACTTGAAAAGATCCTCATTGTGAATTATTCATTTAATTCAAGATTATGTAATGTTTAAGACCGGGTCCTTACAATCATATTCTCCTGGAGGAGGTTTCATATCTATTATCCTAACCATGTAGGATAGAAAATTATTATATGTAGTCCCCACAATATTTTGGGGGCTAGTGAACAATTTTACCAAACCATGCGCTAACCCCGTGACACCCTAACACCTCCAAAAAACTACAAATTCAAGGGGAAAACACCCAAAAAAGTCTATGGAAAAATAGAGACTAAAAAAAATTAATATAGTAGTTTTTGATCAGGGTGTGAAAGATAGGATCTTTCGCACATAATTTATAATTTATGTAAATAAGAATTAAATTTTATTGTAATTCTTTCTTTATTGTTGAGTTAATTGGAAAATATTGTCATGTCCTCATTGTGGTGAATAATGGGAGTGAAGAATCCCTATAGTTGTAATCCGGGTGTTCTCTGTAAAAATAAAGAATGTTGTTTTAGAATATTAAAGTTCTAGTATTGATGAATCAAATCACATGTGTTGTTCTCCATTAATTAAAATAAGAATCCTATCTGATCATGAATAATTTTATCAAGTTATCTTATGGACTTGAGAGGGAGGTGGAATATGGATGATCTCCATTATTGAGAGTGTTCTTGGTAATAAGGTTATCTTTAGGTGGAGATAATTCTCTTGAAATTATTTTATGTTCATAACAACTGTCGTCCCTTAGAAATTATTTAACCTATTTTATATAGCTAGGTTATATAATTGGTTATTGCTTACATACCCTCATCCAATCATTTAGTCTTTAGAAAACCCCACATATAATAATAATAATAATAATAATATTTCATTGACTTGTGAAATACTCACATATAATTTTAATATCATTATATATGTATATTTAATAATAATGATATAATTCTCACCAGACCATTAATTTTGACCATCAATCCTCCTTATCATTTGTGAAACATTTTAAAAATTACTATAAATAAATATCATTTCATTTTTCTATAAATAAATAAATGAATATTATATTCACTAAGATTGTGAATAAGTATTTATTTAATATTCAAATCACATATATATTCACTTGAACAATAGTTGAATTAATTAATGATACCAACTATATATAAATAACTACTAAACCATAAGTTGATAATAATCTTTATTCAATCCTTTAAATTCAAATAGAATTTAACGGAGGTTTTGGATACACTTACTGTGTTACCTTATAAGATTATTTCTCAGTGGAAATAGGCTAACTAACCAAAAGTCTAATATAAACTCTAGAAACACATCACAACTTCCATAGAGAAAGGATATATTGTGTCAATAACAAATACCTACAAAAAAACTAATTATATAATATAATCCTTTTGTATCGATATCTCATCAAGTAAGTTGCATAATTTATATCATCAACTTATCTACTTGATTTATGTTTCTTTGAATTATGGAAATGAACATGTTGATATACTACCATGGCCATTGATTTATCAGACAATTATATTTATATAAAAGGGCTAAAGATATCCACTTCAATTAATCTTATAGGGGAAAATCCTTTTATTAACTTATTAATTAATTCTATATCACTTATGTCACACCGAACATACACTACCAAACCTTGATCATATGTCATCATAATATTTTTTAATACATCAAAATATATGACTCAAGATATTAATTAATAATAGTCTTAAGACTAAGGATCAATTCAAAGGTCCAAAAATAGGAATATTTAATGACCCATATAACACGTGGAACTCTTGTGGGTGAGTTTGTTCTCATGACCTCCTCTCTTAAATATTAACAAGGTAAAAATTAATGAAAATAAGTCTCAATGTACTATGTTATCATACCACAGATATACTGTATTATTTGTGTCCAGTAATATGATTTTATCCAACCATCGAACATATATTCAAGAATATCATCATGGTAGTTTAAGTTTCTCATCATAATAGGGAATTTATATGACCTTTCTATGTGAAAAAAAAATCCAAGGACATTATCACACTAATGTTATGCAGAAGAAAACTAATCATGTGATAATATATTCATTAATATCAAAGACCTTAAATATATCAATAATCAAAAGTACAAAGTATTCTGTTCTAGGGAACTGACTCCAACAGACTCCCACTTGCACTAGATCTAATTTATAACTACCTAATTGGTTATATTCACATGAAAATCATGATATCTATGAGGTATGGATATAACTATGGATCTCACCATGTTTATATAGCTATTATACCTATTGTTACTTCATCTCATTGAGAAATTCACTCAAGTGATCATATTACAAAGTATATACCCTTTATCCTTTTCCATCCCTGACATCTTGGATAATAAAATAGATTAAATTTATTCCTAACATGATTTCATTTTATTATATTGGTATAATTACAAAATCTAGAAAAAATCATTAATAAACCCATTTGTTATGTTACATATAAAGCTGTAATGTACTTAGTATTTGTAGATATAGATTCCAATATCTGTAAAATGTTTTATATTTTATATTACACTATCCTTACTATGATACTAGATCAAATAAATCCAAAATAAGACTAGTTTTGTATCCTATTGATAACTAGAATTATTACTTCTATATATAAAAGGAATTCATCCAAATATTCTTACTGAAGTACTGTTGGAGAATTTTGACTTCAAACCTTTGTAGTTACCATGTTATTATTTAATATTAACCTCTATGATTTGAAAATATACATTATCAAACCTCTTTAAATGTCATGGAACCTGAGATATATTTCCAAATTACACTTAGGAGTATATAAACTATTCATCATATAGATCTCCTACCATGTTTTTACATGTCAACTAGGGATATTTCATTCCATGTGACATTGTCAATAATCCTATTATGATTGTTCTATATTGTATTTCTAAAAACATGTTAATGTTTATACTATAACTCATACCAAGAGACCCCAAATATTTAACTCTATAGATTATATTCCTCTATAGTTAGGTTTCTATTTATGTCATTATAGGAGAAATTATCATTAATACCAAATAACTATATGAATAATAATATATATTACATATGTTGTAAAAAATATCTATCTTAAATATTATATAGATCTCAGTAACCACTTCTTGAAACCTTAGAATATATACATTACAAATGAATATTCTATTATTATGATTATTACCTTATTCCAAAAATTATATCTATGTAACTTATATCCCTTATTGTATTTATTTGATGACACCAATTATTTTTGGTTATACTGATATAATGATCATATAAAATTGTTATGACAAGTATAATTCTAATGTATTTAAACTTTTTGACTTGGTGTAAATAATTGAAGCATGTTGGTAATATGATTTTATCACACATGTTTAGTTTCTCTTGAATAACTACCAATTAATTCACATTAATTAGAGGAAATTCCAAAATAAAAAACTGAATTTTAGTACATGAAATCCATATTTGAATCTATATGAACTTTTCAATCATAGTTAGTTGCCAATTATAGCTCATTATAATAATTATTATTCTTATTTAATAATATATAACCTATTTTGGTCAATATAGAACCACCTGAATGGATTTAACATTCCTACATTGTATGTGTTTTTGGAACAATTCCTCCTACTAAGACTTGTGAAATTTGGTGTTCTTATAATATATCTTGTGCATCGAGAGCATAAACATTACAGAACTCCAAATTTTTACCATTATCACTAAGATACATGATTAACTCATAAAAATCTAGTTGTTTTGATTAATAAATTTCTATATTGGGGAAATTTTGAGTATCTATAAGACAATTAACTGGGATTCACATTGTGTTTTCTTTGATGTAGGATTAAATATTAAAATATATTTAGAAAATTATTCCCACCAAACACATTTGGATACAACATATTAAAATCTAATCATATAAAAACTTATATGATATCCAATAGTAATTTTTTTTACCTCTCCTAGTTTTAATAATCACAAATAATGATTAATTATGTTTTTATTGAGTTTACTGTATTATGTTAGCATTTAGAATCATAAAAAAAATTGGAATTTTTTTTAGTATAACTCACTGTTATCCTCAGTCACCGCTAAGGAGGACTCACTGATCATGAATCACCACCCCAAGGAGTCACCGTTACAAGATAGATTGCCGAATGCATTAAGTATGACTCACTATTCCCGAGTCAACATTCTTGAATCACCATTCCAAAGACACCGTCAGCCTAAAACTTCCAAGAATAAGTCACCACTATCTTTATGTCACCGTTGAATAAAAATACTACCAAAGAGACACAATAAGGGGGTCACCTCTCAAAATACTAACTTCTACCTTTCCTTTTTCACTTTTAAATTCAATATTTCTAATGGTCATATTTGTGGAACTTAGTGTTACTGGTTATTTTAATGAAATTTTTCCATCCTTTTGTAGAAAACATTTTAAATCAATGTTAAATCATAGTATAAGGTACGAGGTACCTGAACATGATTGAGAACATGATTTATGTTGAAGAATATATATGAAAAAACTAAATATATTAAAATACATGGAACAAAAACGAACAAGATGTGCGTAGTGATAGACAAGATCGAAAATGACTCAACAATCATGCCAAACCAAAGAATCCATGTTGCATGTGTGCGAGATTATATCCCCAACATTCGAAGAACACACAATGAAGAATATTTCTGTACTCGTGGATCATTCAGACACCAAAAGATAGATGTTTCTATGACACTTTGGTTTACAATAGAATTCTGATAAACAACATGATCTTCATTTCAAGCTACCTTCAACGAGTCATGAAGCTATAACTCATATCACACAGAGCAACACTATCCCTTCTACTCCTTTATCTACTCACTTTGTGTACTTTATTTACATTATGTGAAGTGTGTGATTATTACTATTTTATGAACACTCACTGAATCCTGTGAAAAATTGGAAGATACACTGATATCTTCACAACCTAACTTCTTATACCTTGTATTCATAAAGATAATAATGGAAGAGGTCCCGGTGTGTCCTGTCACATTTTTCACACAAAAAAAAACAATAGAAGGGGTCTTTATAGCCTGGAACACACTGTATATACTATCTTATACCTCCGTCCAGATTTTCAATCATGTTTATTTCTATAAATTTCTTTCTGGTAGGTGATCACCAAGTGAAGAGGACTATGTCTCAGTTTGTAACTGAACCTCTTGTAGTTATTTACACTATGCCTTTTAAAGTTCTGTTTTCACTAACTTATTTATTTTAAAATTTAAAACATATCCTTCAATTTGATATTTAATAGTATATAGTGTTTATATTAGAATTTGATTTAGTAAATTGATTTCAAAAGCTAAAATATAATTTTGTATTATTTAAATTGAGAACTAATCACTCATTGATAAATATTTTAAAAGATCAAATCTTTTATAAATCCAATAATTTGGTTAACTGGGGTGTATTTTATTCTAATTTGGCGATTTGGTTTAAATCCATTTCTAATAGAAATTTTTATTAGGAACTTTATTCACCCCCTATTGAGTCTCCTCTTCGACCAATATTTTGTATCATTGGATCCGAAAATATTCTCAAACAATTTTTATCTGTGATTATAATTGTACGATAAAGATTAATAAATTTATATTAATTAGAAATTTCTATTATTTATATTTATTTTTTATTCTTTTAATATGGACAATATGCAGGAAGGTACTGCTACTAAGAGACCTCCAAATTTCAATGGGACAAATTATTCCCAATGGAAAATAAAAATGAAAATTCATATTGAAAGTATGGGTTTTGAAATCTAGTCTCCCATAGTAGAAGAGTATAAAATTCCCACTATTGGAGGAAATAATTTGAATGATGCAACTATGTCTACTTATAATAACAATTTCAAATCCATTATTTCATTTTACTGTTCCTTATATGATTAATAGTTCAATATAATATATTCTTGTAAAACTACCTATGAGATATGAGCTACTCTAGCTGTCTCACATGAAGGAACTAAAAATGTTAAAGAAATGAGTCTTATCACTTAAACTATTAAATAATATAATTTTAAGATGAATCATGATGATCCTATCTCTGTCATGTATCTCAAGTTCCAGGATATCATGAATACAATGAGCTCACAGGGAAAGACAGTCAATACAAAAGAACAGATCATGCGACTCTTGAGATGTATTCTACAAAGATAGTGGGGGACATCAGTATTAATTAGAGAATATTGTGAGATAGATAGACTAACTATAAATGAGCTAATAAGAATGTTGATGATGTATGAGAAAGATATAAATGATAATCAAGAAGAAGATGATGAACCTAATAGATGATCTATTGCTTTCAAAACCACTGCATCTAGGAAAAAATAAAATGATAAAGTTCAAGATCAAGATGAAAGCTAAAGTGATGATGATTCATCAGCTGATAGTGATGATGAAATGAATAAACTTTCTAGAAGTTTCAAAAAGTTTTATTGAAAGAAGAAATTCTTCAGGAAATATAACTTCAAAAGAAAATGTGAAAATCAAGGGAAGTGTAAATAGGATTGGAAGGAAGAAGATCATTCAAATGAAATCATATGTTGTGAATGAAAGAGAAAATGACATGTGAAGGCTAACTGTCTAAAAATTAAGTACAAGAAGAAATATGATAAAAATGATCAAAAGTATAAGAAGGCTATGAAATTTACTTGGAGTTATTTTGAGGACTCCTCCAGTGACTCTAATTCTGCTCATGCTGAAAATATTGATAAATACAACACGTTCTTTATGAAAAATCTATTTGAAGTAACTTATATATCTCATAAACATAATTCTCATTATTCCAGAGATGAAGATGAAAATGATATCAATGAGAAAATAACTAAAAAATAATTTTTTGATTATTGCAACATGCTGGAGGATAATTTTGATGATCTAAAAGACAAATATAAAATTCTTAAAAAAAATACGCTTAATATTTCTATTAAAACTAATGTTACTATAGAAATGGATAAAAATGATCAATTTATTATAGAAAACACTAAACTTAAGTTATCTAATTATATGTTAAAGACAGATCTATAAATTTTCACCGATGGAAAAAAGATTTTATAAAAAATTATTGGAGAATATTTTTTTCGAAAATTCACTATAGGTATAGGCTACCAACCTGGATAGAGGAGAATAATTAAAAAAAAATTTATTACTAAATGTATAAAGTATTATACTAGTTCCAGTTCTAATTTATTCTCTATTTAAACCAATTCTAAAAATCACTCTATAAAATATTTTACTGGAGGACCTAATAGATTTTATTTCTCAATAAATTTACAAATTGTTTACAAGAAGCCCATTAGGAAAGTATGGGTTCTTAAAGATTTGATTACTTACATCTATGGACCCCTGAATATCTGGGTATGAAAATAATTTATTATTGAATATATTTTATAAGAAAAATTCTTGAAAAGTTACTATAAGAACTTATAGTACTTAGAAAATGGGTGTTGTAAGAACCTAGATATCCTTTTCAGGTATGTTTTTCCTTTTTTAGTAGTTTTTGAGAAAAAGAGTAAAATTTGGAAATTTTTGGAGTACGTTCCATGTAATTTATGAGTACACGCCGTGTACTTCGATGCTACTGAAAGCCGTGTGCTGGCCACACACACGACTATGTAAGGGTGACTTGAAGACTGCCTAAAGCGGAGTCGGAAAAGGCAAGTACACATCGTGTACTCCAGAAGTACACGCAATGTACTTAATTTTTTTTCATTAAATGGACTAGGGTCACATCTAATCCTTATTTCCATCTTATTCTTTACCTAATTCCATCTAGAGAATTTGAGGAGGCCGAATATTCTTTGAGATGATGATTCGTCACTGGTTATCTGAATGGAACACCGTCAGTTGAAATAGAATCGCAGCGGTGAGTTCTTGGTTCTTATTTGGACATGTTTCTTGATTCTTTCTCTTATGAGAGTTATCGTAGGTTGAACGTTTTAGAAATTTTTGAAGATCAAATCCATTCTAGGCCGATTCAAGGGCCTAGGTTCAAGTATATCGATCTCCTAGGATCTTGGTAGTTGGTTTGTTGCCTTAAGTTGAATGTCTTTGAGTTTTTGTGAAAAAGTGCTGGATTCCCATGTTTCAGGTATCCTTGGTTAGGGATTTTGGTCCTATTGTTTAATTGTCTTAGAATTCTTGTTACCTTAAGGTTAATTGATAATAATATATTCTTGTTTGCATGTTTGAGGATCACCCCATGGTTGTTATCCGTGTTTGGCTATTTATCACTGTTTGGCACAGTTTTCCTGCAAGGCAAACCCTATTGAAATTGTTAGTTTTCTTGTTATAAATGATTTCATGTGTTGCCTACTGTTTTAATGCTTTTGATGCATCGTATATTTTATCCATGTAGTTGCTAAACGTACTTAGGGCTACTGACATTCGATTACGCACGACTGGACTACTCAGGGCTATGAGAACCTGGTGTGGGAGACCAAAGAGGGAATATACAATTAAGTGCTTCCCTAGGGTGTCTGTTGGAATTAGTTTCATATAAAGGACCTACAAGAATTGGACTTTGTGCTTCTAAAGAGTGTCCTTAGTTTACACACGTATCGAGACCATAAGAGGAATTAGACGTAAGATCTTCCTCAGAGAGTCTGTAGCTATCGTTGCAAGACCACGGGGAAATCGACATGAGTGCTTCCCAGAGTGTCTGTGCCTTTGTATGTTTACTTGACTATAGGGGTCTACTAGTTTGAGACAACCAGATAGTTAGTGTGAATGTGTATTGTTTGGTTAGTTTAGAGGAGTATACCAAGCCAAAGCACAATCTTGGATCTATTGGCCGGCTTGTTTGTTTTGGAAGTCTTTTGATGCCTCATGTGTCACCTGTTTACCTTGTAATAGAGATCTTTGCTAGATTCCTTGATTTTTTAATTAAATTAATGAATTAATTTTCAAATTAATGGGAATGGTAATTGGTAGGATTGTTTACTTGTGTAATCCTAGTTCATTACTACATTTACTTTCAATACTTCTGCTATTTTACTCATAGACAGTAGGGCACAGATCTTGTGGTGGTTGCCTACTGGGATTAGTCTTACAACCTGTTTGGGTCCTTCTTTTCAGCCCAAATAGGTTATATGGTTGCAGGTGTGTATAGGGATCGTGGCTCTTCTACTTTTGGTACATGATTTCTAGTTGGAGCTGAAGAGCATGGGACCAAGCTTAGACTTGAGATGCTGGTGGAGTTACTGTTTACTTTTCATAATTTTTTTCTCAGTTGTATTTCAGCACGTTGTTGTGTTTTCTACTTTCCTTATATACTAGTACCTACTGCATCATTACCATCATTATTATATATTCAATTCTTTTGCTGTTTAGTTTTTGTTATTGTATGCTGTTTACTGCTTCCTCTATTTTCTGTTATTTCCTTTCCCTTGTATACTTTACCAAATGAGGGCATAGTTTCTCTAATGACTCACCAAGGCACTCGCTCCTAGTCGGTAGCCTCTGGCATTTGAGGAAATGCGCTTGAGGTCATATGGCGAACCGGGTACGGGGCACCAGTTGAGTGGCTTCAGATCTGGGTCGTTACAAAGTGGTATCCAAGGGTTTTTCTTTTCTTTTCTATTGAATTACTGTTTAGCGACTTTAGACAGGGATATGAAATAATAGGTAAATGGTAAATAGCTGTGCCTGGGAGTTCTAGAACCTGTGTATAGGAAAAAATCCAGGTTACCTCGAATATTGCAATTTTCGACTTTTGCAAATGTTACAGTTTATTTGATTTCACCGTTGGGTGGTGCATTTGTGTTGTTCTGTTACTGTTTATATGATTGTGGTTCTATTTTTTTGCAACCTGATGAGTATAGGGTATTCCATCTCATGCATCATATAAGAACTTGTTAGAAAATCACATGTCATGAATATTTCCATGCCATCTGAATTGCATTAAAAGTTTCATGCTGTTGTGATAGAAATTGTGATAGACTATGCATGTTGTTGTGATAGCTGCTGTGATAAAATACCTACTATGTTGATAGGGTATCATTTTTTTTATAGATTCTTTATCATGGATTCCAAACTTTGGTCTTAGAGGTTTTATGGTTGCTATAGGATTGGAATTTGGTCGATCTTGAGTTTGTTATACTGTTTACTTGTTATATGCATTGTTATGATGCCAAGCTTTGATTCACAGGGAGTATGGGCCCCCACAGATCGGAATTTGGCACACAGGTGCTTGTTTTAGTGTTTTATAAGTGGTTTTGGGGGTTCTTGTATGTTTACTTCCTAGAAACCCAGACAACACGACATGTGGTCTTATGAACACACGCCATATGTTCTTCTATTCGGGAAGAACTAATTTTCATGGTTACATGCAGTGTACTTCCATGTACACACCATGTACTTGCCTTCCGTGTGACCTAGCTGTATAGTTGAATACATGGGTTGGGAAATCTGCAGGATAACACACCATGTACCATGTTGACACACTGTGTAGTAGTGGTCCATGTACCAGTCCGTGTGACTAATGACACAAATAGGGGAAAAATATTAAGGACACGCCGTGTAGTGGACAAACATGCAGTATAGTTTCTTGCTGGGACAGTCCGCGTTCATAGTCGTGTAAGAGTAAACAGGTAGGGAGAAAAAGGGTTAGTACATGCCATTTAGTTTTAGAACACACCGTGTAGCCATGTGGATTACACAGCCATGTATGGACAAGGTACACACCCAGGGTAAAATCTCAGGAAACACGCCGTGTGTTGGTACTACACGCCGTGTAGTCATGTTTTCCCCAAATTTTAGACATTTTCTCTTCCGTTCTATTTTACTATATGAATCTGCAACCAAGTTCGTCGTTAATGAAGGTATTCTTGTGACCTTGCAGACTCATGCCTCCAAGAAATCATCCCATTGCACGTCAGGAACCAGGCAGTGACCGTACGCCTGATACGGTAGGTCAGGGACTACCAGCAGTTACGTCTATCGTTCCGGACATGACACCTGTAGTGATTCCAGAAACTGGTGTCGATGCTCAGTTCAGAGAGGGTTTCATGAGATTCATGCATACCTTCTAGAGAGCTCAAAATCCTGCCCCGTCTATGGCAGAGCTGACACAGGTTTTTCAGCAGCAACATCCTCCCATGTTCACAGGGACTGGAGGACCATAGGGTGCAGAGTCATGGATAGAATCCATTCTATCCATCTTCGAGCACCTGTATATTCTTATGGAGAGGAGAGTAATGTTAGAGACTTATATGCTGCAAGATTCCACCGAGAGATGGTGGGATGTGGTTTCACAGGCAGGGCGCCAACATGCTATGGCTTGGGACGAGTTTCAGTGAATGTTCTATGACTACTTCTACCCGATGATGCTGAGGGAAAACAGAGCCAGAGATTTCATGAACCTGCATCAGGGTACTCTCATAGTTATGGGGTATTCATCTCACTTCATAGAGTTACAGCTTTTCACTCCCGTTCTGGGGAATGATGAGCTATTTTTAGTGAGGAAGTTTGAGGAAGGCCTCAGACCGGACATCAGATCATAGGTGAACGTCTTTTAGTTGACTTCTATTACTCTGATAGTCAACCAAGTGCTTATCACGGAGAAAAATCTGAGGGATACTGGAGCTGTGGACCAGGGAGGTTCAACATCCAGGGCTGATTTATTTCAGATAGACATCATGAAGCACCACCGAGAGTCTACACGAGTTGACTCGAGGAAGCGAGGTATTCCTTATGGTAGATGGGATCTTCCTTATGGAAACCAAGTGGTGTTCTATCAGTGTGAAAAAGTGGGAATAATAATCCTCAGTACCTGAGATACCTAGTGGAGTGCCGATCTTACGACAAGATGAGTCATCTGTAGTGTTTCTGCAGCGTTTTACTTCTAGCAGTTAGTGAGGGAGGATCAGTTTTGACTCTGCGTGCAGGAGAAGGATTACCAGTTCCATAACAGACTAGGGACTGGAGTTCTAAAGGTCATTCAGACTAGGGTAGAGGTCATGGACACAGTGGTCAGGCTCAATGAGGGTCAGCTCAGGGATCTCAGGCTGCTACACAGGGCCGCGGTGCAGGCTAGACTTTTGCGGTAGAGTAGATTCATCAGGAGCAGTATCCTAAACCTTCTACAGTTCAAGGTACAATTTTAGTAGCCTTAGTTTTATCCTCTACACTTTTCGATACAGGAGCTTCTAATAGATTTATTTCTATGCATACTATAGAAATCCTTAGACTTACTGTTTATACTTCTGAGGAGATGATGACGATAGACCCTCCCTTGGGAATTAGAACTGCAAGCTTGCATCAGTGCTTAGACTACCCCCTTGAGGTTGGTGGGTGTCGTTTTTCATGGAATCTCTATGTTTTGGAGATGACAGGTTATGATGTCATTCTCGAGATGGACTGGTTAGTTCCCTTTCAGGCCTTTGTCGATTGATATTACCGTAGGGCGAGTTTCACATCACCGGAGGGCACATATTTTCTTCACAAGGGATAATGGGATGTCCAGGAGAGCAGAGCTGGACCAGAGCATCATGGGTTGGGTGGTGTTATGGCCCATATTTCTAGCTTATATCTGGATGACCAGGGGACTTCTCAAATAGACTTTCCTCCAGTGGTTGATCGCTTTCTAGATGTCTTTCCAGAAGACTTTTCAGGCTTTCTTCCAGAGTGAGAGTTAGACTTCTCTATTGATCTTGTTCCAGGAGTAGAACTGGTATCCATAACTCCTTATTGGATGGCTACACCTGAGTTACATGAGCTTAAGAAGTAGTTGTAGGAGTTGCATGCAAAGGGTTTTATCCTACCCAGTACTTCTCCTTGGGGTTCGGCCATTCTGTTTGCAAATAAGGCGGATGGTACTTTATTGCTTTTTGTGGATTATCGGAAGCTAAACCAGTTGACGGTCAAGAACCGATATCTATTTCCACATATAGATGATCTATTTGATCAAATTTGAGGAGCCAGAGTGTTCTCTAAGATCTACATGAGATCCGGATATCATCAATTGCGTGTCAGACCATCTGATATACCTCTTACAGCCTTCCAAAGCAGGTTTGGTCTTTTTGAGTATTTGGATATGCCGTTCGGTCTCACGAATGCACCAACAGTTTTCATGACACTGATGAACAGAGTTTCCATCCTTACTTGGATTCTTTCATGGTGGTTTTCATAGATGATATCTTGGTGTACTCTCACACTCGACATGAGCATGCTACCCATATTGAGATCATTTTGAGTACATTGAGGGAGCATCAGTTATACGCTAAGTTCTCAAAATGCCACTTTTGGATGGATGAGATTCACTTCCTGGGTCATGTAATCTCAGAGAATAGAGTATCAGTAGACCCAGAGAAGGTGAGAGCAGTAGTTACCTAGGAGTATCCGAAGAATGTATTCAAGGTACGAAGTTTCTTAGGGCTGGATGGTTACTACATGTGGTTTATACATGACTTCTCACACTTAGTAGTGCCATTGATGGGCTTGACTAAGAAGGGGGTGAAGTATGTTTGGTCAGAAGCCTATGATTCAGCCTTTCAGGAGCTGAAGGGGAGATTGACTTCAGAACCGATTCTAGTTTTCCCGGATCCGGGAAAGAGTTATGCAGTTTTCTATGATGCATCTGCCATCAGGCTTAGAGAATTTCTTATGAAGGAGGATCGTGTTGTTGCATATGTATCTCAGCAGTTGAGGCCACATGAGAGGAACTATCCTATGCATGCCATAGAGTTGGCTACAATTGTTCATGCTTTGCGTTATTGGAGACATTATCTTCTAGGAGAGAATTTTGTGGTATATACTGACCACAAGAGCCTCAAGTATATCTTCATGCAGCAGGACTTGAATATGAGACAACAGAGGTGGGTGGAGTACCTAAAGTCTTTCAATTTCAAGCTTGCTTATTCGCCTGGAAAAGGCAACGCTGTGGCAGATGCACTGAGCAGGAGGACACATATATAGGTAGTTCAGGAGGCCAATAGCGAGTGGTAGCTTATGGCTATGTTCTCTGAAATGCATTTGTAGGTGTACGATAGATAGGGTCAGAATTTTCATTATTCTGAAGCTGTTACCTCTACCCTTATTTACCAAGTTCGAATAAGGAAGATATCAGATTCTGAAGGCCTAGTCATATGGGAAAGTGTGTCAGGAGAGGACCCTCTTCCCGGATAGTCCATAGGCGAGGGTGTGATCTTACATTTCTAGGGATGCATATGGGTGCCAGTAGATATACGCGAGGAGATGATGCAAGACTTTAATTACTCAGTTTGGGAAGTTCATCCTAGCATCACCAAGATGTATCGCGATATACACCGCTAGTATTGGGGGCCAGGTATGAAAATTGATGTTGCTAGTTTTGTTGTGAGGTGTTCCACCTACCAGCAGGTTAAGGCAGAGCACCAACGACCAACATGGCCTTTACAGTAACTACCCATTCCCGAGTGGAAGTGTAATGATGCCGCGATGGACTTCGTGACGGGGTTACCGAGATCGCCTTGAGGGCATGACGCGGTATGGGTTGTCATTGATAGGCTCATGAAGGTTTCTCACTTTTTCCAATTAAGGAGACCTTCAGTGTTGATGATCTTGGAAGGTTGTACATCCGTGAGATTGTATGCTTGCGTGGGGTTCCGAGTACTATCATTTCAGATAGGGATGCCCGATTTACATTGCATTTTTTGGAAGGACTATAGAAGGATTTGGGTGCACAGGTACTTTTGAGTACATCTTACCATCCCCAGAACAATGTCCAGTTATAGCGCACAATTTAGGTGCTAGAGGACATGCTACGAGCATGCATTCTTGATTTTGGAGGTTCTTGGGAGAGACATATACCTTTAGTGGAGTTTTCCTAAAATAATAGTTTTCAAGAAACTATTTAGATGGAACCTTACAGGGCTTTGTACAGTAGGCCATGCTGATCACCCCTGTGTTGGCTGGAGGTAGGAGAGGAATCTATGCTGGGACCTCGTCTTGTTCAAGAGACCACTGAATTTGTGGAGTTGATTCGGAAAAGGATGGCTACTGCACAGTCTCAGCAGAAATCTTATGCTGATCAGCAGAGATGACCTTTGGAGTTTAAGGTCAGAGATCAGGTCTTCCTATGTGTTACAATGAGGTTTGGACACAACAGGATCAGGAGATAGGGTAAGCTCTCTCCGAGATACGTCGGGTCATTTGAGGTTCTGGAGAGAGTCGGGATGGTTGCTTATAGGTTGCAGTTACCTCAGAGGTACCAGGCTATGCATGAAATCTTCCATGTTTCTCATCTTCAACGCTATATTCTCAGACCCGTCTCATGTTTTTCAACCCGAGGAGATTGATATGGAGCATTATGCATCATTCAAGGAGCATCCTATCAGGATTGTTGATCGTAGTGCAAAGGTACTCCATGACTGGTCTATTCCTCTGGTATGGGTGCTATGGCAGCATGACCGTGTACAGGACGAAACTTGGGATATGGAGGCCGATATGTGATCACATTGTCCAGAGTTTTTTGAGGTTTCTTCTTCACCACCTTTCTAGGGAAATTCAGTACAAATTTCATTAAATGGGGAAGTTTTTAAGAACCCATATTTCCTTTTCAGGTATGTTTTTCCTTTTCTGGTAGTTTTTGAGAAAAAGAGGAAAATATGGAAATTTTTGGAGTACATACCATGTAATTTATGAGTACACTCCGTGTACTTAGATGCCACCAGATCCATGTTCTGGCCGTGTCATGGCCACACACACCGCCGTGTAAGGGTGAGTTGGAGGCTTCCTAAAGTGGAGTATGAAAAAGGAAAGTACACGCCGTGTACTCGAGAAGTACACGCCGTGTACTTTCTTTTTTTGTTAAACAGACCGGGGTCGCGTCTAATCCTTATTTCCATCTTCTTCTTCACAAAATTTTGTCCAGAGCATCCAAGGGGGCCAAATATTCTCCTATCCACCGATCAATCACCAGTTATCTAAATCGAACACCGTCAGTTGCAATAGAATCACAGCGGTGAGTTCTTGGTTCTTCTTTGGCCACGTTTCCTGATTCTTTCCCTTATGAGAGTTATCATATGTTGAATTTTTTAGATTTTTTTGCAGATCTAATCCGTTCTAGGATGATTCATGGGCCAAGGTTCATGTATATTGATCTCCTAGGGTCGTGGTAGGTCGTTTGTTGCCTTACGTCGAATGTCTCTGAGTTTTTGTGCAAAAGTGTTGGATTCCCATGTTTCGGGTATCCCATGTTAGGGATTTTGGTTCTATTTTTTAATTGACTTAGATTAATCTTTAGCTTAAGGTTAATTGATAATAATATATGATTGTTTTCATGTTTTCGGATCACCCCATGGGTGTTATCCTTATTTGGATTTTTATCACCGTTTGGCTCAGTTTTCCTACAAGGCAAACCCTATTGCAATTGCTAGTTTTCTTGTTATAACTGATTGCATGTGTTGCCTGCTGTTTTAATGATTTTGATGCATCATAGCTTTTATAAAAGTACTTGATAAATGTACTTAGGGATGCTGACAGTCGATTACGCACGACTGGACTACTCAGGGCTGTGAGAACCTGGTGCGGGAGACCAAAGAGGGAATAAATGATTAAGTGCTTCCCCAGGGGGTCTGTTGGAATTAGTTTCATACGCAAGACCTATAGGAATTGGAATTTGTGCTTCCAAAGAGTTTCCATAGTTTATGCACGTATTGAGACCACATGAGGAATTGGACGTAAGAGCTTCCTCAAAGAGTCTATAGCTATCGTTGCAAGACCACAGGGGAATCGACGTGACTGCTTCTCAGAGTATCTGTGCCTTTGTATGTTTACTTGACTATAGGGGTCTGTTAGTTTGAGCCACCCAGAGAGTCATTGTGAATGTGGATTGTTTGGTTGGTTTAGATGAGTCTACCAAGCCAAATCACAATATTAGATCTATTGGCCTACTTTTTTGTTTAGGTAGTCTTTTGAAGCCTGCTGTGTCACCTGTTTACCTTGGAATAGAGAGCTTTTCTAGATTCCTTGGTTGTTTAATTAATTGAATGAATTTATTGTTAAATGAATGGGAATGGTAATTGGGAGGATTATTTACTTGTGTACTCCTAGTTCATTACTACATTTACTTTCAATACTTCTTCAATTTTACTCACAGAAAGTAGGGCATAGATCTTGAGATGGTTGTCTACTGGGATTAGTCTCACACCCTGTTTGGGTCCTGATTTTTATCCCAAAAAGGTTATATGGTTATAGGTGTGGATAGGGATCATGGACCTTCTACTTCAGGTACATGATTTCTAGTTAGAGCAGGAGAGCATGAGACCGATCTTAGGCTTGCGATGCTGTTGGAGTTACTGTTTACTTTTCATACTTTTTTTCTCAGTTGTATTTCAGCACGTTGTTGTGTTTGCTGCTTTCTTTAGATACTAGTACCTACTGCATCATTATCATCATTATTATATATTCATTGCTTCTTACTGTTTATTTGCGGTTATTGTATTATGTTTACTGCTTCTGCTATTAACTGTTATTTCCATTCCCTTGTATACTTTACCGAATGAGGGCATTGTTTCCCCAATTACTCACTAAGGCCCTCGCTGCTAGTCGGCAACCTCTGGAATTTGGGGAAATTCTATTGAGGTCATGTGGAGAGCTGGGTACAGGGCACCAGTGGAGTGACTCCAAATCCAAGTCGTTAGCGGTGTTCAATGAATATGACAGGATACTACTCAAACATTAAGAATCTAATAAAGGTTGATAGTGTACATGTCACCTTTAGTGACAATGCTAAAGGAAATATCATAAATCTTGGAGAAATTGGTAACAACAATTCAATTTTAATTTATAATTACTCTTTGTTGATGGTTTAAAGTATAACTTACTTAGAATTTCTCAATTATGTGATGATGGTTTTCATGTCAAATTCAAAAATATTGCTTGTAATGTTTTTTACTCTAAAAAAGTTTTAGTTTTTACTACATGTAGAAATGAAAATGTTTATGTTGTTAATATGGATTCTTTAGTTTCAAAAAATGTTTCTTTCTTAAGTTCCTTTTATAGAGAATCTTGGGTTTGGCATAGGAGACTAGGCCATTGTAACATTCACTCACTTAGAAAGCTTACTAGAAAAGGGTTAGTCAGGGATCTACCCAAACTTGAGTTTCTAAAAAATAAAGTTTTTGACCCTTATCAAAAGGGAAAATAAAACAATATATAATTAAAACCAAAGAAAGAAGCCTCAACATCTAAACCACTCAAGTTAGTTCACATGGGCTTCTTTGGACCATCTAGAGTTTCAAGTTTAAATGGGAATCACTACATTTATTTACTTATAGATACATTTTCTAGATATACTTGGGTTTTATTTTTAGATCATAAAAGTAAATCTAGTTCCTATTTTACCAAGTATTTAAGATCTGTAGAAAATATATGTTGACATAAAATTAATAATTTAAGAAGTGATTATTCCTGTGTGTTTGAAAATAAAGATTTCGAATTATTTTCCTCACAAAATGTCTACACTCAAAAATTCTTTTTTCCTAGTACACCTTAGAATAATGGAGTTGTAAAATGAATAAATATAACCCTTCAAGGAATTTTTAGTACTATTTTTAATGAATATGACTTACATATCTATTTTTGGGATGAAGCTATAAATACAACTTTCTATGTAATCAATAGAGATTTAATCAGACCTATATCAAAGAAAAACCCTTATAAACTATGGAATAATAGGAATCCTAAGGTTACATAATTTAGAGTCTTTGGTTGAAAAATCTTTATTATTAATACAAAGTATAATCTAGAAAAGTTTCCCTCAAAAAGTGATGAAGGAATTTTCCCAGGTTATTCAGTTTCTAGAAAATCCTACAGAGTCTTAAATAAGAGAACCAAATATGTGGAAGAATTTTTACATGTCAAATTTGATGAAATAGATCCACATAAACATAATATATATCTATAAAACCTTGAGTACAATCTATAAAATATGGAATTTAACTCCAAATATTTTGATTCTATTGTCAAAAAAGTAGAACACTCATCTCGTTCTTGAAAAACAACAGACTCAAATATTGTAAAACCCAAATATGTAGAAGACCCATAGGAAACCAATCCATATTTCTCTAGAGGTATTATAACTCTTAAGAATCACCCTTTATATGGTGTAGTTGTATACCTATAAAAAGATACACAAACTAGGGATTTTCTAAGAAATCAGGTTGAACATTAATATTTTTTCCACAACTTTAACCTAATAATATCAATGATGAAATTAGTGATTAATTCTGGGTAATGGATATGCAAGAAGAGCTAAATTAGTTTTAAATAAATAAATTTTGGAGACTTGTTGACAGACCCAAGTGCACCTTAACTATAGGCACTAAATGAGTGTTTTGAAACAAGGTTGATGAAGTTGAAACTATAGTAAGGAATAAAGTAAAATTAGTAGCACATGGTTATAGTCAAGAAGAAGTAATAGACTATAAAGATACATTTTCACCAGTAGCCCACTTGAATTAATTACAATCCTAATAGCTTTTGCAACTCATCAAAATTTTAAAATTTATTAAATGGATGTAAAAAGTGCATTCTTAAATGGTTATATAGTTGAGGATGTTTTTTCTTAGTAACCCCATGGTTTTAAAAATACCCATTTTACAAATAATATTTTAAAAATAACAAAAACCATATATGGTTTAAAATAAGCTCCTAGAGCATGGTATGATAGGCTCAATTTTTTTCTTATTTAAAAAGGTTTTACAAAAGGTATAGATGGCCATACCCTTTTTATCCAAATAACTTCAACGACTATTTTAGTTTTTCAAATATATGTAGATTATATTATTTTTGGATCTTCTAAAATTTCTTATGTACTGATTTTGATAAAATGAAACAAAGTGAGTTTGAAATGATCTTAATGGGTGAACTTAAATTATTTCTTGGATTTCAATTTTTTCTAAAACAAATAAGGAATTATTTTAAATCAATGTAAATATACATAAGATCTTATAATTTTTTTGGTCTAGATAACACTAAAATTAGTGATACTCTCATGAGTACCACATTTAATATGGATCTTGATGAGGCTGGGAAACCAATGGATTAAACAAATTATAGTTGCATGATTAGAAGTCTTCTATACTTGATTGTTATCTGACCAGAGATTATGTTTAGTGTGTGTATGTCTGCTCATTTTGAAGAAAACTCAAAAGAGTCACACTTACTTACTATTAAAATAATTTTTGAATACCTTAAATATACTACCAATTTAGGGCTATTCTATCTTATAGAATAAACAATTGATTTATTTAGTTATTTTGATGCAGATTTCACTGGTTGCAAGTTAGATAGAAAAATTACTTCTAGAACATGTCAATTTTTGGGTAAGTCACTCGGTATCATGGTGTAGTAAGAATAAAAAGTATGTTGCATTATCTACTTCCAAATCTTAATACATAGCTGATGGTAGTTTTTTTGCTCAAATTTTTGGATGAAACATACATTACTAGATTCTGGATATCATTTCTGACATATCTCTATAAATTGTGACAACACAAGTGCTATTAACATTTCTAAAAATACAGTATCTCGTTCTAGAATAAAACATATTGATTTAAGACACCACTTTTTGAGAGATCATTATCATAAAGGTGATATAACTCTAGAATACATTTGCATATAACATCATCTTTCTAATATTTTAACTAAGCCTTTGAATTTTGAGAGAACGAGTTACAAAAAACATGAATTCGGGATTATGTAAAACTATATTGATATATCACTATTAACAAAACACCATTGATGTATCACCTTTAAAGACTCACCATTGATGTCTCACTATTGAAGAATCACCATTTTTTTCTCACCATTGAGGTATCACTACTGAAGAATCTCCGTTGTTGTCTCACCATTGAGTGTCTTTCTATTGATTTGTCGCACTGTTATTTTTTTCCTTAAAAAATTTATATGTATAAGTTATTTATTATTATTATTATTAATATTTTATTTAGTTTATATGTTTCAAAAATTTAATTTAATAATACCTAAATGATAAAATCAGAACCCGTCTAATTTCATTGGGCCTCTTGACCTTAAACCATTTTCCGAACCTACTTCCTTAACATTGTGCGTTCCCTATGTTACCCTTAAATTCTCCCCAAATGTTTAGAATGGTTATAATAAAGAGACCATCCGAATTGACTCAAGAAAAAATTCTACCTACAAAGAAGAATATGAGCATGTTGAGCCGAAAGATTAAGAAACCTTTGAATACAGAACTCATGAGCCGAGTTGTCATACCATAAAATGAGATCTCTATTGAATGGATTCTGAAAAGTAAGTCCCCTATGTTAAGAGTGTTCCATGAGAAAGGTTGGATGTAATGGTTTTTTAATAATAATAAACCTCTGTATCCAAATTTAGTGTCTGAGTTTCATCAATATGTTGATTTTATTTGAACAAAAAAGTTGATTTCAGGATAAGAACCATAATAAATGGACATAGATGTGTCTTATCATAAAGTCTTTGGGAAGCATGTTTAGGAATACCATATGAGGGTATCTAGTAAGATCATCTGGGAAGTTACCCTTCTACTAGTAAATTTTCCTACTTCAAAAAGTCTCTAATAGATTTAACTAGAAATGGAACATCTATAAGACCATTAACTTTCAAGTTAGATGGTGAGTCTGGGATGCTGTTTAAGTTTATTCAACATCTTCTTTGCTAGTGGAAATGTGATTTTCAACTTTTAAATATCATGATGTGTATTTTTTATACATCATTAAGAAAGGATATAAAACCAACCTATTCAGATACCTCATTCTTTATATGCTTTATATGATTAAAACCACTTCAAGATCCACTTAATTATTTTATTCAAAGTTAATTTCTACTATTATAAAGTCTAAAGGATAAGTGGGACAAAATGAAGAGTCTATCATAGACCATGGTGGGTTTTTCATTATGAAGGTTATATACAAGATAATGAAAATAATATGGAATCAATGGAAGAAATAATGGGTAGAGGATAATTAAAATATTTATGAGAGATTTATCCCAGTTGATCATCCCACTCGACCAAAGGATATTAATGATCTTGGTTTGCAACCAGATGAAGTAATAGAATACTCAGATGAAGAATTAGTGGCTAATGCCTCTAGAACTGATGAAGAAAATCATTCTAAAGGAGAAGTAAGCGATGCATATATTACTAAAGGGCATGAAGAACAATTACTTCAATGTCATGGAACTTCATAGGATCTCCCATCCAAGGAAACTATTCTCAAGGATGATGATGATGATGAGACTAAAGAGGAAATCATTGGTTATAAAAGTGAATATGAAACTCTAGATTCTGGTGCAGAAAAATATGATGATAAAAGTGAAAAGGATAGTGATGAAAATAGATAATAATTTGATTATGTTGGAAAAAAAGAGGATGATGAAAATAAATAGTAAAAATAAAATGATGAAAATAAATATGAGGAATAATATGGTGAAAATGAAGGGACTAAGTAAGACATGGAAACTAATGATGATAGATCATATCATTCAAATCATGATGGAGATTATAGAATGGATACTACTCTACCTATCAGAGATAAAGATGAATCAGTTAAATAATCATAGAAATATGTGGTTGAAACCATGAAACCTGAAAAGATGGATGACACAATAGATGTAAATTGTGATATTCATGTAAAAGATTTAGTTGATAATAAAAAGAGAGAATATGTTATGGGGGATAAAAAAACTCAGTTTGAAAAGAGTTTAAGTACCCAAACCTTTTCATACAACTTCTATAGATGAATGATACAAATCCTCTTATTTTTCAGTTTTGGTTTCGGTTTTCTAGTTTCTAATGACCCTTAAGAATCATTCATTAAAGAAGTTGATATATCTAAAGAGTTTCATATCAATCTAGTATCTGTTATGAAACCTACTACTACCACTTCTCAGATACCTTCAAATTATGTAATTTAGGATGACTTGAAATACTTTTAAGAGAAACTTTTATCCAGTTTTATATATCTTATGAGATCACAACCTGCACATGTGAAAAATATTAGTGAAAGAGATCCCACACTACTTCTACAAAATGAAACTTGTAAAATTAAACCCAAGAAGTTACCAGAAATATAGTAATCTAGAACTGGGAATAATAATATCTGTGATTAATTGGAGACCATAAAATCATTGGTTGAGGAAATAAATTCATATTTTAAAACTTCATTGGCTGGTATTCATCAAAGTCTTGGAGATACTAACTCAAGTTCCTCTACATATACTGTTCCTCATCATCCAGTGTATGATATTGATCATTTAAGATCCATTGTTATAGAGGAGTTAAGAGGTACATCTACCTCTACTGATGCTCCTTCTAAATATTTTAATGCTGATATGGTCAGATCGGTTGTCTGAGAAGAATTGAAAAAAATGATGTGTAGTTCAGATCAGGATACCTTGAGAAAAATTAGGCACAATTTTGATCATGTAAACTCCATGTTTAGGCTTTATTGAAAAGAGTCCACTGCCTCTCAAGAAGATATCACTAATATATTCTACTTTACAAGAATTTACACCAAGCATCAGTTGGATAGTCATTTCGAGTACCTAAATAAAAATAAAAGGATACCACTAGACACACAAGCCATATGTGAAAAAATTACATAGCTTAAAGAACTTACTCTATCTCTTAAGTCCTTTATTGAAAATACAGACGACTTAATAAATTCTATGGAAAAGGGAGGCCAGATAATTATGGACTTTATTAATCATCTGAAACCTTATCTACCGGTTGAGATCACTTCCATTTTATCTCCATACGCCTTTCCCATTCCTTCAACTTCTACTAGAATCACTGCTGGAACCATGTAAACCTCATCAATAATAACACTCTTCCTTTGTAACAAATCCTTTTTCACAATTATCTCCTTGAATTAAACCTTTTCCCATGACTCATACTGAGGCAATTTGACACTTACTGCTAGTAATCTACAGAGATTTAATTTCACACAGCACATCAGCTTCTCCTCCTATCCCAATAGCTATCCCCAAGACTTCAGAAGCTACTCCCAACACATTTGATAAAGGGAATGACCCTTTGTACCCTACCTATGAGAATCAATGAGTTTATACTTTTTTTATAGGGATGTGACTAGAACATTTTTATTATAATATATATTCCTTTTACCTCTATTTTATGTTTTTTTTTTATTTTTTTACCTTTTTGATAATCCCAAAAGGGGGAGAGGAGAATTATAGAATATAATCTTTGTGGCATATAAGTTATTTTATTTTATTTTATTGCCCCTCTCTTCCTCTGATACTATATTCTTTGATACATATTACATTATGATATATAATATAATTCAATTTGAATGTTACCTTATTTTTCCATATTGTGTATAAATTCATTAATCTGACTTCTATAATATTTAATCATAAAAAATGGGTAGAACAATGACCTATTCTAGTTTTAATAACCACAAATCATGCTTAATTATGTTTCTAACAAGTTTACTGTGTTATGTTATCATTTGGTATCATAAAACAGACAAGAAAATTCTTTAAGTATGACTCACCATTATACTAACTCACCGCTAAGGAAGACTCACCGCTAAGGAATACTCACCATTCCCTAATCACATCTCCAAGGGGTCACCATTACAAGGAAGATTGCAGAATACACTAAGTATGACTCAGTGTTCCTGAGTTACCATTCCTAACTCACCATCCCAAAGACACCTTTAACATGAAAGTGCAAGGTACAAGTCACCACCATATTTAATTCACTGTTGAATTAACCTACCTCTAGAGAGAGACCGTCATAGATTCACATCTCCATAGAGTAACCATTAAATTTCCATTATCATTTTTAAATTCAATATTTCTAACAGTCATATTTGTGGAACTTAGTGATACTGGTTATTTTAATAACCTTTTTTTGGGTATAAGTTATGAGGTATCAGACCACGATCAAGAACATTATTTATGCTAAAGAATATAAATCTATAACTTGAATCTCAAATAATCAATAGAAAAAAAATGAACAAGGCATGTGTGATGATAGATGAGATCGAACACGACTCAACAAATGTGCTAAAACAAAGAATCCATGTTGCATGAATGCGAGCTTATACTTAAAACATTTACAGAACACACAAATATTTAGATTTCTATAAACTTGTATCATTAATACATAACAATATAGAAGCTTATATGATACTCTATTTTACAGTAGAATTATGATAAATGACTCGATATTCATTTCAAGCTACCTTCAAGGATTCACGAGGATGTAATGCATACCACACATAGAAACAATATCCCTTCAATTCCTTTATCTGATCTATTTGTGAACTTTATTTACATTATGAGTAGTGTGTGATTATTCATATTTTAGGAAAACACATTGACTCTTGTGAAAAACTATAATATACACTAATATCTTCACAAACTATCTTTTTATACCTTATATTCCCACATATAACAGTGGAAGAGGTCCCTACATGGCCTGTAACATTTTTCATACCCACAAAAACTATGGAAGAGGTGTCTATGGACTAGATAACACTATATATACTGTTTTATAACACGATATAGGTTGTGGATCGAGCTTATTTCTTTAAATTTCTTGGTGTTAGGTGATCACCAAGTAGAGAGGAATAAGTTCTAACTTGAGACTGAACCTCTTATTGTAATATCCACTATGACATATAGAGTTATATTTTCTCTACTTTATATTTTAAAACTTAAAGCATTTCATTCAATATGATAGTTAATCTTAGATAATTTTTATATTAGAATTTTATTTAGTAAATTAATTTCAAAATTTAAAATAATATTTCATATTATTTCAACTGAGAACTAATCACTCTGAGAAATATTTTAAAAGATCTAATATTTTATAAATCTACGAGTTTAGTTAATCGGTCTATATTTTATTCTAATTTAAGGATTTGGTTTAAATCCATTTTTAATAGAATTTTTTATTAGGAATAAAATTAACTCCCCCTCTTGATTCTCCTCTCTGATCAACAAATTTTGTTTGGAAATGGTCAGTCATTATGTGGAGATTTGAGAAATATGTATTGGAAAGGAGTTATGAAAGAATTTCAATAAATATAAGACACTTCATCAATATTCCATATATTACCATCACCATAATGATGCGCATAAAGTAACATGAGTTAATAAAATCTTTCACTTCACATTTAAATGATTAATGTATACTTGGTTAAGATATTCCTCGAAAAACCCATCTGAAGGAAGCTATATCTTATTATTAATTGAATTCATTTTTTCACTAAGAATTCTTGAAATTTCTTAAAGGAATATGATTAAGTGTATGAATTTACCTCTATCTTATCCTTTTGAATAGTCCACATGATAAATATAAACTAACTATATGATCTCTATGAATTACCACTATTTCTAAAGGTTTTTTATAAAACTTAATAAGTATATAAAACTAGGGTTTAATGATTAAATATAGTTTTATTTGAATACGAATAATATTTCCCCAACTAGATATAAGTCTTATATTTTATATTTATCATTTATTTTTGATGATTTAAGGATTATTGAACTATTAGTTAAGTATAAAATACCAAAAAAATCTACTTGAAAAAATAAATAATATTTTAAATCATTTAAAATAACACTACGATAAATGTTTTTGTATCCCTCAATATAATAATATATTGGAGTTGTGTTATTTTCTCTACTGACATAAGAATATTCCTTTCCCATCCACCTGGAGATTATCCCTTTCTTATAGTAAATTTTATGAACTTCTTTGGTTATTTTATTTCAATTGAAACATGTAAACAAAAAGTCATGTTTAATTACCAATAATTCAAATATATTCAATTATGAATGTACTTTAACTATATAAAAAATAATTTATCCTTCTTCAATTCATTACATATCCTTTTTTAATAACATTTACAAAATCATTAGTATGGAGAAACCGCTCTAGAATCATTTGACAATGCTTATTTTATAATGCACTACCTCTAAATCATTTATCTCTTTGAAGGATATTGTATAGTATCCATTAAATTTAAAATGAACATGGTATATTCAAAATGAAATTTCATTTTGTTCCCCAGAATGGGTGTGGAACCATTTCCCACTATTTCTTATATTCGTGGTGAATCATAGAAAAATGATTCCATAAAAAATTCTTCATACTAATCATTTTTTAGTTCTAGATGAATATGGAATAAATAGGAGATAAATATGATAATATGAGATTAATGGATAATTTATTATCTTAATAGATGCCTAATTTATCTAACTGATCAATTTACTCAATCATTTTGAAGGCAAGGTCACTAGCTAGGCATTTTTATTTTAGTTTGTACTGGTATAGTAAAGTTAAAATATCATTTATCGTAACCTATATTTATCATTATCTAGATAAGAGAGATTATATATCATGGTATATGACTAAATGCATTTATTTTGTATCTTCAACACTTTAAACATAGCTAATATCATGGTGAAGGTGATAGTAGAAGCATACTTTATGTGTCTCTGGTGGGATTTATTTTCACCTTAGCTAGATCAATATGGTGGTTAGACATGTATAGGGGATTCCAGTACATAATATAAAATTTCATTTACTAGTGCAGTGTATGAAATACTATACCTCTCTTGGAAATTAGTAATGGGGATGGAAATTTTCTTTTCAAAAATGAGTACAGTGTACTCTTGGTTTCACTTTCTATTTTATACATTATGTAAAAATAGACTTTAGTATTTATATTAATTACCCAAAATGTAATGTAGAAAATGTTATTTAGTAGTATCACACCATTTTATCAAATTCCAATATCCCTCACCATTGGATTCAAAATATCATCTTTTGAAAATATTCTAGTGGCAATTATCTATTGTTACATTATCATAACCCAAAAAAGGGATTCTTTAATTACCTAAAGTTATATAGTTTGGTGGGTCCTTACAACTAAATTAACTTGTAGCTACATGATACATTTATTGGACACCATAATCTTGAAATACAGAACTTATATTTCCTTGAAACTTTCTTCTAAGTTGCACCAAATCTATAAAGGGACACTCCTCTTGATGTAAATTGTTTAAGTATACCCAAAAAATTCATTAGAACTGATCAATAAGTGGAAGAATCTTGACAAGGTACAAGCCAAAAATGTTATATATTATTATCCTAAATCAATTAATAGAAAGTGATGTCCACTTAATATTTTATTTGGTGGATTTTTTATATTTAAGGAAATTTTATCCTTTTTCATGCTTGTTAATATTATGAGTATTTTATATAAGTGATTAAATATATCTAATCAAATAATATATGGATAATCAATTTATTTAATTCCATATTTCTTTTTTGTTAATTCATTTATTTTGTATAATTTCAATAAATAAACAAAAAAACATATATAATTATTCATGAATTTAGATATAAATATAATAAATATATATGGTATGATCATGAGATTTTCTAATTGTAGGTTTATTGAGTGGATGATAAAATAAACCTTAAAACTATGTAAATAACTCCTAAAACCAATGTTTAGTTTAACTTACATCATCCCACCTAGATCCAATTTATCTCCTTGGAAAGTTTCACCTCGTCTCAGGTTCTAAACTACCTCATCTCCTTAGAGTTCCATCATTTACGTGTATTTACTCTCTCACAAGTGAGGGGAACCGTGGGTATGAAGTTATATAAATGAAACCATCAACAAAAAAACATGTATATAATAAAGGTTTAAAGGATGAATAATATGTAATCATATTTAATTCAATAAAACCTTTATTATAATACAAACATATAAAATAAATATTAAATGAAATATAAACCCAATAGATACATTGTTCTCTCAAACTCCTGATCATCACTACATGAAATGAATATAAATTTAATAAACATGGTATAATTAATTTAAATTTTTTATTTATTAAGATAAATAATTTATATTAATAAATATAAATAACTAATTATTTTGTCTTTAAAATCCATCTAAACAGTCCTTGATATTTCCATCATTTTTTATTTTAAATAAATCTATCAAATTAAATTAAATTAATATTAATTATGTATATGATGTGTACTTGGAAGAATCATCATGTGTACCCTTATGAACTATACAGTGTCCCATATATTATTTTTTAAATGTTTACTTACATAATAAATAGTGTACACAACATGATTCATAATTAAATTATGTGTAGTTTCATGAGTAAATCTTTGTTTCTAGATGATCATTTATGAAAAATGATGCATGTTAATATATGAAGTATATATTGATTTTAATTACTATGAATTAAATAGTTTCAATGAGGACCATACAATATAATTTGTCTTGAAATTAATATCAGAATTAGTTAATCATTTAATATTCTACAAAACCCAATCACACTTTGTGTATTCCATCTATGCATCAGGTAGTTTAGTTTAACACTATAATTAGTTTTCACAATGTAGAATTAATGTTTATTTTCTATAACCTATATTTTTGTGTAATCTACATAAATTGGTATGAGTTACATTCCATACACATACTTTTATACATTACATACCCCTTTATGTGGCTATTTGTGATATAAACCTAGGGACATGATATTCAATTCAAGTGGACATTAATATGTTGCATGGATTATAATCCAAATACATGATATGTAGTCTAAACTAGACCATGTTTCTTGGCCATTGGTTAACACCGAGTGTGTAATTAATATATAGAATGTATGTTTACCATAGATCTTCTACATTTCATATTGGGTGAAACTATGTGAATTACACAGTGTGTACACCAAATTCATGCCATGTAACTCATCAATGTGCATTGCATTTGGTCTAGTCAATATATTACATGTAATGCCCCTATATAATCTTCCCCTATATGATGTTCTGTGATTTTTGTGGATTATCTTAGTGTGGTTAATTTTGGAACCTGTTGTGTATTTTTTAGTTACATTCCATGTAGTCCCATTTTATCTTATAAAAATCCCTAGCACCGATGGAAGATTTTGATTATTGTTCTTTATTTTATCTTAAACCCACTATTATTCATATGAAAGTTAAGGAACATGATATCTATAGTTTTATATTAATAATGAATAAAATAGAAACTAAAAACTAAAAAATAAATTAAAAAATTGATCAATGGGAAGTAAATAATTATAAATTAATATGTGACTACTATAATACCAGTTTATGGTTCCGAGAAACTAAATAATTGGTTAGGATCATGACTAATAATGGTTTTTTGTTATTTCCTTTTTATTTCTTCTAATAACATAATAAATAAAACCCCCAAAATATTTAAGAAAAAATATTTCATATATAATTTATAATTAATTTATGCAAATCAGAATTACCTTTTCTTTAAATTCTTTCTCCATTGTTGAATTAGTTGATCACAATTGGCATACTATTTTTTCCATGAAAGATCCAAATATAGAATCCATATATTAGTAATCCACATGTTCTCCTTGAACTTTTTAACAAATCTATATAATATTTGAGTGCTAGAAGAAATTATTATAACCAATTTTGTTTCTCTCTATTGATTACATAATGGATCCATTTTGAGTGTGAAGGATTTTATCAAGTTTTCTCGTGTTCTTAAAAGGGATGGGGAGGATAAATGTTATTCATTCTTGAGAGTATTCTATATAATAATTCCTTTTATAGTTTGATACAATCCAATAGAAAATATTTTATTGTGCACAATAATTTCCATCCCATAGGAATGATATAATTAGGTTTAAATTACCAGGTCATAGAATTGGTTATTGCACATAGGCCCTTATCCAATCTCTTAATCCTTATAAGAACCCACATATAGTAATAATAATAAAAATAAAAATAATATTATTTATTTTACATGTGAAATAATCATGGATACTTTTAATATCATTAAATGGATAAATTAAAATTGATTTAAAAGATAATAATAATATCATTCCCACCAGAACATCAACTCAATCAATCAATCATCAACATTTATCAAACCTTTAAATTATTGCTATAGAAAAATATCATATAAGTATACATTCAATAAATTAATAAAAATTATATTAACTAAACTCATGAATAAATATTTATTTAATTTTAGAATCATATATATATATTTTCTTGAATAATAAGAAATTGAAATAATTTTATAAACCATACTTGAACAATTAGTGAATCAAAAGTAAAAAATAACCATTATTCAAAACGTTAAATTCAAATATAATTTAATCAAGGTTCTGGATACACTATTTGTGTGACCCTCTAGTCATATTTCATAGTGTAATTATGAAAAACAGTCTAAATTCCAAGATCAGTTTCTAGAAACATATCATAGAACCCCTGGAGAAAGGTGAAATGTCACGATTGAAACAACTTCCTACAAATGATCAATGTGTAATATAGTCCCTTTGTCTCAATATCTCGTCATTAAATTTTCATAATCTAGATCATCAAATTATATACTTGATTTATTTTTCATTGAATTCTAGAAATGAATTTTTTGATATGCTACCATGGGAATAGATTTTTCTGATAGTTCTATTTCTATAAAAGGGCCAGAGATATTGACTTCTATTAATCTTATAAGGGAAAAATAATTGTATTTACTTGTTCATTAATTCCATATCACTCAAAATTCACCCAACATATCCTACCTCACCACAAACATATATTATTTTGGTTTTCATCAATACATTAAAGTATATGACTCAAGATATGAATTAATAATAATATCTAGTTATGCACCAATATAAACATTCGTAGATACAAATATCTAATCACACATATAACATATGAAATTCCTATTGATGGTTTTATTCTTATAACCTCCAATCTTAGAGATTACCAATTTCAAAATTCATTAGAAGAAGTATCAATATATTATGAGTGTCCTACCCTGGATAACATATATCATTTATGTCCAATAATAAGTTATTATCTGACCATTGAACTTATATTTAATAATATTGTCATGGATATTTAAGGTTATCACATAGAGTGGAACTATCAAGAAATTTTGATGTGACTAATTATATAAGTAAATTTTCAAATTAATTTTAAATATAAGAATACTCATCATGAGAAATATATTCATTAATATACAATATCATGAATATAATGATAATCGAAAGTATTAAGCAATCAGTTATTGGGAGTAAACTCCAATACCTCAAAGTAATAAATTGTGATTAATTTGAAATATTTAACATAGTTATATAACTTAGAAAATATTTTTTTATAGTTTGGGTGTGATAGGAATAATTTATTTTGAAATTTTAAGTGAGATGAGATTTATAATATCTATCTAGTGTGATATCTATGTTGTATTTACAATGAAATTGATTAAACCATTATAAAACCATAATATTTTTTGATAAAAATTATTCCCCTTGTGATGGTGATTATTTTATTACACTTCTATGTTTTATATTATTATTATGAGTATATCACATTATAGATACACTATATTTACTAGTTATATTTGGTACATTATTGGTGGTAGCATACTAAGTTTTACTCACACCAAGATTGGGAATATTTGACACATTGGTACTTGATGTGACTTTATAATCATAGCTACATGTAGGCTAAGGTCCCAATGTTGATTTTTTTATTTGGATAACTTAGAAAAAGTTAGGAGATGGGACCAGGTCAATAATTAAAACAATGTTTGGGTTTTAGTAATTTTAATTTGGTTTGATTTTTATATAATATACCAATAGAGGATCTTATTATTTCTTCCTAACATATATGAAATTTTATATTTCAAATTTTTGATATAAAAAGTGCTATTATTTATTTTTTGGAGTTGGTTGTGATGCTATTTATTCGTCTGAAATTTGTGATGACTAGTTGTATTGTTTTAATATAATATGAGGGTATAGTCTCCCCACATTATTAGTGTAGAACCTCACTACTAGTCATATGTATTTAGTGTATGAGGAGACATTCTTGAGTTCATCAATTTAACTGATTCAATTAATGTATATTTAGATGGACCAAGATATTACGAAGTGGTACTAAAGCATTATTTTTTGTCTTACTATTTGGGATATGATAGACATGATATAACAATAGATGGAAATTGGAAATTATTTCATGCCATGTGCTGGACCAACACTTTTATGGGATAAATTACAAGTTACTATGGAGTTGGAATTTATATCCTTTCCTTTTTAAAGTTATTATTTGTTTAATTCTTGTTAAAAGTGGTATTTTAGATTTACTGATTTTTTATTTTTACTCTTGACCTAGTATGTATATAGAGAGTGATTTCATTCATCATATTAGGAATATAATTTCACATGAAATGTGGATTATTGTTTGTGATTGAGATAATGTATTTCAAAATATAAAAATAAAATAAAATTTGGTACAATTACATAAAGTGTCAATAATAACCTATATGTAATTTTCCCTTATTTATTCTTAGTTGAATTATATTTAGCTAAATCATATGGATATATTTTTTAAAATATAGGTTCTAGTTACTTAATGTGTCATTAATAACTTATTTAGTGTTTTATTAAATAACTGATTAGTGGAATTATACTCAAACAAACTAAATGGGTATGTTTTTCTTGATATGAATAGTCATAATATATTTTCTTTTATATATTTAAAAAATGCGATCTTGATTATTAATGGGTATTCTGGTACATGGATGTTTGTTGAGGATTATTTCCATAGATTGCGTAATCATATTTAGTATGAGATGCCTAATATGTGTGTCTGTGTGTTTATGTGTGTGTGTGTGAAGACCTCATAGTGAGTGTATTGTAACATGAGTTGCCTTGTGATGTCTATGATGAGAGAACAAATGATACATTGTGAGATATGACCCATGTTGGATGTGAATTATGAACTAGGTAAGAGTGCCAGTGAAGTTGATATCTAACTCATGATATTGATGAGTTGATGTTATAATTGAGTAGTATGATGATTTTCTTAATATTTTTAAAGATGATTTGGGATATATGAGGGTTTCCCAAGATCTAGGTTAGCCTAAGCCTATGAGTTCCTTTTAAAATGTAAAAATATGTGCAATTCTTGTGTTGTGATAGGTCTGTCATGCATGAGAGGGATGAAAAACTGGATATTTAGGTGTGTGATCCTAGGATTGATAGGATACAATTCAATATATCATGAATCAAATGTTTTGTATGGGTATAATTATGGATTATTCCAATTTGATATTCATTTTTCTAGAAAAATGTGTTGTTGAGAATTATTATAAGACCTATGATTAGCCTATGGTAGGTAATATTTTTATTGATTAAGGATAATTGGACTTGGATGAATTGTGAGATATGTTGATGAGTGAATTTTGGGAGATCTCCCAAATAGGGAGATTGAGTTGTGCTAATCTTTAGGTAAGGTCTTGATAATATATAATAATTCATAATAGTTTTATTTGACACTATCCTAGTGTATGGAATATGTAATTTTAAATGAATGTATTCAAACTATGAGACTAGTTTGAGGGTCGATCCTAAGAGGTCCTGGTATATTGTGATGGGGTCCAAGACTCCTTAGTTTTCCAACTACATGTATTTAGGTCATTAGTTGTTGGTGGTATCAGTGTACAATCATCTATTAATATTGATCATATGTGATGTGGTGGTGGAATGGTGAAATATACTTTTTCTAGATTAAGGAATCGAAGAAAAGTGTTTGAACTTAATGTCATGATGTGTATTGGATAGATCAATGATACTTTAGGGAATATACTGGTGTTTATTTGACCACTTGAACCAATGGATTGATATATGGTTAGTGAGTGAGATTAGATCCTTATTAATAAATGTGAACTGAAAGCGGTGTCATTGGAATTTGGGATATATCAAATAATCAAATCATATAAGAGATGTTTCATAACCTTATAAGATATGTGTGATGAAGTGATGTGGATATTGGGTCTTATGAAACATTGAGGGGATTAGTGGTTCAACATAATGAATAATAACTCATTAGATTGCCTCAACTATGATTAGTGGGGTACTAAATGGATTTTGAGTTTCTATAGGGAATAGGAAAGGCCTCTAGTGGGATGGAGCACAAGAGTTTCTTAATAGTAAGTTATGTTTTGGACCTTGATCTAGATCTTTTGGGGATGAGTGTGCAATGATAGATTTTTGGTGGAACTAGAAATAAGTTTCATGGTGCCCCATGATATATTGGGAGCCCAAATTTGTGCTCAATAGGTGGATCTATTTAGGAGATACAAGTATGATTTGTGGGTACTGGTATTCAAATGGTTTTGGATATCAGGAATGTTATGATTGTGGATCTATGAGGACCCATATACGGCCTAAAAAGCAATAGATTTTATGAGATTTCTATATTCATTGAGACTTAAGGTTTTTATGAGGACAATTGGAATCCCTTTTTTATGAGAAGAGAAATCAAAAATTTATAGGAGTACTATGCCACCATCAGTGTGATCTTGGCCCTTGATATAAGTTTTCAAGTACGAGATGTGCCTATCTTGAAAGGAGAAACATGTTATTGTTGTTGGAACTTGTTATATTTTTTTCTCATGGATTGGTGTAAGGAAAGTATTATGTTGGGGCGAATAATATAGATAATCTAAGTATATGGTGCTTGTTTTTAGTATTTTTTAGTGAAGGTTGAGTGTGATGTGTTACTAAAACCTACCCAAAGGTGGATGAATTTATTGACACTTCATGGATATAGGTAGATGATTTATGAATAGTATATGTAAATTACTCAGATCTAGATATTAATTGTAGAGAATCAATAAAAGTTAGACCATGTGGCAACTGAAAGCTGCTAGAGGTGGAATATGGTCTGGTAGTATGATTAGGTGTTTAGTTCAAGAAATGGTTTGGTATAGTGAATGTAAATATGGAAAGTAATTTATTTTATGATTTATTCTGATATGTTATATAATTATATTTCTTGAATTATGGATATGATCTTATAAATGGGACTATGAATTTGGATCATAATAGTTGGGTGATTCTTGCGTGTGATGTTGGGTGAGAGATGGTTTAGTGTAAAACAATAGCATCAACCGATGGGGTGTGACATTGAAAAATTTGGAATTTAAATATACCACTAGAAAGGTGGAATTATCATGTAATTGGTGATAATAATAAACATCATAATGCATGGGTTGGTGGATTTTGGGCAATGGTGTCAGTTTGGGTGTGGTGTTAACAAGATCCTAACTAGTAGAAGAACTAGGAATTGGTATATTCCTTGAGATTAAATGACTAGGATGAATTATAAAATATGTATGAGAATTATTATTGGGTATAATAAGCTTTATAGTTGGGAGTTTGTAACCTCCTAGTTATTATTGGGGTATAAACAATTTTTGTTTTTTTAGTTTGTTTGATTTTTTTACAAATAATCGAACCTGTTTGAATTTTACTAAAATTTGTTTAGTTTAAGTGTTTGGGAATTTTATATAACATTAAAGTATGAAAAATGTTTAAATTAGATCAAACCTAGGGTCTATCGTGTGTATTGGAACCCTGTAGAGGTACTGAGAGTGTTGGCAGTAGGTGGGAATCTATCCATAAGAATTGGCCATTACTATGGCTATTTTTCTATTTTTTTCTCAACTGGAGTAGGTTTAGAGGGGGGAACAACTACTGAATTCATTTAAAAATTATTCTAAGATGAATCTTGGTACTTTGTAATTTCACTATATTTATAGAAATCTATCTAGGTATAAAACCTTATGTTGATTAAATTTCATAACTTTATAATCTTATGTGATATAATGGATACATTAATATATTATGTATGTGATGGAAAAAATAGTATGCAAGGGTAAATTCATTATATATGTTTTTTCCAAGTTAAATAAAAAACCTTACATAAGGAATAATAATATGTATGGGGGGAAAGAATATTATGTTTGATTTTTTCCAAAGGAAAAAACATATTATATAATATGTTACACATTGGTATTTGGATAAGGAAAAAACCTTATGCATAGAGAAATATATTATGTATTAGCTAAATATATTATATATGAAAAATTATTATATGGAAATATATTACATATGGTGGAAAAAATATTATGTATCAAGGAATATATTATGCATTGGTTTTTCTACTAAGGAAAAAATTGTACATGTTGTGTAATATGTTATGCATGAGATATTTCCCAACTGAAATACCTTATGTATTATATATATAAATTATATATTAATATAAAATGCTACATACAAATTAAAATATTATATATATATAGAGTTTTTTCTAAAAAAACAACCTTATGTATAGGGGAAGAGTCTTACGTATATAGGGAAATATATTATGCATTAAAGTTTTTCTAAGGGGAAGAACTTATATAGAAACAAATATATTATATTGATCAAAAAATGATATATATGATATGTGTAAGGATTTTATTAGGAATCTTATGGTTTTTTTGAGTTCTAGAGTTTTCTAAATTTTTCATTTGATGATTTTTTATAGATTTTTCTAAAATACCACTGAAATGTTTAAATGATGTATAAAACAAGATTTAGGGATTTTTTGAGAATAATACTAAGAATACACAGAGAATTTCTCTCTTGTTCCTATCTATGACTCTAAGGGATATTTCTCCAAATTCTTGTTATATATTTTCTCTATTTATTCCTGGTGATATCTATAGGTAAATCCATCATTAGATACGAATTCTTTCTCAATATATCTTGTGATTTTATATAATTATAGTAGTTATAGACATTTATTGTTTATTTCAGGGTTTGATTCTGATTCCGCTTGAGAAAGTTGTAATTCATTTAGTGTCGAGGAGATATTTCTTTTCTTTTATTTATGATATAATGATAGGATGAGAACAATAGGTTTTTTTATATTCATGAAGTTATGTCATTGTTTTAAATTTTTCAGGGATTTATATCATTATTAAGTGAAATATAAGTATGTTTTAGAATAATATATTTGGCCTTTTCTAGATTAAAGGTCCAGATGGATGTAGGGGTGGGGAGAACCCATTTCATTGAGGACTAATCCATAAGAGAACACCTAGTGAATATTTATTTGATTATTCCAAGATAATTAATGGTGGACTTAGTTATGGAATAATTATTATTTTTTAATAGTTAATTGAAGTGCTATTAATAGAGATAGGTCTTTATATTGAAGGGATATGGTCATTTAGGTTTGGAAGAGATTAGGAGAAGGCGATCGAGCTTACTAAAAGGAAATAAGTCTGAATTAGGTAGATGCTCCCTAAAAATATCCCTAAATATTTTTCATTTTGTTATTTGTGTGTGATAATCAGTCTCTCTACTTGTATGTGATCAAAATTGATTTATAAATAAATTGTTTATTTTAAATCCCAATGGTTGGAAAGAAGTATCTTGGGATGTGATAAACCCTTGAACACTAGTTTGATGCCTCTAATTTTGATGGTTGAGGGATTGACCATAAAGGTTTACCATGCGAAATATAACTCCTAGAGAGGTTTAAATTCAGTAATTGAATATAGTATACCTTGATACAAGAACCCTTAGATTTCTTTAATTATGGGAGTCTAATGATTTAGAAACATTTTACTTAAGGATATTTCATATAAAAAATATATATATATAGGTTAGTTGTGACTAGTATGAAATTGGAAGTGAAATAAACATGTGTTGTGTCACCAATGTGTCTGATAAGAACATGATTTGAGCATTATTGTGCGAAAATACATTATTCCATGAGTGAATGTCTTTGAACCTACTGTTATAAAGTGTGATGGAGGATCCCATATGGGGTTTCTAGACCAAGGTGGTAACCTAGGGAACTAAAGGGTTCTATAGAGGAAATAACAAATTTGACATCATTTTTTTATTTTTTAACATTAGCTAAAAAGTTTCATCAATTTAGTAAATAATGAAATTATAGTTTTAATGTTAGTTATTTAAAACTTACTTTAAAATGGACCTTCTATATAAATTTATATATAATACTATATTAAAAATGTTAAATATTTTTAGGATTTTCAATATCAGTTTTTGAATAAAATGATGACGAAAATTACTTCCAATGTCTCTTTATACAAAATTCAATTTTGAAAATACAGAAAATATATGTTTTAAGACTTTATAAATTATTTTATACAAAAATTTATGTTGAAACTTTCTTTGAATGTTGGTTTAAAAAAAATAAAGTTAAAGCCTTATAATTTTTTTATAAAATTTTATAATATATAATCCCAAAACTTGTTTCATGAATTTTACTACAACAAACATTATAAGGCAACAATGAACAATAATAAAATAAGTAAAAAAATATTTTTTTAAACTTTAACTGGAATATAAATAATGATACATGGAAATTTTAAATGTACATATAGAATTTAATCATACCTAAAAAATAATTTTCAAATAATCTTCCAAGGTGGTTTAATTATTTACTCATATATGATGTGACATAATAAAAAACCTATAAAAAGTTTGAATGTTATATATTTAAAAATAGAATATATTTCTGTAAAAAATAATAAATTTAATAGAACTAACTTTAAGAAAATATTTCATCATTTAGACTATGATAAGATCATAAATGGATCTTGAAGAATAATAAACACATTAAACTCTCACTTTTTGAAGATGATAATATAGTTATGAAACAAAATAAAAAATAATAGAATTTATATATATAAGACAAAAGAAGTATTAACTAATATAAAATCTATCTACCCACACTTTAACATATTTAATTTTATTTGGATACTTTATTGAAAAGTGAACTTTATTGAACCTTTTCCATGAACTATAATTTCTATTATCAATTACCAAAAAAATTATAACAAGAAAAAAATAAGATAAAATAACTAATAAAATAGAGTAAAACTTACAAATTAATATTTTTTATTACTTTCACGAACTCCACCCAATAAAGAGAATAACCAATATTCTATGAATTCATGTAAGAAGAATAAAAAACATCAAATGAACATTATAATAAAAAAAGTTCATAATTAATGAAATTACAATGTATAATATTTCATAATTATATTATACAATTCTTATTTTTCAAGGAATGGAAGAAACCAACACCCAATATAAATATTTTATAATCCTTCACATATATAATTAACTCTAACAACACCCCTAAGATATTTCAAAGATGTTGAAATGCACTTTGGATCTAAAAATTTAAAAATAGGAGTGCTCTAATTTTAGATAGAGAGAGTGTAGATATATCTAATTATATAATTAATAAATTAAGTCACTATACGTTATATTTTATTAATGAAATTGAAATAAAAATTTAAATTTACTTACAAGGAAAAAAAATTGAAAAACGGGTATGAAGACATCCCCACCATTAATAAGATCCATTGTATCATTTTAAACTATTCATAATGAATAATGTCTATAAAAAATTATTATTTTTTATTGAAAAGTAACATTTAAACTCCACCATATAATATTTATGATTTAATTCTATTAGAAAATCTATCTAAATGTGTTAATTACTAAAACTTTTGTTTTTCTTGAATAGATTCCTTTGATTTGAGATACAAATATATAATGTAAATATAAGAAAACATTATAAGAAATTTGAAATTAAAAGTAAATATAATTAAAAAGACATACCTCATATGTTAGATAATGAATAAGGATAGTTGGATGGAGTAAAAATGACCTACACCATCTCCAACTAAGCCCAATTTCTTGGTTGGAAATAAAACATGAGCAGTTAGAACAATAAAATAATGTACCATTACTTTAACCTAACCTCAACATATAAAATGATGATGCACATAATCCACTAAATTATTTATGATTCTATATTATATAATATACACATTTGGATCCTCACCATGAAAATCATCTTTAATGTTCAAGTATGAATGAGGAGGTGAAAGATCTGGGTAGGTAGGCTATAAAGGCTGCATCTTTCTCTTAAAATCTACAAACATAGCATATAATGATGACTTAATTTGATCATATATATATTTTTATCCTCTTATAACCAATTATTGAAGGTAATTATTTCCCCTTTTATTATGTGTCCCTTGGTATTGCACTTGGATAATAAACAATTTTCTAATTCCAACATCTGCCTCATATACCATTATGTGGCCTAAATGTTCTTTCTTTCTAAAATAAGTTGCTAAAATTTTCATCATAATTTCAAGGATAAAAGTATTTTCACTAATTTATTTGATAGGCCATCCTGAAATAATATCAAAAAAATTTATATTAGTGAAGAATTTAAAAATACTAATATTTATGAAAAAATATAATTAAAATCTTTAAATTTTCTCAGATTATTCTCTCGATTAATTTTTAAGAAACCTTCCCTTTATTTTCATTCTCACACTTTTCAATTTATCATAGTAGGGGGAGATGAAGGGATAAGCTAAATATCTTCAAAGAAACTACATGATTTCACTCTTAATGAATCAAACTTTTTAGAAATCATTTGCTCCACTTGTAAAAGTTACACTCCTTGTGATAAAGTATGAGGGTACACATTCTAAAACTAGTTATTTTTGTAGTCTTCAACATAAGAATAAATTAAATATATATGAGGTAATAAAAAAATAATTTTATATAAAACAATTATCATACCCTAAAATAATCATTCCTCTAGTTGGTGAAAAATGTTTCTCCGATGTCTCTTCATCTAAAAACCCTTACTTGAGACAAAACTTTTGATTTTATACCTCCACAAAATACATAATATTTGGTCAATTTTGTTTTAAAATCTCTCTATATAACCTAATCAAAATATAGTGACCACTTCTTAACATCTTTAATTTCTTGTTTGTTGAATGTCATCTGTAATTGAAACTATTAAATATCAATCATGCGAAAAAAACTATATTCGATGAATTGTCAAAAAATAAACATTTTAAAATATTTTATCATATTAGTATCCCATAAATGAATTTAGCTATCTTGTTTATACTATTCAAATCAGGATATAAAATATTAATCTTGAAATAGTACTACATGAAAATGAAACTTCAAATATACTTTTCATACGGGCCTCATGGTTTATAATTGTCATCAAATTCCATTCATATCCTCTATTCCCTATGATCATATGATAGTTTGGGTAAACATGTAATCTAACATATTCTAGGTCTAGGTATCATCTTCTTAGGAGAAGAAGAAGAAGAATCTTCCCTATGAGACTCACCAGTAGTGTGGAGAATCATTTTTACCAAAAAAAAGTTTAATTTCATTAAATAATTTAATTATTTAAAATATATTAATATAAAATAACATACTCATGCCTTGTTAAATGTTCATTTTCCTTTATGTATGTCACTTTTATAGATGAATATAATGAGATTCTATGTAACTGAATATTATTTGAATAAAATTACTATTATGGGTATTTATTTAATAAAATAATGAAAATTATATCTATTATGTTAACTAATACAGTTACAGAAAAGTGAATATTTAAAAAAATGTATACATAAATATTAAAGTAAAAACAATTGTTATTATATGTGTATGTTTCCTAAAAAAATAATTTTAGGCTTGTTAGCCAAAAAAATTACAACTGAAACTGATAAATATAAAAATATTTTAAAAAATGATAGAAATGATCATTATTTATTGACTTAAATATTCATGTTAAAAAATTGGTTTTTACATTTATAAAATTCATATAAAAAAATAATGATGTCGGACTTCTTTAATTTTTTAAGACTGGTGAATATAAAATTTATCCAAAAATGATAGAAATGATAAACATCTATATATTTAAAATCCCAAGTTAAAGAAATAGAAATTTTACAAGACCATGTTTTTAGAAAATAAGAAAATAATAATTTACCTACATAATTAGGAGAGTAAAAAAGTTTTTTTTTCTATATTCTTTCAATATAACCATTTCATATAGAAAATATTATGCCTTTATCACAATAATTGTTATAATATAGTTGTTGTATAATTGGTGATGAAACCACACATAATTATGTAACATAATCAATATCTTCATCACCTAAATGAATGTTAGGATATGTAAAATGATGGAACACTCATCATTATATGGTTTATTAATAAAATTATATTCTTCACATACATCACTACAAATAAATCATTCATCTTTGAATCTAATTATCTTAAAATAAATGTGTATAAATCCATAATCATCATATCAAAAAACACTGTTATTATCAACCCAATTACACTTAATCACTAATACACAAATTTATTATAATAAATCTCTTATATATCCTCAAGAACTCTAAAATAAGATATTGATTAAACAAAAGGGGTTTTTATCATTAGCCCTAGAAAAATTAATTTCTTCAATGAAGAATATTACTCCACCATTTTTGAATGGTACTCTTGAAAATTTTAAATATCACTCATGTGAAAAAACTATATCTGATGAATTGGTTAAAAAATAAATCTTTTAATTTTTTTACCATATTAAAACCCCATTACTAACCGTTTTATGTATTGTTGATGCTATTCAAATTAGGGTATAAAATGTTAATCCTGAAATGGTTCTACATGAAAATGAAACATTAAAACTACTTTTCATATGATCCTCATGGGTTATAATTATCATTAAATGGAATTCATATCCAATATTCCCATGATTATGTGAATGTTTTGGTAAAAATATAATATCACATCTACTAACACTGAGTATCATGTTCTCTGGAGAGTAAGAATAAGACTCTTCCCTATGATACTCATGAGTATTATTAAGAATCATTTTTACAAACGAAATTTCAATTTCATTAAATAATTCAATTATTTAAAATATATTTATATAAAAGAACATACACATTCCCAGGTAAATATTCATTTTCCTCCATTTATATCATTAAAATAGATGAATGTAATGATATTCTATATAACATAATATTATTTGAATAAAATTATTATTACATGCAATTTTTTTAACAAAATAATCAAAATTTTATCTATTATGTTAACTAGTATAGTTAAATAAAACTAAATATCTCCAAAAATGAACATATAAATATCAAAATGAAAAGATCGTAGTTATATGTGTAAGTTTCACAAAATAATAATAATTTTAGGCTTGTTAACCAAAAAATTTACAACGTCAACTAATAAATATAAAGATAATTTAAAAAATTGTAGAAATGATTAGTATATATAGATTTAAATATTCCAGTTAAAAAATTGTATTTATATTTGTAAAATTCATTTAAAAAAATTAATGATGTCAGACTTCCTTAAGAAAAAATTGTTTTTTTTGAGACTATTGAATGTAAAATTTATTAAAAAAATGATATAAATGATAAAAATCTATATATTTAAAAACCCAAGTTACCAAAATATAAATTTTACTTGAGTATGTTTCTAGAAAAGAAGAAAATAGAAACTGATCTAAATAAATAGGAGAGTAACAAACTATTTTTTTATATTCTTTCAATGTGACCATTTAATATATCTTGGACTATGTCTATATCACAATAATTTCTATCATCTAGTGGTTGTGTAATTGATGATGAAATGTCACACCATTAATATCCTCATCACCTAAATGGATTGTATCATATGAAAAATGATAGACCATTCTTCATTCGATGGGTTAGTAACAAAAATATCTTCTTTGAATGCATCACTATAAATACATTATTTCTATTTTCAACTAATTATTTTCAAATCAATGTGTATAAATCCATAATCATCTTATCTCAGACCACTATTACTATCAACATAGTTATACATAATCACTAATACATAATTTTAGTATAATAAATCTCTCACATATCCTCAAGAACTATAAAATATTATATTGATGCGAAAATTGGGTTTTTAACCACAGTACTTGAAAAATATAGTGCTTCAATGATTACTATTACCCAACTATTTTGAATGGTACTCTTGTCATCCTATGTTTATGTGTAAAATGTGTAACCATTAACATCAAAAGAAAACCATGTGATCACAATAAAATTTTGTCTCCTTGATAGCCATATTAATGTTTCTGATTCTGATTAATAATTGATTAATTTCACTTTAAACCATGAGAAAAAAATGATTTTTATGCCCATTCATCAATAAATTTTCATTTATTTTCAGATATCATACTTTCAATCTAGAAATATGTGATGAAATATATGGTTGAACCATGCCTATATTGTTTAATATATATAAATGTTCCTACATCAATTCCTCATGAGGAATTGACATTACCTATAATCTATAGATCCCTATACATTCACAACCCACTATCAAATATCTATATATAAGGAGACAAAAATGATCCACTTTATACTAATAATCAGTAAAAAAACTAATCAACTATTGATATATCAATTTTTTAATAATAAATGGTTCTTTTCTATATATAATTTTGATATATCTTTCAAAAGTATCATATATATTTCCAAAGGATACATACTATGTAAATGAATAGGCCCACATATTCTTATCTCTCACAAAAATGAATCATCAGATGCACTACTATATTAAAAAATGATGGTGGATAATTCATTTCAAGTTGAAAATGTATGAGGAAATATTTATTATCCAAAATATCTAACAAATTTGGATCTATGACTTTTCTACAAATGGAATTGAAAAAGAAACATAATAATATGATATAATTTCTAATCGATTTTGGAAATATTATACATTGTTAAATTGGAAACAAATGTTGCATCAATAAAATAAAATTTTGATATTTCATACCAATTAACTTTAAATCCTTAAATAAAATCCTATTTTCCACATCATGATAAAACTCACTAGTTACTTTATTGTCATGTAGACATTGATAAAATTTTACCTTTTCACTCTTGTTTAATATGTGAAAAGAATAAGGTAAAAATATTTTGTTTCCTTTTATAGTGGGAGATAAATCCAAACACATTCCCCTGGATATCCAATTTTTCCTGAAATCTATATTTTTATGTCCTTTTTTGTGTAAAAACTTTCTAATCATGGTACCACATATGTTTTTCTCAACATTCATATTGTAAATGTTATGTTTTATGTCAAAAAATATCCAATATGGTTTCTTGAATAATATAGGCCATTTCTTCCATGTATTTGTTTGATGAGTAGAAATTATTTTCTTTCAAAATGTGACATCAAATTTTCACACCTTGTTGTAATATTATTCTTCTGAACATAGTGCTAGGAAAAAATCATACTCTTTTAAACTGTTAAGATCCTTTTTATATCTTTTATAAGGATTATTTATTCATAAAAATATACTATGTACTATGTATACCATCTTTAATCCATTCTGAAATTTTTTATATGATGTTACTTATTAAAAAATTGGAAAATATTTTTATCCCTTAACACAAAATCTAGATATGTTTCCATATGTAGGAAATGAAGGTATCAAGTTGTGCAGTAGAATCCAGTGGGATGGGGATTTAAATTTTTTCCACTAATGATATTTGTAACATCATCATATCCAGAAAAGTACAACATCTTTAAGGCCTAAGGATCACACGTGAAGAAACATATGTAGAAAAATCGATCATTGAATTCCGGGTGCTAGAGCAATGATTTGATGATGCCTTCTACATTCCAATGATCACCGCATCTCCCAACCTGTGATGCACAAGGGAAAGCACGATCTAATCACTTGGATCAAGTGCTTATCTCTATAGAGAAATGGATTTGAGAGAGAAGATCTAAATATCTCACCCTAAATAGTCTTTGGTGAGATCCTCTATCCACATATTTACAGCGTGTTCAGAAATTACCCCGATAGGCTCCCTGACCCTAAATATTTTACACACTATCTAAATGATATATTTTGACTACTATGCTGATTCATAAATATAAATTATATTTTTATCACTTTCTTGTAACATAATAAATATATTTCATGTGATAAAACCGGAGTCATCAACTTGACCCATTGTTCCCACAAATGGTAAAGGAACCTGGAATATTTTAAAATAAATTCGTTCATATAATATTTTCCATGTATTAAATTTAATAATTGTAAATAAATTTAATAAATAAATTTAATTCCAATTATTCATAACTTGAAAAATATGAATTTCTTTATTCATTTGGTGATCATACATCCCTGAAAAAATCTCAAACCCCAGTGGTGGGGCCCACCATATCCTATATACCTATTCACCAGAATATGGAAGATTCTTGAATAAATTTTTGTGTGTGAACCTCTAGGATATTATTTATATATAAGTGAATACTATTCATAGACTATGTGAGGAATCCAGTAACCCTTCATGACCCATAAAGAGATAATGAGTAGTAATTGCAACAAAAACCAACCAACGAACACACTTTGTGTAATATAGTCTCTTTGTTTTTAGATATCTCATAAATAAAGCCACATGCTTGTGTCATCATACTTTTATTTATTTATTAGTTATTAATCTAATTAGATATATTTACCTGGGACTACAATGGCCATGGATTTATCAAGGTGCTACCATCTTGATCAACTAGTGCTGAGATATATTGTTTACTCAACTCAGAAGCGACAAATTATATCTTGGAGTTCAACCAATGCCATGCCACCTATTATGCACCCAAAACAAGCTACCTCACTAGGATTTCATTATCATGGTTTTTTCATTTTATAAAAGTATGAAATAAAATGGAACACATTAGTAATTATCTAAATTCAGGAGACCAAAACACATGTTCATATATATGAACATCCAATGACACTCAAAACATGCGGTGTTCCTATTGGTGGGAAGGTTCTCATGATCTCAACAATTAGAGATCACCAAGTAAAAAATTCACTATAAGAAGTATCAATGATTATGATACCCAACACCTAATATTCAATCATCAACTATGTCCATTCAATATGATATTTCTTTACTATAAGACATATGTCTAAGATTATTGTCATAGTATCTCAAGGTTCTCAAAATAGACTGGGATATTTTATAACTTTTTGATACAAAAAATAATCTCTGCAAAATTCTATTTAATAGTGTATATATATATCCATACACTAAAGCGGTAAGTGTACGTCATGCATATAAAATTTTATGTATGAAATGATAATCAAATGTACTAAAAAAGTTGGGTCTAGGGAACCCAATTTTACAATAGAAAATTCATTTATATTCTAGATTAATATAACAAAAAAAATAAAATACTCTTTCTTGTATATATAAAAAACTATAACACCTATAACCCATAGAAATTTTAAATGGTCAATCAATGGTGGTAGATAAACATCAATACCATTTCTATGAAGTTTTGATCCAAAAATCAACAAGATCAACAAAACATATTTTATCTTCATACTTTTTTTTGGGATAAGTTGTAAAAAACCAATATAAAAACTATAAATTATGTTAGAAACTAAGGCTCCAATATAGATTAATTCTATCTATTCATAGTCACATTATAATATTTCTAATTTGATTTCCAAAATTAAGGGATTTTTATCAAATATCTTCCATTATAGTGAATCAGTAGGGTGACATAGGTTCCGATCATAGATTAACTCATCTATATTCCATTTTGTTTTATTTTCATCATTTTAGTTTGAATATAAATGATTTAAATGAGTAATTATTTGAAGATACTAGATTCTTTTATCAAGAGGTTTGGTACATTTTCTAGAGAATGAATCACATTTGTATTTTTCATCCATTTTATATCATGTTATTCCACATTTATGATATTCTCGTAAACATTTATATTTCTTCATATACAAAAAAGAGTTATTGGGATTATCATGTTTCGCTTTATACCCTAATAACATGAGCATAATATTATTTTCTTCATAATTTGTATCTATAATCCTATTTTATTCTAATAATAACTCTTTTAAAAGTTCATCAATTTAGTGAAACTTCTATTACTCCAACCAATTATTTTTGTCATGGTAAATAATATTAGAGAAACTAATAACACTACCAATTTAGAGAATCTAGGGAATAGTGTTTTATTAGAATCCCCACATAATCATTTAAATCATTATATTTTCTGAATGGTTTCAACACCTATATCATGAATTAATTATTCAAGATGATCCTTTATCTCATGTTGAACATATTTGTCAACATTATATATTGACTTGTTTATTTCTTTACCTTTATAAATCCATTGTGTATAGTTATGATTATGACCATAAAAACCTTATGGTCTTGGATTTATCCATATCATAATTTTATCATATTAAAACACTTCACGGGATGCAATTCATATATTTGTTTTTAAGATTCTATTTAAAAAACTCCAAGAAATTGTCAACCCCTTTCTCATATTCATCACTATTTTTTTTGTGAATTTATATAATTATTATAAATTAATCACTTAAAGCCAAAATATAATAGATTAATATATAAAACAAAAAAAATTAAAAAATATATATAAGTAGATAATTTTAAAACATATGAGCATATAAATATATTAACATACATACATTTAAAATAAACAATTTATATCTAGAAAACAATTTATAACTAAATAGAACTTGTAACTAGAAAAAATATTTATAAAAAAAATTAATTATAATGACATTAAACATTTAGAGCTGAAAATATTTTACGAAAAAAACAATTTTAACCACAAATAAATTATAATAAAAAATTATTTATGAATACAAAATTATTAATAAAAATATTTATATAAAAAAACAAATTACGCACATAATTTATAATCACAAATAATTTATAATCATAAAAAAATTTAACCATAAAATAATTATAAAAAAATATAACTAATAAAGATATAAATATAAGATAATAAATTAATGAATGAAATTTATAACTAAAAAATAATTAATTTATCCTTACAAAATAATAAAATTTAGGGTAAAAAATATGAAGGTAGATGTTGGAAAATATATATTGAAGTATAATGATGAAATATCTCAAATTAGAAAAGTACAACACTACTATAGTGTGTTGAATTATGTTTAGGGTGGTGGAAGTAGAGTGAAAAATGCAAGATTCTGGAGAAACATTTTAAAAAATGATGTATAAAATCAATCAAACATAAAATTTAGTTAGAGGTTGTGATTAAATAAAATTAGGGGTTCAATGATCCAAATTATATCGAGGGAGGTCAAATAAGGGTGAATAATGTAATATTGAGAATATGTAATGCCAAAAAGTATAAAAATAAAAATAATTAAGAATATCAAGAACAGATGGAGTTAAATCTCAAGTCAAGTGGATGAGGGTTTTAGAAACATAAAATTTCAAAAAATGAAGAGAATATATGTGTATTAGATTTTTTAGAAGTTTCTAATGCATTATATACTAAAAATAATATTAAAAGTTATTCAAAATGACATATAATGTTAGTTATATCATAATAGTGGTTACAAGTAAACTTTTTGGTCCTCTTGTGCTATAACTGACTTCAAGTCATTACAAAGTACTTTTAACATCTATTTTGTCATAAATTATATTTAAGGGATTCCCATGTCACTATTAACATTTATTATTTGATCAATTTCATTAAAAATATAACACAATATCATACTTTTCTTTTAGTGGGGTACCCCAGTCACATGATGGCCTTAGAGAGGATCCTTTTATGGGGGATGACATAGTTATATCCATGTCTGAATGTAGTGACGAGAATTGGTTGTGCACTTGAGAGGTAAACCTAGGTAACTTATATGGGGTATGACTGAGTATATAATATGATTATAGTACATGGTAGATTAAGTTGTAGGGAGATATGTTTCTTTAGGTGGATGTGGTATGTAAATCCATGGAGGGTATCCATTTCTTCTTGATGTGATTTTTAATATAGGGAGGGGAGTCATTCCCCCTGAGTGTATGTTATATGGTGAGTACTATGGGTAGTCTACTTTTCCCTTTGATATGAGATGTGGTATTATGGTTGCATCACTCTTCCCTTGATATGATATGAGGTATTAATGGTGACCCACTTATCCCATAATTATTTTGATATATGGGGATATCCAAGAGCGTCACTTCTCCCCCTAATGATTATCATATATGGTAATATCTAGGTAGGATGACTATCCTGCTATTGATTATGGTGATATACGAGAATTCCACTTATCCCCTTAATGTTTGTAATATATAATGGTATATGAGGTGAGTTATATTCCCATCAATTATATGTGATGGTATAACAGGGTAGGCGTTATTCCCCTCAATATGTTATATGATGTTTTTATGTGATAGAATCTACTCCTTTCAATAATATATGATGGTATTATAAGTTATGTCACCTATCCATTAATTATTATGATATATAGTGATATATGGGGTTAGTGATATCCCCCTAGATTATTTTATATGCTGGTAATTCAGAGAGGGATCTATTCACACTAAAGATATATGTTGATGGAATTATGAGTGAGTGTCATTCCAATCATTGGTTTGAAATGTGACTTCCTCATAGAAATATAACACTTTATGAAGAATCTATGGTTGACCTCAAGTGTCATCATTGAACCCAAGAATTGGGGGTGATTATTTTATTATGCTTCCAAATTTTATTCAATTATTATGCATTTAATATTCTACATGAACTGCATTTATTGGTTTAGTTTGGGACATTATGGGTGGTGGATTATTGAGTTTTACTTATATCTTGTTTGGGGGTCTGTGGAACATTAGTAACCAAAAAACCCTCATGATTGATTTTATAGGTAGGGTATGGGGCAACTATTGATTAGTTAAGATGGATAGATTATATGGAGTCCAAAGTGGGATTGATCAAAGAATCAGGATAGGGTTGGGGTTTTAATTATTTTCTTTTTGGTTGAGTTGTATATAATCTATTCATGGGGGGATTTTGTGATGTCTTCCTAAGTCATGTGACAAGTTAGATTGAAAATTTTTTAGTATGTGTTTTATTTATTATGTGACATTATCTTAGATGTTATTTTTTTGATCACTGGTTATATGTTATTTTTGTTTTTTTACAATGATATAAGGGTAGAGTCTCCCCTCAAGATCTTCTTATACCCTCCCTGTAAGTCGATATCATCTAGTATACAGGGAGGTGTACCTAAAATAATGTAATGAACCTATTTGGTTTCTATAGAGTGAAACTTGTATGGGAATTAAATAATGTTTGGTTTATCATCAATTGATAAACCTATTAGTAGATATATTCCCATGATCTCATAACACTACTACGAATTGGGCTTTTAACTACTCTAGTAAAATGTTTTTATCAGTACTTCAAAAGTGCTGATATTGTGAGTGATGTTAAAATATGAACTTTAATGGTGCAAGAAAAATTGCTTTTAAAGACACCATTTAATAACACTAATAAAGGCACTTTTTATTAGCACTTTTCATAGATCTATTAAGTGGTTCCTTTAAAAGCACTTTTTCTAGCACTATTAAAGGTTGGATTTTAAGGGTGCTAAAAACGTGGTATTAAAAAAATTGAAAAAACACTTAATTTTTCATGCACTCCCAACAAACCCCTTTATTAGTGCTTGCATGCCATTTTCTCAGTGCGTTGCACTACTCATCCACCCTCACACACCCCACCCCCTTCGTTAGTGCTATAAGGTTTGTTCCAATATCTGGGCATGCCTAGATTTGATCCCAGGACCTCCCTTATGTGACTGGATGCTCTTTACCACTATTACATTCATATGTTGTTGTATATTTAGCTACTTTTATATTTATTTGTATACATTATAAAATATGTGATATATATATAATTATATTTATTTAAATATATCATATATTAATATTCATTTATATATATTATAATATAAATATAAATATATATATGTTTATTAATTCACACACATATGTATATATAATAGTTATATATACATATTATTGCATTTTTATAAGGTAAATAAATGGATAATTTATTACATTAAATAAAATTGATAAGAAATATTTATTTTATATATACAAAAATAAATGTTTACATAAATATGCTGATATATATATTTATAAAAGTGATTTATTATAAGTAAATATAAGAAAATATGATTATATTTAATTATAAATAAACCTAAATTGTGAAAAATGATAAAATTTAAAATTCATAATATCAATATGAATGTAATACCTAGGAATAAATTTAATCCCCACTGAAAATGGGGAAACATACCTTCGTAAACGAGGCTGAAGTTTCATCAAATGTTATAAAATTTGGATAACCTGACAAAAAACTCATTTTGGAGGAATTCTTGGCCTTGAAAAATATTTTACCAGGGGTTTTCATTGGATTCTAGGGTATATATATTGTTTCAAGCTTCTATTTGATATTTATAGAAGCCTAAACATACACTGAGATCAAAAGTTATGGTTATTTGATGTTTGAGTAACATTTCCAACTTATTTTAGATCTTTTATTAATTTTTTGTTTTTTAATCTTGAAATTTTTATTAAATGACTATTACTCAATGAAAAATATGAAATTATTAATTAAAAATATTTTATTAATTATTTTATAATCCATTTTTACTAAATATTTTATATATTAAGTGTAAATACCTATTTAGACTTATTGAAAACATATTTAAAAATTATATTTTTTTTATATGAATATAAATATATTTATACATTAATATTTTTTTATTGAAATATTTCTTAAAAATAAAAATTTTATTAGTTCTAGTAAAAAACACTAATAGGGGGGGGGGATTTATCAGTGCTTCTAAAGAACCACTGATAAATACCCCCTTTATCAACATCTTTTTCACAAGTGATGATAAAGACCCCCCTTTAGTAGTAATTTTTTACTTGTGCTAATAAAGAGATCCCCTTTATTAGTCTTTTTTAATAGCCCTGATAAAGGATGGTATTTTATCAGTGTTTTTTTATAAGCACTGATAAAGGGCCCCCATTAACATCATTTTTAGCACTGTTAAAGATCGCCTCTAACAACACTAAAAAAGAACCGTTAAAGGACACCTTTAATAGTAGTTTTTGTAGTACTAATAAAGGGGGTCTTTAACTGCACTTTTAGCTAGCATTGTTAAATCCCAAATGCTAGATAAATTTAGTTTTTTATTAGTTTCATGTCTATATTATTTTATCAGTACATTGTTATTTAGTTATTTATAAAATGAATGGTTTATTTGGATAATTAGACATGATCACGTAATATAAATAAATTAGTAATCACACTTAGATAAAATAAAATAAAATGTGAGGATATATTTTATTTGGTATAGTTAATTACTTGTTTAAGTCACAAAATAAAATTATTAATAAGTATAAAATGGATAAAATAAGATATCATATAAAAATAAAAGTAATTTTTATAATTTTTTTTATCAAGATGGTCAAAATAAAATAATAATTACACATAACTTAATTAAAATAACTCAACTGAAAATTACCTCAACTCAAAATATTAAATATAAAAAATGATTTTTATTCTCTAGGTTAGGATGGAAAAATAGTTTAAAGTGTCAGTCTAACCATAATCATGAGTACATTCAATTATCATGGAGTCTTAATAAAGGGAGTGGATCGATTTAATCAGATCAGTATTACAGATAATGACTATAGTATAATCAATACAATTTAGAGGCAAGTGTTGAGGAAATTTGAGTATAGGTTTTCAAGATTTGGGAGATCACTCAATAGATGAAGGAATTTAAAGTTAATGAAACTAGAAATAAAATCCTACCTAAATACCACTAAGTAATTTTCATGGCCATATTTTGAGTTATGAGATGAGAAAAATGGTTCCTTTCTATTAGAATATCTATTGATGTTGACATACATGTCTCATGGGAGAATTCGAGGAAGACATAGATGGTTTGAAGTGAATCTGAGGAAAAAAATAAAAAATACACTTAAGGGGAATTGTTTCTGAAGGTGAAAAACATTAAAAATGAGTGGAACCTTGTGAAGATTGACCAATCACCATGGAAGTTGAGGTGGTAACTTCCATGCAGCATATGTGCATTGACGAAACTCAACATACCATTTCAAACCTTCATGAAATGTATTTATGAGGTGGTATATTTCATAAAAAGTACATCCCCACTTTCTCCATCCCTATAAATATCCTATTCTATCTAAATTTTCAAGGGCTCTGACCTTTGAACACCAGAAAAAGAATTTGAATTTAGGAAACTTCAACCTTTGGGAGAAAGAGATAGGATTTATTCCCAAATGTATACATATTTTGTGAGACTTGATCCCATGGGTTCTTTATAACCTCAGAGCATGGTTGATATTCCTTCCACAATGTTACATGACCTTTACATTAGAAGAAATCCCCTTTTGGATCTTGGGATTGCATGATATTTTACCTTGCAAAACTAACCCCATGAAAATCAAGAATTTACTCAAAGATAGGGCCACCATGTTTCATAAAAGTTATATCTTTATGAAACCTTTCCCTTAAAAGTACCCTTGAAAATTGTGAGAACCTTTCCCTTCATGAATCATTCTATCATTGTGTACCCATAAACTTCGTGAAACCCTTACATGAGGCCTAAACATGGTGAATCCTTTCAACAAACATCATCTCACAAAAATAAAGTTTATAGGGACCCCATACCCATCCAAAAAATGGTTCATCTGCACTTCGATATTCCATGCGACTGGTATCATCAACCCCTACGTCTACCATTTTTCTTCAAGTATAACCTAGACCATTACCTTGACTTTTTCTACTAAGTATTGTCACCCAAATGCCTCTTTCTTATAATCATAACCACCTTAATTTTGAGACCCCTGATTACCACTCCTCTATGGTAGTGTTTATGCTATGCCCCACATAGTGGTTCAGGAGAAGTTGGTGAGTAATCCCTGAAGGTGGAATTATCATGGGAAAATACCCATATTTCATTATGAAGAGAAATGGTGATGAATCCTTCTCTTATACCTTGAAACAGACCCCCTGTGTGTACAACCATTTGATATATGAGCCTCAAGATGTAAAACTACCATGCCCATAATCCTAGTCATACATTGTTAAACTGTACGATAATTTCCTCATTACATGAAATTAAACTATAGTCATAGCCTGTGTAATAAACATAGGATTCCCCATGAATAGAACACATTGGATGAAACCCTTCCCCAAACCATAAAATGTCACTACCCTCCTAGGAAGCCTCTATGCTTAGGCCCCCACTACCCCTCATTGATGATCCTTCCATGAAAATAGATTCCTTAATGTATGTTGTTAAACTACATCGATCAACCCCATCAAACAAACTTAAACTGTGGCATAAGACTACATGGGTTTTGATCTCTATCTTTTAATAGTGTACATAGGATTCCTCAATGAGGTTTAATACTAACATCCTGATAAATGTGTTATATCTCTCTTGGTTTCAATCCCAACACTCAAACATTCCCATTAAATCTACATGTCTTCCCCTTGGAAGATGACAACTCCAAAGTTTGATCATATTCCCCATAGAAAAACACTAAAATACAACTACCTGTCCCCATAATACATTAACCCTATAATCTATCTCTTCCCATAATATGTTAAAACTGTGACCCACCTATCCCTACAAGACGTTGAACATGTGGCCAACCTTGTCTCACTAGATATTAAACCTATGACCCACATATCCTGACAACATGTTAAACCTATGACCTAACTATTCCTTAAAATAAGTTAAACATATGACCTACCTATCCCAACAAAAGGTTAAAACTATGACCCACATATCCCCACAAGACATTAAACATGTGAACTACCTCTCCCTATTCTATGTTAAACATATTATATGATCCAAAATAATTTACCCCATATAATAAACATGGAATTACCCAGGTAAAATGACTTGAAAGCCTTACACTCCTAGTTTCAACTACCCAGTGGACAACATGGGATGCCTTGGGTTATACACCTAAGATTCCTTACACATGAGATTCCCTCTAAAATAGGATGAATTTATAGGTACCCAACATACCCAACATCCAGAATTTTCTAGATATTCCTAACATTACCATCTTATCCAACCACAGGTTACTTCCCCTCGATATGGAATAATGGATGAGTTTCACACTCATGAATTAATTTTTTTAGGGATACTCAGACTAGGAGATGATATCCAAGGTGGAATCCATGGAACGAGGGATCAATATCACATCATCTTATTTTGATCACGGATCCAACATCTCCAAATATGGTATCAAAGGTTTCCTACCTTTAGAAAGAGGGAAAGTGGGTTAGAAATAAAATGATGCATGCGCCAATATAAATAACTGGATAAAAGAATAGTGAAACCAATATGAAATTTTTCTTCATCAATAGTGAGTAGATCAATAATTCTAGAAACTATCAGAAATCAGCAAGATTGAATCTAGATATTTTTCTCAAGGACCCAACAAAATATATGGTAGGCCAAGTGCAAAAATATTCACCTAAAAAAAGGTTATGTAATGGTAATTGGGAATCCTAGATCCTAAGAACCATCAATGTGGATCCTCCACCCACCTTAGAGAAGGGGAAATGATGTTGGGATCATTGTTCAATGTCTTTGTGGTGTATTTTCTGATTTCTGGATCAATATATTTCTATAGGAATCAAGAAAAAATGAAAAAAATATTTATATTCTACTAAAAAATGGGGATAAGGGGGATAACGGTGTGTAAATCCTATACTAGTAGCCTCCCTCCATGACTGACACCTCTTCCACTACTATCGGGCACCCTCACCAAGTCTTCCCCAATGAGATTATCCAAAAAGAGTGTCATCACTAACCTTTTTTTAGTATGATCAAGAAGGGGTCATCCAAACATGGTATATGGCCTGATTAATGCTGGAATCAATGAAGTTACACTATAATTATAACCCCCAAGGTCTGAGAAGGGATAAATCCACACCCATTCATAACGATGAATCATTTTGGGGGCTTCTATCTATAAAAATCTAACCAAATCCTCCACTGTGCTAATGTGGTAGGGTACATACTAGTTGTGCTCATAGAAACCACCACCTAGGATCCACCCAGGTGGGCTCCCACCTATCCATGCCAAAATTTCATCCAACCCCATAGGTTAAAGAGTAATTCTATCTTACCCAAGCTCCATCAGCCTTGGATTAGAACACTTTGTGCTGACACCGATTGAAGTATATAAACCTTGATAATCAAGAGGATTATTACCCATCTCTAATGGCCCTAGAAACATCCAAAGCATCATACCTTTCCTACACAACAACATCATAGAGTCTTTTATTTTCTTTCTTAAGTTCGAGAATCCATCTACCTCTTAGGTAGGTCATATTTACTCTCCCAATAGTTGGTGCCAATGGAAACCTTCATGGTCCATCCCATAGTGAATAATTTCACTGTATAGGTCCTCAAAATGGTTCCACCAACTAATTTATAGGACCTTATTATGCTAAATATAAGCCATTCTTTGACAAACCATCCTAGGGAAGAAGGAAAGGAAACCTCCATGAGGGTAGTTCTCGTGATGCATGTTGTTGTCCATGGAAGAAACCTAAGTGACTCTCAAATAATTAAACTTGGAGAAAAATAGTTCCATTAGAGGAAGAACCATTGAAAACACCATGTCACCATCAATCTCATAGACTATAATATAATGGATGACCCGATCAAGGAGTATTCACAACTAGTACCAAATAAAGGGGAAGAACCATGTCAATAATGGCTAACAGTCCATGAAGATAAGGTCCACAAAATCCCCAAATCCCTCTGTAGGTACCTATGATAAAGGATGTTTTGGCCTCCTTTCAAGGAATACTAGTGCACTCATCTCTATCAACATCATATTCCCTACTCTAAACCTCCACATTGAAAATTGAAGAGACATCAAGGTCTGGATGAACACCCTTAGATGATGGTGAAAACTACGCTGAGCCTTAGAAGGATATTTACACCATCACCCATGAGAAGGTTGTGAACACCCTGTCTTACTTGGGAATGATCTTGAAATTGTACACACAATCAAAAGAAATTCCAATATTCAGTGGATGATTGGATCATGTGGAACCCCATCCATCTGAAAGTTAGCAACAAAGTGGTTCTGCATCAATGTATCCATTAGTTTATCAAATATCACTAAATGGGGTTTGAGTTTATTAGGAATATAATCATCCTATGGGTAAGGAAAAAGAATACTTTTCAGAGATCCTAGCCACCAAATAGCTATTATCCACATTATGTCCACCCACAACCCAAAATTTTTTCATTCTAGAATCCTTTATTGAGGACCAAGTGGCATGATTCTTCCATAACATCTAGATGATGACCAAATTTCTTCAAGATCATTAGTCAACTTACTCAATAATCCATTAATTTAAGATCCCAGACTTGTGGAGGTATGTCCTTGCTTAAATTTTTGGTTTCAATATATTGTTTTGGGATTAATGAAATGTTTCTTGGGGATGTGAGGGGCCTCAAGGATGTTCCATGGGTTTAGGTAATGAATGGGAAAGAAATAGTAACTTTCTATGCATACTACACAGTTTACACATGGTCAGTGATAACCATGCAAGGGGAATGCTGAACCGTACTTCTTGAGGTAGTGGTATTCTATATAATTGGCACATAGTTTGTGAAACCATGTGGATATTCCTAGTTAAACATAAAAAATCACTTTCTATTAGGCAATGTATTGCGTATGGTTTACAAATGGTTTGGAAAATTGTGTGGATAAACCATGTATCCCAGTGAAGTTGGGAAAAAACTAGAAAAATTCACATTATAGGATTTTAAAACCTCACCGTATTTTCACCCCTCACTTCCTCATTTTAACCCTACGTGGTGAACAAGAGCTTCCAAGGGAATCCAAGGGTTTTTTTCCTTCATCTCTAGGTTTTTTTGGAGTGCCTTCAGTTGTGGATCGAAACTCCAAGTAAGTCTAATCCCTCTCTTTCTTCTCTTTTTGGTTTAGGGTTTGCATCCTTCTCTCATCTCCATCTAAAGCTTTAAAACCCCTCTTTTCCCGCAAGATCTCGTTTGAGGCTTCAAAGGGGTGTTGAATCAGGATCTATGAATTTTATTAGGAGTGAATTTTTTAATGTATTTGAGGTAGGTGGTCTAAAATTCATATCCCTCAGTTTATACATAAGTTTTTTTCATGTGGGGTTATGTTCATGTTCTATCCATGATGTATTCTTGGTGCCATTGTCTAAATTTTATTTAATTGGTGTCTAAATAACCAATTGAACTCCTCATGATCCCCAAGGGATACATAGAGGATAACTTGACCAATGTAGGGCCACCCATGGGGTGTCCCAACCCTCCTAAACATAGTTAATGGAAACATAAATATTGAAATTGACTTTTTTATTAAGTATCTCCCTTGAGGAATGTGAAAATTTGTTAATGTGTTGATTTATACATGATTGGGGGTAAATCGGTATTATTTTGGGTAATGACCAGGGGTTTGTTTGGCTTGACATGTAAATGTGTTGAATGGGATTAATGGGAATGTGTTAATGGGTCATATCTTATACTTGAATACGCTTAGTGAGTAGGCATGGGGAATTGAAATTGGGATAAATTTTTATGTGATATTAATGATATACATGTTAATGGATTGTGGCATAATATTGAATCCCATTTTAGTTACTATTATTGTGATATTGTTAATGATATTGGATATGATTGGTTTTAATGTGGTTATGTGTGGTGAATAAATAACAATCATGTTCACATGGCTTGGTAGAGTGGATTATAAACATGAGGTTCTACGCCCATAGGTTGAGTTAGATTGAGGCTATAAACTTCATTGGTCAATGCGTGGGTTAGGGAAGGGTGCATAGTTCTATTCCACTAACAGTTTCATTCCACCCATACTGAGGCTTTAAGGTGAGGATAATGTGGTTGATGTGATGTATTTCTCTAGTGAGATATCAATTGATTTATAACCATATTTATTTAGGTAGTCAAACATGCTTAATTTATTTAACACATTATATAAATGGTAAATTAATCACTACATGTTATAAGTATTGAATCTGGATCTAATGGTGGGTTAACATAGGGGAAACTTATAAATAATGGATACCTGAGTTGTATTTTATTTACCTTTTATTATTTAGTTATTTCATGCACTATCTATTGAGACTAGATATTTTATAGGCACCATTGGTGGTTTCCTACTAAGATGTACTCACACCCTTCTTGGGCTGTCGTTGGGTACCCGTGCAGATTTCACGGTTGCAGGTTAAGATAGGGGAAAATTCCCCGTGATAGGGAGTTGAGATGGGTATGGTAAATGCATGCATAAGGTTCTAGACCTAGATTCTGGACCATTTTTGGGTTTCAATTGTTTTATTTATTTTGGGTTTTGTCTATTTGGTACTATAGCATGACCTGACATATTTACTATGGGTTGTGGTTTCTACCCATTTTGGGTGATGGCTATTTAGGAATTTTTATTTAGTATGTACATTGTTGTTCCAATATTGTACATGTTTTATGATGTGTCTTACTCGGGTAAAGATGGTATAACCTCTCCATGTGAATTTTAGACCCTCACTACTGGTTAGCAACCTCTGGCTTATGGGGAGGTGTGCTTGAAGTTATGTGATGATCCATATTAGGGAAAAAGCTTATGGATTCTAGGTTAGAGATGTTAAAAAGTGGTATTAAATGAGGTATTTTCTAGAACTAACTATTTGGTAATGGTAGATTGGAGGTTAAGAAGGTGTCAGGACTTGGGAACAATCTCGTTCTTGGGAGTACATAACCCATGTATGAGGAAGAAACCCAAGTCAACCAGCATGGGAATTGTTGTTCTTGTTGTGTGTAATTACATTTAATGATATTTCACCATTGGGTGATGCACTTGTAGTGTGATGTGATAGTTTTATGATATTTTTCTCATGGACATAATGGCATGAGGTTGTGCATTCATGCATCATTCTGGGCACGTAAGTCCATAAGTGACATGCATCATGGTAGGAACACACACACAGGATAGGTGTGTGGGACATAAAGGGATAGAACACATTTGGATACTAGAAAGTAATGAAAAAGGTGTCTAATGAAATAGATAAAATGGTAAAAGGGATGAAAAATGTTAAATAATAATTGAATAACTCTTCTTAATAGGGGGTGGTAAAGAGAATTAAATAGTTTTTGAAGTAAGTAGTGATATGTTGTCGATGTAAGGCCTGTAATTGTGTGAGTTACATACCCTTTGTTAGCCATGGCCTTGGTATGGATGATCGTGGGTAGTGTCCTGGGTACGATCTGGCCCATTTGAGTGGTGTAATAAAAATGTTTTTTTATGGATTATGATGATATTTTCTTTATATATTGTGAAGGATTTATGGTATGTGTTCTAAATATCATGTTTGGAATTACAAAGAAATGCCACCATGAAGATTTGTGCCAGTTGAGAAATAGGAGGATATTTCCAATAACACTCCTCCTATAGTGGAGCAAGAGAACGTGGTGATTCAAGAAAATATAGAATATCAAATCTATGTGTACTTTTCTCATTTTATGTAGACGATGGAATGAGATCAAGGATGGGTTGCATCATGTAGGTTTGAGATGACCCAAGAGTTTCAGCTGAAACACCTTCTAAACATTAACAAAGAGGGTAGGACAAAGGTAGAAAAGTATTGTATAGATTCTATCCAAAATATTCTTGATCATATAGAGACTCCACTCAAGAAGCAAATCAAGTTAGCAGAATATATGTTGAAAGATTAGGAAAATCATTGGTGTTACATCATGGTTCAAATATAGCAAGCTGAAGGAATGATGTAGAAGGACTTCGAAGAGATGTTTCTTGAACACTTATATCAAGAAACCTTGAGGTAGGAGGAGGATTTGGATCTTAAGATTTTGGACCAAGATTAAATGTCGGTGATGGATTATTCTAGTAATTTTACCAATTTGAGATGCTTCATTCTTATGATGGTAGGAGACGAGGCGATTATGGAGAAACGTTTCTAGGATGGGATTAGACATGAGATCAGGTCCCAGGTGAACATTTTCCATTTGAAAAGGTTTTACAAGGTTTTGGATGAATCCCTTATCTTAGAAGGGAACCTGAAGTGAGTTTTAGGTAGTGATCTTATGGATCCATCTGGTCAAACAAGTGGTACAATTATCTTGAGAAAAAAGTGGAATTTTGGGAATCATCATTAGGGTAAAAGTGCTTAGACTAGTTAGATGAGGGGGATAGACTCTCAAGGTGGTGACTAGGTGTTTTGTTATCAGTATAGAAGTCCAATGAACATGTGAATCTAGTATCCTAGACCACCAATCAAGTGTTGATCATGCAGTAGGCTGGGCCTTATAAAGAGGCTCTATAGGAACCCACAATATTCAGGCAATAATAGATGTCATAAGCAGATTCTGAGTGTATGAAGGGGGTCTGTTACACCATATTAGGAAATAATATTGAGTTCCATTGGTTTTACTGATAGGGGTGGTTGACGTGGGACTCCAGGGTGAGAACATCCACACTGTCAAGCCAGTTCAGTACATGGTACTCTTGTTAGAGCCCAGGGTTGAGAGGCAGGTCATATCAACACAGTTCAGTCTATACCTAGAAGTGGTGAGGCTAGACCATCTACCGCTCGAGGTATGATTCTTGTGATTTCCATGATCACTCATTCTTTATTTGATACAGGTGAAACTCATTATATTATTTCTACATAGTTTGTAGTTATTATGGAGTATAACCATGGAAATTTCATGTGGAGTTATGTCTATTGATACTCTGTTGGGGGTGTGAGTTGAGAATATCAGATAATGTAAAGTAATTTCTTTTGAGGTGGGTGGATATCATTTCCTATGGGACCTATTTTTCCTTGAGATGTTAAGTTTTGACCTAATTTTGGGTATGGGCTGGTTGGTGCTATATCAATCCCATATTGATTGTTACTAATTCCAGGTAACGTTCTTGTATCTCAATGAAAATACTTATGTTCTTTGTGGTGAGTCGGATGTTTGAGAAAGATGTATAGGGATAATTTTCTAGTAGCTGGTTTAACTCATGACATAAGTGGCTTGACTTCTGCTGGATGAAGGATGAAGGGAATAACCAGTTTTCCCTCCCATTTTGGACTAATTCCAGGATGTGTTTTATGAGGACTTCTCAGGGCTACCACCTAAGAGGGATGTTGAGTTTATAATTAAGTTGCTACTTTGGGAAGAAACAGTTTGCATTACACCACATCTAATGGAACCGGAAGAACTCCATGAACTAAAGGTTCAACTACAAGGGTTATAAAAAAGAGATTCATCTATCTTAGCTCATCAACTTGGAGATCTTCTGTTCTATTTTCCAAGAAGGCCAATGGATCTTTAAGGTTTTTTGTTGACTATGGAAAGATGAATCATATGACAGTTAAGAAACGATACCTACTTCCTAGAATTGATGACATGTTTCACCAACAGAGGAGTGCCTCAATGTTCTCCAATATTGATTTGAGATTAGGATACCATCAGTTGAGGGTGAGACCATCTAACATACCATAGACATCATTCCAGAGTAGGTATGGGTTGTATGTGTTTGTGGTGATATCATTCAGGCTGACCAATGCATCAACTATGTTCATGGCTTCAATGAACCGAATATTTCACCCATACATTGATCAATTCATATTTTTCTTCGTTGATAACATCTTGGTGTGATCTAAAACATATGAAGATCATGGAAAACATATTTAAATTGTTTTGTGTACACTATGATATCATAGTCTTTACAACCAAAAATCAAAATCTCAGTTCTGGATTGATAAAGTGAATTTATTGGGGTATATCATTTCCGAGTCAGGTTTGGCAGTGGATCTAGAGAAATACAGGCTGTGGTGTCTTGGGAGAAGCCTAAGAATGTTTTTAATATTTGGTGTTTTCTGGGTTTGTATCTTTATTTTTGAAGATTCATTAGGTATTTATCTTCTTTGGAAGCACCACTATCATGCTTAACCAAAAAGGGGGTTAGGTTTGAGTGTTCAAAGGCATGCAAGAATGGTTTTCAGGAGTCAAAGAAGTGGTTGATTACCATACCGATTGCGATCTTACCTAGTACATGAAATAGGAACACCTTATTTTATGATGCATTTAGTTTTGGAATTGGGGTAGTGTTGACACATGATTATTGGGTTGTAGCATATAGGTCAAGTCAGTTGAGGCCTCATGAAAGAAATTACCATACTCATGATCTAGAGCTATCTACTATGGTGTATGACTTAAACTGTTGGAGGCACTACTTGTTGGGAGATTGGTTCACGGTATATACCGATCATAAAATACTAAAGTACATATTCTCCCAACATGACCTGAATCTTTGGCATCGAAGGTGGGTCGAGTACATTCAGTCCTTTGACTTTGAGTTGGTTTACACACCAAGAAAACTGAATAGTGTTGTAGATACCTTGAGTTGGAAGCCTCAGAATGTAGTGGTTCAAGAATCTAACACAGAGTGGAGAATGATGGATTTGTTTAAAGATGTATATATAGAGGTACATGATGGGAATAGGTATATAACACTTGCATATATAGCTATTGAGTTCATGACTTTGAATTAGGTCAAGGAGAGATAGATGGTGGATCCGAAGTGTCTGGATACAGAGGAAAGTCTTAAAGGTGGGGAGTCACCTTTTAGTTGGTTTGTTGGTTCATATGGAATTGTTTATGTTTAGGGAGGTGTTGTGGTGATGAATGGTGTGTGAGAAATTTTTATGTGTGAGTTCCATGCATAAAATTAGGTTGTACATCTCGGTTTGACAAAAATGTATCATGATCTTTATTGGAAGTATTGGTGGCCAGGAATGAAGAAAGAATTTGTGAGGTTTGTGGAGAAATTCCTTACTAGTCAATAGGCAAATGCCAAGCATCGTCACCTAGGTGATTTGTTATAGTTATTTCCCATTCCAAAGTAGAATTGGAATGATTTAATGATGGAATTCATAGTTTATCTTCCAAGGAAACATCAGAAGAATGATGCTCTCTAGTTATTTTTGGATTGACTGACTAAAGTGGAATTTTCTTTCTAATCCAAGAGACTTTCCTAGTTGATTATTTGTGTGAGTGATATGTTCGAAAGATAGTGTGGATAAATGGTGTGCTGAGAACTATAGTTTTGGATCATGATCCACGTTTCACATCACATTTCTAGTAGGGATTACAAAAGGTGCTTGGTACCCATGGGTTCTTGAGTACGACTTATCACCCACAGACAATCAAGAAATATGATCATATGATTTTGGTATTAGAGGATATGTTAAGAGCTTGTGTTATGGATTTTGGAGGTTTGTGGGAAAAAACATGTTGTTTGCTGATATTTCCTACAACAAAAATTTTCTGGCTACAATTCATATGGTATCGTTTGACGCACTTTATGGAAGTTTGTTTAGAAGTCCATTGTTTTGGTTAGTAGTTGGGGGGTATAAAATTTCAGGACCATGTATCATGCATGAGTCTTAGAAAAATGTATGATTGATTTAGAAGCACATGGAAACAACACACAATAAGAAGAATTCATATGCAGATCGGCGTCTTAGAACACTTGAGTTTATAGTGGGTGATAGTGTGTTTCATCGGGTGTTTCCATGGTTAGGTCTCCATTAAATTTGGAATCAGGGAAAGTTGGCATCAATGTACATGGGGCCATTTGAGATTGTGGATCGGATCGGATTGGTGGCTTATTAATTGGATCTTCCACAATGGTACAATGAGATGAATTTTGTTTTTCTGGTTTCACACCACCGATAGTATTCCCTGATCCATCTCATGTGATAAACATTGATGATGTAGATCTTGAGGATGATGTGTCCTTTCTGAAGCATCTAACTCATATTGTGGATCAAAGCGAGAAGGTCTTGAATTTGTAGGTTATGCCTTTGGTTCGTAATCTGTGGAAATATAAAAATGTTCAGGAAAAAAACATGGGAGAGAGAGTTAGATATGTGGATCCAGTGGCCTAATCTATTTTCTTCGAAAACTTAGTGACGCTTGGGAGTGTGGCTCGAGGACGAGCTGTTATAAGGTGGAGAGGTTGTATGATCCATAAATTTTGGAGGTACAACCATGATTATTATTTTTTGGTTTCAATATCTTGTTTTGGGATTAATGAAATGATTCATGGGGATGTGAGGGGACTTAGGGTTGTTTTGGGGGTTCTAGGCATGAAAGTGAATAAAATAGGATCTTTCTAGGCATGTTACATGGTTTGTGCATATTTAATACTAGCCAGGTGAGGGGAAAGACAAACCATGCATCTTGAGGTAGTGGTATTATGCATGGTTGGTGCATGGTTAGTCAAACCGTGTCGAGATCCCCAGGTAACCATGTGAACTCACCTCCCTTATGCTGTGGCTTGTGCACGTTCTTCACATGGTTTGGAAAATAGTGTGGGTAAACCGTATGACAGAGTAATGTTGGAAAAAATTACGAAAATTCCATTACAGGATTTTAAACCCTCACACAATTTCTATCCCATATTTCCTCCTTTGAACCCTAGTGGCGATCAATAGCTTCCAAGGGAATCCAAGGGTGATTCTCCATCATGTCTAGGTCATTTGGAGTGTCATTGGTTGCAGATCATAGATCAGATCAATTCTAATCCCTCTCTTGCTACTCTTTTTGGTTTGGCATTTTCATCCTTCTATCATATCCATCCGAATCTCTAAAACCCATCTTTTTTCCATGAGATCTAGGTTGAGTCTTGAAAGGGTGGTTTAATTGGGATCTAAGGCTTCTATTAGAAGTTCATTTGATAACATATTTGAGGTAGGTGGTATACAAGCCATATCACTTAGTTTTTACATATATTTTTTCAAGTGAGGTTATGTTCATGTTCTCTCCTTGATGTGTTCTTGGTTCCATTTTCAAAATTTGATTTAATGGGTGACTAAATGACCGATTTAAATCCTTATGATCCCCGTGAGATGCATGGAGGGTAACTTGACTGATGTAGGGACACCCATAGGGTGTGATGAACCTTTTGAATGTATTTAATGGAAATTAAAAAGTGTGAAATTACCTTGTGATTAAGTAGATCCCTTGATGAATATGCAAATTGGTTAATGTGTTGATTGAGAATGGATTATGGGTAAATAGGTCTAGTTTTTGTAAATGATTATTGGATTAATTAGCTTGACATGTAAATGGGTTGAATGGGATTAATGATAATATGTTAATGCGTCATGTTTTATACTTGAATACGCTTAGTGACTATGCATGGGGAATGGAAATTGGGATAAATGTTTATGTGATATAAATGATAAACTTGTTAATGGATTGTGGCGTAATATTGATTCCCATTTTAGTTACTATTGTTGTGATATGGTTAATGATATTGGATATTCTTGGTTGTAATGTGGTTGTGTGTGGTGAATAAATAATAAGCATGGTCACATGGATTGGTAGAGTGGGGTATAGAGATGAGGTTCTACACCCATAAGTTGAGTTGGACTGAGGATCCAAACTCCACCCCTAAATGCATGGGTTTGGGAAGGATATGATGTTATATTCCCCTAATAGTTTCATTCCAACAAGACTGAGGCTTTAAGGTGAGGATAATGTTGTTTATGTGATGTATTTTACTAGAGATATAACACTTGGTTTATTACCATATGCCTTTTGGTTGTCGAACATGCCTAATACATTTAACACATGATATAAAAGGTGAATTTTTCATTAGACATTATAAGTATTGAATCTGGATCTAATGGTGGGTTAAATTAGGGGAACCTTATTAATATTATATACCTGAGCACTATTTTATTTACTTGTTATTATTTAGTTCTTTCATGCACTATCTATTGATACTTGATATTTTGTAGACACCATTGGTGGTTTATTACTAAGTTGTACTCACACCGTACTTGGGCCGCCGTTGGGTACCCGAGTAGATTTCATGGTTGCAGGTCCAGACAAGGGAGAAATGACATGTGATTGGGAGTTGATCGAGGCATGATACATGCATGAATGAGTTTTTATAACTTGATTTTGGACTATTATTGGGTTTCCACAGTTTGTTTTGGTTTTTTTCATTTGGTACTGTATCATGACATGACATATTTACTATTGGTTCTGGTTTGTACCCAGTTTGGGTGATGGATGTTTATTAATTTTCATTTGTTATATCCATATTTTTTCTACTATTTTACACGTTTTAGGATGTGTCATACTTTGGTAAAGATGGTATAGCCTCCCCATGTGAGTTTTAGACCCTCACTACTATCAGCAACCTCTAGCGTATGAGGAGGTGCGCATGAGGTCACTTGATGATCCAGATTGGGGAACCAGTTTGTGGCTTCCAGGATGGGGATATTAAAAATTGGTATTAAAGGAGGTGTTTTATATTACTTACTATTTGGGAATGGTATACTGGAGGTTAATAAGGTTTCTGGCCTTGGAAATGATCTCATTCTTTGGAATGGTATACTGGAGGTTAATAAGATTTCACCATCGAGTGATGTAGTTATAGTGTGATGTGATAATTTTATGATATTTTTCTCACAGACGAAATGGAATGAGGTTGTTAATTCATATATCAATATAGGCACCTAAGTCCACAAGTGGCATGCATCATGGTAGGAACAAACTCGTGGGACATGTGTGTGGGACATAAAGAGGTATATTGCATTTGGTTACTTGAAATTGATGAAAATGGTGTCTAATGAAATTGCACAACTGGGTAAATGGGATAAATAATTTTAAATAATAATTAAATAATTGTTCTTGATAAGGAGTGGTAAGTGAATCAAATATTTTTTTAAGTAGTGATATGGTGTAGAGTGAAAGTCTTATAATTGTGTGAGTTAGTTACCCTGTGTTAGAAATGGCCTTGGTACGAATGGTTGAGGGTAGTTTTCTAGGTATGATTAGGCCCGTTTGAGTTGTGTATGTGAAATGATTTTTTATGGATTGTGATGATTTTTTTTTAAATATATTGTGAAGCTTTTATGGTCTGTGTTCTAAAGATCATGTTTGGCATTGGAAATAAATCCACCATGAAGACATGTGCCGGTTGGGTGATAGGAGGATATTGCTCTGAACACTCATCCTATAGTGGGGAAAGAGAATGTGATGATTCAAGAAAATAGAGAAGATAAGTTCTGTGTGAAATTTTCTCATTTTATGCAGATGATGGAATGAGAACAAGGGCAAGTTGCACTGATCAGGTTTGAGCTGACTAGGGAGTTTCAGCTACAAAACCCTCCAACCCTTACCAGAGAGTGTGGGAAAAAGGATATAGAGTTATAGATGGAGTATATCCATTCTATTCTTGTTCATCTGGAGACTCCACTTGAGAAGAATGTCAAGTTAGCGGACTATATGTTGATAGATTAGGAAAAGTGTTCGTAGGAAATCATGGTTCATATAGATAAAGCTAAAGAAATGATTTATAAGGAGATCTAGGAGAAGTTTCTTTTACACTTCTATCTAAAAACCTTCAGGTAGGAGAAGGATTTGGATTTTGTGATTTTGGACCAACGTTAAATGTCGGTGATGGATTATTCTAGTCATTTCACCAATTTGTGATGCTTTGTTCTGGCATTGGCGGTAGATGAGGATACTGTGGAGAAACATTTCTTGGATGGTATGATACATGAGATCATGTCCCTAGAGAACATCTTCCATTTGAAATGTTTTTCCAGGGTTGTAGATGAATCCCTTATCTCAGAAGGGAACCTGACGATAGTTTTAGGTAGTGAGCTTATAGTGCCATCCAGGTAGAAAAGTGGTACAACTTTTGAGAGAAAAAGTTCCATTTTGGGAATATCCCTTTGGGTAGAAGTTCTTAGAGTATCCAGGAGAGGGGGACATCCTCTCAAGGTGGTGACCTGGTATTTTGTTATCATTATTGAAATCCAAGGAACATGTGTTTCTAGTGTCCCTGAAAACCAGTGAAGTTCTAATCATGTGGTAGGTTGGGCCTTCGACAGGGGTTCTACAGGAACCCATGACATTTGGGAAATTATAGAGGTCATAGGAAGATGTTGGGTGTAGGCAGGGGATCAGTTACCCCATATCTAGAATGAAGATTGAGTTACATGAGTTGTACCGAGAGTGGTGGTAGACATTGGACTCCAGGGGTGAGAACTTCCATTGTAGCAAGGCAGTTTAGTACATGGTACTCTGGTTTTAGCTTAGGGTTGAGGGGTAGGTCATCTATATTGATTATATTCTACACCTAGAAGTGGTTAAGCTAGACCGTCTACTGTTCAAGGTACGATTCTTGTAGATTCCTTGCTCATAGGTTCTTTATTTGATACAGATGAAACTCATTCTTTTATTTCTACATAGTTCGTAGTTGTTTTGGGTATAACTGTGGAAATTTCATGTGATGTTATGTCTATTGATACTTTGTTGGTGGTGTTAGTTGAGAATATCAGATAGTGTAAAGGATTTTTTTGGAGGTTGGTGGATATCATTTCCCATGGGACCTGTTTTTCCTTAAGATGTTGGGTTTTGACCTAATTTTGTATATGGACGGGTTGGTGCTATATCAATCCCATGTTGATTATTACTGATGCCGGGTAACATTCACATATATCGATGAAAATACTTATGTCTTTCATGGTGAGTGGGATGTTCAAGTAATATGCGCGGGTCCAATTTTTCAGTAGTTGGGTGAACTCATGGAATAAGTGGATTACCTTATGTTGGAAGAAGGAGGAAGGGAAGAACCAGTTTCCCTCCCATTGTGGACCAATTCTAGGATATGTTTCCTCTAGAATTTTTAGGTTTACCACCAAAGTGGGATGTTGAGTTTACAATTGAGTTGCTACCTGGGGAAGAGCCAGTTTCCATTCCACCACATTGAATGAAACCAACAAAACTCCATTAACAAAAGGTTCAACTAGAAGAGATATAGAAATTGGATTCATCTATCCTAGCACGTCTCCTTGGAGATCTCCCATGCTGTTTTCCAAGAAGGTAGAGGTATCTTCGAGGTTATGTGTTGAATATATAATGATGAATCTGAAGACATTTAAGAACTGGTACCCACTTCCCAGAACTGATGACCTATTTAACCAACAGAGGGCTACCTCGGTGTTCACTAATAATGATTTGAGATTGGGATACCATCATTCGAGGGTGAGACCATCTAACTTACCACATAAAACATTCCACAACAGTTACAGGTTGTATGAGTTTGTGGTGATGTCATTTGGGATGACCAATGCACCGACAATGTTCATGGCTTTAATGAACCAAATATTTAACCCATACATGAATCAATTTATATTTTTCTTTGTCGACAACATCTTGGTGTACTCTAAAACTCATGAAGATCATGGAAAACATATTTATAACATCTTGTGTACAATAAGGGACCATAGGCTTTATTCCCTGCTATCAAAATGTTAGTTCGGGATTGTTAAAGTGAATATCTTGGGGCATATAATTTTCGAGTCAGGTGTGGTAGTGGATCCATAGAAAGTACAGACTGTGGTGTCATGGGATAAGACCAAGATAATTTCGGATATTTAGAGTTTTCTAGGTTTTTATGTTTATTATTGAATATTCATTAGGTATTTTTCTCATTTGGAAACACCAATCTCAGTCTTAACCTAGAAGGGGGGTTAGGTTTGTGTGGTCAGAGGTATGCAAGAATGATTTTCAGGATCCGAAGAAGCGGTTGTCTACTGTACCGATTTAGATCTTACATGAGACATGCGATAGATAGACCTTATTTTGTGATGCATCTAGTGTTGTAATTGGGGTAGTGTTGATGTAATATTATTGGGTTTCAAAATATGAGTCAAGACATTTGAGGCCTCATGAATGAAATTACTCTACTCATGATCTTGATCTAGCTGCTATGGTGTAAGCCTTAAAGTGTTGGAGGTATCTCTTTTTGGGAGAGTGGTTCATGGTATATATTGACCAAAAAATACTCAAGTACATATTTTACCAACATGACCTGAGTCTTTAGCATCAAAAGTGGGTCGAGTATATTTTTTCCTTTGACTTCAAGTTGGTTTACACACCAGGAAAATGGAAGACACAGAATCAGGTAGTTCAGGAATCTAACACTGAGTAGAGAATGATGGATTTATTTATAGATATATATCTAGAGGTATTTTATGGTCATAGGTAGATGACCATTACATCTAAAATAGTTTAGTTAATTCTTTGGAATTAGGTCAAGGAAAGTCAGATGGTGGATCTGAAGTGTCTGGATATGAAGGAAAGTCTTAAAGGTGGCGAGTCACCTTATTTTTGGCTTGTTGGTGAAGATTGACTTTTTATGTTTAGGGAATTGTTGTGGTTCCGAAATGTGTGTGAGAGATTTTGATGTGTAAGTTCCATGCATCAAAGTGGTAATTACATCCCAATTTTACTAAAATGTATCACAATCTTTATCAGCAATATTGGTGGCTAGGAATGAAGAAGGATGTTGTGAGTTTTTTGGAGCGATGCCTTATCGGTCAATAGGTAAAGTCTGAGCATCAGCACCCATGTGATTTTTTACTGTCATTTTCCATTATGGAGTGTAAGTTTAATGTTGCAATGATGGAATTCATAGTGTGTCTTCTGAGGAAACCTCATAAGAATGATGATCTCTAGGTAGATGTGGATCAACAGACTAAATTGGCTCATTTGTTCTAATCCAAGAGACTTTCATAGCTGATCATTTGGGTGAGTTATATATTTGAGAGGTAATGTGGCTACATAGTGTGCTAAGAACTATAGTTTCAGATCGTGATCCATGTTTCACATCTCACTTCTAGTAGGGATTACAAAAGGTTCTTAGTACCCATGTGTTTATGAGCATGTTTTATCACCCACAGACAAATAAAAAATATGAGCATGTGATTATGGTATTAGAGGATATGTTAAGAGCTTGCGTTTTGTATTTTAGTGGTTTGTCGGAAATACAATTGATGCTTTCAGATATTTCCTACAACAACACTTTTTAGGCATTAATTTAGAGGGCATCATTTGACACACTTTATTGGAGACCATGTAGATCTCCATCATTTTGGTTAGAAGATGGGTAGCATAAATTATTAGAAATATTTATTGTGAAGGATATGTCTAAAAATGTTCAATTGATTCAGAAGGGCATGGAAATAGTACAAAATAGAAAGAAGTCATATGCAGATCGGCATCGTAGACCCCTTGAGTTTATAGTGGGTGATTGTGTGTTTCTTAGGGTGTTGCCAAGGTTGGGTCACCATCAATTTTAGAATCATGGAAAGTTGGGACCTAGGTATATGGGTCTATTTGAGGTTTTGGAGAGGATCAAATTGGTGGCTTACCAATTGGATTTTCTATAGTGGTACAATGAGATGGATGATGTTTTATATGTTTCAAAACTTCAACAGTATCACCCTGATCCATCTCATGAGGGTGAAGGTTATTCCTTTGGTTTGTAATCTATGGTAATATATAAATGATCAAAAAGAAACATGGGAGAGGGAGTTAGATATGCAGGTCCAATGCCCTGATCTCTTTACTTCAGAAACATAGTGACGTTTGAGAGTGGGGCCCGAGGATGAGATGTTATAATTTGGGGAGGTTGTATGATCCCATAATTTTGGAGGTATGACCCTCATTATTTTTTTGGTTTCAATCTATTGTTTTGGGATTAAATAAATGTTTCCTGGGGATATGAGTGTCCTTGGGTGTGTTCTGGGGGTTCAAGGCATGAAAGGGAAGAAAATATGATCTTTTTGGGCATGCTAATGGTTTTCCCATGGCTAGTACTAATGATACGAGGGGAAGTCCAATATATGCATCTTGAGGTAGTGATATTCTACATGGATGGAACATGGTTATTCAAACCATTCATAGCTCCCCAGGCATCAATGTGTTCTCACCTCCCTTTGGTTGTGACTTTTACACAATTTTCATGTGGTTTGGAAAATAGGGTGGCTAAATCGTGCAACCTGGTAAATTTGAAAAAAGATTACAAAAAATCCATTATAATATTTTAAACCCTCACCCAATTTTGGACCCTCATTTCCTCCTTTGAATCCTAGTGACAAACAAGAGCTTCCATGGGAATACAAGGGTGATTCTCCATCATTTATAGGTCTTTTTGAGTGTCATCGGTTATAGATCAAAGATACAAGTAATTATAATACCTCTATTGCTTCTATTTTTGGTTTGGGGTTTTCATCATGCTCTCATATCAATCCAAATATCCAAAACACCTCTTTTCCGGTGATATCTAGGTTGAGGCTTCAACGGGTGGTTGAATCTAGCTCTAATGCTTCTATTAAGAGTGAATTTGCCTACCGATTTGTGGTAGGTTGTATACAATCCATATCCCTTAGTTTTTCCATAGATTTGTGAATGTGGGGTTATGTTCATGTTCTCTCCATGATGTTTTCTTTGTGTTGTTCAGAAGATTTGATTTAATGGGTGTCTAAATAACTGAATGAACTCCTCATAATCCCTGTGGGATGCATGGAGGATAGCTTGACTGATGTAGGACCACCCATGGAGTGTGTAGACCCTCCTAAATGTAGTCAAAGAAAATTTAAAGTATGAAATTGACTTTTGATTAAGTAGCTCACTTGATGAATGTTTAAATTGGTTAATGTGTTTATTAAGAAAGGATTATGGGTAAATGGGTCTAGTTTTGGGTAATGACTAGGGGATTTTTGGTCTTGGATTGTAAATGGGTCGAATGGTATTAATAGTATTGTGTTAATGAGTCATGTTTTATACATGAATATGCTTAGTGAGTAGGCATGGGGAATGGAAATTGGGATAAATGTTTATATGATATAAATGATAAATGTGTTAAGGGATTGTGGCATAATATTGATTCCCATTTTAGTTATATTGTTGTGATATGGTTAATGTTATTTGATATTCTTGGTTGTAATGTAGTTATGTGTGGATAATAAATAATGAAAATGTCCACATGGATTTGTATAGTGGGGTATAGACATGAGTTTCGAGGCCCATAGGTTGAGTTGGACCGAGTCTCTAAACTCCACCCCTCAATGGATGGGATATGAAAGGGGACAAATAAATATTCCCCTAACGGTTTCATTCCACCCATACTAAGGCTTTAAGGTGAGGATAATGAGGTTGATGTGATTTATTTACCTAGGGAGATATGACTTTATTTATTACCAAATGCCTTTTGGTTGTCGAACATTCTTAATCCATTTAACACATGATATAAATGGTGAATTAAGAACTAGATGTTATAAGTATTGAATTTGGATCTAGTGGTGGGTTATCTTAGGGGTACCTTATTAATAATAGCTACCTGATATGTATTTTATTTACTCATTATTATTTATTTATTTCATTCACTATTTGTTGAGAATTAAAATTTTGTAGACACCATTACTGGTTTCCTACTGAGTTGTACTAACACCCTGCTTGGGCCGCCATTGGGCACCCAAGCAGATTTCATGGTTGTAGGTCAGGACAAGGGAAAATGCCATTTAATAGGGAGTTGAGCTGGGCATGGGACATGCATGGATGAGGTTCTAGACCTAGAGTCTGGATCATTTTTGGGTTTCCATAGTTTTATTTATTTTTGGGTTTTTTCCATTTGGTACTGTATCATGACACAACATATTGACTATTGGTTGTGGTTTGTACCCAGTTTGGGTGATGGATATTTATGAATTTTCTTTTGGTATGTCCTTTTTTCCACTATTGTACTTGTTTTATGATTTATCTTACTCTGGTAAAGATGGTATATCCTCCCCATGTGAATTTTAGACCCTCACTGCTAGTCAGCAACCTCTGGCGTATGTGGATGTGCGCTTGAGGTCATGTGATGATCTGGCTCAGGGCTCCAATTTGCGGCTTCCAGGTCAGGGATGTTACAAAGTGGTATTAGATGAGGTATTTTCTATGAATCACTATTTGTTAATGTTATAATGGAGGTCAAGAAGGTTTCAAGCCTTGGAAATGATCTCTTTTTTGGGAGTAGGTAACCCAAGTATGAGGGAAAAACCGAAGTCACCCAGTGTGAGAATTGTTGTTCTTATTGTATGTTTTTACATTTAATGTTATTTCACCTTCGGGTGATGCACCTATAGTGTGATGTGATAGTTTTATGATATTTTCCTCATGGAAAAAATGGCATGAGGTTTTAAATTCATGCTTCTTTCTAGGAACCTAAGTCCATAAGTGGCATGCATCATGGTTGTCATACACACACATGATAGGTGTGTGGGACATAAAGGGGTAGAACACATTTTGTTACTTGAAAGTGATGAATAAGGTGTTTAATGAAATTGTAAAAATGGGTAAAAAGGATGAAAAATGTTAAATAATAATCAAATGATTGTGCTTGATAAGGGGTGGTAAGTGAATTAAATAGTTGTTTAATTAAGTAGTGATATGGTTTTGAATTCAAGGCTTGGAATTGTGGGAGTTAGTTACCCCATGTTGAGCCATGGACTTGGTTTAGATGGTTGAGGATAGTGTCCTGGGTATGATAAGTCTTGTTTGAGTGGTCTATGCAAAATGATTTTTATGAATTTTGATGAACATTTGGTTATATATTGTGAAGTCTTTATGGCCTATGTTCTAAAGCTCATGTTTGGCATTGCAACGAAATTCCCCCATGATAACGTGTGCTAGTCGGGCGATAGAATTATATTTCTGAGAATACTCATCCTATAGTTGGGAAAGAGAATGTGATGATTCAAGAAAATATAGAAGTGTAGTTCTATGTGAATTTTTCTTATTTTATACAGAGGATGGAACAAGAACAAGGGAGGGTCACACTAAGCAGGTTTGAGCTGACCAGGTAGTTTCAGCAGAAACACCATCCAAACTTTACTAGAGAGGTTAGGGAAAAGGTATCAGAGTTCTGGATAGAGTCTATCTATACAATTCTTGATCATCTAGAGACTCCACTTGATAAGAAATTCATGTTAGCAGCCTATATGTTGAGGGATCAGGCAAAGAGTTAGTGGGACATCATGGTTCAAATAGTGCAAGTTGAAGGAATGATGTAGAAGGACCACTAGGAGAAGTTTTGTGAAAAATTATATCTAGAAAACTTGAGGTAGGATATGTATTTTGATTTTAGGATTTTAGCCCAATGGAAAATATTGGTGATGGATTATGCTAGTCATTTCACCAATTTGTGATGCTTTGTTCTGGTGTTGGAAGGAGACGAGGTGACTGGGGAGAAATGTTTCAAGGATAAGATGAGACATGAGATTAGGTCCCAGGTGAACCTGTTCTATTTGAAAAGGTTTTCCAAGGTTATGGATGAATCCGTATTCTCAGAAGGGAACCTGAATGGAGTTTCAGGTAGTGAGCTTATTGTGCCATCTAAGTAGACAAGTGGTACAACTTTTGAGTGAAAAAAGTTCCATTTTGGGAATCTCCATCAGGGTGGAAGTGATAAGATTTTTCAAAAGAGGGTGAGAGTCCCTCAAGGTGGTGACCAGGTGTTTTTTTATCAGTATAAAAATCCAAGGAACATGTGTGACTAGTGTCCCCAACCACCAGTCGAGTGCTTATCGTGCGGTAGGCCAGGCCTTATACATAGGTTCTATAGGAACCCACAATATTCAAGAAATTATAGAGGTCATAGAAAGATGATGAGAGTCAGTAGGGGGCCGATTACCCCATATCAGAAAATAATATTGAGTTCCATGGGTTGTACCGATAGGGGTGGTATACGTGGGAATCTGGAGTGAGAACATCCACACTATCAAGGTAGTTTAGTACATGGTACTCTAGATGGAGCCCAAGGTTGAGGGACATGTCATCTCTACATAGTTCAGTATACACCTGGAAGTGGTGAGGCTAGACCATCTACCATTCGAGGTATGACTCTTGTATCTTCTATGCTCACTAGTTCTTTATTTGATACAAGTGAAACTTATTCTTTTATTTCTTCACAATTCGTAGTTTTTTGGGTATAACCGTCGAATGTGTGTGTGGAGTTATGTCTATTGATACTCTGTTGGGGGTGTGAGTTGAGAATATCAGAGGGTGTAAAGGATTTTCTTTGGAGGTGGGTGGATATCATTTCTTGTGGGACATATTTTTCCTTGAGATGTTGGGTTTTTAACTGATTTGGGTATGGAATGGTTGGTTCTATATCAATCTCATATTGATTGTTACTAATGTCAGGTAACATTCATGTATCTCGATGAAAATACTCATGTCCTTCGTGGTGAGTGGGATGTTCGAGCAAGCCGCATAGGGCCAATTTTCCAATAGCAGGGTGAATTCTTGGCATAAGTGGCTTGCCATATGCTGGATGAAGGAGTAAGGGAATAACTAGTTTTCACTCCCATTGTGAAACTATTATAGGATGTTTTTCTATGGACTTCTCAAGGATACCACCTAAGAGGGATGTTGAGCTTACAATTTATTTTCTGCCTGGGGAAGAGCTGGTTTCCATTCCACCACATCGAATAGAAATGGCTGGACTCCATGAACTAAAGTTTCAGATAAAATAGTTATAAAAAATGGATTCATTGATTCAATCATGTCACCTTGGATATATCACGTGCTATTTTCTAAGAAGTAAGATGGATATTTCATGTTATGTGCAGATTATAGAAAGGTGAATCAGATGACAGTTAAGAACTGATACCCACTTCCCAGAATTGATGACTTGTTTAACAAACACAGGGGTTCCTCGGTGTTCTCCAAGATTTATTTGAGATCAAGCTACCATCAGTTGAGGGTGAGACCATCTAACGTTCCACATATTACTTTCCAAAGCTGGTACGAGTTGTATGAGTTTGTTGTGATGTCATTCGGTCTGACCAATGCACCGACTATTTTCATGGATTAATGAACCAACTATTTCACCCATACATGGATCAATTCATTTTTGTCCTCATAGATGACATATTGGTGCACTATAAAACTCATGAATATCATGGAAACATTATTTACATCGTCTTGTATACACAAAGAGATCATAATATTTAAACCCATATATCAAAATTTCAATTCAGGATTGATAAAGTGAATTTCTTGGGGCATATCATTTCCTAGTCAGTTGTGGTTGTGGATCTATAGAAAGTACAGGCTATGGTGTCTTTGGAGAAGCCCAATAACATTTCTAATATTCGGAATTTTCTGGTTTTGGCTATTTATTACTGAAGATTCATTAGGTATTTCACTCATTTGAATGCACCAATCTCAGGATTAAACAATTAGAGGGTTGGGTTTGAGTGGTCAGAGGCATGCAAGAATTATTTTTAGTATCCAAAGAAGCGGTTGACCACCATACCGATTCTAATCTTTCCTAAGACATGCAATAGGTACACCTTATTTTGTGACATGTTTAGTGTTGGACTTGGGGAAGTGTTGATACATTATTATTGGGTTGTAGTATATGGTTCAATACAGTTCTGGAATCATGAAATAAATTACCCTACTCATGATTTTGAGCTAGCTTCTGTGGTGTGTGCCTTAAAGTGTTGGAGACACTACTTGTTGGGAGAGCATTTTCTAGTATATACTGATCCTAAAAGCCTCAAGTACATTTTCTCGCAACATGACTAGAATCTTCAGCATCAAAGGTTGGTCGATTGTATTCAATCCTTTAACATCGAGTTTGTTTATACACCAGGAAAATGGAATAGTGCTATAGATACCTTGAGTTGGAAGACTCAGAATCAGGTGGTTCAGAAATCTAAAATAGCATTGAGAATGATGGATTTGTTTGCAGAGATATATATAGAGGTATAAGATAGGCATAGGTAGATGAATCTTTCATATATAAAAATTGAGTTCATGATTTTAAATAAGGTCAAAGAGAGTTAGATGGTGGATCTAGAGTGTCTAGATATGAAATAAAGTCTTAAAGGTGGGGAGACACCTTTTGGTTGGTGTATTGGTGCATATAGACCTGTTTATGTTTAGGGAAGTGTTGTAAATCCAAAAGGTGTGTGAGAAGTTATTATGTGTGATTTCCATGTATCAAAGTGGTAAGTACATCACTGTTTTACTAAAATGTATCGTGAACATTGTTTTCAGTATTGGTGGCTTGGAATGAAGAAAGAAGTTGCAAGTTTTGTGGAGCAATGCCTTACCAGTCAATAGATAAAGGCTGAGCATCTGCAGCCATGTGATTTTTTATTGTCATTTCCAATTATGGAGTGGGAGTGGAATGATGTAACGATAGAATTCATAGTGGTTCTTATGAGGAAACCTCAGAAAATTGATTCTCTCTAGGTAGTTGTGGATTTCCTGACTAAAGTGGCTAATTTATTTCTGATCTAGGAGAGTTTCACAGTTGATCAGTTTGGTGAGCTATATGTTTGAGAGATAGTGTGGCTATATGGTCTACTGAAAAATATAGTTTTGGATTATTATTCGCATTTCACATTGCACATATAGATGGGATTACAAAAGGTTCTTTGTACCTGTGTGTTCTTGAGTACGACTTATCGCCCACAGACAAACGAAAAATTTGAGTGTATGATTCAAGTATTAGAGGATATGTTAAGAGAGTATGTTATGGATTTTGGTGGTTTGTGGAAAAAACACTTATCGCATGTGGATATTTCCTTCAAAAACTATTTTCAGGATATAATTCAAATTGTATCATTTGACGCACTTTATTGGAGACCATGTAGATCTCCTTTGTTTTGGATAGAAGCTGGGGAGTATAAACTATTAGAACCATGTATCATGCCAGAGACATAATAAAATGTTTGATTGATTCAGAAGCACATGGAAAAAACATAGAATGAGAAGAAGTCATATGTAGATCGGCAATGTAGACCCCTTGAGTTTGTAGTGGGTGATAGTGTGTTTCTTTGAGTGTTGACAAGGTTAGGTCACTGTCAAATTTGGAATCTGGGAAAGTTGGCACCTCAGTACATGGGGTCATTTGAGATTGTGTAGAGGATCAGATTGGTGGCTTATTGATTGGCTCTTCTACAACATTACAATGAGATGCCTAATTTTTTTTTCATGTTTCACAACTCCAATAGTGTCACCTTGATCCATCTCCTATGATAAACATTGATGATGTCAAGCTTGAGGATGATGGGTCCTTTGTGAAGCATCCAATTTGTATTGTAGATCATAGTGAGGAGGTCCTGCGGGTGAAGGTTAGGCCTTTGGTTTGTAATGAAAGGAAATACATGAATGTTGAAGAAGAAACATGGGAGAGGGAGTCAGATATGTGGGCCCAGTGTCCGAATCTCTTTTCTTTGAAAACTTATTGATGCTTGGAAGTGAGGACTGAGGATGAGCTGTTATAAGGTGGGGAGGTTGCATGATTCCAAAATGTTGGAGGTATGACCTTGATTATTTTTTTGGTTTCAATCAATTTTTTTGGGATAAATGAAATGTCTCATAGGGATGTGAGGGTACTTTGGGGTGGTTTGGGGGTTTGGAGCATGAAAAGGAAAAAAGAGGATCTTTCTTGGCATGTTGCATGATTTGCGCATGGTTTTTACTAACCATGTGATGGGAAGGAAAAAATATTCATCTTGAGGCAGTGGTACTCTACATTGTTGGCACACAGTTAGTTAAACCATGTGGAGCTCCCCAGGTAAGAATTTGAACTCACCTCACTTAGGTAGTGTCTTGTGCATGGTTTTCACACGATTTGAAAAATAGTGTGGGTAAACCATGTGGCCCAGTAAAGGTGGAAAAAAATTACCAAAATCCCATTATAGAATTTTAAACCCTCACCCAATTTTTATCCCTCATTTCATACTTTGAACCTTTGTGATGAACAAGATCTTACAATAGAATACAAGGGTTATTCTCCATCATTTCTAGGTCATTTGGAGTGTCATCAGTTACAGATCAAAGCTTGGATTAATTCTAATCCCTATATTTCTTCTCTTTTTGGTTTAGGGTTTTCATATTTCTCTCATCTCCATATGAATATCTAAAACTCCTATTTTCTAGTGAGATCTAGGTTGAGGCTTCAAAGGGTGGTTGAATTGAGATCTAAGACTTTGATTAGGAGTGTTTTTTCCAATAGATTTGAGTTAGGTGGTATACAATCCATATCCCTTAGTTTTTACATAGATTTGTGCATGTGGGGTTATGTTCATGTTCTCTCCTTGACGTGTTATTTGTTTCGTTTGAAAGATTTTATTTAATGGGTGTCTAAATAACTTATTAAACTCCTCATGATCCCCATGGGATGAATGGAGGATAACTTGACCGATGTAGGGACACCCATGGGGTGTGCTAACCCTCCTGGAGGTAGTTAAAAAAAATTTAAAGTGTGAAACTAACTTGTGATTCAGTATCTCCCTTGATGAATCTAAAAATTGTTTAATGTGTTGATTAAGAAAGGATTATAGATAAATGGGTCTAGTTTTGGGTAATGAATAGGGGATTGTTTGGCATGGCATGTAAATGGGTTGAAATATATTAATGGTAGTGTGAAAATGAGTCATGTTTTATACTTGAAAACACATAGTGAGTAGGCACGAGGAATGTAAATTGAGATAAATGTTTGTGTGATATAAATGATAAATGTGTTAATGTATTGTGATAAAATATTGATTCCCGTTTAGTTACTATTGTTGTGATATGGTAAATGATATTGAATATGCTTGGTTATAATGTGGTTATTTGTGGGGAATAAATAATAAGCATGTTCACATGGGTTGGAAGAGTGGGGTATAGACATGAGGTTCTACTATTATTGGTTCAATTGGACCAAGGCTTTAAACTCCACTCCTCAATCCACGGGATAGAGAAGGGGATAGAGTTCTATTCCCCTAACGGTTTCATTGAACCTAGACTGAGGCTTTAAGGTAAAAATAATGTGGTTAATGTGATGTATTTATCTAGTGAGATATGACTTGATTTATGACCATATGAGTTTTGGTTGTCAAACATGCCTAATCCATTTAACATATGATATAAATGGTGAATTAAGTACTATACATTATAAGTATTTAATCTAGATCTAATGGTCGGTTAACTTAGGTGAACCTTATTAATAATGGATAGCCGAGATTTATTTTATTTACTTAATATTATTTAGTTCTTGAATGCACTATTTATTGAGACTGGATTTTTTATAGACAACATTGGTGGTTTCCTACTGAGTTGTACTCACAGACTTCTTAGGCCGCCATTAGGTTCCAGAGCTAATTTCATGGTTGTAGGTTAGGACAAGGGAATAAGCCTTGTGATAGGGAGTTGAGCAGGGCATGGGACATCCATGGACGAGGTTCTAGACCTAGAGTCTGGACCATTTTTGGGTTTCCAAAATTTCATTTATTTTGGGTTTTGTCCATTTGGGACTGTAGTATGAAATGTAATATTTACTGTTGGTTGGGGTTTGTACCCAGTTTGGGTGATGGCTATTTATGAATTTTCATTTGGTATGTCAGTGTGTTTATGCTATTGTACATGTTTTATAATGTGTATTACTTTGGTAAAGATGGTATAGCTTCCCCATGTAAATTTTAGACCCTCACTACTTGTAAAAAACCTCTGGCATATGGAGAGGTGTGCTTAAGGTCATGTGATGATCTAGCTCCGGGCATCGATTTGTGGATTTCAGGTTAGAGATGCTACAATTTGGTATTAAAGAAGGTATTTTCTATGAATTACTATTTGGGAATGGTATAATGGAGTTTAATAATGTGTTAGGCTTTGGAAATATTCTCATTCTTGGGAGTAGGTAACCCAATTACGAGGGAAAAACCCAAGTCACCCATAGTGGGAATTGTTGTTCTTGTTGTGTGTTGTTACATTTAATGATATTTCAACATCGAGTGATGCACTTATAGTGTGATGTGATAGATTTATGATATTTTTATCATGGAATAAATTGCATGAGTTTGTTAATTCATGCAGCATTCTATTCACCTAGGTACATAAGTGTCATACATCATAGTAGGCACACACACATGAGATAGGTGTGTGGGACATAAAGGGGATGAACACATTTGGTTACATGAAAGTGATGAAGATGGTTTATAATGAAATAGAAAAAATGTGTAAAGGGGATGAAATTTTTAAATAATAATTAAATAATTGTTCTTGATAAGGGGTGGTAAGTGAATTAAATATTTGTTGAAGTAATTAGTGACATGGTGAAGAATATAAGGATTGTAATTGTGTGAGTTAGTTACCCTGTGTTAGCCATGACCTTGATATGGATGGTTGATGGTTTTGTCCTGATTATGATCAGGATTGTTTGATTGGTGTATGAAAAATGGGTTTTTATGGATTGTGATGAAATTTTCATTAAATATTATGATGCCTTTATGGTATGTGTTCTAAATATCATGTTTGGAATTGCAAAGAAATTACACAATGAAGACGTGTTCCAATCGGGCGATAATAGGATATTGCTGAGAACCCTCCTCCTATAGTGGGGAAAGAGAATGTGGTGGTCCAAGAAAATATAAAAGAGTTGTTCTGTGTGAACTTTGATCATTTTATACTGATTATGAAATAAGAATGAGGGCGGGTTACAATGATCTTGTTTGAGATGACCAGGGAGTTTCAGCCGCAACACCCTCTAACCATTTCTAGAGAGGGGTGGCAAAATATAGGAGAGTTATAGATAGAGTCTATCTATACTATTCTTGATCATATAGAGAATCCACTAAGGAATAAATTCATGTTAGTGGCCCATATCTTGAGAGGGTCAGAAAAGAGTTGGTGGGACATCATGGTTCAAATAGAGTAGGCTAAAGGAATGATTTAGAAATACTTCCAGGAAAAGTTTCTCAAAAACTTCTATATAGAAAACATGAGGTAGGATAATGCTTGGGATTTTATGATTTTATACTAAGGTGAAATTTTGGTGATGGATTATGCTAGATGTTTCACCAGTTTGCAATGGTTTGTTCTGACTTTGGAAGGAGATGAGGTAGCTGTGGTGAAACATTTTCAGGATGGGATTAGACATGAGATCAAGTCCCAGGTGAACATGTCTCATTTGAAAAGTTTTTTCAATGTTATTGATCAATCCCTTATATCATAAGGGAACTTTAACGGAGTTTCAGGTATTGAGCTTATAGTGTCATCCGAGCGGACAAGTGGTGCAGCTTCCGAGAGAAGAAATCAATGTTTTGGGAATCTCCATCAGCGTGTAAGTGCTCAGAGTAGTTATAAGAGGGGGATAACCTCTCAAGGTGGTGACCAAGTATTTCTTATCAGCATGGAATTATAGGGAACATGTGCGACTAGTGTCCTTGAACACCAGTCCAGTGCTGATCGTATGGTAGGTTGGGCCTTATATAGAGGTTCTATAGGAATCCACGACAGTCGGGAAATTATAGGGGTCATAGGAAGATACTGAGTGTAGGTAGTGGGTTGGTTACCCTATATCAAGAAAGAAGTTGGAGTTCCATGGGTTGTACCAGTAGGGGTGGTAGATGTGGGAATCTAGAGAGAGAGTATCCACACTATCAAGGTAGTTCGGTATAGGTTACTCTAGTTGGAGCCCAAGGTAGAGGGGTAGATCATCTCCAAACAATTCAGTCTACACCTGGAAGTGGTTAGTCTAGATTGTCTACCATTTGAGGTATGATTCTGGTAGATTCCACACTCACAAGTGATTTATTTAATACAGGTGCAATGCATTCTTTTATTACGACCTTGTTTGTAGTTGTTTTGGGTCTAACTGTGGAAAGTGGATGTGGAGTTATTTCTATTGATACTCTGTTTGGGATGTGAGTTGAGAATATCAAATAGTGTAAAGTATTTTCTTTTAAGGTGGGTGGATATCATTTCTTATGGGTCCTATTTTCCCTTGAGATGTTGGGTTTGACCTGTTTTTGGGTATGGAATGGTTGGTGTTATATGAAGATAATAATGATTGATATTGACCTTAGGTAACATTCATGTATCTCGATGAAAATAATTTTTTCCTTTTTGGTGAGTGGGATGTTCCACCAAGCCATATAGGGCCAATTTTCTAGTAGGTGGGAGAACTCATTGAAAAAGTGGCTTTCCATGTCCAGGATGAAGGATGTAGGAAAAAACATGTTTTCCAACCCATTGTGGACCTATTCTAGGATGTGTTTCCCAAGGAATTCTGTAACGCCCCGACCCTAGTTGCCTAGAGTCGGTGCATTATTACATAACATTGGCATGATCACAAGAAAGATCAAATCTCGAAAGACCGATTGGTTTAGTAGCCTTGGAAACACTAGATATATTCATAAGTTTTACATTACATCATAAAATGAAAAACTACTACAACAACATAATGTTTCCACAGTCCACACTATAATCCCCTCATAATATCCCTGCAGGTCATTCATAATTTACTTCTTCACTTCCTGGGAAAAATAAAACATAGAAAAGGGGTGAGCTCAAATGCCCAGTAAGGATAACAATATAGCGGAAACTTTCATAAATAAGAATAAACATTTAAGGAAATGTATAACTAAAACAAAAGCCTTTTAAACATGAACTTTTAACATAGTATGGCATAAATAAAATTAGATAATGCCATTTACTTATTCACATGGATATTCTACTAATCGAATAATCACATGCAAAATCAATAACCACTTTCAAAATGTTGGAATGCATAATGCTAAACTTTAATTACTTTTCAAGGCCTCGTCCCAAGACCTTGGGGCTAACTGTAACCGGAACCCAACCCGGAGTGCCTCTAATAACCGGACACCAACCCGGAGTGCCTCTAATAACCGGACACCAACCCGGAGTGCCTCTAATAACCGGACACCAACCCGGAGTGCCTCTAATAACCGGACACCAACCCGGAGTGCCTCTAATAACCGGACACCAACCCGGAGGGCTTACTTTTACCAGTCCCTAACCTGGAGGGATTACTTTTACCAGTCCCCAACCTGGAGGGCTTACTTTAACCATTCCCCAACCTGGAACATACTTTTCCAACACATTCATATGAAGTAAAGATTGAAATATAACATAAACATTCTTATTGGAACTAGCATACGAAATGTCAATAATTTCACCATAAACTATGAATGGTATAAAAATAGCACATCCATAGTCAAACATATCACAAAACCTTCAAAACAATATAGAAGTTTTGTATCATAATAAATCAACTTCAAATAATCTTAAAACCCATCAAAGGATGTTGACATAGATGAAATCAAAATTCTTTTTAAAGAAATATCTCCTTTTATTTTGAAATCATTTAATATCCATATAAAATCAAACATTTTCTTTGAAAATAATCTTATAAGCTTTTAAGGGAAGCTTTGATGATTTTATAACGGCGGAAAATAACCGCACCCGCCGTATAAGTTAAAAAAAACATTCTTATCTTAATTCTGTCAAAAAGGTTAAAAAGCACCTTGTTTGGAAAACGACGGAAAGATTCCCTTATAAACCTCTTATAAAAAGTCAAACAAGGGTATAAATGACTTTAACCCATATTCTTTTAAATATTAAAAATGTTTTGAAATACATTATGAAGAAACATGGATGTGGATGATAACGAGATCCCAGTAGATTATTACGTATAAACAACCTCGGATAATGAAGAGATTGTGAAATAACCCTTACCAGTTTGGTAACTTATGAAACATACAACCCATGAAAGAGGTATCATACAATGAATATGTAAGTACACATAAATTAGAGTGTATTACACAAAGAATATAATTATGGGCAGTACATACACCACACAAAAGGTAATGGTGGCAATATGGCATGAATCTCACGTGAATAAGGAGTGAGATGAAAACCCCTTACCACGTTAATCAACTGAGTCGTATGGACAAAAGTTAATAACCACCAAATTATTTACAGAATAACATGAATATGATAATATATATTAAATGCTAGTACACAATACACCACTTTCAATAATTTAGTGGCGAATAATGGAAATCTCACGGAATTGAATGTGAGATAAGAAAAATCCCTTACCTTGTACTTTTCCTTGGTTGGGGTAGGTTAACCTCATGTATAATGGTGAAATAATTGTTATTAAATTATACAAGAATCATATACATTAATATGATATCATATATGTTCTTTTAACATTGCTTTATTAATAATATCTTAGTATTATCGTCGTTTCGGGTGATAATCGATTCGTTCTTCTTAAATGTTTGGTTACGTAAGACATGTTTATAATGGATAGATTATATCTTATTCATAATCAGAATGATATTAACATTATTTTTAACCCTAAAATGAGAATAAGACTTGAATGGATACGATGGAGGATGGATCTCACCGCGTTCGTGGAGACGGTAGTCCGTACGTACGCACGAACGCTACTTCCATTTAATTTTTATTTTAAAAGAATTGAATCCAAATGATACATAGGTATATTACTATTCCAGTATAATATAATATTTTATATATGTTACTTAAGTTCATTAACACCATCCTTTATACGTTCCATGTGTGGTATGAACGAGTCATATCATTTTAAGGGGGCGGTAGTCCGCACTTCCTCAAATGAAATTATCGTATGTATATACAACATGAAACGAATAATGGTATGAAATAAAATGGAATTACAGAAGCTTATATATAAAATATACATCATTAATATCATATTTAATTATAGTGCCATCATAATGGCCACCATGAGAGGCGGTAAGATGTATTTGAACAATCATCGTTTCGTGAGGCGTTAGTTTGCCATCCAAAGAAACATTATGTTCATCATCCATTATATGGAGTTGTGTGTTTGTGTAGTTTGAATCCTTCTTATAACAACATCCTAGTATATTTAGGATACTAGTGTTGTTACAAAATAAAGGAAATAAAAAGAGTTTGGGGGTTGGAGAAGCAAAATAAATGAAAATAATTTAAGAGAAATCGTTACCTTTAATTTAGGTAACTCACTTTGGTTGGAACCAAAGGACTTCTTGAAATGCTTTCTACCTAAGGGTAAGCTTCAAGGAGGAGTAGAGGGATGTGGGGAGCTTAGTTGGGCAGAGTTTGGACGAGCCAAGTGGCTTTAGAGGTGTGAGGAATGAGTAGAAGTGGTCTCCTTTTATAAGGGAGAAGAGGGGCTCTTTAGGAAAGAGTGAACGTATTACTTTATAATATAATTATATTCGGTTTATAATGGTCCAAAAATCATTTATGTCGAAGATAAGATGACTCATATTCTAAATAACATCAACCAATAAGAATTGGACAGGTTTTAGATAATATTGTAATCATTATAATCTTATTTATTTAAATGATTTATTAATGAGGTAAACATTGCATCATTATTGTGTCATTAATAATTTAACTTATTTGATGTATAAAAATTATAAATAAAATATCATTATGTAGGAAATCGTTTTAGATTTCTAATGAATATTTATAATCGAAAATCCAACATATATAACCCTATGTAAAAATTGTTCTTCTAAAAGATGTAAGCTTATGCCATTTTTATTTTTATTTTAACTTTATTAATATAATGTGTCCCTACCACATACAAGTGGATCCAAGGGGTCCCCAAATTGACCCAAGGATGCTCATGGTCGGGTATGTGTCCACCAATAAGGTTAGGACACGTTTTAGGTTAATTTTGTATTATTATAATATTATTTTTTAACCCTTATTTACCGGATTTACCCTTAACCATGGTAAATAAAATATTTACCACAGTAATTATTCAAAATGTCTAAAAATAAAAGTTACCTATTTACACAATTTGGACATCCTGATTCCAAATATGGAATCCATTTTTCTAAATTCAAAACACAGAAGTGGCAGAAATTAATTTAAAATTAATTCCCGCTGTCAAAACAAAAAGCGTGTTTTTAAGAGGTAATAACTATCAAAAGATTGACACTTGTTTATGTTTGGTTTAATTGTAAAATTATGTACAATGACCAACATTATATTAAATGGTAAAAATATATTCTAAATATACTTTAAAACTACTAAAATTCATAATTTATCACTATTAATTATTTTGATTAAAAAAGTTCTTTTTAATTAAAATTTAGTAATTTTCACTATTCATCAAAATATGAAAGTTATCCGAAAAGTACCAAAATTTCACCTTAGGCTAAATTCGATATTCCGAATCCAAAAATGAATTCCATTTTAAAATATAAAATATATATAATTTCAAAATTTAGGTATTACTATTCATAACGGCTAGTTTGATTGGTTGTGGCGTGTGTTAAAACTCAAGGTTGCGTACAACACACGCTACTATTTTATTCAAAGGAAAGCGTACCGTAGAAGCTTGGGATGTTTCATTTTAAATTTTTTTTGATGTCCCAATTTATTCAGATAGTTTAAAATATTTTATTTAAAAAGGTTTCACTATTAAAGTTGATAAAAGTGCAATACTAAAAATGAATCTGTTCTTGCATTATGACTAAGAAACTCATAATAGGGATTCTAAAATTATAAGGATTATATAAAGTTCAAAATGTTGTTAATACTATTCATGACCTCTTTTAATGGTTTTTTTTGTACGTCATGGTGTGATTGAACTCGGTGTTGTGTGTAGTGCAAGTTATTGAATTATTTTTAAGAAATAACACACTATGAAATCCTGGGGTGTTACATTCTCCCCTCCTTCAATAAATTGCGTCCTCGCAATTTGAAATTGTTCTTCGAAAATAAAAGGTTGAAAATAGAAAATATCTTTGTGGGAAAACCCAAATCGGAAATTAGGTTACTAAAATTTAGTCTTAATATGAGGAAAAGAGAAATGAAAGAGTCACCACCAAATTATGATCTCGATTAGGAGAACATTGGTGGCAATTAGAGACATATAATTGGAGGAAAAACGTAAATATTTATAGGTAGTGATTGAGATCATCAATCACAAACAAGTGTATAATTGAGGTCCTTAAATTCATCAATCTATGATGATTTGAAATACCATCGGTTCAACAAAACATAGGGTATTAGGATAACACATTTTTGACGTTTCAAAATATCTTAGTTGAAATCCCACATCGAAAAATGAATTAATGAGGCCTCTATTTGAAATAAAGAGTCGAACGTATGAAGATTACCGAAAGTAACACATACTAGGGTTCCATGTAGGAAAATATGGATATGGAAGAAAAATCTAACCATCAATTATCTGATGGAGAGTGGTAGAGAACATGGCTATGAAAAGGCCAACAATCCCAAAGCCATTATTTAGTGATGATTTAAGGTATCATCTAGGAAAACATTTTTGTTATAAGTTTCTTTTCTTAATGTTGAGGAATTTATTTATGAGATTGGCTAATATCATAAGGAGATATACTTACTTTATAATTAGTGTTTTATCCATTAATAAATTTCTACCACAAACTCATCTTTCACTCTAAAAGATAATAGAATGTAAAAAAATTCTATTTACACTATTCATATAGGGTTCCAAAATAAACGAATTTATAATTCATCTACATGATCTTTTAATAAAAACTACATTATTTAATCTAGGACATCTCATGGGCCAGTGGTAGGTGATACACCCTTGTCGCCCTTCGGTTGCGGGTTAAAGTCTCGCAGCCTTGCCGGACGCGACGGGTTACCGCCCGACCTCCGGGTTGTCCTTTTATGGAAATCCAAAATAATCCAAACTAGAACTATCCAAAATACTTCTGTCCAAACTCACAGTCTAACATTTATAAGGAAGGTAAACATAATATAGATCCTTTTTACCCCGTAATAGCATATGAATACCTTCATCATGTATTACTATATTCCTTATTGATTACATTCATGCTCCCTTATTCCATATAGAATGCTGGATATACTTCATTAATCCAAAAATGTTTTAAACCCCAACAATGATAGAATATACAAATCATTAATCAGTTCCAGGGTAGTCAAGAATATCCAATATAATTTATTCAAAACAATCACATATTATTCCAAAATCACTACCTCAGTATCAGAACTATATTATGATTTATCATTCTCTCAACCATATATTTTCCAAACATTTATCCTGCTATTGAGTCACTTTTCTTTGTTCCACACAATCTCAAGTCCTTAATGAAATAGTACTGCAGTACAATCCTTATATACTCCATGATTATTGTAACAAGTACATTGTTGATACAACACTCAATTGACATAATCAATATAAGAACTCTAATCATTCCTCTTCATCTGTGGTAGTATCATAACTTGATTATTATCCAATAACATCATTTGCGGCATAGTCTGATGACTGGGACATAGGTTCGCGTAGTGTCCAAACTCCTTGCAAATGAAGCATTGTACATTTAAAACCATTTTCTTACCCTTGCAGTCACGTACTTTGTGCCCTTTTCCTCCACACTTATAACAAACTCCCATTCCTTTCAGGCAAGTTCCAGGGTGTTTCTTTCCACAGTTACCACATATGGGAAAATTCTTCTTTTCCCTTTTCCCTTTATCCATCTTTCTCTCTTCCATCCTTTTCATCTCTTGATTCCCTTCAAAGCCATAGGACTCAGTAAACTCTTTACTTATCTTATCAACACATGATATTATTTCTTCATATGATGATAATACATGGGAGACTATTTCTCTTATAAATTCTAGCTTAAGACCATGAAAGATATGATCCTTCCTTCTCTTTGAATCATGTGTATTTCTGGAGTTCTCATTCCTTCTACTGGGCGCCATTTCTAAACAATGGCATAAAATAGATCAGTTTATGAATCAAAATACATAATCCCATACTTATAAAACACTTAACATAAATTGAACTATTTATGGATATAATCCATAATCATAAAAATGTTTTCTTTGAGGAAGTATATACTCATAAACCCTTCATAATGATTTGTAAAGAAAATGAGAGTTATCCTAAGCATATCCCCCGGGAGTGTCGTAACCAAGAGTGCAGCAAGGCCCGTTGTCGTGCACCAGTTCCCGTTCGAGTCTAGCTCAAAGCGGTGTTTTCGTGTTTTACCCCTAGGTACATCTGTGCCAGAGCCGCCTCTACCTGCTCGTATCCAGACAAGGATGTATTGCTCGGAAAACTCACAAAATCTCTACAATACAAAAATTCTAGGAAGTTCTTCTATACTAATCCTCAAAGTTCATCTTAGGTCTACGTGCTCTAATCAGAGTTTATCTAAATCTAGCTTCCAAGGTTTGTACTAAACTTCCTCTGATACCAACTGTAACGCCCCGACCCTAGTTGCCTAGAGTCGGTGCATTATTACATAACATTGGCATGATCACAAGAAAGATCAAATCTCGAAAGACCGATTGGTTTAGTAGCCTTGGAAACACTAGATATATTCATAAGTTTTACATTACATCATAAAATGAAAAACTACTACAACAACATAATGTTTCCACAGTCCACACTATAATACCCTCATAATATCCCTGCAGGTCATTCATAATTTACTTCTTCACTTCCTGGGAAAAATAAAACATAGAAAAGGGGTGAGCTCAAATGCCCAGTAAGGATAACAATATAGCGGAAACTTTCATAAATAAGAATAAACATTTAAGGCAATGTATAACTAAAACAAAAGCCTTTTAAACTTGAACTTTTAACATAGTATGGCATAAATAAAATTAGATAATGCCATTTACTTATTCACATGGATATTCTACTAATCGAATAATCACATGAAAAATCAATAACCACTTTCATAATGTTGGAATGCATAATGCTAAACTTTAATTACTTTTCAAGGCCTCGTCCCAAGACCTTGGGGCTAACTGTAACCGGAACCCAACCCGGAGTGCCTCTAATAACCGGACACCAACCCGGAGTGCCTCTAATAACCGGACACCAACCCGGAGTGCCTCTAATAACCGGACACCAACCCGGAGTGCCTCTAATAACCGGACACCAACCCGGAGTGCCTCTAATAACCGGACACCAACCCGGAGGGCTTACCTTTACCAGTCCCTAACCTGGAGGGCTTACTTTTACCAGTCCCCAACCTGGAGGGCTTACTTTAACCAGTCCCCAACCTGGAACATACTTGTCCAACACATTCATATGAAGTAAAGATTGAAATATAACATAAACATTCTTATTGGAACTAGCATACGAAATGTCAATACTTTCACCATAAACTATGAATGGTATAAAAATAGCACATCCACAGTCAAACATATCACAAAACCTTCAAAACAATATAGAAGTTTTGTATCCTAATAAATCAACTTCAAATAATCTTAAAACCCATCAAAGGATGTTGACGTAGATGAAATCAAAATTCTTTTTAAAGAAATATCTCCTTTTATTTTGAAATCATTTAAGATCCATATAAAATCAAACATTTTATTTGAAAATAATCATATAAGCTTTTAAGGGAAGCTTTGACGATTTTATAACGGCGGAAAATAACCGCACCCGCCGTATAAGTTAAAAAAACATTCTTATCTTAATTCTGTCGAAAAGGTTAAAAAACACCTTGTTTGGAAAACGATGGAAAGATTCCCTTATAAACCTCTTATAAAAAGTCAAACAAGGGTATAAATGACTTTAACCCATATTCTTTTAAATATTAAAAATGTTTTGAAATACATTTTGAAGAAACATGGATGTGGATGATAACGAGATCCCAGTAGATTATTACGTATAAACAACCTCGGATAATGAAGAGATTGTGAAATAACCCTTACCAGTTTGGTAACTTATGAAACATACAACCCATGAAAGAGGTATCATACAATGAATATGTAAGTACACATAAATTTGAGTGTATTACACAAAGAATATAATTATGGGCAGTACATACACCACACAAAAGGTAATGGTGGCAATATGGCATGAATCTCACGGGAATAAGGAGTGAGATGAAAACCCCTTACCACTTTAATCAACTGAGTCGTATGGCCAAAAGTTAATAACCACCAAATTATTTACAGAATAACATGAATATGATAATATATATCAAATTCCAGTACACAATACACCACTTTCAATAATTTAGTGGCGAATAATGGAAATCTCACGGAATTGAATGTGAGATAAGAAAAATCCCTTACCTTGTACTTTTCCTTGGTTGGGGTAGGTTAACCTCCTGTATAATGGTGAAATAATTGTTATTAAATTATACAAGAATCATATACATTAATATGATATCATATATGTTCTTTTAACATTGCTTTATTAATAATATCTTAGTATTATCGTCGTTTCGGGTGATAATCGATTCGTTCTTCTTAAATGTTTGGTTACGTAAGACATGTTTGTAATGGATAGATTATATCTTATTCATAATCAGAATGATATTAACATTATTTTTAACCCTAAAATGAGAATAAGACTTGAATGGATACGATGGAGGATGGATCTCACCGCGTTCGTGGAGACGGTAGTCCGTACGTACGCACGAACGCTACTTCCATTTAATTTTTATTTTAAAAGAATTGAATCCAAATGATACATAGGTATATTAATATTCCAGTATAATATAATATTTTATATATGTTACTTAAGTTCATTAACACCATCCTTTATACGTTCCATGTGTGGTATGAACGAGTCATATCATTTTAAGGGGGCGGTAGTCCGCACATCCTCAAATGAAATTATCGTATGTATATACAACATGAAACGAATAATGGTATGAAATAAAATGGAATTACAGAAGCTTATATATAAAATATATATCATTAATATCATATTTAATTATAGTGCCATCATAATGGCCACCATGAGAGGCGGTATGATGTATTTGAACAATCATCGTTTCGTGAGGCGTTAGTTTGCCATCCACAGAAACATTATGTTCATCATCCATTAGATGGAGTTGTGTGTATGTATAGTTTGAATCCTTCTTATAACAACATCCTAGTATATTGAGGATACTGGTGTTGTTACAAAAGAAAGGAAATAAAAAGAGTTTGGGGGTTGGAGAAGCAAAATAAATGAAAATAATTTAAGAGAAATCGTTACCTTTAATTTAGGTAACTCACTTTGGTTGGAACCAAAGGACTTCTTGAAATGCTTTCTGCCTAAGGGGAAGCTTCAAGGAGGAGGAGAGGGATGTGGGGAGCTTAGGTGGGTAGAGTTTGGACGAGCCAAGTGGCTTGAGAGGTGTGAGGAATGAGTAGAAGTGGTCTCCTTTTATAAGGGAGAAGAGGGGCTCTTTAGGAAAGAGTGAAAGTATTACTTTATAATATACTTATATTCGGTTTATAATGGTCCAAAAATCATTTATGTCGAATATAAGATGACTCATATTCTAAATAACATCAACCAATAAGAATTGGACAGGTTTTAGATAATATTTTAATCATTATAATCTTATTTATTTAAATAATTTATTAATGAGGTAAACATTGCATCATTATTGTGTCATTAATAATTTAAATTATTTGATGTCTAAAAATTATAAATAAAATATCATTATGTAGGAAATCGTTTTATCTTTCTAATGAATATTTATAATCGAAAAGCCAACATATATAACCCTATGTAAAAATTGTTCTTCTAAAAGATGTAAGCTTATGCCATTTTTATTTTTATTTTAACTTTATTAATATAAAGTGTCCCTACCACATACAAGTGGATCCAAGGTGTCCCCAAATTGACCCAAGGATGCTCATGGTCGGGTATGTGTCCACCAATAAGGTTAGGACACGTTTTTGGTTAATTTTGTATTATTATAATATTATTTTTTAACCCTTATTTACCGGATTTACCCATAACCATGGTAAATAAAATATTTACCACAGTAATTATTCAAAATGTCTAAAAACAAGTTACCTATTTACACAATTTGGACATCCTGATTCCAAATATGGAATCCATTTTTCTAAATTCAAAACACAGAAGTGGCAGAAATTAATTTAAAATTAATTCCCGCTGTCAAAACAAAAAGCGTGTTTTTAAGAGGTAATAACTATCAAAAGATTAACACTTGTTTATGTTTGGTTTAATTGTAAAATTATGTACAATGACCAACATTATATTAAATGGTAAAAATATATTCTAAATATACTTTAAAACTACTAAAATTCATAATTTATCACTATTAATTATTTTGATTAAAAAAGTTGTTTTTAATTAAAATTTAGTAATTTTCACTATTCATCAAAATATGAAAGTTATCCGAAAAGTACCAAAATTTCACCTTAGGCTAAATTCGATATTTTGAATCCAAAAATGAAGTCCATTTTAATATATAAAATATATATAATTTCAAAATTTAGGTATTACTATTCATAACGGCTAGTTTGATTGGTTGTGGCGTGTGTTAAAACTCAAGGTTGCGTACAACACACGCTACTATTTTATTCAAAGGAAAGCGTACCGTAGAAGCTTGGGATGTTTCATTTTAAATTTTTTTTGATGTCCCAATTTATTCAGATAGTTTAAAATATTTTATTTAAAAAGGTTTCACTATTAAAGTTGATAAAAGTGCAATACTGAAAATGAATCTGTTCTTGCATTATGACTAAGAAACTCATAATAGGGATTCTAAAATTATAAGGATTATATAAAGTTCAAAATGTTGTTAATACTATTCATGACCTCTTTTAATGGTTTTTTTTTTGTACGTCATGGTGTGATTGAACTCGGTGTTGCGTGTAGTGCAAGTTATTGAATTATTTTTAAGAAATGACACACTATGAAATCCTGGGGTGTTACAAATTCTTAGGGATACCACCTGAGAGGGATATTGAGTTTACAATCAGGATTCTACCTAGGGTAGAGACAATTTCCATTCCACCATATCGAATGGAACTATATGAACTCCATGAATTAAATGTTCAACTAAAAGAATGATAAAAATGGTATTCATCTTTCCTAGAATGTCATATTGAAGATCTCCCGTGCTGTTTTCCAAGAAGGAAGATGGATCTTTGAGGTTATGTGTTGACTATAGAAAGATGAATCAGATGAAAGTTAAGAATCTATACCCACTTCCCAGAATTGATGACCTGTTTAACCAATAGAGGGGTGCCTCGGTGTTCTCCAAGATTGATTTGAGATTGGGATACCATCAGTTTAGGGTGAGACCTTATGACATACCATAAACAACATTCTAGAGTTGTACGAGTTGTATGAGTTTGTGGTGATGTTTTTGGGCTGAATAATAAACAGACCATTTTCATAGATATAATGAACTGAATATTTCACCCGTACTTGGATCAATTCATATTTGTCTTTTCCAATTACATTTTGGGGTACTATTAAACTTAGGAAGATCATGCCAAATATATTGACATAATACTATGTACACTAAGTGATTATACACTTTACACAAAGCTATCGAAATGCTAGTTCTATATTGATAAAATGAATTTCTTGGGACATATCATTTCATAGTGAGGAGTGATGGAGGATCCAGAGAAAGTACCTGCCATGGTGTCTTGGGAGATGCCAAAAAATGTTTATGATATTTGGAGTTTTCTATGTTTGGCCAATTATTACCAAATATTCATTAGGTATTTCCATAATTTGAAAGCACAAATGTAATGTTTAACCAAAAAGTGGGTTAGTTTTGTGTGGTCATAGGTATGCGAGAATGATTTTCAGGAGCTGAAGAAGAGGCTGACTATCGTACTGATTCTTATCTTACCTAATACATGAAATAGGTACACCTTATTTTTTTATGTGTTCAGTGTTGGACTTGGTACAATGTTGATGATATATGATTGGGTTACAACATATGGGTCAAGATAGTTGAGGCCTTGTGAAAGAAATTACCCTACTCATGATCTTGTGCTCATTGTTGTGGTGTATGACTTAAATTATTGAACGCACTGCTTGTTTAGATAGTGGTTCATGGTATATACCAATCATAAAATCCTCAATTACTTCTTCTCCGAACATGACTTCAATCATTGGAATCAAAGGTGGGTCAAGTATATTTAGTCCTTTGACTTTGAGTTGGTTTACACACCAGGAAAATGGAATAGTGTTGTAGAAGCCTTGAGTCGAAAGACTCAGAATTAGGTGGTTCAAGAATATAACCCAGAGTGAAAAAATTATGGTTTTTTTGTAGAGATATACCTAGAGGTATATTATGAAAACATGTAGATGAACCTTGAATCTATATTAGTTTAGTTTGTGATTTTGAACTAGGTCAAGGAGAGTCAGATGGTGGATCCAAAGTGTCTAGATATGAAGGAAAGTCTTAAAGGTGGGGAGTCACCTTATGGTTGGTTTGTTGGTGCATATGGACTTTTTTATGTTTTGGGCAGTGTTTTAGTGTCGAAAGGTGTGTGAGAAGTTTTTATGTGCGTGTTCCATGCATCAAAGTTGGGAGTGCATCCCATTTTGACTAAAACGTATTGTTATCTTCATCATTAGTATTGGTGTCCAAGAATGAAGAAATAAGTTGTGGGTTTTGTGGAGCGATGCCTTACCAGTCAATTGGTAAAGGTTGAGAATTAGAACCCATGTGATTTTTTATAGTCATTTCCCATTATGGAGTGTAAGTGGAATGAATTAATGATGGATTTTATTGTGGTTATTCTAAGGAAACCTTGGAAGAATGATGCTCTTTGGGTAGTTATGGATATGATGACTAAAGTGGATTATTTTTTTACCGATGAAAAAGACTTTCACAGTTGATCTATTGGGAGAGTTATATATTTGAGAGAAAGTGTGGATACATGGTGTGTTGAGAACTATAGTTTTGGATCATGATCTAAATTTCACATTGCACTTATAGAAGGGATTACATAAGGTTCTTTTTACCTAGGTGTTATTGAGTACGGATTATCACCCACAGACAAACAAGAAATATGAGCGTATGATTTTGGTATTAGAGGATATGTTAAGAGTTTGTGTTCTAGATTTTGGTGGGTTTTGGGAGAAACACTTGTCACTTGATAATATTCCATACAAAAGCACTTTTTAGGATAAAATTCATATGGTACCATTTGATGCACTTTATAGGAGACCCTATACGTCTCCATTATTTTTGTTAAAAGATGGGGAGTTGAAACTGTCAAGACCGAGTCTCATAAAAGTGATGTTGGAAAATGTTCAATTGATTCAGAAGCACATGGAAACAACATAGAATAGAAAGAAGTCATATGAAGATCGCTGTCGTATACCCCTTGATTTTATGGTGGGTGATACTGTGTTTCTTCAGGTGTCACCAAGGTTGGGTCCCCATCAACTTCAAAATCAGGGCAATGAGTCTTTCATTCTGTCATAGGTCAAACCAGAAACTGAGTCATACTCTAAGAAGACCTCTTGGATCTATGATCTTGAGGGATACATGAGTATTACTACTGATATTATCATGGAGAAGCACCCGAGTCATGACAATGTTAAAAGTGACATTATCGGTAATCCAGTTGGGAACCGAATCCCTATTGTCTAGGAACCCAGATTTGAACTAGGTGGCCCTACATGTCTGATCTAGACAAAATACAAGGGATATAGAAAATGAATGAGATATGGATTGACAACTACACCTGAGAAAAGAGACTATCCACCTTAGGTTCCAGGATACTCCACCTCCCAAGACTATGAACTAGTTAGAGAACTGGTTACCACAAAACCTCACCAGGATGACATGATATCCACTATCATCACCTTCCTTAAGGATATAAAAATGAGATAAGTGTTAATTCCAACTGATGGAAAGATGAGTCAAGCATGTGTAGATGAGATGTTTCAACCATTAGAATTCATAAATTTTAGCTTCAACTCATTCAACATGAAATGTGATTCTTTTTAACATATAGAACACTTCACCTCACAATGTAACCAATATTGGGGACACCAAAATAGTAGGAAGACACCAAGATCTAATGTTTCATCCAGATCCTAGAGTGACCTACATTCATTTGGTACTACTAGCACACCCATGATCAGTTTACAGTTGAAAGGATCTTCATAGGTAGTTCCTCTATTAGTTTATATACACCATGTTCAAGACCAAGATCATGGATATCTCTATGTGAAAATAGAGGGCTGATGAGCGAGTTGCTGACTTTATCTCCCAATGGAAGGGTCTCACATACTCTTATAATATGATTCTTTCACAAGAGCAGATGCTAATAATGTGTGTAGAGAATATTAATGAATAAATGGTCCCAACCAAAATCTCCTTGAATTATACAAGATGTTTTTGAGAGTTCACTAAAAAATCTCATTCTTTAGAGGAATCCATACAATGAACCAAGAAACATTTGTAACACCATGAGATTTTAAAAGAGGAAAATTATATCAGATAATGTATATGACATAAAATACTAAGATTATAAGATTATATAATAGCTTGATACTTTATGATATATTTATTTTTAAATAAATTATAACTCTTTGATAGCTTTCAATACACATAACACCATGTTTAAACAAAACATGATACTCTATTAAAAAAGTATTATTTAAATGAGACCATTATAACCTAGCCATTAAATTGGTGGGTAAGAGTAAGTCTAAATAAATTATGAAACCTATGTATTACACATGTATAAAATAAATTCAATGGTTATCTATTGATTAGAAATAATATAAGAAACTTTTCAAATAAAATTAAATGTTTTCTAAACAAATGTATTTTATTGAAAGTTGGATAAGTCAATCTTTTCACACATAATTTAAAATTAATTTTTAATTTTTTTTTAAAATTTATTTGATAAAATAAAATTCCTTTTTCAAATCTATATTTTAAAATTACCTTTGGGTGAATGTTTTATAATTTTATAAAAAGATTTATTTTTTTGTTGAATAGTTAAAATACTAATTTTTATTTAAAAATGTATTTTTGTTTAAATTATTTACAAAGGTAAATTTTATTGAAATTTTTATTAAATTAAAATTATTAAAATTATATTAAAAAATAAATAATTTAGGTCACTAGAATTAATTGTTTATTTCATTATGATATAAAAAATTTGTAAGCTTTTGAATGTTTTTCTTCGGGAAAACCATTTTTTCCGACACGTTTGTAGGTTTAATTTTAAATTAAATTCTTCCACTTACATGGGTTTAATTTTTTCAAAATGGATTCCATATTTGAAATAATAATAATTCATATTATATGAAAAGGTGAAAATAATTTTTGACCATAATGAATAGTTAAAATAGTAAAAATTATTTATCACAGTTATGGTAAAAACGGGTTTACTAAAGGGTTAAACTAAAACGATAAGGGTTAAAAATATCCCAAAATTTATATATTTAATATTTTATGGTCATACTATGACCTAATATATTATAATGATCTTAAATTGTCTATTTTGGATCTTTTTTTCAAGAGAAAAATGTTAGCTAAATTTTTTATTTTCAAATATTCCAAGCGTGTCCTCTCCCCCAGTTATAATAGAACACCCCTCCTATTTTTTACACACTACCAAAACCCATTTTTTTGGAAAATAAATACCCAAATAACTTAACTATTTCAACAAAATCATCCTATAATCATTTTTATGATTATAAATGAAACATGGGAAGACATTTCGTGCAAACCAAAAGAAGTTGTCTGAAGAAGAGGTAAAGTCTTTAACCGATCATTTTATTTTATTTCTTCTTCCACCTACTTAAAATATTATTGAAACATAATAAAATAATAAAATAATTATGTTAAATATATTTATATATTTTTTTATGTTAAGGTAATAATAAAAAATCATCTCCTCCTCCCTCAAATGGGAAAGAAAACCATTGATCATGTGTACGGTGGGCTACCACCTTGCGAACCGACGTAATTTGTTTTCCATACCTACTTCTAATGGATATAAATAATGATGTATCTAATGTTTATATATGATATTTATGATATATTTATAATTATTTAATTATAATATCATATAAAAATTCATACTTTCTATTCTATAGGGAATATGATAACCTCAATCGTTTGTATGGCAGACTACTGTCTCACAAAGCGATGTGATTCGTTTTTAACTTATGATTTAAATGTAAGGTAATAAATATTAATTTGACATTGATATATGATATTAATGATATATTAATTATTAAATAAATAAAATATATCATATAATTCCTTACCTCACTATCCATTGAATAAATGATAACTTTTTTCATGTATATGGAGGACTACCATCTCATAAAGCGATGTGATTTTTTTTCACTAACTATTTACATGGAAGGTTATAAAGGTAAAATTTAATGAATATATGTGTAACATATGAAATTATTTTGATTCAATAATATTAATATGTAATCTAGTTCCTTACCCTTTCACCTATTATGGAAATGATAATGTCACTTTTCCCTACGTACATCCTTCCATCTGCACGAAGCGATGTGATTCATTATCCACGTTAAAAATTTAATAATGATTCAAGAGATTAATACAATGAAAAAAATTATATTTATAACATTAATAAAATAATGTAGGTTATTTAACTATAACTTATGTTGAATATCTATAACCTTCATGATGAAATGTTCATGAGAAAACAAGGCAATTAACACCCGAAACAGTAGTGATAATGATGTTTTATTAACAAATGGGTAATAAGATGCAATAAAAGAATCATATATGATATTATAAATAATAATATGATTATTATATAATTTAATAAAATATTTAAAACCACTATACAAGAGTTTAATGATAATTCAACTAAATGGAAATTATTTTTTATTTATACCAAGATTATTTGTGAAATGAAATTTGATTTATTTATGTTTTATGTACACATTTATTTTTGTGTATCTAATTTATCTACACATAATCACCCCATTTATTAACTACAAACTCAATGATATGAAAATTTTAAGGGTTTTATCTCAAAAAATTCTTCTTTGAGACATATGCTCTTAATCTTACTAATTTATTTTATATGGTGTATATACTACCCCTTTTTATATTTTATAATAAATCCATTGCACTTCATGGTATTTTATATAAAATATTATTTATTAATTCATTGGGATTTTTATTCAAAGGTTTCTAAGGAGTTATGTTTTTATGCATCAATCTCATTTTATTCATGATTATTTATGCTTGAATTTTCATTAAAGTAAATTATTTGATCATTATCTAAAAACATATTTATATTTTATAAAACACTATTTATTCCTGAACTATTCATGTAATAGTACCATATCCATTTCTTTGGTACTTAAAATGATTGAGATAATTTTTTTAATAAAATCTGACTTCATTACTCTCTTCGGTAAAAAATCCCTTTTATTACCAATAAATGTTTTCTAAAAATGTTTAATTTTTTTTTACTATGATTGTTCAAGTCATTTTTACCCTTAAATAGACTTTGATTTTTTTGAAAAGATTTATTCCAATTTATTCCATAAAAGGTAATTTTTTAAATTTCATGCAAAAATTTGAAAGGAATATTTGTTTTTAATGTATTATATGTGAATGTAACTCTTTCACCATCATGACAGCTCAATGTTTTAAATATTCTTTTTTAAGTTTCAACAATTTTTTTTTCAAATTTTTTTGTTAATGTTTGAAAAGGTTTTATATCTAAAATAAGTGTTCTCAAAATGGAAACTATATTTTTCTCACGAATTTTTCAAAGTTATATTCAAAAATCATTTTCCAACAATGATAACATCCTTTGATGTTAAAAAAAAATTAAAAATTCTCTTTTCCTAAAGGTTTTTTTAATATTTTAAAAAATAATTTTCCTCAATAATTTTTTAATGTTATGGATTTATTATAAATTATATATATATATATATATATATATTACTCTCACATATATATCTAGTTTATTACCCTACCTTTAACAATGCAATACATTCCTTATGATCATTTATTAGATTTATTCATTAAGAAATTTCATTTAGAGATGACATGAAACAAGGTTATTAAACCCAATTTTTTTCCATGGGTAATTTTTATGATATACCTTATGATTGATTTTATTTATGTGTCACACATGATCATGAACATTTTATGATGGGTGCACCCAAAAAGAACTCTAATTAATTGGGTAAATCTTTAGTCTTATGGAATGTTAAGTATGGGATTTGGGAGTAAACCTAATCCATTATAAGACTTTGTCTGCCATGTGATATTTTCTACAAAGTTTGACTTGAATAATGTTTATGTAATATTATATGTTTGTTCCAAATTTAAAATAATTCTATGATTTTGTGATACCATGTTCTTTAAGTTATGATTCCATATAATTACTCAAGTACCTTATTGTTTTATGATATCATGTTATATAACTGAGTCACAGGTTATGTTTCCTTATGATTTTTATTCCCCTACTAGGATTTTTCCCTCACCAATTAATTTTATGTATTTACCAGGTTATCCAATTTAGTTTTAAGTTCTTGAAAGTATTTATTATCTCACTAAAGAAAAAGAAAAAAAATACGGATGCCATGTTTTAGTTCCTTTTTATGTAATATGAACCTGGCCTTCCAAAGACACTAGGCCTTTAGGACCCTTTTATTGTATTAATGGATATTTATGTTTAGAAATTTTGTAAGAATGTGAATAAAAGTCTTGGGTCATCATAGTTGGTATTAGAGGAAAGTTTTATTTAACCTTTGGAACTAATATGAGAAAATATTAGTGATAAACCTAGGGATGAGTCTAAGTATAATACTAAGTATAGAAAAAAACCATAGAATCTTGGTGAAGTATATATCAAGTGGTTTCTTAGAAATTAAATCCCTCTCTGGATACTACATGTCGATTTAGTTCTAGAACAAATATAACAAGGGGTAATAACTATAATAAAACATCGATATGACTGAAAATTGTTTTTTATTATTACAGAAACACTTTTGAGGAAAAAGTGAGAAACCATACATGACTTCACCATTTCACCACTTCAACACTTCAGAAATTCCCCACTTCCCCACTTAAAACATTAAAATCCTTCACAACAAACAACATTCAAGAACAATGTATGGACAATCCATTCAAGCATTAAAATTGAAAAACCTTCATAACTAGAGCCAAAATCGTCAAGAGAAGGCTAAAGTACCACAAACCAGAAAACATGAACATTATAAAAGATATAAAAACAATAGAACCAGTCTCCTCATGAACCCACCAGTGTGACCGTCGACACTATCCCAAATCCACAAACCCACCGGCAGACTCAAGTCAAAGTTCACCCAAACCCTTCAGTGATGTGAGATGTCCCAAAGGACATACACAAAGGGTGACGAAGAAACCAGAATGAGAAAGACTAGGATGTCCAGACGCCACACCATACTCCACACACCCCACAACGCAATCATGAACCAGTCGACACTCCACAGACCAAAATCAATTCAAAAACACCCAAAACCATTGTGAGAGGAGAATGCACAACCATAAAATATAGATCATTAACCGAAAACACTACTGTCGCAATACCGAAGATGCCAACAAACCAAAACTAGAACAACCTTCAATATACTCCACAAAAATTCACATTCAAAACTCAAGATCCAACGTAGAATAACCAAATTAAATATCATGGACAACAGAGAGTACTTCATTTCCTAAAAAAGTTACAGACTGTACACAACCGCGCATTATCCCTCAACTGAAGACCTTCCACTTCCTGAGATAATTTGATCAATCTCATGGAACCAAAATATTCAAAAAAAAAACCAAAAAACCTTTGCTGAAGGCTACCCACCAATGGAACCAAAACCAAAGACCCTGCCATGTCCCCAGGACACCCTCTAACCCAAAACGCAACAAACCAGAGAGGAAGATGAACCATGTAGTAAGAATATGAGTCTTTTCCACCTCAGGATTGGAAGACCCAACCACAACATGAGAGAGTGTCACCATTGAGGGGAACTGAGTATATCTGGACCAGAAATGCCTCTCTGGATTAGAGCGGGATAGAGTGAAACCACAGAAGAACCCTCACTGGATTCTAAATCGAACAAACCGAATAAAGCAGAAGGATCATGAAGAGAATGAACATGGCACTTTAATGCCATCACCGCCACATGATCCCTTGAAAAGTATCGAACACAAACCCTATAGAGGAACCCAAAGCTGGGAAAAATGAGAAAAATAGAAGCAGGATAAGGGGGAGGTGACACCGAGGATACAAGCCTCCCCCCTCTAGAATGCCTCTGAGGAAACCCTAGAGCACTGCAGTGTGAGAGAGTTTCTTCTCATAGGTGTTTCCCCAAGAAAACACATCAACATAGACTCAAGTGTTACCTATAATAGGACAATGTGACTTACTACACACCTATTTTGACACTCATGGGGGATATTCTTTGGAATCATCAATATATTTAAGAACCATCACGGAATAATGATCACGGATGACCCAGGTTCAACCTAACATGTCTTATATTGAAATTAAAGAGTCATAGTTTAGAAATATTATGAATAAATTTAAATTATTATGTTTTTTACTACTATGAATATTGTTTCTTGCACTATTCTTTTTGGTTTTAGTCAATGGTGAGAACCATAAAGAACTAGGTTAACATTGTATGTGTTAGGCAATGTATTTATGATAAAAAATGGATTGTGACTAGATTGAAAGATATTTTAACTATTCCAAATCATTTATCATGATTTATTATTAAAAAATTACACCTTAACCAAATCTTAGAGTCACTATAGAAGAGAAGGATAGAGTTCACTGAGAGTTCACGTCATGGATACCATGGAAGAAAGATGATTCGGTTTCTGATATACTGAGAATGTGGGAATAAGAACTCAAGGGAATATATCAAAGGAATGAGATGGTGTTTTAAATATGGAGAAAAAGAAGAAAAATTAGGTAATTCAAAGGAAAAATGAAAAGTCTAGTTAATGCAATGGATGAGAATAACAGTCTCCCTAAGGCATAATCAATGATTTAATATTTTATATGCAGAAAAATGGGGATTATAAAAATCGATGTCCTAGGGGTAATGATCAAGAAGACGATCAATGAGGTTACATGTATAAATTTTTTTCTATGGATAATGAAGAGAATACAAATAACATATAAAAATTAGGAGGTATTAAGGAATAAGACGATGAATCATTGTTAATGGTTTAAGAATAAAATGAAATTATTGAAATGTTTGTTTACTAGAATTCAATAATTATGTGAATCATGATATATATATATATATATACAAGGATTGTTATATATATGTTTTTCTTTAAGAATTTTTAATAATATATTAAATGACATTGTTTTTTGATACTATATGGGTAAAAAATAACTATGGATAAGATACTCTTAGAGATGTACTTGATATTGAGAAAATTAGTTTATTTTTTTGGAAATGAATGATCTCTATCAAAATCCTTAGTGGTTAAAAAAGAAATTTGATGACTAATTTTTATTTTGAAGATGATAATAACATTATTTAGAATGTTATAGGATCATATATAATTATGAATATGATAATCAAATATTTTTTCTATAGTTTTATAAAAAGGATAACCTATAAGTTGGGTGACAACCCATCACATTTCGCAAGGCTACGAGGCTTGAACCAACAAATTAAGTTTGATAAGGGTGAAATTCCTACCTCAAGTCCACATGATGTACTAGTTAGTATATAATTATTTTTACTTAGATGGTTTTAAGGTTAAATATTAACTTGATTTTGAGAAACATATTATAGGATCAAGTTCCTTGATTTTGGGGTGACTCATGATATTTTAAGAGATGTTTTATTAGTTTGAAGTATATATATAACCTTTTGGTTTAACAAAAAGGATCATTTAGGATGAATTATATTATGTTTTTGGATATATTTTTTATGGGTTTTAAGGATAGTAACTTTTATAATGGATGAAATTGAAGTTTGGGAGTTTCTATTGTGGTATTAGAAATTAATATTTGGGAAAACTCATGCTAGCCATTTTGGTTTTAGTAAATTTTGGAGGAATAACATGTTTTTAATTTATGGAATATATAACCCATTAAGAGTTTATTATAGTAATCTAGACAATAAATATTTATCTAAAATACTCATCCTTCAGATAAAATGATGATATTGTGGTGTAAATTAGTTAAAAATGAAATTAAACTTATCAAATAATTACATTTCATATTTTCTTAGTAAAGATAGTAAAAGAATCCATCAACACTTGGAATAAAAACATAAATTTTTTTTATCCTATGACAATAATATATGGTGAATCAATAATATTCTATATCATCACTTATTTATTTTTTTATGTTCTTAACTTTCATTTGATCATTAAATTTTGTGCTATCAAATATCTCTATTACTCTTAATAATTATGTACTATTTTTCTTACATGTACATATATTAAGATTCCAACAATGTTCCCCTATTAAGAACATAGTAATGTGATCAATTTTATAGTTACCTTTCCCTATTTTAAGTGAATTTTTTATTAAACCTTTTTACCAAGTGGATTTTTCCATAAATAAATTTTTAAATGTATAACCCTTAATGTATGATATCAAGATTAAATTATGAAAATGAAATTTAGTTAATGGGATAAAATTTAACAAGCTGAGATTTTAAAAGAGGAACATCATGTAGAATAATATCTATGACATAAAAAAATATTATAATAGAATGTAACATCTTCATACATTATGATATATTTATTTTTAAATAAATTTAAACTCTTTAATAGTTTGTGATGCATGAAACAACAGGTTTAAATTAAACACAATACTCTATTAAAATATTATTATTTAAACATGACTATTATAAACTATCCACTAAATTAGATTGTTTTAATTGGGATAAATAAATTATTAATATTATTTTTATGAATTTATAAAATAAATTCAATGGTTATTTATCGATTATAAAAACATAAGATGCATTTTAAGGAGAAATAAATTGTTTTTAAAAAACCGTATTTTCTAAAAGACAGATTTGTCATGCTTTACACATATAATTTAAAATGAATTTGTACCAATTTTAGAAAATTTATTTGAAAAAATAAAATTAATTTTTAAAATTTAAATTTCAAAATTATCATTTTTTTTATTTTTTGAGAATTTTTTAAAATAATTACTTTTATGACTAATAGTGAAAAATAACGATTCTTATTGAAAATTTACTTTTCGCTAAAATTATTTTCAAAGGTAAAAAATAATTTAAGTATGTTTTAAAGTAAAATTAGTTTAATTATATTACAATTTAACTAATTTAGGTCATTGGAATCAATTTTACTTTAAATTATGATATAAACACCTTTTTAATCTTAAGAATGTTTTTCTTTTGTAGAACCTTTTTTCAGCATGTTCATGTGTTTAATTTTAAATTAAATTATTAAACTTATTTGAGTTAAATTTATAAAAATTTATTACATATTTTAATTTATAATAATTTATAATATTTAATAAGGCCAACATAATTTTTTACCATAATGAATAGTGAAAATGTAAAAATTATTTAATGTGGTTAATGTAAATATGGGTTTATTAGGGGTCAAACTAAAATTATAAGGGTTAAAAATGAATGAAAACATGTATAATTAATATTTTATTGTCATATTTTGATTTTATATCTTCTATGGTTTGAAAATGTTCCATTTTAATCATTTTTATGAGAAAAACATGGATGTATTTATTTCTTTTCAAAAAGTCCATATGTGTCCTCTCCCCCACTTATAAGAGGCCACCGCTACCATATCCTTTACACACTTCCAAAACACATTTTACAAGAAAATAAATACCCAAATATATTACCCAATAACCTATACTCAACCTATAATCATTTTTTATTATAAATAAACCATAGAATAATTTTTTGTGTAAACCAAAAGATGTTTTCCAAAGTAGAGGTAACATCCTTAACTGAGCATTTTATTTTATTTATTATTAAACCTCAATAAAATATTATCAAAACATGTGGATTTAATAGAATAAATATCCTCAATATAATTATAAGTTGTTATGTTAGTTTAATGACCTAAAATCATATCCTTCTCCCTCAAATGGTAAATGAAACCATTGATCATTTGTATAGCAGACCACAACTTCACAAACCGACGTAATTCATTTTCCATCACTACTTCTCAATGTTTTATATAATTATGTATATAATGTTTATATATTATATTAAATATATAATTATAATTATGAAATTATAATATCACATACACTTTCTAACTTTCCATTTCGTAGGTAGTACAATAACGTTGCACATGTGTATGCCAGACTACCGCCTCACGAAGCGATGCGATCAATTTTTCACTTAAAATTTTCATGGAATGTAATAAGGATTAATTTTATGTTTATATATGACATTAATGATATATTAATAATTATATAAATATATATATCATATACTTTATTACCTTACCATCCATTGGATAAGTGACAACGTCATTCATGTGTACGGTGGACTACAGCCTCACGAAGCGATGCGATTCAGTTTTCACTAACGATTTATATAGAGGGTAAAAATGACAAGTATATTTAATATATTTAATATATATTACTTGAAATTGATTGTATAAAATTTATATATGATCCACTTGTTTACCCTTTCACTCATTAAGGAAATTATTTTTGGAGTTGGTGTCCTAGAATAACCTTCGATGTAATTTATGATAACATGTATTCATAGTTTCGAATATTAATAAACTTATTATCACATAATGATTATTAGTATGCGTAACATAGTTTGTGATAATGTAATAAGAGTAGTTGTCAAAATAAAAGGTCATAGTAGCTCTCCACTATGATTTAAATCAAGAAGTTCTATGACACTACATAGAAATATATGTTCTACTGCTAGATAATATCATTTGAGGGAACACAATGATACAAGATATCAAGGATGGAGACTTAAATTTTTTTTGGGGAAACATATCAAGGTGTACTACCTTGGTAATATCCAGTATAGGATATTATAAAAATGATACCTGTTATTAGGAAATCCACATTTATATGTATCATTGGATGTTTCTATCTGTAGAAGTGTATATTGTTCCTTTGGGAGATGTTTTGTAGGTTCCCACTTACCCTCAAAGTGGATTTTCAATAAAATAAAAGATGGATTTTGATTGTTGTATTATGAGTTGGATAAGTATACATATTTAAGAAAACCATAAGGGCATATGTGCCTGGTGAGGTAGGATACATTGGGTGCATCACGAGTATTATTGGATTAAAGAATAATGCGAGAAAGGATTTATCCCTTCTATTATTTAAAAGAAGAATATATCTCAGACCCTTTAATGGAAATGATATAGAATAAATAAATACATGACTATGATGTTCTATAGGAAAGTTCAATTTCTGAGAAGTCAAATAAAGATACATCGATCACATAGGTTTATGGAACCAGCATGCAACCTACATGATTAAAGATATCATGATAAAATAATTATATTACATAGTAAGCATCTATATGTGGTCTTATGTAATTATGGAATTAAATTATTTCTCTATGGGTGTCTTAGAATGTTTCGAGATGCTAACCTTAGACTTTAGGCTACTTCACCTGATGCCGTTGAGAAACATACCTAGAGTGCCACACACTAAGTGTATCCAAAATCTTAGTTAATTAATATATTGTTATTTATTATTTAAGAAGTTTAATAAACATTATTACCGTGGGTAGTTTAATAATTATTATGGTTTTCTTCATCTCAAATATTATGTCACTAGTTATTCAAGAGAATATAATGTGAGAGGATATTTTATAAATATTTATTTTCTATTTAGAGAATATAATAACATTTATTTATTAGGGAATAATGTAGTGATATTTATTTATTAAATAAGTAATCATTATTCATGGCCTGATAGATGTTGTGGAGGAATGGAATACTAAGTTTTTACATCCAATGAGAAAAAAATATATTGAATATTATTTTTTTGAAATAATATTTAATTTAATTCACAAGATAAGTTCATGTCAAAGAAATAATAACAATATTCTTATTTTATATAGGGGTTCCCCATGGGATTAGATAAATATTAAATGGAACTTTAACAAATATTTATTTCTAATCATTAGAAATATTTAAACCTTATTATATTAATTTTTTTCAATAGATCCAATTTATTTTCTATTGTCCCCAATGACAGTGGGTGAGAATCCTCTGAAGCCATAAAGATATCCCTCTACAAGAACGCTTCTAAAAATGGATTGAAATCTTACCCAACCTACCATTCTAAAGTATAGAGAGATCAAGGAAAATTCTATATAAGTGATTCTTATGGAAATCAAAGGTGGATGAAATAAGATATAAGATCTTCCTTTCTAGCAGACAAATATTTCTACAGAGATGTTCAGATATTTTTGGAACATATGTGGATCACCACTTGAGAGAATATGATCTTTATTCCTATAATACATATACTGTATAGTGTATATCTATTTTCATATCTATAAATGAAGATAGAATTTGTTCATGTTAATTCTTCAATTAATTAAATTAATTATAAATAATATATGATAATCCTCTCTCTTATTCTGACATTTTATCCATTGTAAATTTTTATTTGATTAAATTATATCGATCATGGTAGTTATCGTCATATAGATCTCATATTGATCATTGATCACTAAAAAAAAGTTGGGAACATCCCATTGCATACATCTGCTACTCCATAAACCTAGAAGTAGTATCAGAGTAGTCAAATAATTATTTATAATTATTTAAATATCATTGATTGAACTACTCATTTTTCATTTAGTTTTCAATTCAAGTTCAATAATTATTTTACTCATAATTCTAATATATAATTCTTCCTCTTTCATTTCTCATAGATCTAATAAAATTGATTAATATTTTAAATGAAATAAAATAAAAAAACTCATTTGGAGGTGCTGTGGATTCTTTCCAAATAACATTAGAGTACACACTATGTAACCAAAGTTACATGTCTTGTACTAGAGTTCAATACACCAGGAATTAATAGGGAATTAATTAAAACTGTTTGAATTGAATATATGAAGTGAATTTAATAACTTACACCACATGATGATGTGGCCAACCTAGAACACAGTCATCCATAGTACACATCTTATAGCTCACATACACAGAGTGTAGTCCTTTATGTCAAAGACGGGCCATGTATTTCCATAGACGTCCTATCTAACTAGTGACCATGTAACTTGGAGACCACACATCATGTAGCCCTGGGTACTACAATTTTTCCAAGGCATGGTTTAAATGCCAAGTACCTAGGCGTGGGACTTGGAAAGATGATTATAGATATACACACTATGTAGCTCTGCTATACATGCGATGTACTTATACTAAATTATGGAGAATTAAAATTAATATATTCTACTGATTAAACCTTATCGACATGTTCTTTCATGTGGTCTTTAAGTTAGTAGTAAACGCCATGGGATGGGTTTTAATATATATATATATATATATATATATATATATATGTTTAATTAATTTCTGTTTTATGATTCAATATGAAAATCATGTGTGAGTCATATAATAGATATTAGTTTACATGCATTGAAGAATAATAAATTATAGAAAAATCATGTTATTCGTGTAATCATTATATTGATATTACATGTCATGAAAGTACATTGTTAGAAACTATGGTTATCAAAACAGTTGTAAACCATTGGTATAGACCATAAAACCATTGTTATATTTTATACCAACTGTTTTAATAACCGTTGGGTGTAAGGGTGTGGGTATAGCCCTTTACCAAAGGTTATAACTCAACTGTTTGTATATAACACTTCAAATTGGACTATAGAAATGGATTATTGAGAACCATTGGCATTAATATATGCCAACAGTTTTTCAACCTTTGGTATAGAGCATATGTCTGAAAACACTACCAATTGGTTGCAACCGTTGGTATAGAGTTCTACCAATGGTTTCCTAATAAAGATTGGTGTAAATTACCCGTCAAACTATACCAACACTTTATGAACCATTGGTTTTGAGTTCCTGAAAAATTAAGTATAGTATACCCCCACTATTTTTCCCAAAGAAACTCTAACATGGTATAGGGTTCCTACAAAATTCAGTATTGAAGACCCCATTTTTTTCCCCAGAGAAGGTCCAATATTCAATATAGTAGACAATACCATCTTCAATATTCCATACAATAAACAATACCATAAAAAACCACATTGAAAATAGTATAGTGCCATACAAAGAATTTTAAAAACAAATACAACACATAAAAACAGTACAATACCATACACAAAGAAGAAACATGGAATACATGGAATTCCCTCACTCCGGAATACATTGAAATACACTGTTTTCCATACATAAAGAACAAAGAAGAGAATACACAGAATTCACACAGAATTGAACTATTTTCCACTGTCTTCTATTTCCCACAAAATACATAGAATTACAATCTTTCCCACAGAATACAAAAACCTCCCCCACTATTTTCAAGTTTTCCCCCCTCTATTTCATAATACAACACTTGTAAATACACTATAATACAACATAAATAATTCAACAAAACATATGCATGAAATATATTGAATACAATTAGATGAATTTAGATGTTTTGAAGTCATTAATATCTAATTATTCGTGGTATCATTATCAAAAAACACCACCTTGGAAATCAAAACATCCCACTTGAGGTCAGATTTTATACCTATCCATGGAACATGCAACATTTTGGACACAAATATATTTTCTGAATTTCAATTACAGTATACATTGTTTCATATTTGATTATTCTTCTATGGGAAATATATTCATTTGTTCAAAAAATGTTATGTTCTAATCATAATCATACAAGAATAGAAAATATTAAAATACAACAAGAAGGATACTTCAGATATGTCTGAGTAGGATAGTTATTATTGCATGTGAAACTTTACTCAAGATGTTGTCTTAGAATATGATAAATAAAATTAAAGGACAATTCCTATTTTAATCATGTGTATCATTTCATGGGATTTAAATATATGGTAATGATCATCAAAATATCATCATTTTTCATGACAGATATCTATTTTAGGATATTTGGACACTTAATGAGTCGCTACCTAGAGGATTTCGTTTATTTCACGAAGGACGTGTTTCAGAGGGAGATCATCATGAAAAGTACCTCAAATATTTCCAATATTTTTTATTCTAGATAGCGTCTAGTTATGAGGATAGATAGACTGCAAAAACATTTTTTGGGAACCATAAAATAATTGTTGTTGATGATTACATGTCCAATTTTCTTATGGAAGAAGTGGTATTAACCAAAAGGGATGAAATCCTAATCCTCTTCATCCAAAATGAAAGGAAGCCAATGTTCTGAATTAATTTCATGTTTTTAGTCATTTTTCATCAAAATCTAATAGGGACATGGATTTTTCCTTCTGCTTCATGAAAGGACATACAAATTCTAAATGTTGAAGGAGGAATGGAAATGAGAATATTCTAGTATTTATCTAAAGAGACGGGATATTTCTATACCATCATATATTGATAGGATAAGGGAATTATCTATGAACAATGAATTCAAAAATGGGTAGCCCACCCCCTATACTGATGACATCCAGACAACTTTATCGGATATTCATATCACAATGTCTATTGATAACTCGCATGAGGGCGACTCTCATTGTCACTCTAGTGACAGCCATTGCTCTGATGACATCCATAATTTATGAAAGGATATATAGGATGCACAAACAATATAGAAATCTTGTTAGGTAATAACCCTCTAAGTGGAGGATGGTCATCTTGGTGACAACCCCATTCCATGTACACAACATTAAGTGGATGGGAATGACATAGAAAATATTCAGTTAGAAACTATATTTGAATCCACTAACCTCATTAATGTTTATATTCCATTGGAGACTACCCCCTCTTATGATCACACATGATTCTTTCTATTGCGCCATTGATTTGGACCTCCACTGTTATGTATGGTGTTTATGAGTCCCCCTCTTCTCAGATATTTGAGTATGACCCTAATGTCAGATAAGTGGTGATAAATGTGTAGATTGACCTGTATAGCTAACCCAACTAGTTAGTGATTGAAGTTTTTATGTTTGGGATGGATGTGGAAAGGATGAGTCATCTCTAATTCATTGAAAATACTAAATTACAGGGATGAATAATGCATATGAATTTATGATGAAAAACATATTTATCTTATTTTTTTTATAGAACCTAGAGACATAAAAACATGGGTTTGGTTTTTTTACTAAAGGGTCTAGATAGGCCGCGGTGTAAGTTATTGTGGAATGGAAGGATGAAAACATTATTAGAAGTGATTCCATATGATCTTGAATGGCCAAAAATTCCTAGATGAGCATAACCAAGCTAGATATTGAGATATCTTAAATATTGAGTAGGAAAAATTATTATTGATTGAATATGTATCAACATTCATTGATATAGTAAGTATATGTCAAATTATATGATTAATATAAGGTTTAAGGTATGAATATTAGTGATCAAGCTTTGAATGGACTAGTCTTATGAGTTTTCTCACCTATATATTTGTGGTTAGTTTGATGTCTTTGGAAAATATAGATTTTACATGAAAAAGGAATGGGAGTTATTTACTTCCTCATTATGGTGCATGGAATACATCATTTAGTAGTTTGAAGATGAAGTACAAGCACCTCCATGGGAAATTTTTTGAGGTGTCATTTTAGGATTCTAATGGAAGAGTATCACTATAGTGTATTTAGTATAAGGATCTAGGACACCCAAATATAATTTTCCCAAATCGACCATGCACATTTCCAAGATATGGGAATATTGGATATCTTGAGAAATATTGTGAGTAGTTCACATGCCTGAGAAATAGTGGTGCATCTGATCTAGTGATGGATTCGAAATTTAAGATAAGTGTGCTGTTATTGGATGTGTTATGGTCTCATGGATGAGTAATAAGAAATTTTTATAAAGAGATGTTAGTACAAGTCAAAATATTATACTCAAATTTTCTACCCAATCTACATTTTTATTGGATTGGGTGTTATAAACTATAAAAAATCAGTGTTCAACATAATATAAAATGAAAAACCCAACATAAAAACTATAGGGTGTTAAGAAATAAAACAAAACTAAATAAAATGTACAATTTGAAAAAAAATAAAAATGTAAAAATAGTGCATTGAGATTTAGATAAAAGCATGAAATGTCTAGAATGGGATATTATAATATACCTATTCCAATTAATAAGGAATTTCGCCTTTGACCCTAGAGTAGTAGAAGGATCGGTAATTAGACCCAGGGTATAAAAGTTATAGAAAAGGAACCTAATTGAAATAAATGATATGAAGAAACATGTTTCAAACCCGAATAATCCTCAATAATAAATCTATAATATAAATACTTATCCCTCACATTCTATTTAATATGTATTATTATTGAAAAATTTATCACCAACCTTTTTCAAACTACGCAGTTTGAAAAAAATACACTCGACACCTAGAATAACTATGATCACTAAGATAAGAAGAAATAGTTATATGTAGAAAATAATTATCTTTTACAAATATTACTCACTAAATGGAACCTGTTAGTAATCACATTGAAAAATTCTATAATAGTATGCACTACAAGAAACAAGATTACTTATTTCTTCACAATTAAAAGTATCTGATCTCTTAGTTATGTATCTACCATTACTCAAAGATTGATGAGATTTATATATTATGTTGTAAAAATGGTAAAAGGGTAGTGCCCTAGAACATCATGTTTAGTTATTAAAGAAGAAAAATCAATTAATATTTCTCTTTTGGATGTTTTATCATGACACCGTAATTCTTTGGAAATTACATGGATCAATCCATTCACAAAAACATAGAATCTTCTGTTAAAACCATATATATATAAATTATGAAATTCTCATGTTTGTATAACATCAAAATAATGTCCACTATGATTTTAGAAAATGATAAGAAATTACTCATTATATTCAACTATCTCTACTTTTTAACAATCATTGGACACAAAATAAAAAAGAATGAAAATAAAAGTATAATAAGAATTAAAAGTGAAAAATCCTTATACTGTTATATGAAATTTAACTCGAGTATATCATTTGAAGAATATATAATTCTAAATTATTCCCTTTTTAGACACAACTTAATAAACCATAAGTACTATTAGTTTCCTACTTGATGAAATTAAAACATACCTAATTCTCCAAAGTATCCCTCACATATCTCATACAAATGTAGAATTAATCAATTACCTGAAAGTATTACACATAATTCAAAAGTTAATTAAACACATACAAAATTGAATTCAGAATTGAATGCAGAATTCAATTCAGAATTCAGAAGTGAATTACCATGTTCAATACATAATTCTGAATTGAATTCTGAATTTAGTACATATAGTATTGAATTATGAATTATGAATACAATACATAGATAATTGAATACACAATTTTTTATATGTTATACAAAATTATGAATACATATAGAATTTTGAATTATGTAGAGTGTATTCAATTCAGTATTTAATACATACAGAATTAAATTCCATATAACACATACATAATTGAATTCATAATTCATAAGGTAATTACTCTATGCAATTGAAATACACTATATATAATTCTTTGGTGCATGTCAGTGTTACTCATTACCACTATGATAGGTGGGTGGATTTGATCAATGTCATGTTCTTATCCAAGAATAATTTATGGCAATGAGAACTTATAAAATACATTAGGATTGGACTCGGATTCATGATTATTGGTTTTCTAATAGCTTGGATTTGTCTCATTGATATTCATTGGGATGAGCTTATAGACATTTTTAATATCAATGGGATAGGTGGAACCGTGTAAAAATGTGAATTGGGGATGGTCTTACCCTCAGGCGGGAAATAGGAAATCAAGGAAATTACAATACATCCTATGGGATAGTGTGGTTCTATAATGGGAAGTGGTATGGGGCCTTGGTGATGAACTTTTGATAGTATGGGGTCGAAGAATCTTGGGATATTTTGATGTTTAGACCCAATTTTAGAGTTTGGGATGAATATATAAGTATACAATTAGAATATTCATTGGGTAAAAATGATTGGGTGATGATAGACATTTATACTGGTTGGTTCTCAAGGATATTTGGTTATTCTAGTCAAATTGTGGGGATCACACCATAAACTAATAAATTATATGACCAATGGTTTAGAATAAATGTGGTGAACATTGATTTATGCGTGATTTAAATATAAAACCAAATAATTATTGTGGTTTTATTTTATTTTATAGCCATCCGAGATGATTCATGTTGGGTTAATAAATTTAGAATCACACTAGATGCATATGTAATAAATTTGATAGGGATTTTGAACCATACCAATGGGGAATGCGATGAGGATGATCATATATTGATCTATGTTATTTAATGAAATTTTTTGTATTTATACCTTAGAGTAAGGTTCTTGTGATATTTATCACAGAATACGTTAGGCATGTATATGGAATGTTGATCTTTATGGTTTATTAGATATTTGAGTATGACCCTAATGTCAAATAAGTGGTGATGTATCCTAGTCATCCCTTCTCACTCAAGGTATGACCTATATGATGTACCATAGACAACCCTTTCAATTAAGGGAGGATTCATATCACAAAAAAACTGGGAACCCAGTTCTACTATGGCTATCCCTCCAGTTACTTCTCCATTAAGTTGAGTCTTGGCCTCAAAATATACACCCTCACACCAGGATCTATCTTCTACAATAAGAATAAATTTGAAAAATGCAGGAAACAAAGAACATGTAACATATCCTCTTTCACAACACAGGGACTCGTAACCTGGTAATTAATCATTTGGGATCTAACCCCATGACTCATTCCCATCCTAATATCCGTATCAACCTTATTAGTTTTATGTCACATACATATGGATCAACCCATCACATCAACATCACCCAACACAATGGAAAAGTCTAAAATAAATAGAGGCAGAAGAGATAAATCAGTTATAATGTACCAATATGAAGTGAAATAAAAAAATTACTTGATTCGAAGATAGATCACCAGTTTGGAAGTAGGGTTCGTATCCTAGAGAGGTCTCATTTAGGGAAAAATATTATATATGAGTTCGGGAGGATTTGCACTCCGGAATTAGGGTTGACAACCTAGAGATATCCATTTAGGAGGAAGTGAATCACGAATCAGTTGGGAATTAGGGTTTGAGGAGATCTATGTTGGAGGAGGAGGAGAGATCTTCTCATGAATTAGTCAATAATTAGGGTTCTAGGAGATCTATATTGGAGGAGGAGGAGAGATATGCATGCAAATTGGTCGGGAAGTTGGGTTCAAGTAGATCTCTGTTAGAGGGGGATGAGATATCATCGCGATAATCTGTCAGGAAGTATGGTTCTATTGGACGAGGAGAGATCTATTGACGAATCGATCAGGAAGTGGGGATAATTTGGTGTTTTTACCAAAAGCTATTAAAAACCATAGGAAAAGGTTATATATTCCCAAGGTTTGCAAAACCATAAGAATAAATCCATTTAATATAAACATTCCAAAAGAGTTTTATCAAACCATTGTGATATTCTATACCTTTCCTAATGGTTCTATTAAACCATTTGGAAAACCCAACATATATTAGATATGTCAACAATTTACTAGAACGGTTGGTATATGTACTTTATCCAGATAGTTTTTTCAAACAATTGGGAATGAAGTGTTGGTATAGGTTAGATTTCCACTAGTGGTACGTGATAATTTGTGTACGCTATATGCCACAAGACTAAACAATATATGATTATAATACGTTTTGGGTATATTTGGATGAGTATTCACTGTGTTTCCTCCAAGGTACACTTATGTACATAATTAATTTTAAATAAATTTATTTAATTTGATTAAAATTATGATGGATGTAAATCTCATAGAAATTTGATTGATATTTAAGATAAAAATTAATTAATTATATAATATTATTAATTGATTCAAGCATGATTTATCTTAAATAAAAATTATTAATAATTGAATTATAGTTTTATTAAATGCATAATTCATTACATGTGGATGATCATGAGCATAGAACAAAAAATTCTGTGTGATTGGTTTGATATAATTTATTGTTAAATTAAATCATTGGCCTTTATTCCACATCCAATCTCATTATGTAGGCGGCCTGCGTTCCTCTTGTTTCTTTTATGTGAACCCTTTTCACTTCACCTACATGTGCGTAAAAGAAAATGTAATGGATGGAGCTCCCAAGCTAGTGGAGACAATTCATGTTTGGAGCCGAGGTGAAACCAATCCAAGAGAGATACTTAGGTGGAAAGGTGAAAAGATGTTACACAAACATTAATTGGTTCAAGGTGTTTTTCGCCTAGGTCAATTGTAAGCCTGTCAACCCCTATAAAAATTAACCATTAGTGAAAGATCATTATCACAACACATTATTATTTTATTTCTATTTTGTGGCATGGTTCTTTCATTATGGATGTTTTGTTATGATGAATTGAAATTGGGAATTAATAGTCAAGAAATATAGAACTAAAATGTATTGGAGTACGAATAAATATTATCTAATACATGTTGGATTAGTGTAGCTCGATCTGTTTTGGATTATTTTTGGGCTGAATGCTTGTGGACCATACTGCACACTAGGCTGAAACTTACAACCACTAACCACTGTAGCATCTGTTATATGGGTGGAAACTATAATATAGGGATGTATAATTCTTTCCACCTTTGAATATTGCACAAAGGAATTCCTATATGGTTGGTGGAATTTCACTTTATCCTCCTTATTATCCCATTTTGGGATGGGGTTTTTTGTGTTCTTAAAACTTTGAAATCTCCCTGTAAATTGTGCTCCTGAATCATAGTGAAATTCTACCTCTCCATGGATGTAGGGATCATTCCCTGAACCACATAAATATTATTTTCTAATATATTCTTCTTAGTCTTTTGTTTTTTCCTTTTAGTCTTTTATGAATCATTTTACACTTCCTTTCTCCTAAAGTTTTTCACAACAAGACATGGTCAATCACTTGATTAAATCCACTTAATACTGAAAAGCATGTGATGAAGATAAGAATCGTCAATTTATACATGAAAGATAAAATCCCTATATTATATTTATTAATTTTTTATATCCTTCAACTATTTTAGTTAAAATCGAACCACAGTTCCAAGTGCTTGACCAACCAAAGTTAGGGTGATTTCAATTGTTGATGAATTCTAACATGAATATTTAGGTTTCCTTAACTTAGTTTACATTAAGGGTTGACTTCCAAAGTAGGAATTGGTGTAACTGAGAGGCAAGGGTTGAGGAAATCCAATTTAAGGAATTTAGGATTGGGGTTCCACTCAATAGATCAAGGAACTATGAGTTAACGAAGTCGAAATTTATAATGCCTACCTAGAACTATTCAAGTTGATTGAGAAACCAAAGATAGAGTAATGAGAATTGGAATATGGATCATTTATTCTATAATTTCAAAGAAATGGGATATTGAAAATCTAATGTTGGGGGCTATTAGGTTTCGATAATATAGTGTGAAATTAATAAATATAATATTTATTTATTTGTCTAAATTTTATCGGATAAAGTACTAATTTTTTTCTCATCTTACTTATCGAAACAATAATAAAAATGAAATCAAACATATAATTGAGACCCATACATGAGAAAGATAAAATTATTAAAGGAATAAATTTCCAAGAGTGTAAAATGTGCTTACACATTATCCTCCACCGTGAAAGGAATTTTTATGTACTAGAAGAACTAATTTTTGATGCACCTAAAAATGAGGCTAGTGATGAAGAGTTGTATCTCTATGAGAAAAATTTGAATGATTCTATAGATGTTGAGTTTTTAATGCTATCATCCACAAACATTTATATTTTGAAGCAACATGAGGACATGTATGCATATACAATGATGTCTCACCTTCAAGGTCTCTATCAAGATATTGAATGAAAAGTGAGATATGAGATTTTCAATTCTTCGTTTACAACTAATCTTAGAGATTATATGCTAGTTGTGATTTATGTAGTCAAGCTTATTCGATACATTGAATGCTTATAAATTTTAGGGTTTAAATTCTTAGATGATTTGTGTACAAATCTCATACTTTAATCACCATCATAGACCTTATTTTGTTTTATTATTAATTACAATATGAGTAATAATGAGAAGTGTATTTCAAAACATCATAGATTGATTCTCCAAGTGGATAATGAAATGGAGAATAATAAACCCACAGTCCTTATAATTAATAATAAAAAGTTGAATAAGGAAAAAGGGACCAAGAATCATAACAAGTATAAATATCCTAAGAACCATCCTTTAAGTAAGAGGAAGGTCTAAGGATAGTGAAAGGAAAAGGAGAAAATATGTTTTTCATGTTGGAAGAAAGGACACTAGAAGAATAAATGCACCAAAAAACAAAGGATAAGATAAAGTTGCATTCATTATTGAGTGTAATATTTCAATATATACACATGGGTTATCAAATAAAAATTGTGGTTATCATATCTATATCCAAATGTAATAATAAAGTATATTTCAAAAAATTTATATAGGAGAGGTGGATTTGTGGGCTTCCAATTGTGCAAGGATGGATGCTCTATCCATTGGTGATCACCACCTTTCATTTTCAATGATAATGATATTGGTTTTAAAGGATTTTTATTATATACCAACTTTTATTGAGAACACAATTTCTGTATCATGCCTAGATATAGATGGGGTTTCCTTAATGTTTTGAAATAAAAGTTTTTTATTTTATAAACATAACATATATTATGGTATGAAATATTTAAATAATGGTCTTTATGTATTGAATTAAAAAAACCAAGTATTAGAAATTTATAATGAATCATGTTCACATGAATCATATAACACCGATATATGGAATCATCATCTTGGTCATTTAAATGAGAAGAATTTCAAAAAGATCTATCAGGATGGTTATTTAGACTGTTCTAAGATAAAACCACTAGAAATATTTCATGATTATTTATATGGTAAAATAACCAAAACACCATTCAGTGGAAAAGGATAAAGGGCCACCAAGATTCTAGGATTGGTATACACTGATATGTGTAGACCCTTTATAATAGAAGTTATTAGTGGGTATTATTTCTTCATAACTTTTATTGATGACTTGAGTAGATATGGTTATGTCTACTTGATGAGGTATAAGTCTTATTCCTTTGATAAATTCAATGAATTCTGGAGTTAAGTAGAGAATCAACTTGGAAAGAAGATAAATAAGCTTCGATCAAATCAAGGTGTTTAATATCCTAACCAAGAGTTTATCAACTTTCTATGGGATTTTGGGATTATATCTAAACTCACTCCACCTTATACACCACATTTGAATGGTGTTAGTGAAATGAGGAATCATACCTTGTTAGACATGGTATAATTGATGACGATTCATGTTGATATTACATTATTCTTTTTGGGATATTCATTTATAACTGCTACATACACATTAAGCTAAGTACCAACTAAAAAAAATCTTAGAATTAACTTCTAGTTATAGAGTGGAAATAAACTCATTTTTTCTAATACATATGTATGAGGTTGGGAGGCATTTGTTAAGGCCTTCCCAAAAAAGAAACTAGCACCCTAGGGAACTAAGTGTATCTTTATATGGTATCCTATGAAAACAAAGGGATACTACCTATACAACCCTTCATACCAAAATATGATTGTCTCTAGACAATCCATATTTCTTTAGAGGGATAACATCCTAAAAAAAGATAGTATGAGAAAGATTTAATTAGATGAAGTTGATTCCCAAGAGACAAAAAGAGTTGGTATAAGAATAGGTTCCACAAGTCCACATGGAAGAATTAGATTTTGAAACACAAGAACTATATAGGAGAATAAGAGAGGTAAAAACCCATAAAGATATGGTTTTCTAGTCAACAAAGATGGTGACTCATTATTGGTTGACAATGAAGAACCTATCTACTATATAGAGGAAGTAGAGAGCTCAGATGATACAAAATGGGAAGAACTCATGAATTCTAAAATATACTCCATTTAGAAGAAAAAAGTTTTGGTTTTGGTCATTGTGCCAATTTATGTAAATCCCATTGGGTAAAAATGGGTATTCAAGTGAAAAATGGACATAAAATGTAATGTAAATACCCATTGGTTAGAGTAGTGTACTCAAGAGTGGGGTGAATTGTGTTCCTATAAAAATTTCTTTTAAAAAGTATTATTTGAAATTCCTTATAATTTGAAATTCTATTAAATAGTTAACTAGTAGTAAATTTTTAAGAGCTTGACTATTTGATTAATTTCTAAAAAGAGTGATTATTTCTTAGTTATATCAATATGATAATTAATAAAACTTTTGAAACTAACATAAGAAGTCAATACTATTATAAACACTTTCTAAGATTAATTGTCAGAGTTAAATTTTAGTTTTATGAAATATGTGATAGAACAGAGTAAAAATAAAAGTAAAAGTATATCGAAAAAGAAAAAATAGGTTCAGTATCAAGTAGAGACACAACCCTATCCATTTACTGATCAACTTTCCACCAACAAGTTTAAATTAATAAACATTTTGATCCACACACTGGATCAGGGTTCAAAACAACACACATGCTATCCAAGTCCCATGACCTCTACCATAGTTATTTTTGGGTACAAACTACCATGTCACACAAGGACCTCTTCCACACTTATTTGTGGGAGTAAAGATGGTGTAAGAAGGTTTGAGTGTAAGGATATCTTGTATCCTTCAGTTGGATATAACGAACAATGTGTTCTTAATAGACAGATACAAACATTGCTAAAAAATATGTAAACATTAACACAATAGAGAAAATAAATATGAAAAATGATTTAGAAGGCTCTGTGAGTCTTGAGATGCAGCTCTGGACTCTTCACATGCAGCTAATATGAGGTTTGAGTCCTCTTCTAGAAGTTGACACTAAAACAGAGTGTTGTATTCTAGATTCTAGGTATAGGTATGGTTCTGTAGGTATATTCTTCTCCATATTTGATATAATTAAGTTGTTGGTCAATTCATTATACAACTTGATTGAAATTTATGTGTGTCTTCTTATTTTTTTCTTGAGTTCATAGTGGGTTCATGAGAGTTTCAGATGTTCTTATGTGGGTCTCTCACGTGGGCATGCCACACCACTTTTCTACATCCATTTTCAAAATGATTTTTTATTCTTGAGGGCCGACAGAGAGCATGATATTTTCACATGAATTGGTTCATCTTACCTCGTACTGTCTACTAATGTCATACTAAAAATTATTAACTATGTCAGTATCATTAAATGACTCAGATATGACCATTAGAAATAATTTTAGTAAAGGAAAATTTAAAAAATCTATCAGTGACTTTTCTATAGGTGAGTCAGTCTATCGGTGAATCATTCTATCAGTGAGACATCAGTCGGTGACTCGTCTATCAGTATATCCTTCTGTAAGTGACTCAACCCATCGATATTTCATTCTTTTGGTCTTACCATACGTCGGTGACTCAATACATCAGTGACTTTTTTTAACTATCAGTGTTTCCTTGCGTTGGTAACACCATGCATCGACATGTCACTTGTACTAACTGTAGGTTGATTGCTTCAGTGGGTCGTCTGCATCAGTGAGGCATATGCATCGGTAGGTCATCTGCGTCGGTGAGTTATATGCAATGGTAGGTCATCTGTGTTGGTGAGTCATATGCATCAGTAGGTCGTCTGCGTCTGTATCTCATCTCTTCTATCAGTGTTAGTCTATTATACTTGGAATATATTTTTGTCTAGACTATCTTACAATATAAATTTAAATATGATATACCAAATCTATGTGAGATCATAGATAGACATAATTGCACATGTTGAAACTTAAATAATTATGATTGAAATGTTTATAAATGATTAATATGAATTGATATGATTAATATGAATTTACATGATTGTAAATTGACATGAATTGTCATTATTAAAACTACTAATACTACAGAGGAGGACCAACAGTCCCCTATGGGACAACAATACATATAAAGAAAGGATATTGGCTAAAGGTTTTAAAAAGTGTCATGAAATTTAATATTATGAAACCTTTTCACTAGTTTCAATGTTTAATTCCATCAAAATTATACTTCATATAGAAGCTTACCATGACTGTGACATTTGGTAGATGGATATCAAAATTGTATTACTTAATGGGAACCTTCATAAATATATACATATGACATAAATAGAAGGTTATTTTACTCCATTTGGATCCAAAAGGATTACCAAGTTTAAGAGATGCATTTATCTATTGAATCAAGCATCTAGGTCATGGAAAATTTGATTTGATGAAGATTTAAACGAATTTTGTTTCATTAAGAATAAATGAGATTCATGTGTTTACAAGAGGTTTAGTGAGAATGCAGTCATTATAGAAGTAGTATAGGTTGATGGAATATTAATTATTAGTAATGAATTACTAGTATTACAGTATATTAAGGACTGGTTAAACAAATATTTCTTCATGAAGGACTTAGGTGAAGTAACCTATATTATAGGGATCAAGATCATTCGTGATAGATCCAGGAGGATTCTTGGACTAAGTCAAGGTACATATGTTGACCAGATACTAAAGAGACTTAGTATGGAACCATCGAAGAGGGGATTGATTCTATTTTCACATGGCATACATCTTTCCAACTAAACGTGTTCTCCGACACAACAAGAGAAAGAGATAATGGGTAAGGTCCAATATGTTTTGGTGATAGGATCAATAATTCATGCCATGTTATGTAATATAATTGATTTTCGTATGCATTGAACATTGCAGGAAGATATCTAGATGATCCAAGAGAACAAAATTATTATTCTATTTAGGTTATCCTCAAGTATCTAAGAATAACTAAGGATATGTTCCTAGTGTATGGAGGAGATTATTAGTTGGTCATCAGGGGTCACACTGATGCTAGTTTTCAAACAAATCATAATAATATAAAGTTGCAATAATGATATGTTTTCTTCCTCAACAGAGAAGCTATGAGATATAAGAGTTCAAAGTATCCATTTTTCAATGATTCTAAAATGGATTCTGAGTATATAGAGGCTTCTAATGAATCCAAGGAAGCTGATTGGGATAAAAACTTTTTCCAGGAGCTTGATGTTGTACCTGGAAGTAAATAACCTATCACGTTGTACTATGATAACACTACAACAGTGGATATCACAAAAGATCAATGGTCACACCAAAGGACAAAGTATATACTCTGAAATTAGTACCTCTTGTGTTATTTTTATCAAAGGGGTGAAGTTGCAATAAGAAGAGTACCCATATAAGAGAACACGATGGATCCCTTGACTAAAGGCTTATCTTAAAAGAAGTAGAAGTATCATGTGAGAGCTAGCGGACTAAAGGTTGTTAGCATCTAACTCTAGTGTAAGTGGGAGTATATTAGAGTTGGTTCTATATAACCAATTTATGTATAATTTATGATAACATGTATTCATATTTTTTAATATTAATAATATTTTTATCACATCATGATTTTTCATCTTCGTAACATAGTATATGATAATGTCAAAAGAGTAATTGTCACACTAAAAGGTTATAGCGGTTCCCTGCTATGATGAGAATTTGGAAACAATTTGAAATTATTCTTATATATATATATATTATAAAGCTTGATGGTATAGGGACACAAATGATATATGCTATCAGTGCTGGATATTCGTAGGACATTGAGGAAGCTTCTCATAGTGTACACCCTTGGTATTATCCCGTATAAGATATTATGTGAACGAGACCTACCAATAGGAAATCTGTATTTATATGAATCATTGGATGTTCCTATAATAACCCACAATTTAAATATAGAGATATTACTTCAAAATTGAAGAATATTCAATACAAAATATAAAAAAACAATGATAGGACTATATATGTATATTGTCTTTAGAAACTGGGAAACATAATCAACTGATTCATAAGACATATACATTTTCATTCACTTATTCCTTCATAACTAGACTATTTATATCATATATAATAACATTATTTATAACATAGTAAAAAGAAACATAATAAAGGGTGATCTCAGATGTAAATTTATGGTAAATAAGGGAGATATCAACCATAAGATAATCACAAGACATAATAAAATAAAAATTGAAAATCTTATCCTGCATATGAAAGATCAGGATATCATGCTATGGGACAAACCATAAAAGTTCATAAAAAATAAATGAAAAAGTTCTAAAAAGTCATAACATAAGACATGGAATTTGTGGCATACACATAAGCATAGAAAATCATTTCATATCAGTTAAGCCTAATTTCCATGACCATTATTGCTGACAAATTAAATTACTAACCCGAGTTCACTTCTCATTCTAGCCCTATAATACTAAAACAATACCATTTCCCATTACATCCATGTTTATCTCATGAGATATAAATCTTTTACCAATGCATTGGAGGGAGATATAGGTCCCACTAATCCCATAATGAAATAATTATTACTTTTTCCACAAAAACCCAAATCATTCATCACATCATAACCCAATGAATAATATGGGTTTCTTAAACATCATTCCATAATAATCCATATAAAATAAATGGATTTCATAAAAATAATTCCATTAGAAACACAATAAATCCAAATAAATAATTAGTATGGAAACATAACCCTATTTAATGAATTTCACCTTATATGGAAAAGAATTTGGATAAAACACTTGAAATTAATTCTTGAGTAAAATATACTTTCTTCTTTAAAAAAATTCTCTTTTCTCAAAATTACATGAAATTTTAAAACAAATTAATTAATTTGAAAATAAAATTGGAATATTATACATTAAGTTTCATGTAAATAAGGTGTTATGAAAATGTAAAAATCCATTCATGCCAAATAAGTTAAAAGAAAACAATATTCTCATACTTTTTTTAGAAAGTAAAAAAAATCACCTTGTACTGAAAATAACAAAAGATTCCTTTCAAACCCTTTCATAAAAATTACCCAATTGGTAAAATTGGATTTAAACAATTTTAGGAGGATAAATTAATTTTTTGGAATACATATTTAGGAAACATGGTAATGAATGATAAATATACCCCAATAATTACTTACATATAAACTATATTGGATAAAAAATGATATTACAAAATTATCGCTTACCTGAGGTCCAATTTAAATTATATGTATCCAAGCCTCCTACATATTTATTTTAATATTTTCATTTACTTATTCTAGAATCATAGTAATTTTTTTTAAATAAAATATAATTTTATTATCATCCATTTGTTAGTAAAATTATTACTCATCCATCAGTAGTTAACTTCTTTATTTTATTACTCATTTTTTGTCAGATAAGTTCCCATTACACTTCTTTGGTTATATTTATATCATATAAAGAATGATATTATTATAATATATATCATATTTATTCATTCAATTCATTTATATAATCATGATTTAATTAAGATTATGTATAATGAAACGTATCGCATTGTGGAGACGGTAGGCCGTACGTACACACGAGCAATGATATCATTCCCATAATTACTGAATAATATTAAAGTGGATGGTGTATAATATTTATGAATAAATATAATATTATAATAATCATATATAGTTATTATTACCATCATTATATCCATCCATGTAAGGTGGTGGTGAAAAACAGATGACACCACGACGTGGAGATAATAAGACGTACGTACGCAAACGTGGTTATTTAATTTTTAATGGGATGAATAGAAGGTGGAATGTGGTTGTTTAATAATAATAATAACATATTAATATATAATTTATATATTATTTATTAATTTATTATGAAAAAACTCATGAAGTGGAACTAGAAGAAGAAATAAGTTTGAAAGAATCGGTAGAGGAGATATCCTCTTCTTCTAGGTGCTCTCTCTAAATCTATACTTACATCACTTGAGATGGTCTTTGGAGAAGAAAAGAACATATATAATGTTATTATGGAATATGATAATGGAAAAGGTTAGAGAAAATTGATATTAAAGGATCAAAGAGTTGTGAATAAATGAGGGAGGAGGTCCCCTATTATAATTGAGGTCAGCGGTACATTTTGAAACTCCAATAATATTAATTTATAATAAAATCATCCCAAAAAAACATCCAAAATGACCCAAATTAGTATATTATATAATATAAGGTTGTACTATATTCAAGAAATTAATTTTATACAAATATGTTTGGCAATTTAAACCTTATCATTTTAATTAACACTTAGTTATACATTTTATTTTTTTAACTAGGTTAACAAATAATTCAATATTAAAAGGGTGAAATATTTACTTATTTGAAGTAAATTAGACAATAAATTGATAATTTAAATACTTTTATACCATATAATAATTATTATATATTTTTAAAAATGTTTTATTATTTTTAAATAATTTAATAAATCATTATTTTGATAATCAAAGATTAGTGTCAATTGTTTCACTATTTAATTCATTTATTTTGGAAAATATAAATATAACGAGTTAACTTCGAACCAATTATTTTATTATATTAATAATAGGTCATGGTTGTATATAAAATTCATTGTAAATATTAATTATACCAATTATATTTATTTTTATATTTTTAATTACATTTATTTTATTTTTCTATTAATAAAATAACTACTGTAACAGTTTTTTTATTTATTTAATATTATTATTTATTAAACTAAAAATAAAAATAAAATACTATGATGAAGATAAATCAACTATATCTCATAATAATAATTGTATTCTAATTTATCTTCTAGATAATACTATATTAAAAATGTTATAATTTTAAAAACCTGAATGTGACAACTTTTACGTCATATTAAATAAAATAATATAAGTAACATAAAGTTTTTTATATGGCCCAAACTGTTAAATAACCTGAAATTGGATTATTATGGTCTAGATATACTCAAAAAATAAATTTTTGACATGTTTTTGGTACTTTTAATGGGTTTTATTCTTTTAATAATAATTAGTTTATTGATTTTTCATCAATTAAATAATTTTGTCATCATTAATTTATAAACTGTAAAGGAAATTATTTATTTCCTAAAAATTTAAAATAAATTACCATGATAAAGAAAAACATTTTAGCTTTCAAATGAGTATTTATAATGAAATTTATCTTCTATATAACTTTATATTAAAAATTATTTTTTTATTAAAATTTGAGTGAGTCATATTTAACTTTTCTTTAATTAAAATAATTTAAATGTACTAATCTCATACAAGTGGCTTAAAAAGGATACCATTTCAACCCAATAATATTTTAGTTAGAAAAAAATCATCTTATAATATTAATACAAGTGGTAGGGTAATTTTATAATATAATTCTTAAGCTTAATCACCCAATTTACCCTTTAACAGTATTAATTAAAATTACCAAAGTTACTATTTATAATGCCCCAAAAAATAGATCTATTTATATAATTTGGACCTAATTATTCCCAATATGGAATAAATGTTTCAAAATTTAAAACACAAAATTTTTAGTAATTAATTTAAAATTAAGCCCATTGTTGGAAAGAGAGAACAAGTTTTAAAAGTTAAAACATTGCAAAATATTCAAATGTTTTTACATATGAATTAAATGTAAAATTAATTATAATGACATACATTATATTGAATGATAAAAATATATTATATTTATAATTTGAAAATATTCAATATTTTTATTTAAACTTTTAAATTATTTTGATAAAATAGTTGTTTTCAATTAAAATTTAGAGTATTTTAAATATTTATCAAAATTTGAAAGTTTTCAAGAAAATATTAAAAATTCACTTGAAGTAAATATTTATATCCTGATTTTAAAAAATAAGTTATTTTATCATATATAAATTATTAATGTGTCAAAATCAGTATTTAAAAAGGGTTTTCCATTTTAAGGTGGAAGAAATTCCCTTTTAAAAAGTTTAGGGTTTTATACATAAAAAATGTTTATTAATACCTTATAAAAAAATATATATTGGATGAATATCAAAAATATTTTTTTAAACATTTAACATATATATTTAATTAGCTTCATTTACTGATATTAATTCACTGAACTAATTAATTCAAAAAATATAAATATATAATTTATTTATAATTTTTATAAATAACATGTTTCCAAATAATTTACCATACATTTTCATAAGATAGTAATATTTATTCCCTCTAACCAAATAACTAGGTTATAATGGTTATTTTATACCAATGGAATCTCTCTATTATTTTAATCTCACGATTTCATGTAATGCATGCTATTGAAGAATAAACATTATTCATTGAAAATATTTCATAAAAACATCCAAGTGTTACATTCTACCCCCCTAAAAATGGATTCACACATGAAATTAGTCACTTCTTTGCAATAATATGAGGATATCACTCCTTTATCATTTCCTCATTTTCCCTTGTAGCTTCCTCAAATAGGTGGTTCTTCCATAAAACATTAACCAATCAAGTGGTCTTGTTTCGTAGAATTTTTTCTCTAAGATCCAGAATCTCTATCGGCAATTTTTCATAAGAAAAATCTTGCTCCAGTGGTACGACTTATAATTTTAGTACATGTGAAAGAGAATTTATCTAATTTCTCAAGAGTGATAGATAGAACACATCAAGAACTTGAGATAGATTTTGTGTAAGCACCAATCAGAAAATGACCTTCCCAACACAATCTAGAATTTCAGAAGGGACGATATACATAGGGATCAACTTTCCCTTCATTCCAAATCTCATTACTCTCTTCCAGGGAGATATTGATAGAGAAACATTATCAACCACTTCAAACTCTAGGTCTTTTAATTGGTTGTCTGCATAACATTTTTGTCAAATATTAGCTACTCTTATGTGTTGTTGAATATATCTGACATTTTTTTCCATTTCATTAACAAGATCAGGTTCTAATAGCTTTTTTTCCCCAACTTCAACCCATAAAGTTTGAATTTTGCACCTGTTTCCATATAGGGCATCATAAGGATCCATATGAATGCTGGAGTGAAAGCTATTATTGTACGAGGATTCCACCAAAGGTAGGTGTAGATACCGACCACCTTTTAAATCCATATAGAAATCTCTTAACATGTCCTCTAGGGTTTGAATTTCCCTCTCAGACTAACCATATATCTGAGGATGATAAGTAGTTCCGAAACATGAATTTGTATCTAAAGTATACTGAAGACTTCACTAGAACATCAAGGTAAACATTGGATCCCAATTATATATAGATGGTTGAACATTCATTTAAGAAAGATATTATTTTCCCCTTACTTTGTAATTTCATGATCCATCTTTCACAAATCTATAAATATTTGATCTTTTTTTATCCTCATCATGGATAGGCTAACATGGTCCTTTCGACTCAAAGCATCTTCCACCTTTTTCGCTTTACTAGGGTGGTAATGAATTGAGAATTCGTCATCTTTAATAAACTCCAACCATCTTCTTTGATTCATATTTATCTACTTTTGTGTGAGAATATACTTTAAACTTTTATGATCAGTATAAATATCACACCTTTCACTATTAAGATAATGCCTGTATAGCTTTAATAAAAATATTAATGAAGCTATCTCAAAATCATGTGTTGGGTAAAATTTCTCATGGATTTTCAATTTTTGTAAAGCATAACATATCACCATATCATTTTTTCATGAGAAGACATCCCATCCCCTTCCAGGATACATCAATATAAATCACAAACCTTTCTCCACTATAAGTAAGTGTGATAAAAAGTGCATTGGATAACCATATTTTTAGTTCTTTGAAATTCTCCCCACATTCCTCTGTCCACACGAACTTAAATACTTTCTAAGTAAAATTGGTGATTGGATTAGATAATCGTGGAAAATATTTCACAAAAACATCTATATTATCTATCCAAACAATGAAAATTTTTGATATCAGTTACCATTATTCATCTCAGCCAACTTTTAATAACTTTTATTTTTGCTCGATCCACAGATATCCCCACTTTTGAGATTATGTGACCCAAAAATGAAACTTTTTAAAACCAAAATTCTCACTTGGTAAATTTTTCATAATGTTTATCCTCTATTAGAATATTTTGTACAATTCTAAAGTTATGTTCATCTTATTCCTTGCTTTTTGAATAGATAAGAATATTATCTATAAAGAGTACAAAAAACTAATCAATACAGTCTCTAAAGAATAAAGTCATTATATCCATGAAGATAGTGGGAGAATTAGTAAGATCAAAAGGCATCACTATAAATTCATAGCGTCCATACCTTTTACGAAATGCCATCATTGTTATATCCTCTATATTGACCCTTATATGATGATATCCTTGATGGAGACCAATCTTTACAATGTATTGAACTCCACATAATTGATCAAATAATTCATCAATGTTGGGAAGAGGATATTTGTTATTGATAATGATCTTGTTACATTCTCAATAATAAATGATGAGTCTCATTAATCCATCTTTCTTCTTAACAAATAGAATAAGTTATCTCCAAGGTGACATGCTAGGGAATATGAATCTAGTATCATGATTCTCTTGGAGTTTCTTCTTCAATTTATACAACTCAATTGGGGTCATTCTATATGGTGTCTTTGAAATATTCATAACACCCGATATGAGTTCTATTGAAAACTCAACTTCACGATTTGGTGGAAGACCTATAAATTCATTCAAAAATGCATCATAAAACCCATTTAATATAGGTGTATTCTTAATGGTGAGTTTCTACCTAGACCTTTGAGATAGATAACCTTCATTTATTAGAATACATACCCGTAAGATGAAAAAATCTATTGGAATGACATAATCATCCTTGCATCAATAGATGATCATAGATTGATTCATAATATGAAAGGTGACTTACCTATCTTGGAAATTGATAAGATATCTCTATAGAGAAATCCAATAAATTATAGTAATCACATCAAATTACACTATAGTAAGGATCGCAATATTTTTAGGAAGCAATTTCCCACAAAATTAAACTAGAGATGAATTATAAACTTTTGATGCGACCGTTGTACCATTAGAAGTTGTCACAACTTACTCAAAATATAATTGTTGAGGTAATATGATGATAAACTCAGAAAATTATTTATAAATGAATGAGTTGGTGGATCTATAGTCCAATGAAACATTTTCTACTTTAGAGTAGAAGTTAAATGTACCTATCATTACTTCATTATCTTACTCCACATCACTAATAGTGATTGCATGTGACTTTGCTTTCTCTTTTTTTCCTTTTGTGTCTTATTATGTTGATCATCATAAAAAATTCTTGGGTTATAGAATTGATTAGCATAATTATCCATTTTTATTCACTTGCAACATTGAACTATAAGAGGTGCATTATATGTAGCCATTTCTTTATTCGGATCTTGAGAAATATTTTTCCCATAACTTCAGCATTCAACTACCCAGTAACCTTATTGGGGTCTACAAGATGTGGTTCAAGAAGAGAGGGGTGAGGGAGAGTGTTTAATTATGTTTGTCTTCTTATTTTATTTTTAAGTTAATTCATTTTCTTAAATAGTCTCTTCCACACGGTTCCAACACAATTTGGAAAACTATGCAAAACCCTCTGTCTAAGAGGTTCTCGTCGAACAATCTTGGCATAGAGTTTGGGAAAATTTTCACAACCCATGCAAATAATTTCTTCCTCACTTTCACAAGGCCACATAGTTACTACTATAGGATGCACATTTTTTCAGAAAAATTGTGCACCCTATGTAGTTTTCTAAAAACTCTATTTTCTAGGTCCAACGCTCCCAAAACCCTTCGCACCTCCCAAGAAACATAATGAACCTTCACCTAAGTCCAAAAAAATCACCTTGAAGTGAACCAACTCTCATAATTCTATTACGAGGATTGGTTTTAAAAATTACCCATTCAGTAATTTAAAATGATCAAAAACCATTTCATTTTAGTCCGCTCCAAAATGAGGAATGTTAAAAATGTTTTAGAAATTATTAATTAAGTAATGATATTTTTTATAAAACAGAAATGTTTAATTTAAATATTATAATTAATATAATGATTTAAAATAAAATTTAATTTCATAAAATTTATTCATAAATTAATATTTTGTTGAATTATAATTATAAGATAACTTTATGAGAGATTATCCAATTATTTAAAGTGTTAAAAATCAATTATAATTTTAAAATTGGTATTCTCTAAGTAAATGATGATTTCAATTAAAAATTAAATTTCTCAAATTTAGAAAATTATTTTCATGAAATATTATTTATTTTCTAATTATAAACATTAAAAATGGTTAGGATAAATTTTTGGTATTTTTCTAATATACATGAATTTTTGGTGAATAGTAAATACAGTAAATTACGGTATATATAAATTATAAGTTAAATAAACTATTACTTGAGTAATTTCTGATGTAATCAACATTATCTAGAAATCCCCTTTATTAATTTTATATATTTATTGATAATTCTCAAACTATTCATTGTATTGAGGAAAAATAAAAAACTAATGAATAAAATAATGAGAAAACACCCCTCTTCTCTACTATAAATGCCACCCTTCCCCAAATTTTCTCCTCAAACATCATAATCCATAAATCATGTACAATTTCTAAAAAAAACTCTTTCAAAGTATATTCCCCAAATAATATGAGGTTTTGGTTCTCAAACAAATACCAAAACCAATTTCCCTAAGGAGGTTCTCAAGGGGAAGAATTCAAGAGGTAAAATACTCTTTCACTTTCTTTATTTTATTTTCACTTTCATTTATTTTCTTATACTCTTATCACCTCCTCTATATAAATATGAATTAATAATCTATTATATTATATATACTATAATTTTATTTTTCTAACTGGAAATCCACCATCAAGTATCCTCTCCTCTTAATTTTATTCTAAAAATGAAAATATCATTTATGAGGTGTTGATTTATCGGCTTAGAGGATGAAAAGTTTTCCTTTTCCTTAACCACATTCAAGGATGGACCTAAAAAAATTATAATTGTTTTTAAATATTTTAAAATATATTTTAAAACAATTTTCATTTTCTAAAATTAATGTTTATACACAACATTAAAACAAAACAAGTTTGTGATGATAAAAACGGACAAAATAATCTAATTTATTATCGAAAATGTCTTTTATAACCATTTATCCTTACCCCAAATAACAAAATTAATTACATATCCATTTAATGTTATGTATTTTAATAAATAAAATAGAACTTCAATTTTGGATATATATTCCCATTTTACATGATCTTTCATAAATTTATACAACTAAACCAATCAGGAAAACCTAGGAAACGAACACTCTCGAATGATGAGATTGTGTCTCATAACTCATAAAAAAAGAAAACAATTAACTTAATAAAATTATAAAAAATATAATAAATGTATAAAAGGTTTTTAATTAATTAATTAATGGATTTAATTTGATTATCCAGGTAATTATTATCAAGTGCAGAACACTTTCTCATAGAAGGTAAGGGTTTCTTTCTGAACCACCATTTTTTACTTTGGGTTATGTTTTCTCTCCATTTATAAGAATTTAATTTTTAATTATTCTCATGTAATAATAAAAAATTATATATTTAAGTTCCAAACATATATTTCTATCCTTATTAATCTTTCTTTTATGTGGAAATATGTGTTTTGTAAGGTTCCCTTCTAAAATCTTCTTGATAAGCATGTCTGATTAATGGGAACTTCTTGATTTCGTACCCGTTTTATGTGCACACCATAATCTCTTTTAAGACACCATTATTTTTATAAAAAAAACTTTTGTCATGAAAAACTATCTTTGTTCATTTCTAGTTTTATTCAAAAAATTATTCCTTTTACGTTTTAAAGAATATTTAATATTTTCCTTTAACAATACTAAAATGTTTCATTTATATTTTTCATAAAAAGTATTTTTACATGTTCTCACATCAATTTAAAATAACTTATCATTATATTTTCCCATTTTCCATTATGAATGTCCAAGAAAGATTTGAATCTATTCTTTCTTTGACTTAACTATAATATTCCCTTTTATTATGTTTCATGTCATGATTATGATACAAATTTATTTCCATGGGTATCCCTTATGCATGATTATTAATATGGTACAAATATTCATGGACATGTTATGAAGGGTGCATCTAGATAGGGATCCAATACATTGGGTAATATCTAGTCTAATGGGACTTTATGTTGGGATAAGTATTGAACCTGATTTATTTATGGGACTTTGTCTTCCATGTGAAATGTTCTTGGATGTTATCCTTGACACATTCTTAAGTTATGTTGTGTGTATTTTCCACATTCCTATGATTTCAGGACTACATGTCACCATGATGTACATGTTATGATTCCTTATTTTTATTCACGATCCATGCCTTTTTTTGTAATCATGTTATGAATTCTAACCCATGTACTTTGTTTTATTCCTATGTATATACCCTTACTAGGATTTTTAGCTCATCCCGTTTGTTCATGTATTCCCTAGGTTATCATATAAAGATGTAGAAGCGCAATGGAAGATATAATCTCTTTATGGATTATTAAAATAAATATGTCTTATTCTAATTCCATGTTTTAGCTTTATTATCCTAATCATACTAATACCCTATACTTTAAGATCCTTGTCTTGAAATGTGATGGTAAATTATTCTTAAAATCTTGTTATAATATGTGAAAAATGATAGGGTCACTATAGATGGTATCAGAGGAAGGTCTAGTTATTTTTTGATATTAGGACTAGATAACTTTAGTAAGAACCCTGGGGATAATTCTAACACAAAGGATAACCTAGATTAAAACTTAGGGAATCACGAGATAGGATATACAATCCATTTAAATGTTTATCCTACTATGTTGAATATTTAATTTTATTATTATTATTATCTATGTTTTAAATCCCTCTTATTTTACTTTATTTTTGTTAGTTAATGGTTGTAAATAGGAGAATACATTCCAAAAATAAATGTGATATGAAATGTGGTGATTTCTCTAATGATATTACAAATATGATGGGAACAAATTATCAAAACATAATGAAATTACTTGCTCATATGGATGAAGATATGAATAATATCTTCAATCATGTGAAATTACCTCCATATAATAATAGAGATAATGTTGTGGTCGAATACTTCATGGGGAAATTGCCTCCCATATTTAGTGGATCTTCCAATCCCATCATCGCATAACAATTAATTAACTCAATTGAGAAGATATTATTTATTCTCCAATGATCAGAAGAAGATAATGATATGTTGAAAGTCTATATTTTTTATGGGGAAGCTAATCAGGGGTGGAAACTGATTTAGAAAATTAAGACCAAATAGGAAATTTATTACATAGATTGAGAGGAATTCAAGAATTTATTTTTAATAAATATTTTCCTCGAACCCTCCGTATCAAGTTGAAAAGTGAATTCCTTTAAATAAATTAGAATTATGATAATATTTTCTGGGTGTATGAGGAAAACATCATAGGGATTTCAAGATATTCCTCCAACGTTTTCAATGACATTAAAAGAAAGGTGGATCTATTATTTAATGGACTAAAGCCGAGTCTATGAAAAGTGTTTGTGATTACATACAATAATAGTTATGAGGAGATTGTCGGTTGTTCCATTATGGTTGAAATTGATATCAGATACTCTCAGTGTTATCATGGGGATAAAGATAAAAAGAAGAAAATTGAGTTTAATATGGGTTGATCAATAGATAAATCTCATGATGAAAAAAAAGCCACACATCCCATGTGTCAAAAGTGTGTGAAGTGACATCATGGAAACTGCTAAAAGGGAAGCAAGAGATACTTCAAATGTGGTAGATAAGGGAATATGGATAATAATTTACATTGGGATATAAATAATCACACTAATTAGGAAGAATAAAGGATGGCTCAAAATAATAATCATCCTCTAGTGCAGTGCTTCAACTATAAGTAGCATGTGAATTAAGCAATATATTACCCTAAAATAAGGATTTTTGGAGGAAATCAGCAACAATAACCTCTAAAGAAGTAATGATGGGAATATTATATCACTACTACAATAAGGCCCCAACCTTAAACATTACTTAATATTTAATTAAATGAATAATTCACATTGAGGATCTTTTCAGGTTTAGTGTTTTAGAGAATTAGGACATAACTGTTACATCTCAAAAGATTACAAAGTAGACACTTCTACTAAGTTTCCATAGAATAAAAAACTCTTAAAAATAAACATGTCTAGTTCCATGTTTTATATAGAATGACTTTCCCTTGATCCCATCCTTGACCCTATTCCACATTAAGTCCTATGAAAAACATTTCAGAAAAACTTGGTGTGAGCATAAAAAGATCAATAAGGGATACACAAAGAATGAAAACTGTTAGTTTTTCAAACATCCAGTAAACCATGTATACTTTATCAAAGTAATACCTTCACCTTAAAGAAGTAGTAAAAACTCTTCACTGAATAAAATATCATTACATACCCTTTTGTAACCAAAGGATTACCATAAAACCCATATAAGTAACACATAACATATAAAGGTAACCTGAGACATAATCATACTTAAGTGGAATAACCATACGGTCGACTTACACACATATCACTTAATGGAATAGCCATACGGACAACTTCCATACATACTTAATGGAATAGCCATATGACCGACTTCCATACCCAATGAATTGGAGGTTATAATGTAACCACCCATCCTAGTATTCACGGCACCACCCGTCATATGGTTTATCATGTAACCACCCGTCAAATGTCCAAGTACCATTATAAAAATCATAAGACATAAAATAAATATAATGGAAAGAAAACATTTCCACACTTTGATCACAATATATCACTTAAATCTATTGACACAAAAAATCTATTATAAAATCCATTTTCAATACCAAAATACATAAAAGAGTATATGGCATTTATTTCATTTTAAAAAAACATTAAGGCTTGTTCAGGAAGCCAAAGACCAAATAATACTCGCGGCGGCGGAAAAGGATGTTGTCACCGCGTACGTTAAAAGAAACATTCCTTTTTGTCGTTTTGTAAAAAGATTCGTAGAAAAATATTAATTTTGTATAAAAGTAAAATTCAAAGGGGTTTATACACCGTATAAAAGAAAGTTGTGTATAAAATGAAATATGCCTCAATGAAAGGAAATTGAGACGAAGTCCCTTACCTCGGGTCTGACTTGACTCAATCGTTCTTTAACATCCTGAATAATAAACTTTAGTTAATTTCTATTTTCTTAAGAAACTTTTTTAAGTTCATTATTCCTTTTATATCACTTATTGCCATGTTATAAACATTATGTAATCATTTAAGTTAATAATGTTTGTTTTGTCGATATTTGGTTCTTAAGTCGAAAGTGGACTTCTTACAATTACATGTTGTTCGTGTTGTCAAATATCCATTATCTCAAGAATGATATTCATGATTTAGATTCCATATATATCATATATATCCATTATATCCATTCATTTATAATATTACATAATCATTTAGAGGTAAGAAATGAATTGTACTGTTCATGGAGACGGTAAGCCGTACGTACACATGAATGCTACTTTCATTTCTATGTCATATTAATGGAATTAAAACTAAATGAGAGATATGTATATTTTAATTCCAGAATTATATTCATCATTTAGATGTAACATACATCATATATATCCATTATATATATGTACTTATAATAGTACATTACATTTGGGGATAAGAAATGAAATGCACCGCTCATGGAGACGGTAAGCCGTACGTACGCATGAACGCTACTTTCATTTTAATATCATACTTTAATGGAATGAAATAATAATGATATAGAGGTATATTATAATTCTAGTATAACATAATATATAATAACTTTAAATCCATCCTTTATACGTCCCTCATATGTCATTAACGAATCACATCACTTTGAGGGGGCGGTAGTCCGTACTTCCTAAAATGAAATTATCGTGTTTACCCACAATGGAAACCATAAAGGTATACCACAAATGAAAAATAAAGAAGAATAAGGAAAACATAAACATAATATATATCATATATAAATATATTGACATCTTAATGGCCACCATTAAAGGTGTTTAAAAGAAGATTGAACAATCATCGTTTCGTGAGGCAGAAATTCACCAACCACAGAAACAGTATGTTCTTTAACCATTAGATGTAGATGTGTGTAAGTGTAGCTATAAATATTCTTATAACAAAATAATAGTTTATTTAAGATACTGGAGTTGTTACAAAATAAATGAATAAGAAGAGTTTAAGGGGTTGGAGAAGCAAAATAATACAAAAGAACACAAGTGAAGACATCACCTTAAAATCGGGTAACTCTCTTATATTTGAGCTCAAAGGCTTCCTTGGGAAGACTTATGCCAAAGGTGAGGCTTCAAGGAGTAATAGAGGGATGTGGAGAGATAAAATGGGCCGGGGTTGGACGAGCCAAAGGCTTTTGAAGTGTGGCTAAGGTGGTAGAGGTGGGGGCCTTTTATAAGAGGAGAGGAGGGGCACTCTTGAAAAGTAAGGAAATATTACTTTATTATAGAATGAGTTTCGGATTTTAATGGTCCCAAAATGATTTTTTAGAGGATAAGGTGATAAGGGTTCTAAATCCACCCATAAAATAGGTTTTGGATTTGTTTAAGTCTTAGATTTTATATTATCTTTCCATTTTATTTAAATCGTTAAATAATGAGGTAATCGCTGCATCATAATGGTGTCATAAATAATTTAATTAATTTAATGTCTAAAAATTATAACAAAAATACCATGATGTAGGAAATCGTTTTACCTTTCCAATTAATATTTATAGTCAAAAATATGATTTGTATAACCCCATGTAAAAATTGTTTTATTAAAACAACTCATGTTTGTGACATTTTTATTTTAACTTTAAATAAAATTTATTAATGTCATTTTCCAACCAAAGTGGCTTCATGGGGTCCCCAAGTTGACCCATGGATTTTATTGGTCGGCCATGACACATCCAATAAGGGTAGGACATGTGTCAAGTTCATTTCATATTATTAAAACATTATTTTTACCTTAAACTACACTAATTACATCTAATCGCGATTAAAAACTTAAAAGTTACTATTCACCAAAAAATTATTTTAATTTCAATAAAAACATTTTACTTCTTAACGACAACCATGTATGTCGGATTTTTGAAAATCAAATCACAGAAGTGGTAAAATTTCATTTAAACGAAAAATCAGTTTTTTAAGTACCACTTAGTGGTTTCACTATTCATCAAAAATTGAAGTTTTTTAGAAAAATACGAAAACATCACCCTAAGCTATATTTGATATTCAGAATTCAAAAATTAAGTCCATTTTACAAAATTCAAAACATATAAGTTGCATTAATTAATTTAATAATTAATTCCCGCTGTGAGAGCAAAAAGCGTGTTTTTATGAAACAATAAGTATCAAAAGATTGACAATAGTTTAAGTCCGATTTCAAAGTGAAATTAATTTTAACGACCACTATTGGATTTAATAATAAAAATATATTATAATTTCACTTTACAACCAATTAAAAAGATAATATAATCATATATATAAATTATATTAAAAAGAGGTTTTGAATTGAAATACAACATTTTACACTATTCATTAAAAAATGAACTTTTTCGGAAAAATACCAAAAATTTACAGAAAGTAAATTTTGATGTCCCGATTCTAAAGAAAAGTTTTATTTGGTCCAATAGAATGTATAAGAGTGAAAAAAACTATATTTAATGACGGTTCGCCATCAAAAGGCGATAAGTGAACCTTTAGTGAATACTAGGGCATATACGCCTAAAATTGAATTCTTTCTGTATTTTAAGCCTTTATCTTTTATTAGATAAAAGTAAAAACATTTAAAAAACATATATAATCATATTTTAGTTATTTCTATCCATTCCCTCCAATACAATGGCTATGTATTAACTACCATTTAAAATAATATTATTTTATTACTAGTGTGCAACGAAAGATTTCAATGAAACTCTTTGTTGCGTATCGGGTACGCTATCGAACATAGCAACCCTTTTAAAGTAAAATTAATATTTAATTTTTAAATATTAATAAATATGAAAATGTTTTATTCATTATTTACCTGGGATGTTACATCCTTCCCCCCTTTTTGGAATTGCGTCCTCGTAATTTTATTCACTTATCAAAATAAGTGGGGGTATTTATCCCTCATAGCATTTTCAGATTCCCACGTTGCCTCTTCAACCATATGGTTTTTCCACAAAACCTTTACCTGGTAAATTACCTTATTTCACAACAATTTCTCTCTTCGGTAAAGAATCTGGACTGGTTGTTCTTCATAAGATAGGTTCTCCTCCAGCTAAACTACCTCTGGACTCAAAACGTGGGATGGATCTGGAATATACTTCCTCAACATCGAAACATGAAAAACATTGTGTACCTAAGATAAACTCAGAGGTAAATCCACTCGGTAAGCAACTGATCCAAATTTCTCTAGAATTTCATATGGTCTAATGAACCTTGGACACAGCTTTCATTTCTTACCAAATCTCATCACACTTTCACATGGAGAAACCTTGAGAAAAACATGATCACCTACCTCGAAAGATAGATCCTTCCTCCAGTTATCCGCATAAATCTTCTGCCTTCTCTGAGCTGTTCTCATGTGTTTCTGAATCAACTGAACTTTTTCTGCCATCTCTTCTACCAATTCTGTTCCCATCAGCTTCCTTTCACGCACTTCATCCCAAAATGCTGGAGTTCGACACCGCTTCCCATATAATGCCTCAAATGGTGCCAACTGTATACTGGAATGAAAACTGTTATTATAAGAAAACTCAACCAAAGAAATATGTTGGTCCCAACTTCCCTCATAATCCATCAAACAAGCTCGTAACATATCCTCCAAGGTCTGAATTGTTCATTCTGACTGCCCATCTGATTGCGGATGAAAATATGTACTAAAATTTAATTCAATACCCAACGACTTCTGAAGGCCTTTCCAAAAGTTGTAAGTAATCCTAGGATCACGGTCAGATACAATGGAGAGAGGAAATCCATGTAACCTAACTATCTCTTTATGATAAAAATGGGAAAGTTGATCTATGGAAAAATTATCTCGTATGGCAAGGAAATGAGTATATTTAGTCAAGCGATCAACAATAACCCAGATTACATTATTACCTCGAGATTTCCTCGGTAATCCCACAACAAAGTCTATGGATATGTTTTCCAATTTCCACTCTGGCACTGGTAAAGGCTGAAGCATCCCTTTAGGTAACTGACGCTCTACTTTAACCTGCTGACAAGTCAAACACTTCACAGTAAAATCATCAATATCTCTTTTCATTCCATCCCAACAGTAATACTCCTGCAGATCCCTGTACATCTTAGTACTGCCAGGATGAACTGAAAATGGGGAACTATGAGCCTCACATAACAACTCATTCTTCAACTGTGAATCACTAGGGACACATAATTTCTTACCAAACCTCAAAACACAATTATTATCAATGTTTAATTCAGGAAACTTACCCTTCTGAACCAGCTCTACCTTTTTCTGCGACTCACTATCTTCCCTCTGTGCTTGCTTAATTCTGGCTGATAGGGATGATCTCACTGATACCTCAAACAAAACATAAGAATATCCTGCACCAACAACTTCCATTCCAAAGCTCATAAAATCCTTAACCAAAGGATCACGTTCCAAATGCAACATTGTTAATGAAGCATTGCTTTTTCGACTCAAAGCATCAGCCACTTTATTTTCTTTTCTCGGATGGTAATGAATTGTACAATCATAATCGTTGATTAATTCTATCCATCTCCCATGTCTCATGTTAAATTATTTCTGAGTGAATATATACTTTAAAATTTTGTGATCAGTATATATTTCACACTTTACTCCATACAAATGATGCCTCCAAATTTTTAGATAAAAAACAACAGTAGCTAATTCCAAATCATGTGTATGGTAATTTACCTCATGATTTTTCAACTGTCGTGAAGCATAAGCAATTACCTGATCATTCTGCATTAGGAAGAAACCAAGTCCTTTCAATAAAGCATCGTAGTATATAACAAACTCACTATTCCTAAAAAGAAGTGACAAAACTGGAGCAATCACCAATCTTCTTTTCAACTCCTGAGCCAACTGAGCCATCACCGCAACAAACTGTTTAGATCTGATTCTGACTATCTCAGGATACTGATTTGAAAGGTCACTTCCCTCTGTATGCCTTGCTATAAAAGCTGTTCTGTTTCCTCTATGAAAAACCATTCTTAACACAAAAATATCTTAGGATAAGCAACATGGTATTCTGTAAATTCTATATCATTTCAATTTGAACTTAAATTAATTTATGGACATTAATATAACAATACCCTAACTCCTAAAGTTATCTAAACCGACCTATGATACCAACTATAAGGACCCGACCTTAAACATTACTTAATATTGAATTAAATGAATAATTCACATTGAGCATCTTTCTAGGTTTAGAGTTTTAGAGAATTAGGACATAACTGTTACATCTCAAAAGATTAAAAAATAGACACTTCTACTAAGTTTCCATAGAATAAAAAACTCTTAAAAAGCAACATGTATAGTTCCATGTTTTATATAGCATGACTTTACATTGATCCCATCCTTGACCCTATTCCACATTAAGTCCTGTGAAAAACATTTCAAAAAAACTTGGGGTGAGCATAAAAAGCTCAGTAAGGGATACACAAAGAATAAAAACTGTTAGTTTTTCAAACATCAAGTAAACCATGTATACTTTATCAAAGTAATACCTTCACCTTCATGAAGTAGTAAAAAATCTTCACTGAATAAAATATCATTACTTACCCTTTTGTAACCAAAGGATTACCATAAAACCCATATAAAGAACACATAACATATAAAGGTAACCCGGGACATAAACATACTTAAGTGGAATAACCATACGGTCGACTTCCACACATATCACTTAATAGAATAGCCATACGGCCAACTTCCATTCATACTTAATGGAATAGACATACGACTGACTTCCATACCCAATGAATTGGAGGTTATAACGTAACCACCCATCCTGGTATTCACGGCACCACCCGTCATATGGTTTATCACATAACCACCCGTCAAATGTCCAAGTACCATTATAAAAATCATAAGACATAAAACAAATATAATGGAAAGAAAACATTTCCACACATTGATCAAAATATATCCCTTAAATATATTGAAATAACAAATCCATTATAAAAACCATTTTCAATACCAAAATACATAAAATAGTATAGGATATTTATTTCATTTTAAAAAAACATTACGGCTTGTTTAGGATGCCAAAGACCAAATAATACTCGCTGCGGCGGAAATGGTCGTTGTCACCGCGTACGTTAAAAGAAACATTCCTTTTTGTCGTTTTGTAAAACACTTCATAGAAAAAGATTCCTTATGTATAAAAGTAAAAGTCAAAGGGGTTTATACACCGTATAAAATAAAGTTGTGTATACAACGAAATATGCCTCAATGAAAGGAGATTGAGACGAAGTCCCTTACCTCGGGTCCGACTTGACTTGATCGTTCTTTAACGTCCTGAATAATAAACTTGAGTTAATTTATATTTGCTTAAGAACCTTTTTATGTTCATTATTACTTTTATATCACTTATTTCCATGTTATAAACATTATGTAATCATTTAAGTTAATAATGTTTGTTTTGTCGATATTTGGTTCTTAAGTCAAAAGTGGACTTCTTACAATTACATGTTGTTCGTGTTGTCAAATATCCATTATCTAAAGAATGATATTAATGATTTAGATTCCATATATATAATATATATCCAGTATATAAATGCATTTATAATATTACATAATCATTTAGAGGTAATAAATGAAATGCACCGTTCATGGAGACGGTAAGCCGTACGTACACATGAACGCTACTTTCATTTCTATGTCATATTAATGGAATTAAAACTAAATGATAGATATGTATATTTTAATTCCAGAATTATATTCATAATTAATATTTATCATACATCATATATATCCATTATATATATGTACTTATAATAGTACATTACATTTGGGGATAAAAAATGAAATGCACCGTTCATGGAGACGGTAAGACGTACATACGCATGAACGCTACTTTCATTTCTATCTCATACTTTAATGGAAATAAATAATAATGATATAGAGGTATATTATAATTCCAGTATAAAATCATATATAATAACTTTAAATCCATCCTTTATACGTCCCACATATGGCATTAACGAATCACATCACTTTGAGCGGGCGGTAGTCCGCACTTCCTAAAATGAAATTATCGTGTTTACCCACAATGGAAACCATAATGGTATACCACAAATGAAAAATAAAGAATCATAAGGAAAACATAAACATAATATATATCATATATAAATAGAGTGACATCTTAATGGCCACCATTAAAGGTGTTTAAAAGAAGATTGAACAATCATCGTTTCGTGAGGCAGAAATTTGCCAACCACAGAAACAATATGTTCTTTAACCATTAGATGTAGATGTGTGTAAGTGTAGCTCGAAATATTCTTATAACAACATCCTATTATATTTAATATACTGTATTTGTTACAAAATAAATTAATAAAAAGAGTTTAAGGGGTTGGAGAAGAAAAATAACACAAAAGAACACAAGTGAAGACATTACCTTAAAATCAGGTAACTCTATTAGATTTGAGCTCAAAGGCTTCCTTGGGAAGACTTCTGCCCAAATTGAGGCTTCAAGGAGTAATATAGGGATTTTTAGAGACAAAATGGGCAGGGGTTGGCTGAGTGAAAGGCTTTGGAAGTGTGGGTAAGGTGGTAGAGGTAGGGGCCTTTTATATGAGGAGAGGAGGGGCACTCTTGGAAAGTAAGGAAATGTTACTTTATTATAGAATGAGTTTCGGATTTTAATGGTCCCACATTGATGTGTTTCGAGGATAAGGTGATAAGGTTTCAAATCCACCCATACAATTGGTTTTGGACATGTGTATGTCTTATATTTTACATTATCTTTCCATTTTATTTATATCATTAAATAATGAGGTAATCGCTGCATCATCATGGTGTTATAAATAATTTAATTTATTTAATGTCTAAAAATTATAAGAAAAATACTATGATGTAGGATATCTTTTTAAATTTCCAATGAATATTTATAGTCAAAAATATGATTTGTATATCCCCATGTAAACATTGGTTTAGTAAAACAACTCATGTTTGTGACATTTTTATTTTAACTTTAAATAAAACGTTATTAATGTCATTTTCCAACTAAAGTGGCTTCATGGGATCCCCAAGTTGAGACATGGATTGTATTGGTCGGCCATGAAACATCCAATAAGGTTAGGACATGTGTCAAGTTCATTTCATATTATTAAAACAATATTTTTACCTTAAACTACACTAATTACCTCTAATTGCGATTAAAAACATAAAAGTTACTATTCACCAAAAAATTATTTTAATATCAATGAACCAAATTTTACTTCTTAATGACAAACATGTATGTCGGATTTTTGAAAATCAAATCACAGAAGTGGTAAAATTTCATTTAAATGAAAAATCAGTTTTTTAAGTACCACTTAGTGGTTTCACTATTCATCAAAAATTGAAGTTTTTCAGAAAAATACCAAAACTTCACCCTAAGCTATATTTGATATTACGAATTCAAAAATGAAGTCCATTTTACAAAATTCAAAACATATAAGTTGCATTAATTAATTTATTAATTAATTCCTGCTGTCAGAGAAAATAGCGTGTTTTTATGAAACAATAAGTTTCAAAAGATTGACACTAGTTTAAGTCCGATTTCAAAGTGAAATTAATTCCTACGCCCACTATTGGATTTAATGGTAAAAATATATTCTAATTTAACTTTAAAACCAATTCAAAAGATAATCAAATAATTTAAATAAATTATATTAAAAATAGGTTTTGAATTAAAATACAACATTTTACACTATTCATTAAAAAAATGAACTTTTTCAGAAAAATACCAAAAATTTACACAAAGTAAATTTTGGTGTCCCGATTCTAAAGAAGAGTTTTATTTGGTCCAATAGTATGTATAAGAGTGAACAAAACTATATTTAATGATGGTTCGCCATCAAAAGGCGATAAGTGAACCTTTAGTGATAACTAGGGCATATACGCCTAAAATTGAATTCTTTCCGTATTTTAAGCCTTTATATTTTATTAGATAAAAGTAAAAACATTTAAAAAACATATATAATCATATTTTAGTTATTTCTATCCATTCCTGCAAATACAACAGCTATGTGTTAACTACCATTTAAAATAATAATATTTTATTACTAGTGTGCAATGAAAGATTTCAATGAAGCTCTTTGTTGCGTATCGGGTACACTATCGAACATAGAAACCCCTTTAAAGTAAAATTAATATTTAATTCATAAATATTAATGAATATGAAAATGTTTTATTCATTATTTACCTGGGATGTTACAACTACTAAGGTTGACCCTGAAAATGATGTGGTGAGAGGTACACCAATTATTCATCCTATAATAGATAACATTATATATGATTTTGATGTTATTTATTTATATATTACAATTTTAGTAAAACTATTCAAACACAACCTCAAAATATGGAGGCTGAGTTGTCTGTGTGTAAAAAATGGTGAAATTATTTCTTTAAAATTATATAAATCCTCCCTGATTAATGTTTATGGATTGAACATCCCAAATAATATTGTCCCACATCCTTTAGTGGTGTTTGATGTAATATTGGGAACAATTTGGCTTTCTTTATACAATGACAACATCAATTGTTGGGAATGGTAGATCATTCTTCACATACCTTGGTATCATATAATTCTATACATGTGTATAGATGATGATTAATCTCCATCATAATCATTGTCTCAATTGTGTATATTATATATTTATGATAAGCATATATAGATCGAATGATTGAGACAAAAGAGTGGATATTCCTCAATGAAATTCCCATTATGAGGGACTATACAGATGTGTTACCTGAATTATTAATATTATTCATCTAAATAAATAGGTTGAGTTTCCAATTGATCTTATTCCTCGATCTTTGGCTATATGAAAGACACCTTATAGAATGTCCACCATTGAGATGGAAGAACAGAAGAAGGAGTTACAAGAGAATCTGGACAAGGGATTTATTTTCCTGAGTGATTCATTGTGGGGTGAACCGGTCCTCATCATAAAAAAGAATGATGGATCAATGTTCCTTTGCATTGATTATTATTAGCTCAATAGAATAATACTAAAGAAAAAGTGTCCCTTGGAATGAATATACAACTTGTTCGATAAACTATGTGGGGACATGTATTTCTCTAAGGTTGACCTTCAGTCAGGATGTCACTGATTAAAGGTGAGGAAGGAATATATTCCCAAAACTAACTTTTGAATGATGTATGAGAACTATTAGTTCATAGTTATTCCATTCTAACTCACTAATGGTCTTGAAATATTCATGGACTTAATGAATAGGGTCTTTAGAGATTTCCTCGACAATTTTTTGGTAGTGTTTATTAATGATATTGTCATATACTGAAAGATAATGGAGGAACACTAGGAGAATTTGAATACTATGATGAATAATTTTTTATGGGAGAAAATTTATGTAAATCATAGTAAATGTTAGTTATAGATAGAGGAAGTATCCTTATTGGAAAATGTTATCATCAGAAAAGAAAAATTTGTGGACCCTTCCAAAATAAATGCAATAAAAGAGTGGCATGGGGAAACATCTATAATAGAGATCCATAGTTTCTTTTTTGTAGTTGGGTATTACTAATGATTTTTGAATAAATTATCATGAATATAAAACACAATAACTAAGTTGACTTTGAAGGGAGTGAACTATTTATAGACCATTGAATGTGAAGACTACTTCAAAGATTTGAAAAAGAGGCCTATCACTACACTAGTACTAACACTAATAACAAGTGGGGAACTCTTTTTAGTGTAAAATGTTGCGTAAAATAACGTCATAGGTTGTGTACTAATGAAAAATGTTAAATTGATACCCTACACCTCAAGGTAGATGAAACTTCAAGAGAAAAACTATCCCATGCATGATATGGAGTTGGAAGCTGTGATCTTTGTGTTGAAAATCTAGTGGCATTATCTCTATGGGGAGAAGTGTGAAATATATACTGATCATAAGATCCTAAAATATATATTCATATAGAATAATATAAATACGTGATCTCAAATATGGTTATATATCATCAACAATTATTACTGCACAGTCCACTACCATCTTGGAAAAGCAAATAAAGTTGTGGATTCTCTAAGTAGAAAAGATCCTGAAACATTATCAATGACGAAAATTGAGAAGGATAAAATATTGAAATATTTTATAAGGATACAAATTGGAATCATTAAGTAAAGATAATAATCAATCCTTTCTCAAATTATTTCTCAACCACCCCTCATGAAGAAAATAAAGGATTCTCAAAGAAATTATGTGGAAATTTAGAAGGTGGAATCCATGAGAAATGGAAATACCAAGAGTTCAAAATTTATGTGGAAGGAGTTGTGAGATTTGGGTCATGAAAATTTGTACCATCCAATCCAGAGTAAAAGAATGAGATTCTGAATGACGTACAAAGCTCAACCTTCTCTATTCACCCATGGAGCACAAATATGTATCGAGATCTCTAAGAGAACTATTGGTTTGAAAATATAATGAAGGATATCGCGAAATATAAATCAAAGTTCATGATATGTCATAAATTGATGACTGAAAGGAAAAATTCTATGGGGATGATGAAACCATAAAAAATACCAACATGTAAGTGGGAAAAAATCTCCATAGACTTTGTTATCAGAATTATGAAGCCATCGATAAGAAATAATGATATATGGGTTATTTTGTATCATCTCACAAAGATATCTCACTATATCATGTTTTGAGAAGACTTATCACTGGATCAATTTACTTGGATACACATCAAAGTGGTTGTATGGATACATGGATTACCACAATAGATTGTATCTAATCATGTTCCAAGATTCACCTCTAATTTATGGAAATCCTCCAGCATGATCTAAACACTAAGTATAACTTCAGTACATATTATCATTCTCAAACTGATGGCCTATCTGAATGGACTATTCCGACATTGGAAGACATTTTGAGAAAATGTTCTATGGACTTAAAATAAGGATGGTACCGACATCAAAATATGTCCAAATTCACTTAAAATAATAGTTTCTAGTCGATCATCCAAATGGATCCATATAAACACATTTATAGGAAAAGATTCAGAAATTGGAATATGGGGATGAAATCAGCAAACACAATCTATTAGGACATGAAAAGTTACATGAAATGGTGTAGAAGGTGAACACTATTCAGCAACACATCAAGGAAGCCCAAAGTTGATAAAAAATATATATATCTAAAATCATCGACAATACCTTGAGTTTGAGGTTAGAAACATGTTATTCCTTTGGGTATCTCCATGGAATAAGGTCTTGAGATTTAGGTAAGAAGGAAAGCTAAGTCCCAGGTACATCAACCCCTTATACATTATTGATCGTATTGGAGCTTTGGAATATCTACTTGAACTTCCAACAAACTAGTATAAAGTACATGATGTATTCTATGGATCCATCTCAAGGAACTAAATACTCGATCCCTTGCACGTACTTAATCTAGATGTAATACTATTGAAAAGGTTTATCTCTTATGAGGATTATCTAGTGAAGATCTTGGACCATAGAAATAAAGTTCTAAAAAACAAAACTACTCTCCTAGTCAAAGTACTATGGTGAAATGATACATATGAAGAGGCAACATGGGAACTAGAGGTGGTGATGAAGGAGTAGTTCCCTCACTTGTTTTCACCATATTAGTAAAATGAAATTTCAAGGGTGAAATTTCATAAGGGGGGATGAATGTAACAACCCAAAATTATATCAATGGAAGTTACCTTATTATTATTATTCCATATAGTTTAAATCACATAAAATCACATATATAACATAATAAAAACTTTATAAATGAATAATGAATGAAATAAGAGGTATTTTTATAAGTCAAGGAACCTATACCAATAGAATAGAAAATTGATCTTTAGAGTAGTAATAATACCATTATGAATAGTAAACTGACGAATAGATTAATAAACTCACCAATGAATGTATAAATAAAATATAAGTATCTTATAAATGAAAATATGGTATAATTATATCATAGTATTAGTATGTAATTTTTTTTAGAAATTTCTAATTAAGTGTTGTTATTTTTTGTATAACATAGATGTTTATTTTTAATATTACAATTAATATAATGATTTAGAAGAATTTTTTATTCATAAAATTTATTCATAAATTAATATTTTTTGTTATTATTATATGATAATTTTGTGAGAGCTTAATTAAATTTTCAAAGCATTATAAAATTAGTTATAATTTTAAAATAGGTATTTTATAAGTAAATAAAAATAAAAATTTATCATATTTAAAAAGTCATTTTAATAAAATGGATTTCATTTCCTAATTATATAGGTTGAAAAATGGTTAGGGTTATTTTTTATGAATTTTCTAAAATACTTGAATTTATGGTTAATAGTAAAATAATGTAATTTATGGTATACATATGTTATAAGTTTAATAAACTATTCCTTGAGTCATTACTGATGTAATAACCCAAATTTTTAAATCCATTAATTATTTTCTTATAATTAGTGATAATTCTAAAACTATTCATAGTCTTGAGGGAAAATACTAAAATATTGAATAAAATAATGTGAAAACACCCCTCTCCTCCACTATAACTACCATCCCTTACCACCTATTCTACTCACACCTATTAAGCCTAAAATCTTTTCCAATTTATACCCAATAATCTTCCCATGTATCCTCCCCAAATATATGGGGTTATGGTCTCAAAAAAATTCCAATATAAATTTCTCTAAGGTGGTTCTCAAGGAGAAGAATTCAATAGGTAAAATCCTCTTTCACTTAGATTATTTTATTTTCAATTCATTGTTTTTTCTTATATTACCTTCATCTCCTCTTCCCAAACATTCATGACAAGTACAATATCTTATATATATAATAATTTTATTATATTAATGGATAATTCACCATCAATTCTCTTATCCTCTTCTTTTTATTTTAAAAATGAAAATATCATCCGTGGGGTGTTGATTTATCGCCGTCAAGGATGAATAATTTTCATTTTCCTCTACCACCATCATGTGTGGACATAAAACAATTATAATGGTTGGTAAAAATTATAAAAGTTATTTTATGACCCTTTTTATGTTCTAAAACTCGCTTTTATACACAATAAGGAATAATGAAACCGAATAGCTTAGTGATGATTAGAACCCACCAAAATAATCTAAACAGTTATCACTAACTTCTTATATAATGATTCATCCTAACCAAAAATAACCAAATGAATTATATAACCATTTAATATTATGGATGTTCATTAATAACATATAAATTCATTTTTTTATATCTATTCCCATTTTAAATTTTCTTTCATATATTTATACAAGTAAACTAATCATGAAAACCAAGGAAACAAACACTCTCGAATGATGAAATTGTATTTTATAAATCATAAAAAAAAAACATAACAAAATTATAATAAATTAAATAAATGTATAAAATGTTCTTAATTAATTATTTAATGGATTTAATTTGATTATCCTGGACATTCTGTTCAAGTGGAGGAAACATTCAGACATAAGGTAGGGGATTCTTACCAAACCTCCATTTCCTCGGATTATGATTTCTATCTATTTATACAAATATAATTATTAAATATTCTTATATAATCCTCATAAATTATATATGTATTTTCTGAAAATATATTCCTATTCCTATTCTTATTTCGTTGATAGGGAAATAAATGTTTTATAAGGTTCCCTTCTATAATCTCCCCGATAAGAAATTCCAATTAAAGGAAACTTCTCAATTTATTACCCATTTTAAAACATACAACATAATCTATTTTAATACACCATTATTTTTATAATATCATTATTTTTTCATGGAAAACTATCTTGGTTCATTTCATGTTATATATAAACATTATTCCACTTCCATTTTAAATAATCTTAAATATTTTCTTTAAATCGAACAAAATTATTTCATTTATAATGTTACTTAAACACACTTTCTACATATTATCACTTAAATTTTAAATCACTTATAATGATATATTCTTAATTATCCTTATAAATATCCAATTAAGTTTTAAATCTATTCCTTCATGGACACCACTATGATATTCCCTTTTTTATGTCTTATGACATGATTATGATTCCCGATTCCATCCACGGGTAACTAATATACTTTACTCTTCACATAGAACACATATTCATGAAAAGTTTATGATCGGTACAATAGGATAGTTCTCTAATTAATTGGGTAATGTTTAGTCTCATTATACATCGTTTTTGGACATGGAGTGAACCAGATTCCTTTATGGAACATTTTACACCATGTGCAATGGTCTTGGTAGTTAGCCTGGATTAATACTTATGTCATGTTGTGTGTTGTTTCCATAGTCCTATGATGCCATGATTACATGTACCCATTTTATACATGTTATGATTCGTAATGTTTATTCATGATCCGTGCCTTTTTATGTCATTATTTTATGCCTTTTAACCCATGTGATTTTTTAATCCCATGTTTGGACCCTTACTGGGATTTTAACTCACCCCTTTTGTTCATGTATTCCCCAGGTTATCCTATATAGATGTAGGATCTCAATAGAAAATAGGGACTATTTATTGATGATTAAAATAAATATGTTTTATTTTAATTATATGTTTTCATCTTTATGTACCTAATAATCCAAATACACTAGAATTTACAATCCTTGGCAGGAAATGTGATGGTTAATTTTGTTTAAAATCAAGTAATAATATGTGTAAAATAATATGGTCTTTATATAAATATTAGTGTGTATAAAGTTCATATGATAATTGGTGTATACAAAGTTCTAGATAAGAAGGTTATAGATTTTACTCATGAAGAAAAAACTGAATATCAAGAAAATGAAAATGTATGGAATACCTTGTTGTGTTGGATGACCAAATACAATTATTGTAAAATATTCTCCTATGGAATGGTCAATAGAATTTAAAATAAGTTTTAAATTACACAATTTAGAAATTCAAAGATTTTAAAAACTAGAATATCTATGCTATGGCATGACGATTAGGTGTTAATTTTTTTACTTGGTGTGTCTACTACTTAATTGAATCAGAGTTTCATGAATATCATGAAAAATATATAATTACTTTCTCAGAGGGATATGATGAATGATCAAATGGTTAAAAAATACATAGATAAGATTATGAATAGTGGGTGTCTAAATTCATAACTATGGATGATATTAATCATTAAATAATGATATGTCATGATGATTTAATTAGAAATATTATGTAATATGAGAGTAGTCTAAAAAGATATGATGAGAAAGTGAATATGAAGAATATAGTATCATTCATGTATAATTATGATAATAATACTTATGGAGTTTTAAATAATATATATAATTTTAAAAATAATAATTCTAAATTCTCATTAGATATTATCAATGTTGAATGTTGTGAGGAATAAATTTAATTGTTAGAAAGTAGAATTAATTATATGATCATTGATACGAGATTTTGATATGATTATAAAAAGTATATAAGGGTGAAAGATGATAGGAAATAATCCTCATATATTATCTTCTACGAATGTAAGAAGACATATTATATAAGACCAGATTGTCTAAGACAAAAGAGTAATGATATAATATTCAGTATATTTATAAAATTATAGGAAAGAAAATATTAAAATACATGGATTAATTGGAGTGATTGTGGTGGGGAACAAATTATTATAATATAATAGGATAAAGATCTATTGATTGTCCTAAGATATTTGGATTCTATGAAAATATCCCTAATGATGTGAAATGTCTCATGGTAAAGACAATTAATTAATCTATTACCAAGTTAGGTTTGGATTTTGAATTTTTTTATACTTATGATGACAACTACTAAAAATTATTGGATGATGAAAAATGTAATTCATTGAAAGATAAAAAATTTAATTAATCATATTTCAAAGAAGAATTTCCTACCTAAAAATAAATAGTGAGATATTAAACTCTTAAGGAAAATAAGAATAAAAATTTGAATAATAAGTATGATCGTTTAAAGGATAATGTTTATATGGATGATAGTAGAATTTCAAGAATTATTATTAGTATTTATAAATTTTCATCAGTGTTAGAATCCATGTATAGTTTAAATTTAAGACCTGAGGATTTTAAATTAATTTTTATAATTCAATATGAAATTATTAGATTAAAAAAGCATTTTTTCTTATTTTACTTATAGTAATATAATTTTTACAATATGTATGATAAAATAAAACAACCTAGAACATGTAATGGAGTTGGTTATAATTCTAATCAACTTCATTTTCAGTAAAAATATTTTTTATCTAGAAGTGCACCTTTTTATAGAAAATGGATCAGGGAAGTCAGACATGAATGCAGTGTTATTTAAACTGTGTTCATGTTATTTGTTTTAGTAAATATTCCATTTTCAAAGAAATAGGAAACATGTTGGGAAAAAATCCTTCTTGATATTATTTTGGCATTTTGAGGCTGTTTTATCGAGAAAGCATTTTGAAAATACGGTTCTAAAAGTGGGTGGAGGTGAATACAAATAATGAGTTAATGGTGGATATTTTTCCTTGGGTTTGAAAATTTTTTGGGATGTGAAATTTGGAGGTTAAAAATTTTTTATGGAAAAGGAAATATTTTCACAATGTAGAGTACACTAACTTTGAGTTCACATTCTCATAATCTTGAAAGAAGCCTATTTCTAGAAGATCATGATGTAAAAATCTTATGGACTGAGTATTTGAGTAGGAGGACCATGAAGTAAGTCCATGGATCCTTGAATAGATTATGTGGTCATAAATAATAATGGATTATGTGGTCATATGGGTGAATGGAGTATGTCGTTGAAACAAAAATGGATTACACAATTATAATGAGGAATGGTGTACACATTCATTTGAAGGAGATTTTTTAACCACCATAATGTTGAGTTTGTAGACCATGATTTCTGTCCATACACCATGATTTTGAGTTCATGATATGAGGTGTAATGATGAATTATATGAGTTTAAGTAATGGTATGAATAATAATTGACCATTTAGCACGTTATTCAAAGTTAATTTACCATATAACAACTATTTAATCAATTCTTATTTGAGAAAAAATTCTATTAGAGTGAATCACCACTGGAAGAATTTTGATAAGTCTGAAAGGGTTTATGTGATGCGTATATTTTTGGATAGATGTTTTTGGTAGTGTGTCCCATGAAGTTAGAGGTTGTAGTGAATTATATCCTATAATGTTAGAGTTCTCAAAGAAATATGTGAGTACATAGAGGAGTTATACCGTGAAGGGGAGATCACACCTGCAAGGTTGGAGTATGTGGTGAGTGTACACCACAGACTGGAATTCATATTCCTAATCTTAGTGTTTTTGGTGAACTATGTTATGTTAAATCATGTTCGTGGAAGAACATTTCATGAAAAAGAAGCAGTTTTATATGAATTCAACTATGTAATAAAGTGGATTTTACATTTCATGTGAAAATAGAGCTTAATGTCACACTTATTTTATTCTAAACCAAATAATAACTAATATATATCATCATTAGAATATTTTGGAGATGAAATAAATTCTATTTAGTTATGAGAATAGTGATTTATCAAGAGAAAATGGTTATGAACTAGGGGGAATAGCGAGTCCACTTTGAACAATATCAATGTAGTGTACTTTAGTGGATTTTATACATTGGAACATTGTCTTTGTATTATCCTTAGACTAACCCAATTAGCATGAACAATATAAAGTCATTATGTACCTTGAAATATTATATATAAATATATTATTACAAGAAGAAGATAGAGCAATTTGTTTTAGTGGAGAAAAAAATCAAAGGGATGGGTTTTTAATATATCTTACCCTCATTCACCCCTATAAGGTATTCAACCAAGTGGATTCAACAAATGGAATTAGTTATAAAGGTAAAATATTTATGAGTTGGGTAAATAGGTGTATTTAATCACAAAGGTATATTTATCTTCTATAGAATCAATTTTCAACCATAGAAGAATAGTATTTTACACAACTTCTGATCCTTAGGGATAGATGTTGTTATAGCTACTATTCATGGTATTTTTTGCAATATAAACAATGGAAATTTATTATAATTTTACCAAATATAAATGGATATATATTTTAATTGTATAAATGCTTTAGGGGAGGGTTATCCAAATCAATCTAAAAAAATTTGATGTCATGTAAATCCTAACATGCTATGTGGGAAAGGATTATAAATATCTACGGTGATTTAGAAGTTTGAGAAGCCAAAAATTAGGTTATGTGGAATAAGTATGAGGACTTAAGGATGCACCAAAATGGATTTATTGATTTTTTTTCAATAAGGTAAATGTAGTTGTGGAGAATATTAGTGGTCTTAGATAAGGTTTCTATGATTTAAGGATTATGAATTGCATCATGAGACGGTTTCCACCCTAGTTCAATCTGAAATTATTTTTACTTGAGGATATTGATCCAAAGTAATTGATGTTGTATAGTTTTCAAATTTATTTTATTGTGTACAAAATGAAAAATTATGATAACAAGGATATGGAAAAGATGAAATCTAAAGAGGTTGTATTTTGGTAAACCAAGAATCTTAACATAAAGGATGGATACGAAGAAACATAGATAGATGAATTCATTTCATTCATATCCCCAAATATGAAAATGGTAAAATTAAAGTTTAAATACAAATTTACACTGTCAGGTTTTTGACATGGAAATATTGGTCACTTTATAGCTAACTGTCCAAATAAGTTTCAAGATTTTGATAAGGATAATGATGTTACTGTGAATAAATCTCCAGAAAACATAAAAGGAAATAAAAGTACTAAATGAAACTTCATTAAGAAAAGGAACCTATTTTAAAAATAAAATTATTGTTCCAAATAGTCAGGTAATGGAAAGGAAATTATTAAAGTATCATATAGAAAATTCTATTGTGTTTATTATGGGAAATTCCCAGAAAAGGGAAGATAAGAATGATGATGAAGGATAAATGGAAAGAAGAGTTTGATCTCTTGGATGCATTAGAGGCCAAACTTGAATAAAAAAATATTTGTAGATCCAAAAGTAAATAAATAAAATAAAATGGTTCATGATACCCAAATCTACATGTATCATAAATAATAGTATAAGTTCTTATTGAAGGACAAATTTTAAAATATATCATATTCAAATCTTGAAAACTCAAAGGAGTTTATTGAGTAAAATCTAAATGTTTAATAAAAAACATGGTTATTGATGGTCTGAATAACTCATTGAAATATCATGTCCAAAATATCAAAGTACATGGTGATAAATTTATTATCCTACGATGAAAATTTTCTTATTACAAGGGACTCTTTACCCCCAATTCAATGTCATGAACATAGATCACATAGGAGGTAAATAAAGTGAAAGTGGATAATGGAGGTAAGGTAAAGGATTATTATTAAAAGAAAAATTTAAATTCAAATGAAAAATATGGAAGATGGATTTATCATAAATAAAATGAAATTTTGGTTGATTTTAGACTATATTCATCCACCCCAATGTTGATGGTTGATTTAGTTATAACAAAAAATAAAAATATTCATAGAAACCTAGTACAAAATTGTGATGTAATAATAACACAAAAGAATGTTCCTTGTATTAAGTGTTATTGTTGTGAAAATATGATACATTATTAAAATTTATACTCTATTTTAAAGACACACTAAAGGGTATAAAATAAATTAATATAACTGAGAAAAGATCAATATTCAAGGAATTCTTGTGATGGTCATATTTTTTAGTGTGTATGATTTGGAAATATGGCTAGATATTTATTTTCAAAAACATAGATGGATGTGTTGATGAAGATAAAAAAAGAGTATATGTAACATCCCCAAGAATTATCTTGTGGATTGGAAGAATAAAATTACTTTAAATATTTTCAAGATTAAGATGGTCAATTATAATATGAAGGAGGTAAAAAATGTCAACCAAAACTTGGTATAAAGCTAGATAAATATGTCTAAATGAAAATAAATGATTATTAATTGGTTGTAGATATTTTATTTAAATAATTAGATTGAATCGGTGTATGGATCATCAACATTGGACACACTTCTAACACGATGAAAAATAAGGATCTTATCACATGGATAAAAAATAATATAGAATGTGTCTTTAGGTTCAACAACAATAAAGGATTAAATATTTATGGATCTAATAAATATAATTTTTTTGGTAATGATATAAGATGTGTATATGTATTGGTCTTTGAAGGCCATCATCACAAATTTCATAGTGCCCTTAAATAGTTTGATTTGGGTCATGCAATAATATATACTAAGAATATGTGTATCATCGTGGGAAAATAAGGTAAACTGGTGATGTTGGGGAAGTATATGAATGTGAGTATATACCATGTGAGTGGAGAATAAGATATGTGATTTACATCATAGGAGGAAGAATACTGGTTTTGGCAAATATGGCATATCCAGTTTCCCCAACCATCCTTGAATGATATGGTGAAATGTGATGAAACTTAATATCTTCCTAAGTTATCGTATGTTTATACTCACAAATTAAAATCATTACAATAAGTAAATATCAATTTAAAGATATAAAAGAAAAAAGAGAATATGTCATAAAGTGTGATTGAATTGGTTCATGTTGATATGTGTAGACTTTTCTGAAAACGTTTCATTTCTGAGAATAGATTTTACATTCTTTTCATTTAAAATTAAGTATAATTTCATGAAATGCGGTCATTACACAAAAGTACAATTTATTAAATTAAAAAAAAACAATATCAAAGAGATGTTAAAAAGAAGATTAGATAGAAAATTATAATATGACAAAGTGATAGTGGCATATAGTTTACCAATATAAATGTGTATTATTACCTAAAACAAATATAGTATAAGGAACCATGTTTCAGAAGTCAAAACACCTTAGAAAAATAGTTTGGTTGAGAGAAGAATATGGATCATTAAAAAAATGGATAACATAATTCTTATCAAAAATAACCTAAATGAAGTAATGTTTTTATAAATATCTATATATAATAGATATTTTTATCTATTCAATAAAATAAAATACTCTATATAAGCTAACAAATGGAAATTAGTTGACATTGAGGTACATTTAAATCTTTTGAAGTAAGTGTTTTATTCTAAATAAGAATAAACAAAAGAAAATTGAATATTATAGAGATAAAGGGATGTATCTTGGTTACTCATGATGAAAAAAAGAATATTAATGATTCAATAAATGGTTAAAAAATTTTATTCAGAGAAATGATGTCAATGTGGTGGAGATTGAGTAGAACCCTCAATTACTCAGTGAATAGTTTCAGGAAGATAGTGATGAGGTGTTTATAAACATAGTGGGAACATAAGTTCCTAAGGAAAATTTATAAGGATATAATAATGATGTGAAATAATAAGGTAGACTAGAATCTATGTAGAAACTATTACACAATGTGATTTTAATAAATATATATTTTTTCAATGATTTTAATAGCTTTTTTTACAAGACACATTAAATGTTTATAAACCATGATTGAGATATTATATATAAATAAGAAAATTTATTAGAGGGTATGAATAAAAAAACCAAATTAGTAAATATATTAATAAAAAATTTCTTTGATGTAAATGTATTTAATAATTCATAGGAAAATGAAAACTAAATTTGAAATGTAAAGAATAAATTGATTTAATGTTAAAGTACCTATCTATCAAGATATTCCATTTTTCAATAGATTATGTATCATTATTTGTAAATGTTTTTGATTTTGATAAAATATATTGGTAGTTTATGAATAATAATTTATATATTGGTTATCAATTTTATAGAAATAAATACATAATCATTTGAATGTAAAAATGTACATTTTTCAGAAAACTGTTTTTAAGTGCATAATTTAATCCTATTTTACTAAATTAAAATAATATCTATTTATGATTGGATTTTAATATATATACATATATATATATATATATATTAAATATTAAATTAAATAAATTTATATTCATATAATGAAGATAAATTGAAAAATAATTTGAGTAATTTAATTATATTGTTGAAAAATGCATTTTTCTAAAAATGGCTTTCATCACATTTTATCTATATATTTTAAAATAAACTTATTCATTTTATAATAATAAAATTTGATAAAATAGTTTATATATTTGATATTAGTGATTCCAAATTTGGTAAATAGCATGACTTCATTTTTGGTTATAATGAATAGTACTCAAGTAAAAAATTCATTAATACGGTAAAGGATAAATATTGAGACCCAAGCTAAACATGACTTTATTTTATATATTCTATATGATTTAAAACATTATATTTCATAAAAAACAATATCCCAATAATAAATAGGTTTAGTTTCTAGCTATATAAAAAGATTATTTTACAAAACTCATGATCATTTCTCCTTAAAGGAACCATACTAGACCATCTTCTAGACATATCATTAGTAAAAATCATTCTCAAGACATAGGGAATAAAAAAATGGGAAACATGTAAGATAAAATTCGTAGCAAGTTATGAATAAAATTTTCATTAAGGATGTGTTAATTAATATCAATGAAAAATAAGAAAATAATGTAAATATCATAACATCATGATTGATAATCATAAGGCATAAGTGATCCTCAAAGTACATGTCATAAGGAATTAAATCCAAAAAATATTCTCATGGAAGAATAATAGATATAACATGGATTAGAATCATAAATCATGAATAATGAGAACATATGATCACAATTAATGGCATACTTTAACCATGTCACAAACATTAGGATAGGAAAACATCACTTTCATGTGCTTCCCCATCAGTGCCCATGATTATAAGCAACTAAAATGTTATCATGAATACCTATCTCATGAGATATAAACTCTTAACCAATTAATTGGAAGGTGATACGGTACCCCACCAAAAATTCTTCCATATTAACCTACACAAATTATAAATCATCCACATTTCATATCATAATGAACCCATGAAAATAAAATGGGTTCTATGAGACATCTAAATTTTATAAAATGATATCATAAATTAAATTTATTGATATAGAAAACATCATCACTCTAAATAGTCACACAATAAAAGTAAAATTTATGGTGAAACATGAAACATAACTCTATCCGAGATAGATCATATAAAAAAATGAAAACCAAACAATGAAAATGGATTTTTTAAAACATTTTGTATTCATCAATATAAAAGTCATAGCTATGAGACCCTTTTCAAAAAAACCGTGGTTTTTTAAAAAAAAGTGAAAAGAATATTTTCCTTGTAAATAAATTCACGTAAAAAATTTTTTTCCCTATAAATAAATGGATAAAATCATTATAAATGTAAATATTTAGAAAAAAAGAAGTTCCATCATAAATTTCACAACTCAAAGAAAGTGGTTTTGAGTTCGGAAGACCCTTACATTTACCCTTGATTTACACAGAAGTTCTTTAATTTGTGGTATAATAAATACAAAAAACTTAGTAACCTATTTTATACCCTTATTCATATAGATTTCCATTTACAGTCTTCCTTAATGACAATTCACTTCATGTATTAGATTGTTATAATCTCTTCTAAACATCTGGTGTTACAAATCGTGACCGCTTTGAATGAGGGTTGTCAAACCAATTTCTATATTCCTAATTATCCTAATTTTTATCATTTAAAATCCATTATAACTATTAGAACTTATGTTTTATAAACACATATAATATTATAATTCCTTTACATGGTAGTTTTAATTGTGTTTTTTTAAAATGAAAATGGCAATGAACTAGTTTCGGGATATTCACTGATATCGATGGATTAGCTTATAACGACCATTAATTTCTATGTTATGAATAAAGATCCATATTCATGATCAATATTAATTATATATGTATCACATATACACGTGAAATATAAACAAAACTTGTCCATGAAGGAATTTTTGAAAATTGAAATGCATCGTTCCTTGAAGGTGGTAGTGTATACATACTTATAGATGACGATTTCATATTTAAAAGAGAGGAAGAAATGGGTAACAAGGTTAATCATTTCAAGAAAATAAATATTATATATATATATATCATAAATGCTTATTTATTCTTATTTTAGACCAAAAAAGTAAGTTGGAAATGAAAAATTTAATATGTTTTCTCATGTAGGAGGTAATTCACATGTACACACGATTCATATTTTACTTTTTCTAAAAGAAATGAGAAATGTGGTTTGTAACTATAACATCATTATAATGAAATGAAAATATAATAATGTTATCAGTTTTATAATTTATATTTTTTTAATAATATTTGAGGAAAAAATGTGCACATAAATAAAAAATAATTGGAAAGGTTTAGTTAGAAAGATATACCTCAATTCATGGATTACCTCCTTTGAAAAGAGGTTTAATACTTTGAAGGACGATCTTTTATGAATTTTATAACCTCTTTAAGTTGGATAGGATTTTTTGTGGTAATGTTTGGGTATATTTTTTTCTGAACTATGTTGGTTTTGGTGTGAGGGGATGTGAGAATAGGTGTGCCTATTTTATAAGTGAAATGGGATTACATTTTGGTAAATACCTAAACCATTTTAATAATGGGAAGTAATTATATAGGAAATTAGCTCCAAAATTGAGAAATGATCAACAGTGTAAGGAATAAGTCCAATCTAGGCCACAGACACACACTACCACACTTGTTTTAAATATGTTTGTTGTCTTTCCCTCTTGGTTAAACTCTATTAAACCCATTATATTTTTATTGAGTTAACAAGTTTTTACCAAATTAATTTATCATTTATGATTGAAAATAAATTGAAAGTTATTTAATAAATTGAACCTCATTATTCAAAATTTGATTTAAATTTTATTATATTATTTTTGTAAAAGTGATATAATTTATTTTTAAAATACTAAATATATAATTTTTAATAACATTTTTTTAAGAATTAAAACTTATTTTTTAAAATGAAAAATATGAATTCATAAATTAAAACAAAAATTTTTAAAATTATAAATTATCTTATAAAACAAATTTCTGATCTTATAAAAAGTTTCATGAATTTTTAATTCATACTTATAAATTACTGTTTTAATTAAAGTCATGTTATTTATAACAACATTATTTTTCACTATTCACCTAAAAATAAATATTTTTATAAAAATCCAATAAATTAACATAAGTTATTATTATTATTATATGTTAAAATATGGATTTATGTTTTTCAAATTGAAATTCTAATGTTATAAATTTAACTTTAAAATAAAATCATAAAATATTTTGAAAAACTATTTTTATAAAAAATCATTATATTAAATATTTTTTATAAAAATAGTGCTAATCATAAATATTTTGAACTTGAAAAATATCTATTTTATAAGATAAATTTTAAGAATAAAAGAAGATTTTATTATCTTAATATCTATACTTGTTGTAACAATATTACAAGGGGCCTTTTTTTTCATTAGTTGGTTATAACTATTTGTACCTTCTTAGTCAATGACTTCCATACATTAGTCAATATCCACATTAATAAAAAAGGGTTCTAGTCCCTTTGAATTTAGTTTTACATATGGAGAAAGCTATCAAACATAATACTTATTTAAGGAAGAATATATCACTTAAATCTTGGTTTATTAAATTATACCCCTTAAAAAGTCTTTAGTCCTCAGAATGTTATTTATAAGATTAAAATAAGTGAGGTGAATTTTTACTAATTACATCCTCGAGTTATCACAAGGTTTCATCAGGATTGTGCTTCATCAAAATAATATTTACCAAAAGAGTTATCTTATTATCCAAATACTAGTCTCAAATATCTGGGACGTCCAGTGGTTGTTCCTCATATTAGAGATCATGCTTCGATTGGATATCATCTGAGATCATCACATGTGATGGGTTTGGTATATACCTTCCTAAAAGATATACAAGGAACAAATCATGTGAATAATAGAGATCTATTGGGAGTGATAAGTGATAAGCTATAGCCCAAACTTGATCAAGGATCTTAAAGGGACTGATATACCTAGGGGATAACTTCCCATTCATCCCAAATATCATAACACACTTTCAAGGAGATATCTAAATGAGGACCTTTTCACCAACATCAAACTATAGTTATATTTAATGATTATCTTTATAACACTTCAATAAATTGGTGATTCAAAATTGTTTGAATGTTCTCCATAATTTATTTAATAAGTTCAGGTCATATTAGATTCCTATTAATAACTTCATCCCCTCATATTGGATAACAACATCTATTCCCATATAAAGCCTCATATGGGTCCATCTAAATGGTACAGTGGAAATTGTTATTATATGATAACTATAACATGGGGAGGTATTAATAATAACCTCCTAGAAAATACATTCAATAGGATCTCATAATGTACTGATGTGTTTGTGTGGTCCTCTCATATTGTCTATCAGTATGAGGGTATTAAGCTATATTGAAACCCATCTCTAAATCTACTTGTTGAAGACATCTCTAGAACCTCAAGGTAAACATTGGATCTCGATAAGACACTATAGAGATTGTTACTCAATGAAAACTCACCACTTATCTTATATATATCTTCATTATTTGATCAAGATAGAAATATTATTTGATGATAATAACATGTTCTATCTTAGTAAGGTGATCGAATATAACCCATATAGAATTATGTCCTTTAGATATCCTAGGTAGTCCCATGAAAAAATATTTAGTTTTTTTCCCATTTACATAATGGTATGGGTAAGGATTTCATCATCCCCTTATACTTTTACAGTTCATCAATATCGTGTTGTTATAAAAATCATTGAGATACATATTTTGCGATCTACCTCTTTATAATTTCCAACCATATGTTTTTATTTAGTTTTCTACACATTTTCATGATTATTGGATGAATAAAGAATAATGAGATTTAAGAATAATTAAAAATATGAATATTTATTTTTGGTTTTTAGGGAAATAATATCTAGGTTTCATACTTTATAAATCATTTTTTATCAAAGTTAAACTCTGGAATATTCACTAATTTTTTATATATCTTTGCATAATATTTTTGGGCTTCTTTGATCTTCACATGAATGGATTATTGAGCATTCAATTTGGAAAGAAATCATTTATCACATTACCTTATAAATTCATGATTAATAATTTATAAATCCATTAATATTGGGTCTCTTTAAACACTTATCCTAAATGATGTAGTATGAACTTTCCTGATCAAAGAATCATCTACCTTATTTTTCTTCTTTGGGTGTTGATGTTTCAAGCAATCATAGTATTTGATCAGTTACAACTATCTCCTTTGGAAAAAATTTAACACCTTACATGTAAATACATATTTTAATATTTTATGGTTGGAATAAATTTCACATTTCACACTATAAGGATAAGGTTTCTAATTTTATATTCAAAATATCATAGTCTCTAACTCCAAATCATGCATCAGTTAATTTTCTCATGATTTTTTTATTTTAATGCTTCTTAAGAAATTAACTTTTCATTCTATATAATGATACACCACAATTCCTTTTTCAAAGCATTATTTTATATTAAAAACCCTTCCAAACTGTAGGTCAATGTAGGTAAAAAAGTAGTGGCTAACCTCCTTTTTAGTTCCTTAAAAATTTATTCACATTTTTCTATCTATAAGACCTTTACAAGATTCTTTAATCACATAGTTAGTGGATTTTATAGTCGTGATAAATTTCTGAAAAATTAGTGATAATACCCTTATAACCTAAGAGAAATATGGATTTCGGTTATAGTGGTTGGTCTAAGCCATTTCAACATAACATTTGCCTTTGAGGGATCTACTCATATTCCCTTGACAACGATTACATATCCCAATAATGATAATTTATACAGAAAAAAATCACGCATTCTAAATTTACCATATAGTTTCTTCTTTCTAATGGAAATTAACACAATCCAAAAATACTCTTCATGATCTTCTGTTCACTTAGAATAAATAATAATATCATAAATGAAGTCAATAGAAAACTGATCTAGGTAGTATCTAATGACTCTATTAATTTGATCCATAAAGATGATAGGGGAATTAGTCTGTCTGAATGGAATTACCACAAAATCATAGTTTCCATACCTAAATTAGAAATATATATTTGAAATATAATTCCTTGGACCCTTTGTTATTGATATCCAGATCAAAGGTCAATATCTAATTTTTTTTGACCTCCTCTAATATGTTAAAAAAATCATTGATATAGGGTAGATGATACATCTTCTTTATCATGATCTTTTTTATATCATGATAGTCAGGGAAATTGTTCATTTATCAAACATTATTTTTGAAAAAAAGACTATCTCACCCCATGGCGAAGCACTAGGGTAGATAAAATACTTGTTTATATTTTCTTTTAACAATCTATTTAATTCCTCCAGTATAATGGGATCCATTTTATATAGACTCTTTGAGTCAGGAATAAATCTAGGTATGAGTTATATTGAAAAATAAAACTTATGATCTAGGGAAAAACTAATATGTTCATTTTGATATACATTATTACATTATCATTTAATAGGAATATCATCAATGTTGACTTCCTCTTTGATAATTTGAGTTAGAAATCCATAATATATTGGTATTTAGACCCATATAATAGAATTTTATTCCAAGGGAATTTAATGATTATTTAGATTTGGATATTCTTTATACGATGATTCAGAATATGAAATGAGATATCCTTTCACTGATAATAGATATGTGTTTTATGCTTTGAAACCAAATCCATGCCAAAAATTATGTGAAATATAACTAAAGGAATAAGAATTTGATCTTTAGGAAGTATCCTCCAAAATAATATCAGTTAGGTAAGTTTTATATATCATATAAGTGATAATTGTTCCACCATGTGATTTCATTGATAGTTAGATATCAATCTCTTGTGGTGGTTGTTCCCCATTCTTAGAAAACTTGTGTGATATAAAAAAATGTGATAAACTAGAATAAAATAATGTACTTGTAGGTATAGAATATAAATTAAGTATACCTATTATTAGTAAATTATCATGATCTACCTCATATGTAAAGACTATAGACTCCCTTATTTGTTACCTCGAGTTGGGAGGTTACATGGGCCTATTTTATTAATTAGACCAAGGGTTGGATAATAGATTCACACTGTGTACAAACTCACTTTACTTAAAGCTTTATAATGTGGGTAGGTCATTATTTAGGACCTTGTTATCCTACCTTATGTCAATAATCCTCATAGATCTAATTCAAAAGTTGTGTGTTTGATGTCCTAATTTACCACACTTAAAAATCTTCCATGACCCTTTTAGGAAATTACCTAGGTGCTTCGTTCCACACTTTAGGCAAGTAGAAGGTTGAAATTTCTTCCCCTATGTGACTCACCATCAGGTCTCCCATGGTATTATTCCATCATTTCCCCTCTCCAATGTATTAAAATAGTTTATATTACATATCATTCTATAGTGAACAATGAATAATTTATTCTTAGATTAAAATGTCTCTTTTGTAAAAATACATCCAAATAAAAAATTTTAATTCACTAAATAAATGATCGATTTTACTTTCTAGATAAAATATTAAACTAGACTCACATCACCAAACCACTTTAATGTTTTATTTATTTGTTCGAATGAATTTATCGTCATTTTTTTTGAAATCCATGAATTCACTCTCTATCTTTTCATAAAGAGTTTTAAGAAAATAATTTTTAAAGAACACTTTATTAGAATCTTCCCATTTAATTAAATATAATTAATATTTATTAATTTTGTTCTTAATACATGATAGAAATTTCTTAAACTCACCTTCTAAATGGTAAACATCTAGAAAAACCTTTTAATGTTTTAAACACTAGAGAATAGAATATATATTTTCCATCACATTAATATATTACTATATGTCATGTGGATTTGATGATATACTAAAATAAGGTAGAAAATGATTTATGAAATATATAATAGAAATAATATTAATCCTTGATGATTTCAAGATATCATCATGTTTTGAATTATTATTCATATTTTTTGATAGTTAAGTTATCATTTTCATAAGATCTTATACTCTAGCTCCCATTCTACTGGGTTATTCATTGTGAAAACCATAATATTTTCCCTCGCACACATAAACTAGTTCATTTTAGATTAATCCAATAATAAAATAAAAAATTAGTTTTTAAAACCATGATATATAACAAATAATATTACGTTAAATAGATTATATAGAACAAAACACCAAGCTCAATCAATTGTGAAATATTATTATTTGAAGGTGATAATTATAAAATAAATGTTTAATTACCTATATGAATAATTATAATCCTATTATTAAAATATTAATAAAGGTTTCATATAATTAAAATTCATAATAAATAAGTACACAGGTTTTTGTAAACTCATTTTACACTACAAAAAATATATTTTCTTCAAAAACAAGTTTTCTTTAAAAATGGGTTTTATTACATTTTTTCTGGGGATATTTTAATTAATTTATAATAATTTAAGAAACTCTTTATAAATCGATATAAACTTTTAAATAAACACATAAAAATTATATTAAGGTAAAATTTTGGCATTTTCCTAAAATGATAATTTTTTCATTGAGTTGTGCAAAAATACCGATTTTCTATATAACTGTTTTCCCATTCAAGTATTTATAAAGAAAATTTTTGTTTCAAATTGATTTAAAAATTTAATTAGTTAATTTTCATTAAAAATAATACATCTAATTATATTATATTCTATATTATGATAAATTTTGGTAAAAAATATTTATATTCTTAATAAATGCATTTTCTTGGGAAATCCATTTTCATTATGTTATGTAGATTTTTTTAAATTAATTTCCAACACTTATAGAAGTTAAATTTGATAAAATATCATACATATCAAGAATAATAATTCAAAAATTTTATAATGAGTCCACTTTAATTTTTTGTAGTTATGTATAATAACTTTGTTAAAAATTCTGTTGCCACAGTAAGAGTTTAAACGAGTTAAAAATGAAATGTAATGTGTTAAAATGATCTAAAAACATTTAAAAATCATATTTGTTGCCTTATTTGGATGATATATCATCAAATATTCTATTAAGAGTCACTTTTAACAACTTTTATTTAATAATAAATTAATATATTTTAATCTTTTGAAACATTCCAAGTGTATCACCCTAACTTATAAAAAGAAACCTTATATTCTATCTTATTCTCACTTCAAGATACTCTTATATAATCAAATACATAACCAATTAATTATATAAAATCCATAAATATTAATTATAGGTCTTTGTTTTGTCATAATAACGTAAATTCAATTATTAAGGTGTAATCCAATGGGGTTTTATCAACAAAGAGGTATATCTCTTAACCAGGTAATTTCAATTTTATTTCTTCTTTCAGCTTCTCTAAAACTACATTATCTATCATACCATGATGAATAAAGTATAATAAATATACTTATACGTTATTATTTTTATTAAAAACCTTTATTCATACCCCCCACCAATAAATGAGAATGAGAAGCATCTTTCGTGCATACACGAGGACTACCGCCTCAGGAAGCGATGTATTTCATTTTTCATCACCATAATAAAAGGAAAGTTATTATAATTGACTTAATTTTTATATATGATATTTATTTCATAATTATTCTTATATATTTATAATATATTATCTACCTTCTTACATTTCAATCCACTGGAAAATGAAAACACCACTCGTGCACCCATGCAGACTACCACCTCCATAAAACGACGTGATTCATTTTTTATTTCCTCTTTACAAAGTATGTAATAAGGATAAATTTAATGAATATATTGGATATTTATGATATAATAATTTTTATATTAAGGTTTATTATTATTTTCCTTTCTTTTATTCCATCCATCGAGATGTGTAAACATCACTCATGCGTACGTAAAAACCGCTATCTCCACAAATTGATGTAATTTATTTTTCATCACCGCTCTATATAAATGATTATAAAATATTATATAATGAATATATGTGATAATTATTTTATAATTTAAAATTTAAATATGATGAAACCATGACCAAGTTGTAGGTACTAACACCATCGAACTAAAATTTGCATGGAAAACATACCAGTTTTCACTCAAATAATCATTTAAATTAAGAAATTGTTTGTAATAGGATTATTGAAAATTTTAAAGGAATGTTAAATAATAATACATGTAGGAATATGGTTCTAAAAAATATATAATAAATATTCATTTAATATATATTATTTTTTAATGTGTATGAACTAAGACGATACTTGAAGAAAGTGGTTTATGTTACAATCTCATTTCCTTTAGAGATTGTCTATACTAAATCTACATTGAGAAAACTTATATGGAACTTATCATTTAAACATCACATATTATATTCTAATTTATTTATTCATGAAATTTTCATATAATTCTCTCGTTTTCTTCTATTTAATATTTAAAATGGTCAAGAAAATATTTTTAAACAAAATAAACTTTATTTCCTCTTTGGTCGGGAATATTTTTATTCCTTGTCTGTATTTTCATTAAAAAAATTTCAATACTTTTTTAGTATTCACTAATGATTTATTAATATAATTTTTAACCAAATTTTCCTTTATTTAAATAGTTTCTAAAATAATATTGATTTTATTTTCTGAATAAGGAGTTTTTACTAAACCAGTGACAAAAATCTTTATTTTAAAAAATATCACATGATCAAATTCTTACACCCTCATGAATTATATTTTATTTGAATATTAATTTAGAAGATAAAATAGTTGTTTTATGGGATTTTTTTCATAATACTAGAGAAATTTTTAGATTTTAAATATGTAATTTTAAAATGAAAAGGTTATTTGTATTAAGTAATTTTTAGTGATATTTTAATGGTATTTTCATTTATGAAAACATCCATAGATGTTAGTTATATTTTACTGGGGATATGATCCAATTACACTATCCTAATTCTTTCTTTGGATAGTTATTATTTAAGATTATAAAATATTGATGAAAATCGTTTTGTTTTCCATGGGTTAAGCTATAACAGAATGATGAATAGTTTTTTGAAATATAGAATATATATGAATGGATAATGATTTTGTTATGTTTGGGTCCATTATAGTACTCCAATGTATGGGTAATGTGATATTGGTTTCTCATTAGATGAAGATGATAAGAGTGGATAATTATGCGTGGGCATGATTTTGAATCAAAATTTTCACATTTTGGTCAAATGATTACTTTAATCTATTATCACACGATTATGTGTGGAAATTATTCAAAATAGCTATATTCTTAAGTCTATTATTTCTTATACTTATGATTCCACATTCATTTTTTATGAATCTTTAATTTTGATTACAACATTGACAACCTTATTGATCTTTCATAATGATATGAATTTATTTTTGAGGTTATGATTTAATATTTTATCAGAATGAATATTTTATATTGATAACATGCCCTTGATTATGTTATAATACCATTATTATTATATTATGATATGTTATGATTAATATCTCCCATGTTTACCGTTATTGAGAATCTAGTCTCACCCTTCATTATGTTTTCTCTCCCCTGGTTATAAAAAAGGATGTTATGAAATATGTGATTAGAGGGGTTTCACATGGGTAACAATGAATACATTATGTTGAACAAGAAAAAAAATTCTATAGTTGGAAATGTTTCACTTAATGATATGAGTATTATTGTATAATTGTTTAACTTGAATATCTAAAACACTAAACCATAATAGTTCTTTGGTATGTAAGTGATCCAAAGTTTCCATTTGATGTTTTATGTTTTGGATGGATAAAATTTTTCAATGATTATTTGTAACAAAGTTAGAAATATAATTATTATCTTTTTAGAACTGGATTTAGGTGTACGGATCTTGGGATTTTGTAAAGTTAACATGATTGAAAAACAATTACCATCATAATGGAATAATAACATAAAATTAATTCAACATTAAATAATATTACTCATTAACACAATCATGTTAGTCGATAATTATTTAAGTTCAGCCTATATCATTATTGGTTCAATATTAAGTTGGGATTTCATCCACTTCTTAAACTAATTCGTCAAAGTAACTCGATTAATCATTAATAATGGGTCATAAAGGGATTTGTTTTACCAGAGCATATCCCAGTGGAATGTATATTTTGGTGTAATGTCTTGAGCCTATTCAACAGGAACCAGAGTGAATATTGAGTCAAATATTAATCATCCTTTTAAGGATATTTACCCTAAATTAATATTTGTAATAACCAAATCCACTGCCCAGTATCCATACATGGATTTAATTTCTAGTAAATCTACATACTCAAGATTTTATACCAATATTTTAGGATATAACTCTATAATGACACTCATATTTGGGATTCCACTATGGTTTTCTAACCCTAATTCACAAGAATATCTTCTCTAATATTTAAATATAACTAAACCTTGAATATGGTACTAAATATAAAAACCCAAGATAAAAATGACTTCATTTTATATGTATTACATGATTTAAAACATCAAATTTCATAGCTAATAATATCCCAAGAATTGGTAGGTTTGATTTCTTTGGAGATTTTCTACATAACATTATTATTTTACAAAATTTGAGACCATTTATCCTGAAAGGCACTACAATAAAAAATATTATAGACATCTTATCAGTCAGACTCATCCTCAAGAACATTGGATTGAAAACATATTAAAGGGGTGATCTCAAATGTTTAATAAGGGATAAATAAAAATTTCATCAAGGATGTGTTTATAAGAATAAGTGAAGAAAATGAGCATAAAGTAAATATCATAACATCAAGAGTGATAATAATAAGATATACACATGCTTCAAAATACATGGAATAAGAAATTAAATCCAAAAAATATTAAAATTAAATCATAATTGGTATAACATTCCTTATAATCATAAACCTTAAATCATGAGGTTATAATATCATAATTAATAAAATACTTTAATCTTAGAACAAACATTAGCACAGGGAGTAATTAAATTCATGATCCACTCCCACTATTGGAAAGGGGACTTTTCCCAACACTTGTATACCAACCGTTGGTATATGTTTTCATTACTCACGGTTTTCATAAACTGTTGGTAAAGACCTTGAGCAAGTGACTTTTCCCAATGGTTTCATAAAATCGTTGGGAAAAGTGGGGAAAAACTAGTTTTCCCAACAGTTTCATAAAACTGTCAGGAAAAAAGCCCCAAATTCTCCAAATACAGGCAGCGGCCTCCCCACGATTCTAGAACCCTTCCCCTGGTCTCCAGAAACGATTCGTTGGCAGAAGCACTTCCGAATCCCCACCTCTTCCATCGGATCAGAAGCTACCAGGTTAGACTCTTTCCATATTTTATCAAGGATATATTTCCACCTCTTATAAAGAATATCCTTCTATTCTCAATGATTTCGTTATTCCCAATTTTTAGGGTTTTTGTAAAATTTTATGATTTTTCCATGAATTGTGTACTCCAATCCCTATATCATTGTATGTCCAATAAATATTTTCATTACACATTTAAGTTTATAAGGGAATGGTGTCTCTTTATTGTGTTTTAATTTTGAATATTAATAGTTTTTTTAATCTACTTCAAATATTATAGCTTCATGTATATGAACTAATAAAAATTTTTTTGTAATATTTATTGATATTATTTCATCAAAATCACTCCTTTCATTAAGATCATGCCAAACATGAAGATATTGTTCATCTTAATTTTGTTACACTATGTGTATTAAATAACAAGTATGTATCATGTTTCTATCAAAAAAATATATATATAAAATTACACACTGTTCACTTATCCTTTTCACAATAGAACATATGGAGTATCTTCTTGATCTTTTCCAAATAGTATGTGGTCCCTAATTAGAACTTCTTCCTTCTTCATGAAACTAATTCACAAAATGTAAAATTCACAATAATAGTGAATATTAGTTTTTCTAATATAACCATTAATCATTCTACCTTTGACATCATACATGTGTTATTCAATCACCTTTTTAAAACACAATGACCATTTTCACTGATTTGAGGTTCCTCAAAATGCTTGGAAAAATCAGAAAAATTCATGTATTGAATCGTGTTTCTCATATGGTTTCATGGATACAAGTTTATCTCGAAAATCATGACTACGTGGTTCAAATATCATGAGGACCATGAGATTATTATTCTTTACACAAATGAAGTTTTTTTCTACAACTATGTGTTTTTGTTTTCATTTTTGATTTGGCCAAAAGGGGAGCTTTGTGGTCATTAATCATGGTTGTGGGTGGTCATTTAGGATGTAAGATAGTATGAATTCATTTTACTTGATATATCCAATATTATTATTGATTTATATTCAATTTGATTATCTTTAACAAGTGAGGTTATATAATAAGTTGTTATTAATGGTTGTAATAATGATGATATGGTATAAGGGTTCATATGGTGTGTATAAGGGTTCACATGGTGTGTATAACGTTTGACATGGTATCAGTGAACTCAAGTCATTAATTTAATCCTTCATTCTCACTAGCATGTAAGAAATTGAATGATGTAAACCCATCCTCACATGATTTCATACCTTATATAGTGTCCAACATATGGAATATGGGATTTTGAATTCATCAGTTAACCAGGATCATATATTCCATTTCCCCCAAGATGACTGTACAAATATAATATTAGAGTAAACTAAATATGGTTCTCATTGTATGTTGTATATTATGTGTCCTTGTTGTCCAATACTCACTTTTATGAGGGTGGGGTGCTTTTCACTACCCATTATGGCATGTGTAGACAGCCATAAAAATGTTAGATAAGTCACAAGTTTAATTCAGTAATGTTGTTATCATTGACATACTTTATTAAGAATTTCAAAATTAAAAATAAATGTTTTTGTCTATACTAAAGGAAATTAAATATTTTTACAGGCCATGAACAACCTATTAGTGTAGAAGCCTAAAATTTATTCACCCATGGGGTGCGCTTGACTTGGGTAAGTAATTGGGTAATGAAAGGTATGGCTAGGTGTCAATAATGAGTTATTAAAAATGAGTGAATGATTTGGGATGCATATAACACCTGATGGGACCTGAGGCATGTGCCTCTTATAGATATAATAAAAATGAATATAAATAAATTTTAATTTAATTTATGAGTACTTGTTCTTTAGATTATTTTAATAGTTCACTACATCGACTAGAAACTTCTTCCTTTATCGTTTACCTAAATGTATTTTCTATAAAAGTTCAATCATATTGAATTGTTTATGACAAAATTACTTATGTAAATTCATTTTAAATAATGGACAGAAGTTGGATGTATGAAACTGATCGGATCTCAAGAGATTTTCAAAAAAATTTGGAGAGATTTATAGATTTTTCATTTCACAATGCTTCAGATAGTGGTCGCATACACTGCCCATGTTCCAATTGTGTTGGTAGACCTTGGTTGAGCCATGAATAAGTCATCTACCACATAACCAAAAATGGTTTTCAAGAAAACTACTTTGTGTGGTATCACAATGGGGAGAAAATGAAATCTCAAATTGGTGATGATCGAAATGAAAAGACTGGAATGGAGAATTTATTAGATGACCAGTTTCCCTTTATTCGTCATCATGAAAAAGAAAGGATTTCGACTCAAGAAGACTTCGATATGAGGACAGCTGATGCATCTAGTGAAAATGATGATATTTATAGTGAGAAAAAATTGAATGATGCTGCCACGACTCCAGTATATCGACAATGTGATAAAATGAAAAAGATGGAATTTTTAATACGATTTTTTCATGGGAAAACTATGTATGAGATTTATAATACAGCAATCGATTACATTCTTACCCTCTTGAAGGATTTACTTCCATATGATGCAGATATTCCCTCAAACCACAATATGGTATGTAAGTTAGTTGAGGAAATTTGATTTTCAAGAAACAAAATTCATGCTTGCCCGAAAGATTGCAGTTTATTCTGGGAGGAAACCGCTGAACGAAATGAATGTATAAAATGTGGCACATCCCGCTGGAAGTAAAAATATGATGGAACACCATCCCGCGTTACACAGAAAGTAATGTGGCACTTTCCATTGATCCCCAGACTCCAGAATATTTTTATGCCTGATGACAAATCAATAAAAATGATATGGCATGATACCAAGAGAAAGAAGACTAATGATGAGTTGTTTCATCCTACAGATGGATTTCCTTGGTAGAGATTTGTTGCTCGACATCCTGATTTTGCAGCTGGAATGCGTAATGTGAGGATGGGTCTTTCATGCGACGATTTTAATCCGTTTGGGCAGATTCTTACTTCGCACAGCACATGGCTAGTTTTTATACACATTTATAATCTTCCCCCATAGTTGTGTATGAAAAAACCTTTCACTTTTATGAGTATAATCATATCTGGTCCTTCTGATCCTAGCATTGATATTGATGTCTACATGAAACCTTTAATAAAAGAGTTGAAACTTCTTTGGGATGTGGGTGTGCGCACATACGATGCTTGTTCGAAAGACATATTTGAGATGCGTGTTGCGCTTATGTGGATGATCAATGATTTCTTGGCTTATGCAATGATGTATGGATGGAGAATGAAGGGAAACTTTTCATGTCTAGTTTTTATGAAGAATACACGATCCAGAGGACTGAAACATCTCTGTAGTTTCAGTTTTATGGGACATCAACGATTCTTTCCAAAGGATCATCCATTTAGAATGAATCGTTGAAGATTTGATAATACTATAGAGACTGATGATCCACCTCAGTGTATGTCTAGAACTGACGTGCTTAATGAATTGAAAGATTTCCGTTTTTCGTTCAGGAAGGGTCAAATGAAATTTGGAAAGAGAAATAATGTTTCCATTGAAACCTGTTACAATTGGAGGAAGAGGAGTATCTTTTTTGATTTGCCTTATTGGTCAACCAATTTGTTACGTCATTGCTTAGACGTAATGCATATTGAAAAGAATATATGCGAAATGTTTCTTTAGGTTCTTCTAAATGTCAAGGAAAAGACAGAAGATGATTTACGATCTCGACGTGACTTGGTGGATTGGGGAATCAGACCAGAATTACATCCTGTGCGTATCAGTGAAAAAAAATGGAAACTTCCATGTGCTTCTTATGTTATGACACCTATGGGAAAATACAATTTCTGGATGTATTAGAGATTATTAGAGTTCCTGATGGATATTCAAGAAACATATCTAAACGTGTCAACAGAAGAGAGTTGAAGCTAATTTTTTTGAAGAATCATGATTATCACGTTCTAATGCATAAGTTGATTCCAATAGCAATCCGTCATCTTTTGTCCAATAATGTAAGGGTGGCTGTTATTCGGTTGTGCGATTTGTTTAGAGATCTTTGTGCTAAAAAGTTGTCCAAGTCTTTCTTGTAAAAAATGTTGACAGATTCCCCATTAATTTCGTGTGAGTTGGAGAAAATATTTCCTCCATCATTTTTCACATGCATGCTGCATCTAACTGTCCATATTCCCACTAAAATACTTCTTGGAGGACCTGTTTCTTTTTGTTGGATGTATCAAACTGAAAGAAATATGTTCACATTAAAGTCTTATGTCAGAAATAGAAATCATCCCAAAGGATCTATCGTGAACGGTTACTTGGCTCAAGAATTTATGGATTTCTGCTCGATGTATTTGTCTGATCTTACTACAATATTGAACAGACCAATGATAAATGAAGAAGAACAGTATGATAAAATTGAACTCAGTTTTCCATCACTTCCTCAAATATGAGTAATTCCAGGATCATATACATTGAAGACATTAAGCCATGAAGAGCGGGAGATGGCACATCTCCCAATTTTGGTCAACTGTGATTTTTTCGATGACTATATTAGGTAAATAAATTGATTATGCATATCTTACATATATATCTGTTAAACTATTCATATTTTTTATCTACAGAGAACATAAAACAATGATAAATAGGAAGCATCATTATTTATCTTTGAGAAGGAGAGAGACTTTTCATATCAAAGAGTTTTCTGAATGGTTAAAATTGAAGGTATAAAAAATTAATGTTTAAAATAATTATATCAATATTTAATTAAGTTTAATAGTCATTTATAATGCAGGTATTCAGTTTGTCTGCTGACTCTGTCTCTGAGGAAATAAGGGCTTTGGATTTTGGTCTTAATACCATGGTTTGTGACTATAAATCAATTGTTATCAATGGGTACAAATTTATTTTCACTGAATGAGAAAAGAAGATGAGAAAACAACATGACGGTGTTATGGTTACCGCCACAACAGATTGTTATTCTAGTGCATCAGATAGTAAAACGTGATTTGAAAATGTGGGTTATTATGGAGTTGTTGAGAAAATAATAATATTGTATTATTACTCTCATGGACGAGTCACAATAATGAAATTCCATTGGTTTGATTTGATGACGAGACTTGGAACATTTATTGATGATTGTGGATTTCGAGTAATTAATATGACTCGCACTATTGCTACCGAATAACCATATGTGTTGGCATCAATGGCTAAAAAAGTTTTTTATGTCAATGACCAACTTCGACCTGAATTTGGTGTCATAGTTGAAGTATTTCCAAGAAATATTTTTGATGATGGTGATGATGGAATTGACACTGTCCCTAGTTCCATTGGAACCAATCCATTTATTTCTTTTGATGGCTCAAATAGCTCAATTGTCAGAGTTGATTGTGAACCTGAGGTTTTGGTTGAAGATATATAGAATCATTCATCCATGTTCTCAATTCTTTTGGTTTACCTCGAGTTGGGTTGTTAAGGTTGGTAATATTCAAATTGATTTAGTATTGATCACAAATATGTATTAGCTGACTTGACCGTTACGTGAATTTTCAATGTTTATTGGTTATAGTTTTATTTGAATTGCATTTTATAATTTGGAATTGAACTGTATTCAAACATAGTCAAACAATATTTCTGACTTGGTGAACATTACAACTTGTATGATTTATTAAATCCATTAAAGCTCTTCTAAAACAATTGATAGCTGACTTGACTGTTATGTGAATTTTCAATGTTTATTGGTTGCAGTTTTATTTGAATTGCATTTTCTAATTTGGAATTGAACTATATTCAAACATAGTCAAACAATATTTCTAACTTGTTGAACATTACAACTTGTATGATTTATTAAATCCATTCAAGATCTTCTAAAACAATTGATAGCTGACTTGACCATTATGTGAATTTTTAATTTTTATTGGTTGTAGTTTTATTTGAATTGCATTTTCTAATTTGGAATTGAACTGTATTCAAACATATTAAAACAATATTTCTAACTTGGTGAACATTACAACTTGTATGATTTATTAAATCCATTCAAGATCTTCTAAAACAATTGATAGAAAAATTACCAATGATTCTTCCTATTCTCTCATATATTTAGTTTTTTGGGTTACACATTAGTTTTCTTTTTCTATTTAATTACATATTTGTTTTCAGAAGCAGGAAATGAAGCCAATTGAAGAGAGATGAAAGAAAAAAAAAGGTGGAGAACAATAATCGAATGACGGAGTTGGTAATTCCATCATTATTCCCTGTAGTGAGTACTTTATTTCAAATTGATATATTTAATGAATATATAATTTCATGTGATTAATTTTTTTGTAAACATTTTTGTAGGATCCACCTATACGTCGACAGTTATTCGACGAGGAGCCTAGTACTGGTCCTAGTACTCAGGCCGGTGGTACGAGGAGGGTTCGTACTAGAGGTGGACGAGCAGCTGCGCGTACCCGACTAGACCTTTCCCCTCCAACTAACATGTCATCCTTCCCACATTTTGATTCTAGTGTGTCGTTAGGGACACACAGGATATTTATACCGCCCATGTTTTCACTACCTTCTGCATCTTCTGGACCATCAATTTCACATCCCATGATGATTCCCACTCCCCAGTCAGCATCCGGTCAGACAACTGTCCCATGTTCTTTTCCTTATACTTATGTCTCTCCTAGATTCTATATTCGATCATCTTCGACTCCTGTTCCACCATAGGGTGTTCCATCAGTTTCTGTGGATCCAGCGGCGCTAAGCGATCAGACCGACATAGGTATATTTATTGAACCCTAACAAATTTTTATAGCAATATTTATTTTCATTATAACAGGTTTGGAAAAAATATTTGTTTTTCTTCCATGATAGATACATATACTGACCGGAGGCGTGGGCGGGGGCGTACACGCATGCGTTCGGTGTGGAACCGCTGCACACAGGTTGTGGTGGATTATAATGAAGACAACCAAATGGTTGAGAAAACAAGGCAGCAATGTTGAAGTTTTTTGGTGACGCTTTCCAAATACTCCGACACCATTCCCGTCAACCTGCTATTGTGGAGACATTTCCCACATGAGGTCAAGGATAGAGCTTGGGCAGATATATGGGTAAAACAATCTGTTCTATTTAATGCCATGAATTATTTTTGTATTTATATGAATTAATATTTTGATTTCAGCTTTGATTTAATTTTCCCGATGGTGATGGTGCACGACCAGAACGTCTAAAGGATTTAGACGAGCTTTATAGAGCCTATAATCATGAGTTGTATATTGGCTGGGTTGCTAGAGTTGACACTGAGTTAGAGGCGGTACTCGTAGTGGATGATTGTCCTATAGAGCAGTATCGTCAGATGATTACTCATTGGACGAGTACCCAGTTTAAGGTATTAATAAAATTTGAGGTATTTAAATAATAACTTTCATGTTTTTCATTAATACTATATATTAAATTTTCAAATTTTATTTTGGAATCATCTAGAAAAAATCAAAAGAACAATGATGCAAAAAAATACATCCACACACTGGGACGCACTACGATTCCTGATCATTGGAGGAAACAGGTATGACAATTGTTTATAAGTTTTCTTTACGACTTACACTCTCTTTTGATTCCAGAATTATTTAATAGTTTGCTAAACTTTTCATATAACTTCAGTTTTCAATGTCATTGTAGAGGCAAATACAAAATATTGAAGGACGTGTGCCTCGAGCAAAACTGTTTTTCTCGAGTAGACAAAAAAAGGATGGAAGTGTCGTCAACGAAGCGACTCAGCAGCAGATTATAAGTTTTAATCTATTGAATTTATATTTTAATATCTATTTTGTAACTTAATGATATATTTATATTTGTAATAGGCTGCTTTAGGGGCCCTCTATGCCCAAGAACCAGACAATTTTGGGCAAACAAATCACTTACATCAGGTGTTGGGAGAGGAGAATTCGGGCAGAGTATGCTGCCGACCTAGGATATCCCCGAAGAGGTATTGGACCTCCTCAAGTACGAGATGTAGTGCCATCGAGCTACAGAAAGTTTGGGAACAGGAAGAAAAGGTTGAGAAAAGGGCCACAAAGATGATAGAACAGTCTGCTAGGGAAAACAATGCGATTATGAAATTTATTGAAGTTCTACGTCCAAAACTTCTAGAAGAGGCCAACCCCGCTTTTAATGAGTATATGTCATAGATACGTCCTATATATGGTGCACCAGGTGGAATTTCTAGTGGTGGTCAGGACGATGTCCAGCTTGACGATGATGATGGCGAGGAGTCTGATGCTGAAGAGGAGGGAGAGGAGGAGGGCGAGGCGGGTGGCGATGGCGAGGAGGAGGGCGAGGGTGAGGAGGATGGCGAGGGAGAGGAGAGAGAGGACGATGATGGGGATGAGGACTAGGGTGATGATGATGGTGATGGTGATGTGGGACAAGTTAATCCATTACATTTTTGACTGATATGACTATGATTTGATATTTAATCTATTCTAGTTGCTGGTTTTATCTAGACTCGTAGTATAGTATTGGAGTTGAGTTATTTTTATATATTATTTGTTTTTATGGATGTTGTTGTCTTTTAATGGTTGTTTGTTTGGGAACCCCCATACTTCCTAGACCCTAGACAACCCCCCACCCTCCTCCCTGGACCCCAGACAGCCCCGCCAGATAGCCCCCCAGACAGCCCCCCGGATAGCCCCCCCACCCTCTTCCTTGGACCCTGGACAACCCCTTGAACACCCCCCAGACAGCCCCCAGACAGGCCCCCGAACTTCCCCTCGGACAGCCCCCCAACCTCCTCCCTGGACCCTGGACAGCCCCCCGGACAGCCCCCCAAACAGCCCCTCAACCTCTTCCTTGGACCACAGACAACCCCCCAAACACCCCCAGACAGCCCCCAGATAGCCCCCCGAACAACCCCTCGGACAGCCCCCCCACCCTCCTCCATGGACCCCGGGAAACCCCCCAGATAGCCCCCAGACAGCCCCACGGATATCCCCCCACCCTCTTCCTTGGACCCCAGACAACCCCCCGAACACCCCCGGACAACCCCCCAAATAGCCCCCCGGACAGCCCCCCACCCTCCTCCCGGGACCCCAGACAGCCCCCCGAACAGCCCCCCAGATAGCCCCCCACCCTCCTCCTTGGACCCCGGACAACCCCCCGAACACCCCCCGAACAGCCCCCCACACAGCCCCCCACCCTCCTCCTTGGTCCCCGGACTGCCCCCTTGGACACCCACCAGACAGCCCCCCGGACAGCCCCCCCACCCTCCATGATTTCATTTAATACTAGAAAATCTATAATATATATTTTATTTATTTTCATCATGATAATCAATGTAAATCACATTTACACATCTAATCAATATCATAGATTCTTGGTATGTTATAAAAAAGATGTATTCATTGGGCATGACATTGTTGGCTCTGAAATATTTCATAGCATGATAAAAAAAATCTAATACATACTAGGAATGATATAAAAATATTTATATAAATGTCCACAAGATTTTAACTAAATACCATTCCACTAATAGACACACAAGGATTCTCATAAAATGGACATAATTTTAAGTACACACGGAAAACCGACCAAACGCATTTGGTTTCCGTTGAAACATTAGGAGATTGATCCATGGGTCATATGTGATGTGTATGAATCAACCCCACCTCAATCCGAGGTGCGGTGTGGCCGCCACCACACAAAGTGTCTGCCTTTTGTTTCAAAAGGACGTCATTTTAATTGAAAAACATGAACTGGCATACGGAAAACCGACCAAACACATTCGGATTGTGTCGATACTTTAGCACAACGATCCATGGGTCATATGTGATGTGTACGAGTCAACCCCTCCTCAATTTGAGGCTTGGTGTGGCCGCCACCACTCAAAGTTTCTGTCTTTTGTTTCAAAAGGATGTCATTTTAAGTGAAAAACATCAACTGGCATAAGGAAAACCGACCAAACGGATTCAGATTGTATCGATACTTTAGCACAACAATCCATGGGTCATATGTGACATGTACGAGTCAACCCCGCCTCAATCCGAGGAACGGTGTGGCCACCACCACTCAAAGTGTCTGCCTTTTGTTTCAAAGGGACGTCATTTTAATTGAAAAACATCAACTGGCATACGGAAAACTGAAAAACGCATTCGGATTGTGTTGATACTTTAGAAAAATGATCCATGGGTCATATGTGACATGTACGAGTCAACCCTGCCTCAATCCAGGGTGTGGTGTGGCCGCCACCACTCAAAGTGTCTGTCTTTTGTTTCAAAAGGACGTCATTTTATGTGAAAAATATAAACTGGTATACTGAAAAATGACCAAACACATTCGGATTTTGTCAATAATTTAGCAAAACGGTCCATGGGTCATATGTGATGTGTACGAGTCCACCCTGCCTTAATATGAGGCACAATGTTGCCGGAATCACTCTAAATGTCTCTCTTTTGTCTAAAATGTACAACATTTTAAGTACATACGGAAAACCGACCAAAATAATTTGGTTTTCGTTGAAACTTTAGGAGAACAATTCATGGGTCATATGTGACATGTACGAAATAACCTCGCCTCAATCTGAGATGCGGTGTGGCCGGCACCACTCAAAGTGTCTGCCTTTTGTTTCAAAAGGACGTCATTTTAATTGAAAAACATCAACTGGCATACGAAAAACCGACCAAACGCTTTCGGATTGTGTCGCTCCTTTAGAACAACAATCCACGGGTCATATGTGTCGTTTATGTGTCAACCCTGCCTCAATCCAAGGCACGGTGTGGCCGCCACCACTCAAAGTGCCTGTCTATTGTTTCAAAAGGAGGTCATTTTAACTGAAAAACATCAACTGGCATATGGAAAAGTGACCAAACGCATTCGGATTGTGTTGATACTTTAGAAAAATGATCCATGGGTCATATGTGAGTTGTAAGAGTCAACGCCACCTTAATCGGAGGCACGGTGTGGCCAGAATCACTATAAGTGGCTCTCTCTTTTTTAAAATGGACAACATTTTAAGTACATACGGAAAACCAACCAAAAGCTTTCGGTTTCCGTTGAAACATTAGGATAATGATTCATGGGTCATATGTGACGTGTACGAATCAACCCCGCCTCAATTTGAGATGCAGTGTTGCTGGCACCACTCAAAGTGGCTGCCTTTTGTTTCAAAAGGACGTCATTTTAATTGAAAAACATCAAATGGAATACAGAAAACCGAACAAACGCATTCATATTCTGTCGATACTTTAGAAAAACAATACATGGGTCATACGTATTGTATACGTGTCAACCCCTCCTCAATCCAAGGCACGATGTGGCCGCCACCACTCAAAGTGTCTGTCTTTTGTTTCAAAAGGACGCCATTTTATGTGAAAAAATCTACTGGCATATGGAAAACCAACCAAACTCATTAGGATTGTGTCTATACATTATCACAACGATCCATGGGTGATATGTTACGTGTATGAGTCAATCCCACCTTAATCAGAGGCACAGTGTGGCCAGAATCACTCTAAGTGGCTCTCTTTTGTTTAAAATGGACAACATTTTATGTACATACGGAAAACTGACCAAACGCATTCGGTTTCCATTGAAACTTTAAGAGAACGATTCATGGGTCATATGTGATGCATACGAATCAACCCCACCTCAATCTGAGATACGGTGTGGCCGACACCACTCAAATTTTCTACCTTTTGTTTCAAAAGGACGTCATTTTAATTCAAAAACATCAACTGGCATACAGAAAACCAACCAAACGCATTCAGATTGTGTAAATAATTTATCACAACGATCCATGGGTCATATGTGACGTGTACGATTCAACCCCGCCTCAATCCAAGTCGCGGTGTGGCCGACACCACTCAAAGTGTATGTCTTTTGTTTCAAAAGGACGTCATTTTAAGTGAAAAATATCAACTGGGATACGGAAAAGCGACCGAACTCATTCAGATTGTGTCGATACTTTCGAACAATGATCCATGGGTCATATGTGACATGTACGAGTCAACCCCGCCTTAATATGAGGCACGGTGTGGCTGGAATCACTCTAAGTGGCTCTCCTTTGTTTAAAATGGACAACATTTTAAGTACATACGGAAAACCGAACAAACGCATTCGGTTTCTGTTGAAAATTTAGGAGAATGATTCATGGGTCATATGTGACATGTACGAATCAACCCCGCCTCAATCTGAGACGTGGTGTGGCCGACATCACTCAAAGTGTGTGCCTTTTGTTTCAAAAGGTGTCATTTTAATTGAAAAACATCAACTAGCATATGGAAAACCGACCAAACACATTCGGATTGGGTCGATACTTTAGCACAACGATCCATGGGTCATATGTGATGTGTACGAGTCAACCCTGCCTCAATCCGATGTGCGGTGTGTCCGCCTCCACTCAAAGTGTCTGTCTTTTGTTTTAAAAGGATGTCATTTTAAGGGAAAAACATCAACTGGAATACGGAAAAACGACCAAACGCATTCGGATTTTGTCGATACTTTAGAAAAATGACCCATAGGTCATATGTGAAGTGTACGAGTCAACCCCGCCTTAATCGGAGGCACGATGTGGCCAGAATCACTCTATGTGGATCTCTTTTGTTTAAAATGGACTACATTTTAAGTACATACGGAAAACCGACCAAACACATTCGGTTTACGTTGAAAAATTAGGAGAACGATTCATGGGTCATATGTGACGTGTACGAATCAACCCTGCCTCAATCTGAGATGCGGTGTCGCCGGCACCACTCAAAGTGTCTGCCTTTTGTTTCAATAGGACATCATTTTAATTGAAAAATATCAACTGGCATACGAAAAACCGACCAAACGCATTCGGATTGTGTCAATACTTTAGAAAAATGATTCATGGGTCATATGTGATGTGTACGAGTCAACTCAGCCTCAATACAAGGTGCGGTGTGGCCGACACCACTCAAAGTGTCAGTCTTTTCTTTTAAAAGGACGTCATTTTAACTGAAAAACATAAACTGACATATGGAAAACCAACCAAACACATTCATATTGTGTCTATACTTTAGAAAAACGATCCATGGGTCATATGTAACATGTACGAGTCAACCTCGCCTTAATCAGAGGCACGGTGTGGCCAGAATCACTCTAAGTGTCTCTCTTTTGTTTAAAATGGACAACATTTTAAGTACATACGGAAAACCGACCAAACGCATTTGGTTTACATTGAAACTTTAGGAGAACGATCCATGAGTCCTATGTGATGTGTACAAATCAACCCCGCCTCAATCTGAGATGTGGTGTGGCCGAAACCACTCAAAGTGTCTACCTTTTGTTTCAAAAGGACGTCATTTTAATTGAAAAACATCAACTGGCATACGGAAAACCGACCAAACACATTCAAGTTGTGTCAATACTTTAGAACGATGATCCATGGGTCATATGTGATGTGTAAGAGTTAACCCTGCCTCAATCCAAGTCGTGGTGTGGCCGCCACCACTCAAAGTGTCTGTCTTTTGTTTCAAAAGGACGTCATTTTATGTGAAAAATAACAACTGGCATACGGAAAAGCAACCAAATGCATTCAGATTGTGTCGATACTTTAGCACAATGATCCATGGGTCATATGTGAGGTGAAAGAGTCAACCCCACCTTAATCTGAGGCACGGTGTGACCAGAATCACTCTAAGTGGCTCTCTTTTGTTTAAAATGGACAACATTTTAAGTACATACGGAAAACTAACCAAACACATTCGGTTTCTATTGAAACTTTAGGAGAACGATTCATGGGTCATATGTGATGTGTAAGAATCAACCCCGCATCAATCTGAGACGCAGTGTGGCTGTCAACACTCAAAGTGTCTTCCTTTTGTTTCAAAAGGATGTCATTTTAATTAAAAAACATCAACTGATATACAGAAAACTGACCAAACGCATTAGGATTGTGTCAATACTTTAGAAAAACGATCCATGGGTCATATGTGATGTTTAAGAGTCAACCCTGCTTCTATTTGAGGTGAGGTGTGGCCTCCACCACTCAAAGTGTCTATCTTTTATTTCAAAAGGATTCCATTTTTAGTGAAAAACATCAACTGACATATGGAAAACTGACCAAATGCATTCAGATTGTGTCGATACTTTAGCACAACAATACATGGGTCATATGTGACGTGTAAGAGTCAACCCATTCTTAATTGGAGGCACGGTGTGGCCAGAATCACTCTAAGTGGCTCTCTTTTGTTTAAAATGGATAACATTTTAAGTACATACAAAAAACTAACCAAATGCATTCGGTTTACATTGAAACATTAGGGGAACGATTCATGGGTCATATGTGACGTGTACGAATCAACCCCACCACAATCTGAGACGCGGTGTGGCCAGCACCACTCAATGTGTCTGCCTTTTGTTTCAAAAAGACATCATTTTAATTGAAAAAACATCGACTGACATATGGAAAACTGACCAACGCATTCGGATTGTGTCAATAATTTATAACAACGATTAATGGGTCATATGTGATGTGTATGAGTCAACCCCGCCTCAATCCGAGGTGTGGTGTGGCCGGCACCACTCAAAGTGTCTGTCTTTTCTTTCAAAAGGAAGCCATTTTAAGTGAAAAACATCAACTGACATACGGAAAACCGACCAAATGCATTCGGATTGTGTCGATACTTTAGAACAACGATCCATGAGTCATATTTAACGTGTACGAGTTAACCCCTCCTTAATCGGAGGCACGGTGTGACCATAATCACTATAAGTGGCTCTCTTTTGTTTAAAATGGACAACATTTTATGTACATATGGAAAACTGACCAAACGCATTTGGTTTCCATTGAAACATTAGGAGAAATATCCATGGGTCATATGTGATGTGTATGAATCAACCCTGCCTCAATCTGAGACGCGGTGTGGCTGACACCACTCAAAGTGTCTGCCTTTTGATTCAAAAGGACGTCATTTTAATTAAAAAACATCAACTGGCATACGGAAAACTGACCAAACACATTCGGATTGTGTCGATACTTTAGTACAATGATCCATGGGTCATATGTGACGTGTACGAGTCAACCCCACCTCAATACGAGGTGCGGTGTGGCCGGTAGCACTCCAGGTGTATGTATTTTGTTTAAAATGGACATCATTTTTGGTAAAAATATATGGTATAAAAAAAACTGATCAAATTATGAATTGACTTACGGATTCCACATATAATTGTCGTTCAAATTTTAAATTGAATTCTAAATGAATTATATATGTTTATAATTACGTTATGAATTCTAATTTAATTATGGATGTGTATAGTTCCAGCATTATTTGTTAAATTTGTATGAATTTGTTCTCTATATGTATGTGTTAGTTGGTTATTGCTGGTACAATAATTGTATATGTATGTGTTATTTTATTGTAAGTACAATAATTGGATTGAAAATGAGAGGGAACCCATAAAATGAGACCTGGTGGGAAAATTGCAGAGCTGCTAGGCAAATTGCAGAGCTGTTGTGCAATTTGCCAAGAATAGGCTATGCCAACGATTTGAAACCATTTTCATAGCATCTTTGGGTTTTGTTTTACCAACGGTTCTACGAACCATTGGTAAACCACTTTTCCCAACAGTTTAGAAACTGTTGGGAAAGAGGAGACCTTGGGTTTTTCCAACGGTTTGGCCAAACCGTTAGGAAAAACATTTGCCAAATTTCTCCTCCCTACCCAACGGTTATAAACCGTTTGGAAAATATTTCCCAACGGTTTGGCAGAACCGTTGGGATAGGGTAATTTTTCTCCACCCTATCCCAAGGGTTCACTTTAAACCATTGGGAAAATCTTTCCCAACAGCTTAATTCCCTAAAGTTTATATAATCGTTGGTATAACATATACCAATGGTTTTAAACCGTTGGGAAATGCTGTATTTCCAGTAGTGTCCATCAGTTCCCATCCGCATGACTTACTAAATTATACTCATAAAACCTGTATTATAGTGACCCAAAACCTTTTCTTATACTAATACACGATTATTAAAATAAATATTCAATAAATACCAACCAAGGATTAAATGTTCTGGAGTCTTTGGAAGACTAGGAACATAAAACATAAATGTTAAACTGAAATAAGAAAATATTATTTTATTCTCCATAATGAGATCATAAATCCCTTTGGTATTCTAAAATTTAATAGGATAACCTAGGGAATACATAAAAAATGGGTGATCTAAAAATCCCAATATGGGAATAAGAATGATAACTACACATAACATTCGAGTCAAATAAAATAATTTGATATCTTAAAAGATAGGGCTCTGGAATAATTATATTGGTTAATAACCTAAAGAACGTGGTATTATAATTTCACGAGAATGTAGTAATATGGGAGAAATATATAACATGATATAAACATAAGTCAAGGATATCCAACAATACAACATCATATAGTGGAAAAAGTCCAATCAGAGATTCGGTTCACTCTATAACCCCATATATAATATCTAAATAGACAAAATAATTAATCAATAAATTGGATCACTATCTAAGAACAAAAATAAATACACGTACATTATTATTTGTGATAGAAAATGAAATAAATCAAAAGGTATAAACATAAGAATTACCCATGTAATGAAGTGGGTTTCATAATCTTTCATGATATCATAATCAAAGGATATTTCTGAAAATTTCCAAAGAGAAAAAATGAATTAAATATCTTATACATTCATATCTAAGAACATAAGAACATTTCATAAAAAAAATGACGTTCATTTGAAAAAAATCATTAGAAAGGGTAAAGAATTGGGTATATATGTGAACTTTCAAATAGTGTTTTAAGGTACCACATTAATTTTTTAGAGAAGAAATCAGAGTAGAATTTTCTTCGACAACCAAAGTTAATATAGAATGAATATACCTAAAATATTCATTTATCTAATGAAATCATAGATGGTAATAAATATTTTAAATTAGATTTATATAAAATGATTATGGTAAATGAAAGTTATGATTAATCGGGTTTGATTTTAAAGATAGAATATGAGAAATGAACTTAAAGATTGTATCACCCTATCAAATGAAGGGATAATAATATTTTTATATATGCGATATACATATATAAATACATTAAAGTCATTAAAAAAATATTGGGATAAAAAGTAACATATAGAGAGAGAAAGTTCATAACCTAATTAAAATGGGGGTGGGGGTGGGGGTGGGGTTTAGAGAGATCCACTACCTTATAATCCAGAATTGTAAAACACTTGAATTAAAAATCTAGGATAATTAAATTAGATCCATTAATTACTTAATTAAGAAACATTTCCAGATATTTTTTACAATAATTTTATTATCTTAATTTATAACCATCTCATTGAGAAAAAAATATTAATCTCACTATTCTTAGGGTGTTCATTTCATGGTTCCATGGTCAGATCACTTAGGTTTAATTACTAAATTTATTATTGAATGAGATTATAAATCTAGAAGTTAAATGAAATAATGTTCATTTACTTCTAGAAATTTAAATGTTCCCAAATATATATTATTGTTTCCTCAATGGGATTAATCATTGAGTAAAAATATTAACTTACATGGTTAGTTCATTTAGTTTGTTTTATTAACTACCATGAACTAGAATCGTTTTATTTAATTTTATAGACCTATATTTGTTAAATAATGTGAAAACATATATAATATACATATTTAAGTCATTTTAAATAATTATAATTGAATTAAAACATACCATCAAGGCAATAATGTGAAACAAAAACTCATCTTCCGTGGAGATAGTTAACTGAACTAACATGGATAATGTTTTTTATTTTAGGATAATAGAAGAAGAGAAGATAATGAATGATAGATATTAAAATAACATAATAAAATTCAATGTTTAATGGAATTGTTCTGTAGGATTAGGAGAAAGAGAAAAATAAATGGCTCAGTTGAGGGTATTACGTCCTCATTTGGATGTATCCTTTTGTGATTCCAGATAGGAACCATGGATTAGTATTTTTATGATTCTATTATAATTAGGATGTTGGAGTGAGAATTAAAAAAAATTTGGGTATAAATTTGGAATGCTCCATGTTTTAGAAGGTGTGAGGAGAAGGGGTTTTAGGGGTGGTTTTTATAAGGGGAGTTGAGAGGTGTTTTTGAATATTATATTCATTATTTTATCTCAAGACTCCAAATGGTATTTATTCATGTGACTATATATAGTTTATTTTTTTAGTTCATAATAATGGATGCTGATATCATCAATAACTCAAAAAAACATGTATTTAGCTTATAATGTTAAATACCATATTTTACTATATTCCACTATCACAAAAAATTAAAATATTTTAGAAAAATACTAAAATGTAACCATAACCATTTTTAAAACATTTATATTAAAAAATTTAAATAAATTATATTAAAATAATTTTCTAATTATGAAAAATTTAATTTTCTAAATAAAAACCTCATAGATTTGAAAAATACCAATTTTAATATTACGATCAATTTTATGACCCATTGAAGTATCACATATATTCTAATACAATTATCTTATAATTATAATACAACTTAATATTAAATTATAAATCAATTTCTTGAAAGTATAATATCTTTTAAATCATCTTATTTATTATAAAAGGGAAATTAAACCATTTGTGTTTTAGAAAAATACAAACACTTAATTTATCATTTTTAAAACATTTATTTACTTGTACAATGGTATAAATATATCATATTTTAATTTTATATTATAAATAAATATTATTTTATAATTACATAGGTGATGTTACTATTCTAACAGTCATGTTACTATTCATAACAGTCAGATTATTATTCCAATAGTCAGGTTACTATTCCAACGGTCAGATTACTATTCCAACAACCTGATTTGAAATGGTCAGATGGGTTCTCTAATTCCTTTAAATACCTCATTTTTTGTTTATTAGTCATTCAATTACATTTTATTTCATTGTTATATATATTTTCATTTTCAAGATTAATATTTCATTAAAAATATTATGCATCCTTTCTATAGTGCTGTTTGTGAGTGCAATAATTATGATGCACCGAGCATATCCAAATGTACATATTTTAGTTATCTTATTTTATATTTTTTATCGCACTATAATATTTTCAATTCATATGAATTTTTTTTTTAAAATTTAATTTTTTTATTAATATAATAAAATGTTTTTGGTTTCATCATGTATTGAATGCAAACATTTATGTATTCAAAAGTAAATTCAGTTGATAAATTTATGGCACGTTTTATTATCCCCCCTTAAGAAATTTCAAAATCGAAATTTCAATTTACACACTAAAGTTAGAAAAGGTGTGGATAATTCCTATTCAATGATTCCTCTAATTCCCATATTGCCTCAATGTACTTATGGCTTCACCATAGTACTTTGAATATGTGGGTTGTCTTATTTCATAGAACATTATCTCTATAGTCCAAGATCTTTACCGACTACTACTCATAATAGAGATAATTTTCTAGTTATACCTCCTCAAAATTCTGAACACATGAGGGATCTGATATGTACTTCTTCAAGAGTGTTATATGGAATACATCTTATAAATTAGAAAGGGTTGGTGGGAGTGCATGTCGATGGACCACAACTTTGATGTATTCAAAAATATAAAAGGGTCCGTTGTATATAAGACTCAGATTACCATTTTTTTCTAAATCTCAGTGTCTCTCTTCCATGTAGATATGTGGAGGAACACTTAGTCTCCAACCTCAAACCCGAGGTCTCATTGATTATTGTCAGCATAGATATTCTGTTTCCTTTGAGAATCCCTAAAGTTACTTTGAATGTTATTGACTATTTCTTTCATTTATTAGAGTATTTTAGGCCCCACAAGATTCTTTTCACCAAATTCATCCCATCATTAAGGTGTTCTATTTCTGTTCTCATAATGGGTTGGAGACATTTGGATTATTTAGTGAATGATATTTTTTTATGAGAATTAGACCATAGGATGATATTGATCCCGTCCTCGTTTGATGTAAATTGATGATCCTCTCAATAGGTTTTATAATGTCAAGATTGTATTCTCATATTGGCAATCATTTTCAAGGTGAGAATACATACAGAAGTTCAAATGAGTGTTTAGATCATGTTGAATACTTTTATGGAATATGGAGGTAAATCTCAGATCTCGATCAGATACAACAGATATTGGTGTTCTATGCAACCTCCCCACTTCTTCGATGTAGATACATGATAGATGATCATGTGAAAATGCATGTCTAACTGAAATAAAGTGAAAAGTTGTTATAATATGATCCAAAAAAAATCATATAACTTTATTTCTTTGTGATGTCTTCGGATGGATATTGATAAAGTTTATGGTAATGGTTTTCCATTTTCTTATTTTATGGGTAATGGTTGGATCCCCAAATTGGACTTTTCCTTTTATCATCATGATTTGAACATTCTAGTAATATTATTTTGTATTGTAATAACCCATGATTTTAAAACGAAAGCCTATAGCCCATAAGATACACAACATTGAGCTTAAACAAATAACAAAAAATTATTATTTAAATGTGATTATTGTAGCCCAGATATAAAATTGGTGGGTATGAATATGGATAACTGATTTATGAAATATATAATGGTCTAACTCATTTATAATGCATTAATTAATTCTTTGAAAATAATAACTCTATTTTTAGTAAAGTTATTTTATTCTTTAAAAAATATGTTTTCTTGGAAAATTATTTTTCTCCATTTTGATGAGTAAATATTATAATTAATTTCTATAAGTTCTCAGTTTTTTTGAAAAAATAAATATTATTATTTTTATAAAAACTTGTTAAAATTATCTTAAAATGGATTGTTAATAATTTTCTTAAAATATTCATTTTTCTATGAGTCTAGAATAATACTTATTTTGATTAAAAACTATGTTTTTATTTTAAAGTATTTAGAAATTGAAATTATATTTTGGATTAGTATTAAATTTTATTAGTTTTTTTAAAATAACTTAATTTTGTTTTTTGAAATATATTTCATGGTTAAATTATCATAAAAACAATTCATATTTTAAAAGGGTATATTTCTAAAAAACTATTTTTCATTTAATTTTTCTAGTTTATTTTAAATTAAGTTATTCCATTTTAAAGTTTTTAATATTGAAAATAGATTCAATTTTTATAATCAATAGATCCAAATTTATTAAATTGGTCTCTTTTATTTTTGGTCAATATGAATAGTAACCTTAGTAATTTTTGTTACCACAATAAAGGGTAAATTAGGAAATTATCATTTAAAAAATGAAAAGGATTATAAAATTTCCATAAAATATGTGTTAATTTTATTTTATGAGGTAATTTCATCTATATTCATTCATGATTTTGTTATATGAGATTTTATGCCCATTTGGATGAGATTATGAAATTTATAGTATTTTATTTCAAGAAAAGTCAAACATGTCACACTCTTGTTTTTAATAACTATAATATTTTCAGTATAGGGTTATCCAGAGGATATGTTAGACTATAAATATTATTTTGAAATATAAATAATTTATCTTCATCATGATAATTTATTTTTAATTTTTAGTAATTAAATACTTTCTTTAAATGGTTACCCAACACTAATACATTAATTATTCAACTAAAGGAAAAATCAAATAAATGATATTTAAAATATTTTCTTCATAATTTTAGATAATTAAGGCAAAAATGATTTTAAATATTATTATTATATTTTTTATATGTTTTATAATAATTGGTTTAAATTATGACGATTTTCTTGATGTTATTACTATCAATGTAATGAATAGTGTCAATATTGGCAATAATGATATTTTGTAAAAATAATATATTATTAAATTATTTTTAAAAAATAAAAATATTAAATAATTACCAAATTTATAATATATTATCTTAAATTTGATCCCTTATACAATTATTAGTCAATGGTTACTTTATATGTAAAATTTTAACCTTTTAAGTGTGAAAAAATGTTACCATGATTAATGTTAAAATAAGTTAGGTAAGGTGTTAAACCAAAATATAAGGTTTAAAATAGAACTTATTCCTATAAAAATATTATTTTTTGTTGATATTTAAACCATAAAATAACATATTTTTGAATTTATAACCATTTGGATGTATTTAGATCTAGATTTGGTCTATTAAGATTTATTTTCTTAAGAAATTCTAAGAGTTCCCCTCTCTTCTCTTATAAAAGGGAACCTCTTATTCTCATTATATCATACTTGAAAGAAAATTTTTTATATAATAATAGAACATATCCATTCCTAGAGTCTATCCCCTCATTATAGATTCTGTTTTTTATGCATAACACCATCCTTATAAGGATTATGGTGTTAATCAAAAGAGACTTTCCAAAGAAGAGTTATTTTTTTTCTGTTGTTTTAGTTTTGTTTCTTCTTCCACCTACTTAAAATATTTAACAAAAATTATAATATAATTAAAAATATCCTTCATATAAATTTCTTTTATTATGCCAATATAATATCTTATATTTACATCCTCCCCTCTCAAATGGATTATGAAACAATCATTGGTGTGCACGATGGACAACCACCTCACAAACCAATGTGATTCATTTTTCATCACCTTATCCTAAGATTAGTCATATTTATGGAATTTATGTTTATATATTATATTCAGGAAATATTTATCATTATAAAAATTTAATATATCATTTAAATTATTATCATTACATGCACTAAAAAAGGTAACATTGTTCATGTGTACGTGTGGACAACCACCTCCACGAAGCAATGTGATTCGGTTTTCATCACAAATTCACATGGAAGATATATATAAGTTAATTTAATTAATTAATTTTATATATAATATATTATTATAATTCTTTAAATATAAAACAATTTTACGTTCTTTTCATAATGATCATTGAAAAATGGAAATGTTACTCAGGTGTACGTAGGACCTACCTTCTCCATGATTCTAACATATTTTATTTTTCATAACCATATTTAATGATAGTTTTTATAAATATAATTGAATTATAAAAATGAAAATTTAGTCATTATTACTATTCTAGAGACGTTTAAATATTCACTCTTTGATCATAGTCAATGTACTGAACTAATTTTGGACATAGGCACCAAATATTGCTCTAACGTATGATGTGAACATAAACGATTAAGTAATTGTTATAACATGGTAATAAGTAAGATGAAAGGAAAAATAAACAAGAAAAACTTTCTAAATAAATCAAACCATTAACCTATGTTTATTATTCATGAAGATAAAAAATGTAATTATTGATTCTGATAGATTGTAAGGGTTCATCATCTCAATTTTGTTTTTTTAGAAGTAATTAATGCTATAAACCTATTTATGTTTTGGGGGTGTATATAATAAATCATTGAATTGTTAAATCATTAATATAATTTTTAATGATATTTAAAGTATCATTTAATGTAATAGTTTCATGGGTATTATGATTAAAATTTTACCAAAATGTTAATAGTTTATTTCACAATATCACCGTTATTCAAGATTTTTTATGTTTAAGTCTCTACTAGGGAATATTTCTATTATATGCCCATATTTTATAATATTTTATATTTTTTTTAATACTATCTGAAAATTTTAAAAAATAAATTTTACCCAAGTTACATTATATAAAATGGTTTTGAAGGAATTTTTTTTGTCATTCTCCAAATGATGTATTTTGTGACATTTCCGACAAAAAATATAGGAGTGTTTTTTTAACTTATATGGAATGAGAATATTTTTTTGTTATCATGATTACTTAGTTATTTTATGATTAATTTACATGTTTAAAAGTGTATTTTCAAAGAAATTTTTTTATTTATATTTGCACATATTTTTAAAAAGAGATGGGTTTTTAAAATAGAAAAGTTATTTTCCTCAAGAATTATTACTAGTGATTTTTAAAAATAATTATCCATATAATATGAAATATTTTGATATTACATATACTTTATTGGTGATATTATCCAAGAATACCATCCTTAATATTTTTATAGATGGTTTTTGTTTATGATGAAAAGTTGAAATATTTATGAAACCCATTTCTTTTCAGGGGTTTTGATATGATGAATGTTTTATAGCCCCTTATCACACATATGTATGGTTTTCATTATGTGATTGGGGGGAGATTGATGTATTTATAATGAAATAGGTAAAGTATTATATCTCATGAGATAGTTATGGGAAACAAGTTGAAGTGATTGATATGTTATGGGAAACAAGTTGATGTGATTGATTGGCTATGTGAAACAAATCAATGTGCTTGATCTGCAATGGGAAACAAGTATTGATTCCCAGTCTAATGGACTTGTAAGTTAAACATGAAATATTAAATATATTATATACTTATGATGATTCCACCAACATTTATGTCAAGAAATTATGTTTCATAATTGAGTTATGATTATTTCTCATTCTTATGATTCAGGTATTTTGAAATGATAATGTTTTAGTCCATAACTCATGTGTATGAAATTTTACAGATTGGGTATGAAAATTTTATGTTATGGATAAGATAATATAAAATTATGATTATCTTATGATTTCTTGTGATCATAAATTGACAACTACCAAGATTACCCTTACAGAGCTTTTGAGATCACCTTTTCATATGTTTCCTTTCCCCAGGACATGGAGAATTATGGTAAATGATTTTTGTTTAGAAAGGATTAATTTGTTATTAATTTTGTGGGATATGCTTAAGACATAACATTGAATATGAAAATCTGGGTATGGATAGAGAAGATTTTGATCTTTATGAACAAGTTGTTTAAGAACTCAAGTTATTAAGAGTCTGTCCTAAGTATCAAAAAATATAAAACTAAATGGTCTATGGGTATTTAAGTGATATAATATTTTCTTTGGACATTTCATGTTTTGTATGGGAATAATTTGGACCCATTTATTGGTATCAAATCTAGAAATATAATGATTATGGTTTTAGCACAAAATCTTAGAGTGTTGGTCTCAGGCTGTTATAGTTGGTATCTGAGGTAGGTTTAAATAACTATAGTAATTAATATGATTTTAGGAGAAGTTTTCATGAGAGTTATAGATACCATCCTAAGTGTATAAGTTTAAGGTTCACCATACGTTTAGATTCTTAGACACCCCTTTTAAGGTTTTAAATGATGGAATTTAAAAAATTATAATGATATTTTGGGATAATTATGCATAACTCTAAGGTTTAATATGATTTACTATTTGAGAAATAATGAATTAAAATTTTGAAGACATAATTTTTAAATATTTTTATAAACATTAGGGTTTATATGATCTTTCATTTTGAGGTAAGTATGTGTTGTTAATTTTTTGAGATATAAAATGAAAAGTATGAGAAAATATTTGTGGATAAAATTTTTATTTAATTAATCACATATAATGGTTATTTTTATAGATTCCTATCAAATTTGTGGGAATTATATAAGGATTATATTAAAATAGTTTTAGAAACAAATAACAAACTACAAGCTGAGCAATAACCCATCACATTTATAAAGTCCATGAGACTTGAACCCACAACCTAAGGTAAATAAGGGTGCCTCAACTACCACATACTTAAATGAGGTACAAGTTAGTATGAAATTATTTTTATTTATCTCATATATCTAATAGATAATATTTTTGTACATTTTTTTACATATTCTACATCCTATAAGTAACCATGGGATTGGTAATTGATTTAGTGTGAAGTGATTAATGTTATTTAGGAATATGTTCACTATTTTGGGAACCCTATATAATCATTATAAATAAAATATTATGGAATTTTATTTTAGGAATAAAGGGTGAATTGTAATTCAGAGTCATAAATGATTTTATTATAGATTTATGGTCATTCAGGTTATTTGTGGAAATAGGTTTCATATCTTGGTAATTTTATTTTTAGGGCCTATAAATTTTTGGAGACAAATACTAAATTATCACAGATGAATATGTGATCAAATCCTCTAGATTTTTGGGTTTCAATTTTAGTTTAGAAAATATTTCATAATTTTAAGGATAATTATTTTTTAAATGATATATGTTGAACTTTGGGTATTATTGTTGAATTTTGTAGATTAATTTAGTTTTATTAATATGAAGTCTTATTCTTTTTTGAAATCATTATATAATGTGATAAATATTTTCATTATGGTTAATGATTAAATATAAGGAGAATATATTATAATCCATTTGTAAAATTATTTGATCCATTATGAGTTGATCATACTAGTTCAGGCATGAAAAATACATCATCAATACTCATCATTTTGAGGTAAAGATGAGATTATGGTTAGGATATATTTAAGGATTAATTTATATTTTTCAAGTATGTTTAATTCCTATTATTCTTATTCTAGATGTTAAATTAATTCTACAACTATAGTAAAATAATCTTAAGACAAAAATATTATCCTATAACATTCAATTCTAATGAATTGATGGTCTTTTCCATATATGTGGTGTACGGTTTTGTGATTGGTAAATTTCTCAAGATCATTCAATTTTATGTGACCAATGATCTATGGAAATTAATTTTCTTCCATGTAAATATATTTACTTCCCACTAATGTCCTCCTATTTGAAAACATGATATATTTTATCCTAGATGACCTTCATACTTCCCTTCCCGTTTATTTTTAAGGGGAATTTTTATTAACGGGTTTTTCGATGTGGGTTTCCACAATGGAAGTTGAAAATATCAAACTGTTAATTTCCAAGCACAATATCAAATTTTTATTACAAATTTCTCTAAAATGCGGAGAATGTAATATCTTGAAATTTTAAAAAGAAATTATATTGCATACATGCTACAAAACACTGAGTATAGATGAAAAATGAAATATTATTTTTTTAAATTTGACTATTATATCGTAACCATTAAATTTGTATATATGAATATTAATAATTGATTTTTGAAATATAAAATGGTTTTACTCACTTATAATGTATTAATTAATTCATTCTAAATAATAACTCTATTTTTAGTAAATCCATTTAATTCTTAAAAATACGGTTTTTCAAAATAGATTTTTCTTGCTTTTTAAGATTGAATATTATAATTAATTTCTAGAAGTTATAGAAAATTTGTTTTAAAGGATTTATTTTATTTCTTATCGAATAATGTCAAAATTATATTCAAATGATTTTTCTATAATTTTATTAAAAGAATGAATTTTCAATGAATAGTGTAAATATTGTTTTTTATTGAAAATTGTATTTTCATTTTAAATTACATTAAAAGTAAAATTATATTATTGATTAGTATTGAAATATCATCCGTTCCTTTTTATTTAAATTTTTTCAATTTAGGTTTTTGAAATGGATTTTATACTTGAATTTAGAACAATTACATTTTATATTTAAAAAGTATATTTCCCTAAAAAACTATTTTTCATCACATTTTTCAATTTAATTTTAAATTAACTTATTCCATTTATATGTTTTAAATTTTTATAATGGTTTCCAAATTAAGAATAAATATGTCCAAATTTAGTAAATAAGTCCCTTTTATTTTTTTTAACAATCCCGAATCTGGTAAACTAGAGCATATTTCTTACTTTGTTACATTGGTATAAGATACAAGGAATCACATCTTGAAGGAATGAATAGTTTAATAGTCTTGGTAAACTAGATACCTATATGATTACCATAATACTTTTAGAATAAAAATAAAAAATAATTTTTTTTCGAGAATTACATTGTTCCCTCTAGAATATCCTTTCATATGAGTCATTGTACACTTCATAGATTCATTAGAAAATAAAAAAATATGGGTGAGATTAAATAATCAGTAAGGGTTATGTACAACAAAATATATGATTAATCTGGAGGAATAATCAACATGTAAAGGTTAAAAACTAATCAAAAATTCCATATAAATAACCTGATTATCATGATAAGATAAAGAATAATACATATTGAAAGGTAAATAACTAAAAAAATGCCATTAAATCAAGAAAAAGATAATGAAATGAATCCAAAGATAATATCATTATGAAAATATCATGTATAATAATAAATTAACTATCAATCAAGGAAATGATTAATTATTAGACTTCATATCTTAAGCACAAGATACCTCTACCATAAAAAACATTCAAATGACAGTTTAGAACTAAAGGTAAAAATCTATTTATTTATAGCTTACAAAATAGTCTCATGGGACATAATAATGCGTAGAGGGGATATATAATATCGGGATTAACCCATCACTCCAGGTCAAATCTATTCCACACTTATTTCATGATCGACTTAATTCATGAATCAATATGTCTTAACATTAAATATCTGTATTGAAGAGATAACAAAGATTACCAATATTTCCCCAGCCAATCAAATAAATTTCAAAGTAAAACATCATATCATAAATGAGATATATTTTAATATATAAAAATATCAATGATAAATAATATGTATATTTATGGGTAATTTAATGTATACTAATCACAAGAAATTGAACATTTCATAGGAAGGTTAATTACTAAAAAAATGAGTCATGAAATTGAATAACAAAAATTTCCTAGGTCAAATGCTTATAAAATATTCATATAAATAAAAAGGATGGTATCAATACAACATATAAAAGTTTGAGTAAGAATAAAGGGTTTCTGTTGTTGATGAATAGAAATACCATAAAAACATATTTTAAAAAATTATAGAGGGAAATATCACTTTCGTTGTGAAAATAATTTTTAAAACTGAAAGTTCACAAAACAATTAGAAAATAATTTTCATTTAAAATAACCTTTGAAACTTATATATAACGTTTTTACACATATGAGTGGTCATGATGGATTAAAATTTGATTCACACTATACACATTAAAGAAATATTCCTTTTATTTTTTCAGAAAAATCCAAACATTCATTATTTTGAAAAAAACATGAAGATTAATTTGATTTAAAAAAACATAAAAGGGGTTAAATTTTTATTTAATAAATATTATTAAAAAGATAAAGACATGTTTCAAAACTTTTTTTGAAAACATTGTTTTTGATGAAAAAGGTTTTTCCACAAATGAGAGAAATAATGTCAGAATTTATTAAAAAAAATCTTAATAATTATAAGTAACAAAGAGTGAAAAAGGTAATATTTCTTGAAAACATCATGAATGAATATATGATAAGAAAATTAAATGGGTTTATTATAGAATTATTAAATGTTTTTCTTCAATGAAAATTTGAGCACAATCAATCATGATTAAATTGAGATTGTTAAATAAACCCTCACAAATATAATAACATTGAAGTGATAATTGACCAATGAAATGATTATGTGTATAAAATTTTAATATAGGTAAAAAAAGTTGAATAAAAAAATAAGACAATCAATAATAATTACACACATAATCTTGTAATATCAAATATGACGGAGAAATAATATAACCTAATGAAAGGAAATTGAGTAATGAAAATTTGTTCCCCTAGGGAACTTTTAAGTTAAATATCCTTGGATGAATATATTCAAATTGAAATTTAGAAAAAAATTTATTATTATTTAATTATAATATTATACTCAAATGTGGAATTGTGCACCCCATATATGAAAACTTTGGCTCACAATAATAATATATTCCTCAATAAAAGGAAATTGAGATGAAATCCCTTACCTCATGCTTGTTTTTGGTTGAAAATGATTTAAAATCCTTTATAGTTCTTTAAAACATGTTATTACCTCAGAAAATAACAATATTAATATTCATAATATTATATATGATTCTTTTATAATATATCATCACCTATTCATTAGTTATCTTTCATTATTTTCATTGTTTCGGGTGTTAATTTCCATTTTTCCCACGTGTGTTTCATCATGAAAGTTCAGATTCATGTGAATATTATATAGTAAAATAATATTTATAGTAGTATTCATGAAATTATTACCTTATTTTTAAATCAATTATACTTTTAATATAAAAAATGAAATATGTTTTTATGAAATTAAGTATGTTATGATCATGGAGAGAGTGGTCCGTACGTACACATGGGTAATATTTCTATTTTTATAAGATTATTATGGAAAGGAGGAGAGAAATATTTTATATTCAAAAAATGATAATAATATCATTAATAACCAATTATGTTTTTCAATATAATTATATATAACATCCATACAGTGTGGTAATGAAAAGAGAGTCACATCACTCCGTGATGGTGGCAGTCTACACATACATGAATGATGTTATCATCTTTAAGTGTGTGAAAAGGTAAGAAATGAAATGATATATTATCCTTTAAGAAGGATAAATATTATATTAATATTAAAATTATTTATTTTATATCACATATATTCATTAATTGTATCCTTGTTACCTTTTATGTAAAGCATTATTCAAAAACTAATCACATCACTTTTTGATAAGTAGTTTGTTGTACACACAAATGAAATTTTTGTATCTCTTAAAGAATTAAAATAAAGAAGTTATATATGAAACAAATGACACCATAGGTATAAATATGTTATGAATATCATATTTATACTTTATACCCATCATCATACCCAATCATGATAGGTGGTAATAGAAAAATGAAGGACATCAGATCATGATGGAGTAGTTCACCATACATGTGAATGAGGATTTCATAACATATTTGATGGAAGTGGGGATAATTTTTTTTAAATAAATTAAAATAAAAAATATAATTATATTTAAGATATTGATTTTATTATATAATCATTATTAATAAGAATTGGTAGATTTTGAGGAATAAATAAAATAAAAACACTCAATGAAGAAAGCTACCTCTTCTTCGAGAAACCTCCTTATGATTGAATCAAAATACATTCTAGGTTTGATTTATTGAAAAAATAAGGATTATAAGATTATTTTATGAAATATATATATTTATTTGTGTAGGTATTGTTCAAAACAAATAAGTTTGTGGGTGTGAAGAAGATAGAAGAAAGGGTGGCCATTTATAAGTGAGGTGAGTGAGACATTTCTAATATTTGAAAAGAAATTGGTGTACCCACATTTTTAACATACCAAAGGTGTAAATAATTAAATATTATATATAATTATAAATTATAGGGTCTAAATATTTCCATAATTTATTTATATAAGTGATCAGGTCATTTTAATGCTTATCTTTTTAGTTTAATCCCTCAATAAATCTATTATTATCTTACCCTTAATTTTTTTTAATATTTTCAATATTAAATTTGGGAAAAACATTAGTTGGAATTATAAGATAATATAAATTATTATTATTAAAAATATTGATTCCATTTTTCCAAATTAAATTCAATTATGTGAAGAATTTTTATTTAAAATTAATCCCGTAAATATGATGCAAAAACTGGTTTTCAAAGAGAAAACATTCAAAATGTAACAATGTTTTTATATGAAAAGTCAATATGAAAATGATTAAAATTATATATATTGGATTAATATATATATAATTAATACATTTTTAATTTAATACCAATAATAAATATAATTTAACATTATAAATATTTTAACTGAAAAGGCAGTTTTTAATTAAAATTCAGTATTTTTCCCTATTCATCAAAAAATGTAAAATTTATAAACAATTCCCAAAATATTCACCCTAAGATAATTTTTATATTATAATTTCAAAATTTAAATTAATTTTATCAAATAGATTTTAAAAATTTAGAAAAAAATTATTTTCAGTTATATGCGCAAAGTGTGACTAAATAGTCTTTTAGAAAAAATATAGTTTTTAGAAAAAAAATTATTTTTATTTTGAATGATAATTATTTTATTCCAAATAAATATATAACCAATTAATATTTTTATATGTATAAATAATATAAATTTCATAATTTATTTATTAATATTCATACCTATCAATTTTATGGCTATGTTATAACGATATACCATATTATGGTTCATTTTGACTCAAGGATGCATGTTTTGAAAGCTATCAAAAATTTAAGGAAATATGTTTCATGTTATGTTTATTTTTGGTATTTTGTGTAAAATATTATATCAAATACAGTGTAATTATTTTAAATTTATATGGTGTAACATTCTACCCACTTTAAATAAATTCCAACCTCACTACTTTATCTTGCGCTCATAAATCAATTGTCTCATATTTTGAAATTACTTTATTGAAAACCGATATCATAAAAGATGGTAAGAATATATCTTCTTAATAATAGAGAAAAGGGAATTAAAATTTTTATATGGAATAAAATATTACTAGGTTACTATGTAGGATAACATTGGTGGAATGTGAATATGTGTAAATGGAAGAAAATCATAAATAATTATAGGGAATAATATAGGCCCTTGATCATAATAAGGTAAATGATCAATGAAATGTTAAGTACCTCAAAACCGTAAATCTATGATGATTTAAAATTCAATATGATTCATCAGATATAAAGGTAATATTAATTTGTTTTTATTTTAAGATATATTTTTTTGAAATTTGAGGAATTGTTTTACTTTTTAAGATTATAATGGAATATACATACTTGATATATTTCTATTTCATAAGAAAATTTAAACCTTTGGTTATACTTCGATAAATTTATAATTCATAACTTTCTATAAGAAATGAATATCCAAAAATTAATTTTTTATTCCTAAAAACTAAAAGTCACATTTAAAGGATTTTAATATCCATAATTGAATAATAAGTCCATATACTAATATCTTGTTATTAGAAAGATAAAATTGTTAGCACAAGTTATCCAATATGAATAAATCTCTCTATGGTGAAGTAATAATTTAATTTATAAAACCTTACCTAGAAGTTCAACTTAATCCATTTCATAAATGGTTAACCACATAGCCCTACTAAAAGGTTAATATCTATTACTTTATAAATAATTCCATTAGTTTCCAAAGTGAACTTGTTTTTAATCCCCTAAAAAAATAAGTATCTCTTAATAATCATATACTAAACATGTGAATACCTTCATAATTTATTTTCATTAAACATGGAAATAACCTTAATTTCCATAAATCCTTATTGAAAACATGTGTTATTCGTTATTCCTTATATAAAACCTAGATTATTAGATATATTCCATAAATCCAAATATGTTTTAAACAACATGAATGATAGTATAAAAGAATTTTTCAATAAATCATTAATCAGAACAAAGGTAATGAGTAGTATCTAATTAACAATATCTATATCAATCATATCCTTATCCTAAAACTATTATCCGAACATCAAGAACATATTTAGGATTTTCTTTCCCTCAATCATGTGTTTGACACAAAGTTCAAATTTCCACCGAATCATTTTTATAGGTCATTGATAAATTTCAACAAAAACTTTCATATATTTAAAGAAAAATTACTATAGTAAAATTATTATACAATTCAAAATTATTACAACATGTATATCATTGAAAAAAATACTCAAATGACATAATTCTTGAATCTAAACTCAAACACATTAATCTTCCCACTTTTTTATGGTAGTAGATTAACCTTGACTATGATCTATTATCTTCTTTTGGAGTATGTTCCTTTCATTTTTATGTCACTTATTTTAATAGTTCCACATATACTTATAATTGAAGAATTGTATATTGGAATAATTTTTATTACCCTTGAAATCACAAGAATGGTTGAGTTTCTATCAACACTTATCAAACTAAAATTTCTTTTAATAAATTACTAGGGATTTTCTTTCCAAAATTATCACACGTGGGAAAATAATTATTTCCCATATCCCCTTTATCCATATTTTCAATGTGATAATCTTCTTTTCATTCGTCTTTTTGAAGCAATACCACTCATAGAATTATTTTTCTAGATTTTAGCACATGATACTATGTCCTTATATGATGAAAATGTTTTGTAGACTAGTTTCCCTAAAAATATCCTATTAATTCCATCAAATAAATGATTAGTCCTACTATTTGGATTATATGCATTGATGTTGTTCCCATTACTTATGCTAAGAGACATTTCCAAATGATGTAATACACTAGATAAGATCATATCACTATGAAACATAATGTATAATCCCTAAATAAAATTAATCATTTAACATAAATTGAAAACTTTATGCATACCTGATCTCATAATCATAAACATGGATTCTTTGGGGATATCTATATTTCAAACCCTTAATAATGGTTTGTAAAGAAAATTTGAATTATATTAAACATATATCCTCAGAGTGTTATACCATGTGAATTATAAGGCACATTTTCATGCATGATGTGATGATTGAATCATGCTGAATGTTATATTTTTGGGGTTATTACCCCAATATATATCCTTTACAAAACTAAAAACACTTGTAGAATCTATAAATGGATGAATTTTTAATAAAAAACACATAATATCTACCTTACCGACATTTTAGGGTGTTATTATATATTTATCCTCAAAGTTTATCATAGAGTTATGATCCTTAATCTATGTTGTCTAAAATATAGTTCCCAAGGTTTCTACTAAACTTACACTATTACCAACTAAAACAACCCGTTTCCAATAACCTAGAGCCAGTGTCTTACTTTATTACATTAGAATAAGATATTGAGAATCTCATCCTGAAAAAATCAAATAGTATATTAGTCTTGGTAAACTAGATACGCACATGATTACCATATTACATTTGAAATCCTAAATTAGAAAATATTTTTTTGAAAAAAAAATTATTCCCTATAATATATTCCTATATATCAATCGTTTTACAGTTGATGGATTATTGAGAAAATAAAAAATCAAGGGACTGAATTTCTCAGTAAGGGTTACGTACAACAAAATCTATCATGAATCAATAAACATAATTAGAATGTAAAGGTAAATATCTGAATGTAAATTCCATTTAAATAACCTGAATATCCAGATATTATAAGGCACAGTCAATATAGAAAGGTAAATAACTAAAAATTCTTTCCATTTAATCAATAAACTAAAAATGAAATTCCTCTAGAGATTATATCATTATGAAAATTTCATGGATAATAATCACAAAATTCTTAATGATGTAAATTATTATTTATTTGAAATTATGTCTCTAGAACTTGATACCTCTATTGTTATGAAAATTTACAAGAAGGTTTAAAACTATTGGTAAAATCCCATGTATTACTTGATCATCATTTAATCTCAAAAGACTTACCGATGCATCGAGGAGCTATATAATATCAGTTTATTCCCATCACTACAGCTCCAAATAATTCCTCACATATTGAATGATCGATTTAATTCATGAATCAAAATTACATATTATTAAATGTCTATATTTAAGAAAGAATATTGATTATAAATATTTACCCTGTCAATCAAATAAATTTCAAAGTAAAACACCATATGTACAAATGAGATATGGTTTAAGAAAAAAGTATATTTATGATAAATTTTATGGATATTTAAGGGAAATTTATTGTTTAATGATCATAGGAAATGGAATATTTCAAGAGAAAGTTAATGACTAAAAAATTTATCAAGAATGAGAATTTTAATACTTTCCTTGATCAAGTTTTTATAAACCATTCATTAAAATAATATGTATAGTATCAATACAATTTATAAACATTGGAGTAATTAAAAAGGGTTGGTTTCATTGATGAATAAAAATTCAATACAAAGATCTTTAAAGGCCATACAGATTAAAATATCATTTTCATTCTAAAAATAACTTCTTATAACTAAAATTTCACAAAAAATTTGAAAATAATTTTATTTGGATATAATCTTTGAAACTTATTATATATGTTTTAAAACATTGGATTAGTCATGATGGCTGAAGATTCACTTAATTTCATACATGTTAACTTAAAGATTTAATTATCATTTTTAGTAAAATCCAAATAAGTTTCTTTTGAAAAACATATGAAGATTCCTTGAATTTTTTACTCAAAAATAAAAATGGGTAAAATTTTATTTGAAAAATAATTTTAAAAATGTAAATAAAATTAAATTTTTTATATACATGGTTTTTGATAAAAACAATTTTTTTATTGAAGAGGAAAATAAAGTTGGATTTTATTAAAAATTATTTCTCAATCATTTTATGTACAAAAGGGTTAAAAAATAGTACAATTAGTTGAAAAAACATAAACAACTAGAGTATAATAAAATTAAATGGGTTAATTTTAGAGTGATCAAATAAGTTCCTTCAATCCAAATTTAATCATAAACAATATCGATTAAAATGAGATTTTGAAATAAACCCTTATAAAGATTATAACATTGAGGTAAGAATCATAAATGAAATGATTATGTGTATCAACTATAAATGCACATAAAAAAGTGTAAATAAAATATAATATAATCAAAATTCATTACACACATAGTATATAATATCAAAGATGAGGAAGAATTAATATAACCCAATGAAATGAAATTGAGTTATGAAATTACTTGCAACTCTGTAAATTTTATGTAAAAAAAACCTCAATGAATTAATTCAAATTGTGACTTAAAATGTAATAAATTATGAAGGAATAATATATTATATTTAAATGTGGAATTACGTACTAAATATAAAGGAAATTGGGTACATAATAATAAAACTTTCCTCAATGAATGGTAATTAAGATGTAGTCCCGTATGTTAGACTTCCTTCTGGTTGAACATGCGTTAAACTCATGTATTGTTTCTTTAAACATGATATGAACTTATAATAGAACCATTTTAATATTTATAATATCATATATGACTATTTTATAACATATTATCACCCATTCATTTATTATATTTGTTATTTTTATTTTTCTAGTGTTAATTGCCTTATTTTATCTCGCCTGTGTCACCATGAAAGATATGTTTCTTATTCATTTTAAATAGTTCCTTAATATCAAGAATAATAATTATGAAATAATTATTATAATTATACATCAATTATAGTTTTAATACCAATAATTAAATATGTTTTTGATAAATGAAGTATGTTAAGATCATGGAGATGGTAGCTCATATATATGCATGAGTAATGTTTCCATTTTTCCATGATCATTATGGAAAGCTGGAATGAGAAATTTTATATTTTTAGAATTATCATATTTAAGTGAGTGAAAAGGTAAAAAATAAAATGATATATTATATTTTTCATAATGATAATTCTTTTATTAATATAAAAATTAATTTATATATATCACATATATTCATTAAATATATTCATTTCACCCTCTATGTAAAGCGTTATTGAAAAAAGAATCACTTCCCTTCATGAGGCAGTTGTCCACCATACACAAGAGTGATGTTATCATATCTCATATGGAATGGAATGAAAAAAGGTATATTAGATATAATGAATATATAGGTATAATTATTTTATAAATATCATATTCATAATTTATGTACAACATCATTCCCAACAGTGAGGGATGGTAATGGAAAAATAAATGCCATCAGTTTGAGAGGAGGTTGTCCACCATACAGACGAATGATGATTTCATAACACATTTGATTGAATTGGGGATGGTTTTAGGTCATAACCTTAAAAAACAAAATATAATTTTATTTAAAATAATTTTTTTATTAAATCATATTTTTTTAATAATAATTTTTAGAGGTTGAGATATAACTAATATAAAAACAGTCATTAAATATTGTTACCAATTCTTCAGGTAACCTCATTTGGGTTGCACCAAAATATTTACTAGGTCATATTTATACCTAAAATAAGTCTTCTTAGAAGATATGATAGAGGATTTTAATTCATTTGGGTAGGTATTGGCTGAACCAAAAGGGTTTTGCAGTGTGAATAAGATTGGATAGGAGTTGACCTTTTATAAGTGAGGTGAGTGAAACACTTATAATTTTTGTAAAGAAAAATGTGTACCCAAAATTTTTACATTCGAAAAGGGTAAAAATGTAGTATTTTTGAGACTTAGACATTACAAGTTTCTAATATGTATATAAAATATATTTTAGACTTTATTTTTTGGTAATTTGAACAATTTTATGTTCAGTTTAACCTCTATGTAAATCCATTTTTACCTTATATATGATAAATAGTTTATGTTGTTTTTACTGTTAATTTTGGAAAAAATTATGTCAAACTTATTATATAATATATATTATTATTATTCAAAATAGTTAATACATTTTAAAAAATTCAATTAATCGATGTTGGAAATTTGGATTTAAAATTCATCCTACAAATGTGACGAGAAAGCGAGTTTTTGAAGAGTAAATGTTTATACATTTATAGAGTTTTTATATAAAAATTAAATATAGAAATGACTCCAATGAACTAAATTGGAATCATATATATATATAAATTAACAATTTTTGACTTTAAAAAAAATTCAAAATATAATTTTACAATATAAATAATTTTAACAAAAAGGTAGTATTTATTTAAAATTTTGTATTTTCCACTATTCTTCAAAAAATGAATCATTTCAGAAAATTTATAGAAAATTCACCATAGGATAATATTTATATTATAATAAGAAAATTATATTCATTTTAAAATTTTTTTTTTCTAAAATTGGTAAAAATTAAATTTATATTATGCACGCAAAGCACGATTAAGCCCTCTTTTTGATATAAATATAGTTTATTCAGAAAATAATTACTTTTCCATTCAATGGAATCTTATTTTATTCAAATTAAATAGATAACCCTTTTAATGAGTCATATTTTTTCATTTTTTTAGAAATTATTTGGGAAAAATCTACGACCTGGCATTGATACAACGTGCGATTCCGTTGCCCGTTGTGCCCAGAATAATTCATTTAAAAAATGTTATGTTTTTAATAGCATGACCACACAACATTCCCAAATAACTGGAATATATTTTAAATAGTTTCCAGTATAAGAAATATGAGGGCACCATTGAGCTCATAATGGAGACTTTACCCAAGGTGTGAACTAACTTTAGTCGGCGTTGGATTTACAAGGAAAAATATAAAAAGGACATAACCATCATTAAATAATTTAATGAAAAATTATTTTATTGAGGTAGAGAATTTATTTTTATTATGTCTTTTTCCAGAATTCGGGGTTATCACCAAAACGTTGAAATTCCTCTATGATATGGATAATAACACTCTTGAAAAATGATGATAGATCATGGACCGATGATCGATGCACAACTGATTGGAAGGAATCATACCAATGATGGAAATGATTCAATAATACTTAATTAAGGAATGATCTAAATAAAGAGAATGATGTTATTTATCTGTGAATGTTTTCCCCTTCATGGGTTTGTTAATGAATGTGGCTCAATCCATGAACATATTGATTTGTAGTTCAATCACTTTGAGATGGTTATAATTGTAGGGTTAATTAACAAGAGTTTGTTTTATATCCTTCTTATTTCTTCATTCCAAAGAGAATGAGTTAAGACCGACCAGAATAAAGAATAATGTTCATTCCTTGGGAGTTCTTTGTGATTCACTTATCCTCTATTCTTTGTGTTCATAACTGTTGGAACCCCATGTCCATAGTTAAACTTACCTGGGGGATCTGAATGTGATCGTACACCCAAATTGGAGGAAAAAAGACAATGGAGGTCGAGTATGTATATATTGGGACCTGAGGATCATGGATCTATGACCATTTTGAAATCTAGGCATTAGAGGTGGTGCGATTGCCTGTGGAAGGGACCACCATCATGAGTCTGGCATGATGGTCCTGCGATGTGGTGATTAGATGATAGCGGTGGCGGCATAGAGAGCCACATAGGATGCAATATAGCGAAGATGTGGGACACGAATGTGATGAAGATATGGAAAATGTGATGCTTTGGGATGAATAAATGTGGCCAAATGACATAGAAATGCGGTAGTGGTCTCCACATGAAACCGTGTGAAGCAGATGATGTGGTCTGGCAAGCAGCGTGTGACGGCCCACGCTTGAGCGGGCCGAGCCAAGGGAGACAGGCTAACCTACGTGAATTGGGATAGGCCCATGAAAAATGGGCTTGGCCTACCAGATTCGGGTTGAGCCTATTGAAGGAAAACTGGTTCGGGTCGGACTCAGGGAATCCGGACCGGGCCACGGTCAACTATGAACCATGGATGACTGAGCTGTCGTGCATCCACGGAAGCTAGTGGACAGTCGACTGCCATGGCTTGGTTGTCCGGGGGTGAGGCCTAACCAGGCGTCTAATTTAAATGATTGGTAGGCCGACTATACTGTCGGTCCATGAGCCTAGTTATCCTCTATCTTCTAAAACTTCAATCCCCCATAACATTCAAACGATGTGTCTGTTTGACGAGTTGTATACAGTGTTGGGACTGTTATGATGAGACAGTCCTTTAGAAGTATCCTAAGTGCTTTTTTTAGGATTGTGTATACGAAATAATGTATCGAGGATTGAGTTGTACCAGAATGAGTGTACTTTGAGAAAACATTTCGGTGGCTAGCTGTGACTAAGATATTGTGTGTCTTATAAGGACTACATTTCTTATGGAGACTTTATGTCTTATAGAGACTCTGTTTCTAATGAAGGTTATCTTTCTTATAATGACTATGTTCCTTATGGAGACTATGTGTCTTATGGAGACTGTGTGTCTTATGGAAACTGTGTGTCTTATAGAGTCTATGTTTCTTGTTGACACTTTGTGTCTTATTGGATTGAGTATATATTGATGTTATTGATATATTTACTGTAGGCATATATATGTGTGGAACTGAATATGGATTCCTTTGTGGTATTTCTTTGTGGTATTCCTTGGTGGTATTCCTTCCTGGTATTCATTCAGGGTATTCCATTGGGGTATTCCTTCATGGAATTTCCTTTGTAGGTTATAATAGTTTTCAGGCATTTATTACATAATGTTTTTACATTTCGTATTTCTTTATTGGAGATGTGTGCGTGCATATAGGTACTTAAGGATACTGCCTATGATTTTGTGGGATTTTACTACTCAGTTCTAGTCACTAGAACCTAGCCTATTAGAGGTAGGAATTGGGTATTCATGGAACCTACCCCTATGGGATGGTTCCTGACAGAGTCGTATCAGAGGAGGTCAGTTCTACCATTGGACTGGGAGTCCGTGAGGTTGGTTTGGGAAAACAGTATTATGCCTTTTAAGTTCGGATTTCAGGACAGGGGATCCGATGTTGATTCAAAGGCTAACATATCCAAATAACAGGATTCTGGGCACATGATTTTCTTATTGGTACATGAAAAAACAGGTTTCATGGAAAATAATGGTACATGCATCATATAGGAATGGGTTGTGTCTTTAATGTCCTTCTTGAGTCAGCTCTCTTGATATACTCTGTGGACCTCCACACATATTTTTTTATTATAGGATGCATCCCCATAGATAGCCCACCAGGATTCCATTTCATGATCTCAAGGATGATCCACCCAGCGATGGGGAATTGGTACAAGGGGTTGTACTAGAGATAGCACCTCCGGGTGGTTTACTAGCTATACCACCACCCATTGAGTATCAGATACTACCTGCACTTCAAACTAAGGATGCATATAATCTAAGCATGTTGCATGTGTTTCAGAGGCTGTGACCTCCTATGTTTCAGGGTGAGACCAACCCCCAGGAATTTGAGTATTGGTTGGAGTTAGATACCCAGGTCTTCCACCTTGTGAGGACGCCTTCCAACCAGATGTCAGTCCTTACAACGAATCTTTTTCAAGGCTCTGTGGGGAGATAGTGGAGCTTAGTAACCTAGAAACATGACGAGATGACTCTCCCCTAGGTATAATTCTTTCTTCACTTCAGATAATAGTTCTTTCCAGAAACATTATGGATGGTGTGTATACTAGAGCTTCTACATCTCCAGTAGGGCTGTCACATAGTGGTAGAGTATTCACAGAGATTCACCGATCATTTGTGCTACTCCACGAAAATGGTACAAGACACATTCTTTATGTCTTGGACATTTGAGAAGGGATAATTATCTGAGATAAGGGATTCTTTAATATCCCTTAGCATTTCTACTTATGATGGATTTCTTAAGTGAGCCTTGATAGTGGAGATCTTTCTAGCAGTGCATACATCCACAGTGGTAGATACTAGAAGGCACTAGGTAGCAAGGACCTCAACATCATGTATCCAACGATATTCGTAGGGACCCAATCAGGTCAGACACTTTGGGAGATGATCCCAGTACCCTGGATCACTAGTGTGGGGATCCCTATGAAGCTCAAGTTAGTTGAGGGATAAGCTGTGTTAATCATGACATAGTCGGGAAAATATTTCACGATATTCCCCAACTTGTCATATGGATGATGAAGGGATGGTCGAGGGGACACTAAGGAAGAGGTGGAGGATGGAGAAAGGTGGTTCACATAGTAGAGGACATGGAAGGGAAGGAGGTAGGATTGCAGGAGGTTCTCAAAGGTTCGCGTTATTACCCCCACCACCCTCAGGAGGTCCATGACAGGCTCAGGGATCTAGTGGATAGAGATGATTCCAACTAAAGGTGATAATGGATTTTGACCCTTAGGTTTCAGGGATGATTATAAGTATGATATGTTTCTTTACACCTTAGCTATAGTTTTTATGATCAAACACTGGTGCCGATAGTGGGAACCTACTCTTGGATGTGAGAGTTTCTATTGAGGTTTCTTGGTAGTGGCGTTGAGGCCTTACATCATCATTCTTGGTATGGACTAGTTTTCTATAGTTCATTATCAAATTGACTATTTTAAGAATACAGTACAATGTTTCAGTAGTGCTGGGAACATGTTTTCATTTGTCGGTGAAAAGGAAATACATGAAGTTTGGGATGGACTTACACATAGGATGGTACAACCGATAACTCATCAGTTGGCCTACCTAAGCCTTAGTTCAATGGATGATTTGAGTCAAAAATTTCTTGAAGTGGAGGTATTGTTTAAAAAAATATTTCTTGAGGATGTTCCAGGATTACCTCCCCATAGGTAGGTAGACTTCTATATTGGTATATAACCTGGGAAGGCATCAATATCTACACCTGCATATTAGATGGCTCCCACATAACTTTGAGAGCTTAGGGAACATTTTGAGGAATTTTAATTTAAGGGATTTGTGAGACCAAGTGTTTCACCCTGGGAAACCCCAATTTTGTTTTCCAAGAATGAAGATAGGATCTAGAGATTATGTGTGGACATCCGGTGCCTAAACCACATGACTGTGAAGAATAAGTATCCACTAATGAGGATCAATGATCTCTTCAATCCTTTGAAAAGGGGAATGGTGGTTCTTGAAGATTGAATTTAGATATGGATATAACCAACTTCAAGTATGGGATGATGATATATCTAATATGACCTTCAGATGTCATTAAAGACACTATGAGTAACTAGTGATACTGTTTGACATTAAGAATTCCCCAACAGTGTTCAAGGACTCATGAATTAGATCTTTCATCCTTACTTAGACCGGTTCATGGTTGTATTAATTGATGACATCCTAGGGTACTTGGCGTTTGAAGAGGATCATGCAAGAAACATGAGGATGGTCCTGGACACACTTTGAGAGCACTATCTTTATAGGAATCTCTTAAATTGTTAGTTCTTGATTCAAGAGGTCCATTTTCATAGAAATTTCATTTAAGTGGATGGAGTTGCAGTGGATCCAGTTAAGATTTAGGAGGCACCTTCTAGGGAGACACCGCAATGTGTTACTGAGGTGTGGAGCTTACGTGGTTGGGAAGGGTACTGTTATAGAATTGTAGCTGAATTTTCTAGAGTATAAGCATCCTTGAAAGCATGGAAATGAATGTGGAAGCCTTTCATAGGGACAGAGGGGTGTCCTATAGTTTTTTTATAGATGAGGCAAAGGTTGATGAGAACTCCCATATTGATATTTATAGAGGAGGGTGCAGAGTACATGCTGTTCTATGATGCATCGGGTACTAAGCTTGGTTGTGTCTTGATGTATGTGAAATGAATGATTACCTATGGATCATGTCAGATGAGACCACATGAGTAGAATTACATGACCAATGATCTTGTTCTTGCAATGATAATATTCTCATTGAATATGTGGTGACATTACTTGATGGGTGAGTGGATTATTGTCTACTTTGATCACAAGAGTCTATGGTATTTCTTTTCATAGAAGGATCTAAAATTGAGACAGATACAATGGCTAGAGTTCTCTTATGAATATGAATTTTAGAATGTCTATACTTTAGGGAAGGGGAACTTGGTGGTAGATGCTCTTAGCAGGAGATCCAGTTCACAGTTGGTGAATGAGGAATAGGTGCAGTTGGGCACACTGTAGTTATCATTGGTAGATGGAGATGGAGCGACTTACCTATAGTCTATGGATGCCACCCCTCAAATCGTACAACAAGCCAAGGAGACATATCTTGGGGATACCAACTGTGAGACCCTACATTCTTAGTTTTCCACATGGAATGCTCTTGATAAACATTCAAAAGGTGGGGAGAAAATATTTAATTTTAGTGGGCGCATGGTTATACCAAAGTTTCTATGGGAGGAGGTTTTGAGGGAGTTCCATACATCCTCATTGGTGGTACATACAGGTGTGGAAAAGATATACTAGGACCTTCAACATCGTTTTTGGTTACCAGGTATGAAGAAGAGAGTTGTAGAGCTCGTCTCTTCATGCCTCACTTATCAGCAAATGAGGGATGAGTACAAGGTTCTAGCGGGTTTGACTCGAAACTTTGAGGATCCATAATGGATATGGGATGAGATATCAATGGACATAGAGACATTTTTTACCAAATATGTACAAGGGACACAATACCACCTAGCTGATCATTGACTAATTCACCATGTCGGCCCATTTCCTAACTATTCCGAAGAAACATTTAGTAGAGAGCTTAGGGAATGTCTATGTGAAAGAGATAGTTCAACTCCATGGAGTTCCATTGACGATAGACTTAGATCATGATTCTAGAAACACATCTCTATTATGGAAGGTATTTTAATAGGAATTTGGGACTCAATTACGCTTGAGCACAACATTTTACCACCAAACAGATGACCAGACTGAGAAAATCATTCAGGTTCTGAAGGACATGATATATGCATTCATGCTAGACTTTGTCCATAGTTGGGAGGATCACCTACCACTGATGGAGTTTTCTTACAACAAAAGATACCATTCCACTATGGGTATAGAACCATTTAAGGCCTAGTATAGGCAAACCTCTAGGTTACAACTTTTTTGGAATGACCTAGGAGAGTTTGTACTCATGGGTCTAGGCTTTGTACGGACTACTATAGAGAAGGTGAAGATTATCTAGGAGAGGAAGAAGACTGCATAAAACCGTCAAACATCTTATATTGGATGATGATGAAGTCCTTTGGAGTTTGAGTAAGGAGACCATGTGTTCCTTTGGGTCTCCCCTTGATGCAGATTAAAGAGATTTGGCTGGGGTAGAAAGCTATCTCTGAGGTTCATTGAACCGTTCCTGATACTATGTAGAGTTGCCGAGGTGGTGTACCACTTGGCTCTACCTCCGTAGTTAGAGTGGGTAAATGACGTATTCCATGTGTTGCATGCGAGGAGGTATATGCATGACACATCACATATCATTGAATGGGGAAAGATGGAAATCAATGACGAGGTGACGTTTGTTGAGTACCAGGTGGAGACTGAGGATTGATAAGAGATGACCATTCATGGGCATTCAATTACTCTAGTTTGTGTTCAGTGGAATCACGTGAATCTCTAGGAGAGTACATAGGAGTGTGATGATCAGATTCATACTCAATACCCTCATTTGTTTGCATATACCTTATTTTCGATTTTTAGGGACGTAAATACCTAAGGTGGGGAGAATTTAATGACTCTGATTTTACTGATTTTATTTTTAGAAATTATTTTGGAAAATTATGAGACTGGGTTTTAAGACAGTGTGGAATTCTGAGGGGCAGAGTTCCCAGAACAATTCGTTGAAAAAATGATATGTTTTTACTGGAACGCGTGCACAGATTTCTTGAAAAAGTGGAATATCAATTAAATGGGTTCCCAAATTAGAAATATGAGGTCACCCTTGAGCTCAAAATGATGACTTTACCCTAGGCATGACCTAACTTTGGTCGATACAGGTCATCTAAAGAAAATTTCACCAAGGACATAACCATAAATTAAACAATTAAATAAAATTACTCTATTTTAAAATCCAACTAAAACTTGAATAATGGCTCATATTGGAAATCCAAGACCACCATTGAGTTTTTAATGTTTTTCCCTTGGTGTGGCTTAAATTTAGTCAGTGCTAGTATTCTATGGAAAATAACAAAAATTATGTCATCATCCTCAAATAATTTAGAAATATATTATTTTATTGGATCAATGAATTTCTTTTTATTATGAATTTTTCAAGAGTTCAAGGTTATTTCCATAACCCTAGAATTCCATTATGATCTGGAGAAGAAATCTCTTGAGAAACGATGATGGATCACGGACCAACGATCAACGTGAAACCGATTCGAAGGAACCTCACTGATAATGAAAATGGTACCACAATAATTCATCAATGATTGATCTAAATCAAGGTAGAGAGGTTATTTCATTGTGATCTTTTTCCCCATTATTGGTTTTCATAGAGAACAAAACTCAATCGACAAAAAGATTGATCCACGGTTCAATCATTGTGGGATGTTTATTATTATAGGGTTAATTAATGGGAGTTTGTTTTATATTATTCTACATTATATATTATAATGAGAAAAAATTATGGTTGACAAGAACAAAGGCTTATGTTCCTTACTTGGGAATTATTTGTATTTCCCTTATCCATTATTCTTAATTTTCATCACCATTGGACCCCCATGGCCATTTTTCGACATGCCGGGTGGATCTGAACGTGATTGGATCCCCTATTGGTGGAAAACTAAAAATTGAGTCCTATTTTGTGTAGATTGTGACCCAAGGGGCACATATCTATGATAATTGTAAAATCCGGGAATCATAGGTGGAGAAATGGTTTGTAGAAGGGACCATGAATATGGGTCTGGTGCGAGGTAGTGAGGCAATTGAAGGTGGAGGCCACAATTGTGGCCATAGATGATAGCGATGGCGGTGAAGCAAGTTACATGAGACATGGTGGAGCATAGTTGCTGGATGTAGAGGAAAAGGGGTTGGGGATGTGGTGGGGTGGAAGGGTAGAGTGGTGATGGTCGCAACAGGTGACCATGTGGAGTAAAGGATGCGACCAGGTGGGCCATGGGAAGTAGTCCTAAAGGTTCGAGCTCAAGATGGTTGAGCTAGGGGAGACAGGCCAGCCCTGGTGAATTGATCCATGCGTAGGCGAAAATGGTCCAGGCCCAGAAGAGTCGGGTTGGGCCTAATGGAGATTGACTAAGTTAGGTTAGAGCGTAGGCGTCCTGATTAGGCCATGGTCGATTGTGGCGGTCGACATTGAGTCACGACCTATCGGGATACCACGTAGCCGTGGTAGCTAGAAAAAATATGATCTCCTCAACAACCAAAGATTCTACAATGTGGTCAACCTCAGGGGAAACCGAACTGGGTGGTCGACCAACACATTCGTTGGACCGACTATTTTTTCAGTCCACGGGCCCAGTGACCCCCATCTTCTAAAACTTCAAACCTCTATAACATTCAAACTATACTTCCATTTGATGATCTATATAATAAGTTAAGACCCTTTTGACGAGACAATCATTTTGAATTATCCTAAGTGGGGTTTTTTGGGAATGTGCATATGACATAATATTTTGAGTAGTGATTTTCCCTATAATGAGTGCACTTTGAGAAAACAACTCTGTGGATGGCTGTGACCTAGATACTATGTGTCTTATGAAGAATGTGTGTCTTATAGAGACTTTGTGTCTTATAGATACTATGTCTCTCATGGAGACTATGCGTCTTATGGAGATAGAGTGCTTTATAGAGACTGTGTGTCTTATGGATACTATGAGTCTTGTTGTGACTATGAGTCTTATTAGATTGAGCTTATCTGGATGTTCTTTATATTTTTTGTTGGCATATATCTATGTGGATCTGACTATGTATTCCTTTGTTTTATTCCTTTATGGTATTCCTTGGGGGTATTCCTACATGGAATTACTTCATGGTATTTTCTTTGTGTTGTTACTTTTTGGTATTCCTTATTGGTATTTCCTCTATTGATTATAGTAGTTTACAAGCCTTTTTTAGTGATTTTACATTTCAAGATTTGTGTCTTGGAGATGTGTTTGTGTACAGGAAACTAAGGTTAATGCTTCCTATATGTGGGATATTACTACTTGGTACTAGTCACCATCTCCTAACCTATTGTAGGTGATCTTAGGGTACTCACAACATGTGCCCCTCTGGGATGGTTCAGGTGAACCAATGAATTTTTTTTAACGTGTTTAAAAAATATAGTTTCCATAATTTTGTTACTATTGTTCATATCGTACAATTAACTTCGAGGTTATAATATTATACATTATTATGACTCATTTAGACTTGGTGTTGCAAGTTCTGCAAGCTATAAAAAAATTTAAAGAAATATATTTTATGATTTTTTGAATTTGGTATTTCATGTAACATAATTTACTGAATAAAATTTTATTATTTTATAATTTTGGGTTGTTACATTTTTGGTCAATATATTTATTGGCCTTAGTAATTTTTGTTACCATGAAAAAGGGTATAATAGGAAATTAAAGACAAAAATAAAATTTCAAGGATTATAAAATGACCCTAAAACCTACATTAGTTTAATTTTAGGATTTAATTTCATATATACTAATCTAATACTAGGTTATATGTAATTTTATGTCAATTTTTATGAGAATATGACATTTATAGTATTTTATTTTAAGAGAAGTCAAACATGCCACACTCTGGTTTTTAATAATTATAATATTTTTATGGGGTTATCAAGAGGATATGTTAATTAACATTATACAAGAATTTTAAAGACAATAATGAAATTTTTGGAATGTGATAAAATAATTAGTTTGAATTATATGTTTTTTATTGATTTTATTAATGTCATAGTACTAAATAGTTTAAAAATTGATAATAATGTCATTTTATGAAAATGATATTTTTTAAATTATTTAAAAATCATAAAAATATTAAATAAGGAAAAAATATAAATTATATGGTCTAAAATATCAACCCTTATCAATTCATGAGTTAATAGTTACTTATATGTAAAATTATATCCATTTAAGAGTGAAACATATGTTACCACGATTAATGTTTAATTTGGTTAATTAAGTTGTTAAACCAAAATTTATGATTTAAAATAGAAAATAATACTGTCCAAATTTTGTTTTTATGATGATATTTCAACTATATCCTACCATAGTTTCTAATTAATGACCATTTATATGTAATTGGCTCTATAATTTTCTGACTATATTTTATTTTTTTAAGAAATTTTGAGAGCTCCCCTCTACTCTCTTATAAATGGTAAACTCTTCTTATCATATATTAACACTTAAAAAACCATTTGTTTCATAAAATACCTTCCCTAATAAATTTATAGAATATATCCCCTAGTTATATATGAATTATTTTATATATAACACCAATATTATAATTCTTAATGTGTTTGTCAAAGGAGGCCTTCAATAGGAGATGTATAGTTTTTATCCGCTTGTTTTAGTTTTTCTTCTTCTTCCTCCACTTTAAAATATTATTCAACAATGATAAAAAAATATAATTCATATAGTATTATTTTATTATATTAATATCAAAACATATATCCATCTCCCCCCCTTTAAATGGGAAAAAAAACATTATTCATGTCCCTCGCAGACAACCACCTCACGAACCAATGTTATTCATTTTCCATCACCACCTCTCCAGACTGGTTATAAATATGTAATTAATATTTATATATGATATTTATAAAAAATTTATCTTTATAAAAATGTAATATATTATTTACCTTCTTACCATTATAAGCATTGAAAAATTATAACATAATTCGTATGTATGTGTGGACTACCCCCTTTATGAAGTGATGTAATTCATTTTTATTCACTACATCACACATATGATATGTATAAGTAAATTTAAAGAAATAATATAATATATATGGTAAAATTATAATTAAGAAAAAATAAAATAATACTTACCTTATTTTTATAATGATCACCGAAAAATGGAAATGTTACTTATTTGTTCGTAGGAGTTACCATCTACATGATTGTAACAAAGTTCATTTTTTATAATCATATTTAATGCTTATTTTTAGTGTATATTTGTTTTAAAAATGATAATTACTTAATTATTATTATTCTATAGATGATTGAATAATTACCAATTTGACCATATTCAACCTACCAATGTTATTTTGGAGTTATGTACCAAATATCACTAAAATATACAACGTGAACATAAATGATTAAGTAATTATTGTGATATAGTGATAAGTTAGATATAAGGGATAATAAAAATTTAAAAATTTATTTAGAAATTAAATAATTAAAATATGTTTATTATTTATGAATATAATGATTGTACTTGATGGGTCTGACTCAAGGTATGTGTTCTTCTTCAAAATTTTGTTTCATTGAGTTATATTTTATGTTATTAAACTCTTTATGACTAAATGGTGTATATACTGAATTAATAACATATTAAATCAGGAATATAATTTTTTCATGATATTTATAGTTTAATTTGATGTTATAATTTCATATGTCTTGGGATTCAAAAGTTACCAAAGTGTTTATAGTTTATTTCATAATGTCAACATTATTTGAGATTGTTTGTGTTTAAGTATCCACTGGAGAATATTTCTCTTCCATGTACATGTTCTCTATTTTTTTTAATTTTTTTTAAAATTATCTTATAATTTTTCAAATTCATTTTTATTCATTTCTGGATTTTATGAAATTTTTAGGGAAGTATTTTTTTTGTCATTTTCCAAACAAGTTATTTTTTCATTTTTCTAACAAAAAATACTTAAGGGATGTTTTTTAAACTATTACAGAATGAATATATTTTCCTTCCATCATGATGTGTAAGGGATTTGAGGATTCCTTTTAATGTTTTAATTTTTATTTTAAAAGAATTTTTTTTCATTTTTATGTGCAAATAGTTCTAAAAATAGAACTGATTTTAAAATGGAAAATTAATTTTTCTCAAGAATTATTCCATGTGATCTTTAAAAAATAATTTTTCATATAAGATGAAATCGGTATATTTTACTTTTAATTTACTGGGGATATAATCTAAGTATATCATCCTTATTATTTCTCTATATGGTTTATTTTTATATTGAAAATATAAAATGTATTTAAAACCCATTTCCTTTGATGCCTTATGATACTATGAATGTGTTATGATCTAATATAACTAATGTGTATGGTTTTCATTATGTGATGGGTGGGACCTATATCTCCCTCCAATTTAATTGGTAAAGTATTATATCTGAATATATAGTTATGGGAAACAATTTGAAGTTACTAATACGTTATGGGAGACCAGTTTTTGTTCTTGATCTTTCGTGGGAAACATGTTGGTGTGCTTGATTTACAATTAGAAATAGGCATTGAAGAATGATCCAATGGTATTTATAGTTAACCTTGTCATATGAAATGGATTCTATACTTATGATTATTCAACATAAATTTATGACATGAAATTTTGTTTCATGATTGATTCATATTGAATAATGACTCATATGATAAATTTATTTTGAAATTATAATGTTTTATGATATAACTCATGTTTATCATATTTTCCATATTGGGTATAAAATTTATAAGTTAAGTTCATGATATTATACCCTTAATAATATCTTTTTATTTCATATGATCATCAATTTATGTCTACTATTCTTACACTTACTGGGCATCTGAGCTCACCCATTCTTGTGTTTCCTTTTCCCAAGTTATGAAGAAGGATAAAAAATGATCTGGGTTCAGAAAGGTTTCATTTGTGAGGAATTTTATGGGAGATGTTGATGATGTAACATGGAATATGAATGGATGGGTATAATGGGAGATGATGTTGATCTTTACGAACTCGTTGTTTATGAACTTATGATGTTAAGAATCTATCCTATTTAACTATAACTATATTCCTAAAAGGTAATTGGGTATGTATGTGATCCAAAATTTCCTTTTGGAATTTTATGTTTTTTAAGGGAAGAATTGGGTCACATTTATCTGTATAATATCCAAAAAATGAAATGTTTATGTTTTTAGGACCGAATCCAAGAGTGCTGGTATTAAGATATTAGAGTTATTATCAGAGGTAGGTTTATAAAACATTATAGATTATGATGTTTTCATGATATTTTATCTTAATAGATATTGATACCATCATTGGTACATAAGTTTGAGCTCTACCATATGTTTAGAGTCTTAGGCTCCCGTTTGATACTTTAAGTGATGGAAATTAAAGGAGGATAATAATATTTTAAGATTAGTATATGTAACCCTTAGTTTTTAAATGAATTATTATTTGAAAAATAATTAATTTAGTTTATTTTTGAAATAATTTTAAAATTAATTAAAAAAATTTATGATTTATGTGATCTTTGATTTTGAGGTAAGTATGGGTTGTTACATTTTTGGGATACAAAATAACACCATGAGAAAACCTTTGATGTAACATACCAAGATTTAAATAAATATATACTTTGAAAGTAATTTATCTGATAGATTTAATTATAAAAAATTAATATTTTATCTTGAATTCTATGAAACACCATGTTTATCTTTCATTTCATGCAACACTGAGTCTCTTCCATAATGTGTGTTACATGCAAGACCGAGTTTTATGAAAGAGTAGAATACCATTATTATTTATTATGATAGTTACCACCTAGCAATTGGAATAGAGGGAATGAATGGAATTAAATAAATTATAAGAATATACCTTACACTTGTTTATAAAATTAACTATTTTCAATAAATTATAAGTGAAAATAAAAACCAAATTAATATAAATGGTGAGTTTTTATGAAAAAACTATTTTTACATCTAGAATAGGGTTTTATCTTAACAAATTAAATTAATAACTATTAGAGAAATATATTAATGAAATTAATATGTAATATATTAAATATTTTTTTTTGAATTCATCTAATATATTTAATATGCATAATAAATGAATGAATCCAATTTTAGTCATAAAAGAGCTTTTTTTTCTAAAAGGCACTTTTAACTCCTTTTAAAAAAAGAATTGTTTTAAATATAAAATTTTAAATATTAATAACTTTTAAATGAAAAAAAACTAAATTTATGAAATCATAATTTCAAAATTTAATTTGTGTTTTTTTTGAGATTTTTTTGAAGAAGTTTCATGTTTTGATGAATAATGAAAAATATTGGATTTTATTTGAAAACTACTTTTTCATTTAATTTATTTATATAGTAAAATTATATTTTAATTTTTTATAAAATTATAATTAGATAAATTTTATATCATTTAATTCAACATAGGCCATTCCAATCAATTTCAAATTGAAATTGGATATATCAACATTTCATAGTTTTGAACATTTTGTTTCTTGTGAAACAAATTGTGTCATCCCTTCTGCTGGATTAATTTTAAATCAATATATGAAACATAATTTGATTGGAATTTGGAGAAATAAATTCTATATTTTTAATCAGAATATTTTATAATTTTTAGTAAGGTAAAATTTTTTATTGATAAAAAATATTAGTGAAATAAATTTATATTAATTATAATGATTAACGTAAAAATGGGTTTACATAATGGTTAAAATTTAATCATAAGGATCCAAATGACCTAGAAACTTGTAAAAAACACAATTATAGCCATATTTATACCATATTACTAAATTTATAAAAAATGTTTCATTGTGGGAAACATATTATTTAATATATACCTCACAATAATGTTTATATTTTTACATGTACAAGAATGCATGTCACCTTCACTACAAAAAGGTACACACCCCATCACTTCTTTACAAACATTGAGCCTTTTGGATAGTCCAAAACCGGTAAAAATAAAATCCCAAAATCCATAATCTATTCATTAAAGACTATTTTTATAATAAATCGAACAAAGTAAGTCATTTGTTGAAAACCAAAAAGAGATACCTGATGAAGAAGTAACATTCTTCAACGACCACTTTTGTTTAATTTCTTCCACACCCACTAAATTCATCTTATTACATGATCAAATAATAACCTATGTATCCTCAATATTTTTTGATTTTTTAATTTTAAGAGTTTTACCTATACCTACACAAACATCCATATAATGGGTAACAAAATCCCCGTTCATGTTTATATTGAACTACTGTCTCACAAAATGATATCATTCATTATTCATTTACCACATCTTATGGTTGGAAATTATGACACACATAAAATTTTTATGTGATATTCATAATTTATTTATACTTATATAATTATTATATAACACATAACATCAATATTTTCATCTTGTGGTAATATGATAACATCATTTGTGGATGTGTGGACTACCCCCTCCTCAATGTGATGTGATAGATTCAAACTTTACATGTACTGTATTAAGGATGAGTTTAAATAAATATATGACATAAATGAAATATTTATTATATAAATGGAATAATTATCTATTTGGAAATATAAAAATAATTTTCTTCTTTCCATTTCATACTCTAAAAAAGTGATAACGTCGGTCATGGACGTGTGGACTACTGCTGCCTAGAAGCAAAGCGATTCTTCCTTTTTCATGACCACATAACAAGAATGATATATATATATATATATTTATATATTTATATAATTAAATAATATGTTATTTATGATATAATGGTCATTATTCAAAGAGAATTATTACTTTCTTTATTTCTATATTGGTCATCGAAAAATGGGAATGTTATTCAGGTGTACGTATGACCTACAGTCTCCATAATTGCAATGTTGGTTAATTTTTCATAAACAAATTTACTGTGTTATTTTAAAATTATAATTGATATAAAAATGTGAAAAGTAATTTATATTTATTATTCTATATATTTTTAAATAATTATTTCATTGAACATGGTTTATATTTAAAAGATTGTTTGGACACATAAACTGAATATGGCCAAAACATCCAACTAAAAATTACTGATTAAGTAATAGAATAAAATATATTTATAAGTGAATGAAAATTAATAGTTAAATATTAAATGGTTATTAAGAAATTGAATAATTAAAATAATTTTATTATTCTAGAATATACATGACATGCATGACAAATTGGACCCAAGGTAAGTGATTTTTATCTCACCTTTTTTACCTCATGGAGATAAATTCTATATTCACCAGTTGCTTATTTTATGTGGTGTATCTACTACCATTTTGATATATTATATCACGAATTATTATATCTTTAGGGTATTTAAATTGTTCATTTGACTGTTATTACGTTTTGCGCTTCCAATTTTGATTTTACCATAGTTGTAAGGGTTTTCATCTCAATTTACATTCTATTGAGATATCTTTTTTATTTCTCATGTAATTATTTATATATAGTTTATACACTTATATATGACTTTTTATATCATTAATTTCATTAATTTAATGATATTAAAGGTTTCAATTGATTTTATTCCTTCACAGATCTCAATATTCAAATGTTACTCAAGTTGTAAGGGTTTTCTCATATCACTTATATTTATATGAGATACATGCCATATTCACCACCTATTTTTGTTATTTTGTGTATATATTTCCCATGAATATATTTTATTAATAGTATAATTTAATTTATGTGGATTTAAATTTCTATTTTATGATATATATTTCATGTGGTTTAAGGTCTCAAATTCACCAAAGAAGTACTGGATTTTTCTCACAATTTTCTTACTTTGAGACGTTTGTTATTTTATAGACCTAAATATTATAAGGTTTATATAATAATACTTAGATATGATGTATCATGAATATAATTATAATAATTATATTCTAAGTTTCATTTAATCTTATTACCTCATGGGGATTATGATTAAAATGTTTCTAGGTGGTAAGGTAAACTTTGAATATTTAATGATTATTTTCCTCAAGAATGTTTTTTAATGAACTTTTAAGGGGATTTACAATCATAAACATCAGAAACCTTATTGTTACTTGTCTTCCACTGGGTATATTTTTTATTTATACTGTCCTAATTCTTTCTCAAGATGAATTATAATTTTTTTCAAAGAGGTTTTAAGAAACCTATTCCTTTTCCATAGGTTAATCATGTTTGAACAATATTGTTATAAAACCCATTTACTACCCATGAGTTAACAATGTTTTAGTGATATTATCTTGAAACCCATTTATTTTACATGAGTTAACATTGTTTTAGTGAAATATTTGTGTAACCCATTATTTTTCCATGGAATAATCATGTTTAAATGAGATTGTTATAGAACCCATTTATTTTCTGTGGGTTAACCATGTTTTAAAGAGATTGTTATAAAAACCATTTCTTTTTAATGGGATAATCATGGTTTAATGAGATTATTATAAAAACCAATTGTTTTAAATTGTATATCCATGTTTCAATTATACTTTTATGGACCCTATTTCTTTTCCATAGGTTAATCATGTTTCAAACATATTTTTATGAAACCTGTTTATTTTCCACTGTATAATCATGTTTCAATGATATTGTTATAGAACCAATTTTTTAATTGGTTAACCATGTTTGAAAGATATTTTTATGGAAAAAATTTATTTTCTATGGGTTAATAATGTTTAAATGAGATTATTATAAAACCCATTTGTGCTCTAGGGGTTAACCATGTTTCATTGAGATTTTTATGGAACCCATTTCTTGTCCCTGGGTTAATAATGTTTCAATGAGATTGTTTTGGAAACAATTTATTTTCCATGTATTAACCATGTTACGAAGAGATTTTTTCGGATCCCATTTCTTTGACATGGGATAATCATGTTTCAGTGAGATTTTAATGGGACCCATTTTATTCTGATGATTTTACCATGTTTCAATAATATTGTTATAGAACCTGTTTATTTTTTATCGTTTTGTCATGTTTCAATGAGATTTTTTGGGACCCTATTTCATTTCCATTTTTTAACTATGTTTCAATGATTTAATTATAGAACCCATTTCTTTTCCATAGGTAAAAATTATTTGATTTTTTTATAAAACCCATTTCTTTTGCACGAGATAATCTTGATCTAATGAGATTTTTGTGAAGCCCATTAATTTTACATGAGTTAATCATGTTTCAAAGATATTTTAATGAAACCTATTTCTTTTCCATGGGTTAATCACACTTCAAATAGATTTTTATGGAACCCATTTATTTTCCATATATTAATCATGTTTGAAAGATATTTTTATTGAACCAATTTCTTTTCCATGGGATAATCGTGTTTCAATGAAATTGTTATGAAAACCATTTATTTTTCATGAGGTTAATAATGTTTTAAAATAGTTATTTGTTGTTATAATGAGTTTACGATGAAATGAATGATTTTATGAGTTATGATATTTTAATGTTACACAGAAATTTGACTGGTGATTATGTAATAAACCAATGATGATTTGTTTTGGGATAAACCAATGATGTGTGGTTAAATGATAAAACAATGATGGGTGGGTCCCTGATAGACCTCAAATTATTTTGGTATTAAAGTAATCCATATAGTTATTTCATTTGTAAGAGTGAAAATAAGCGTAAAGTGATAATGATTTCCCAAGTAAGTACATGTTTTATTTATAATTTTTATGGGTTTATAATGTTTATAACAACCAAGATTGATATCACATGGCTCGTGATTATTGATTCTGTTGACTCTTTAATTTTCCATGTTTTCATCTTTGATGATCCATGTATTTATGGGTATGAGTTATTTTATGATTCTATTGGGAAATTTGATTATGTAATTATACCCTTATGCACACTTATGCTCATTGACAACATTTAGTTGTTCATGCTTATGTTTACCCTTACTGATAATTTGAGATCACTCCTTGTTTTATTTCCATTTAAACTTGTTTTAAATAATGATTTTGAACAAGTTATGTCTAAATTGTATTTTATAAGGATGATGATGATATATTAATGTGAAAAATAAAATATTATTTAAGTTGGAGAAATTATCATTTAAATTTAAGTGAATTGTTTATGTAAGAGTTTATTCAAATTCTATAAAACTCCATACCTAAATGGACCTCTGTAATTTAATTTATCTAACTTTTACTTTTGATGTTGTAAGGTTTATATGAAAAAATAAGGGTCACTATTGTCAACATCAATGTTAGGAATGTAAAGTTATGTATTTCAGCATTGGATCCAGGAGTACAGGTCCTGGGGTATTATATTTGGTATCAAAGGTTGATTTAGATAACTTTGGAGATTATGATGTTTTAATGTGAGGTTATCTTTAGAGTTATGTATACCTTCATTGGTCTATAAGCTTAATGAATTTCAAAAGTTCAAAGTATTAGACACCCAATTTAGGTTTTATGCGATGAGATCTTAAAGTGATTATTGAAATTTTTGGAGTCATTTCATTGGATGATTTATTGGTTTCTCCCAGGATCAAAATGATGTTTTTTAGATAGGAATATTTTTTGAGGATTAAAGAAGAAAAATGGATAACCTATATTCTTGGTGACAACCTATATCATCTCATTAGGTGGTTGGGCCCGAATGAATGACCAGAGGATAATAAAATTTCCACACCTAGCATCATACTACAAGATGTTTGAGTTAGTATGAATTTTGTTACAGGTAATGGATATGTATATCTTTGAATCATATGGGATTTTATTTGAGGGATAATAGTTGATATTTGAAGAATATATAATCAAATATTTGTAATATTTGGTTCATAAACATAGTCATGAAATTATTGATAAATTTTAAGGATAATAATTTATTTTCTGATTTGGTTTGTAGTTTGGGAATTAATTATAAATATTAATGTATCATATGATGGTTTAATTATTTTGGTAATTATCTCACAACATGATTACCATTTTGTGGTTAAAAATAGGTGGAATAGCTTGACTATTATTTTTATGATTATGTGGTCTTTAAAATTTTATTTTAGTGCTTCAAGAATTTAAAACTAATATTGAATATAAACTATTTAAGGAAGACATGAGATTCTAGTGGAAAATTTAAAAAGGATGAAATTCTACTCATAAAGTTCATATATATCTATATTATCTTAGGATAAATGCTGAATAAAACCCTTTAACCTTAGAAAATGGATCTAGAAATAAATTACTTTCATATTACAATATTTTATGATGGTGTCAATGAAATTTTACAAAACTATTTGGTTTGTGATTTTATTGTCATTTACTTACTCTTGAACACATTCTCTATCAATCTCTATTAGTTAACAGGAATTAGATTTTCCTTCTTAATAAACCTTTTAATTTCCCACCAATGTTCTTTATATGTGGAATAATAGTTATGAGAATCTTTTGGTGACATTTCTGTCTCATATATTCTATTTTAATGAATATATTTTCTTAACCCTTTTAAATATTTGGGTTTCAATAAAGGAATTCTAAAAATGTTTATCCCTCGTAGCCATTACTAATTTTTAGATTCAAATTCATTTTAAGGGGGTATGGTGCAACATCCCGAGACTTTAAGATATATCTTACATAAAATTATAATTTTTTATATATTTCATTATAATTAATGAAAAATTTATCTTACATTATATTTAAATTTATTTTTATCTTTTATTTCATTGAATATCGAGTCTCTTCGATCACTTTTTCTACACGTAATACTGAGTTTTATGAAACCAAAATATAACATTATTTAATAATATGACAGTTATCACCTCACCTTTATAATAGAGGGAATGAATGGAATTAGATAAATTAAAAGAACATATTTTAAATATTTTTATTTATTAATTTTTTCCAATTAATTAAAATGAAAATAAAAAGGAATTGAATAAAAATGATGAGTTTTTATAAAAAACCATTTTTATGACAAGAATGGAATTATACCTTAATAAATTAAATTAATAACTATTGGTGAAATATTCTATTTAAATTTATATAATATATATCCAATAAAATGGTTTTATATTCATCCAAAATAGTTGATAGGCGTAAGATAAGAATAAATCAAATTTTAATCTTAAAAATATCTATTTTTCTAAAATGCAGTTTTAACCTTTACTTATCAAAGAAAATACCGTAGTAATCTATTTACCTTGATCATATAGAGTTCCCAAATTAGTGAACGTCTTCCAAGATAATATTCATCTTTTAATCCCCTAATCATTTTTTTTCAAGAAGAATAGCTTCAAAACAATCATCATGTGATACATAACAAAGGATTTTTTTCTTAATGATATAAAACCATATTATGTTGTGACTTGATGTTCTTAGAAAACATTAAAGATATGATCATAGAGCACAAAATAAAATATAACATGACATTGACAATTATTGCGAAGAAGTTACATGTACTTCAGTCATTATGATCCATATCAGGATAGGACTTGCATTATTCCCTTGTCCTTGAAGATTGTTGATGCTCATAATGCTTCTCATACCTTCCAAGATAGCATTTCCTTGGATAATTTCCAACTTATACACATTTACTACATTGAATAGTATACGGTACATTATATTGAACCTTATCTCCATTCATCACATTATCCATTTTTTAACGAAATTGGATACTTTATGCCCTATCATCCCACACTTAAAACATCTCCCGATTCCTTTGTGACATTTTCCTTGGTGCCTCTTTCCAAACTTTTCATACAATGGAAATTGGGTCTTCTTTCCCTTATCACATTTATCATATGCACATCCTTGAGACTTCATCTTCCTATTCCTGAATAAATTTGGGCATTCAACTAGGTACCAATTATTAATTGTGATTATTGATAGATGGTTTGGCATAATCACAATATGTTCAAATTGATCTCTCGTCGTCTCTGTCATATTAATAGGGGAATCGTCACATTTCATATCACATTGGTTGTTGGGACATGTTCTTCTATTTATCGCCATTAACTAGGAAAATAATGTATAATTAGGGGGATTAAATACTTATCCAATAATCATGAAAAGGAAACTTTAAGCAAAGAAGGATAAACTTGTAGAATAAAATTATATCCTAACTTGTGATCCCCTAGGTTCCAATCTAGGTTATCCATGATCATATATTCTTAGGTGAATATTTATTTTATTTTATCATTTCTCCTTTAACAATGGTTCATACTATGCTTATGAATTTACCAAAGCATATCCCTCGGGAGTGTCAAACCAAGATTGCAGCAAGGGCCATTTTCGTGCACCTGGTAACCCCAGGTCAAGCTCAAAACACCTTGTTAGAGTTTTCACTCTTAGGTACATCTGTTCTAGAGCCACCTCTACTTGTTCATATCCAGACAGGGATTTATTTGTTTGGAAACCACTTACTCAATACTTCACCAAAATACCAGGTTGTTTTACTATATGTAATATTTTCATTAAGAAACCTTGTAATGTTTTCAAATCATAATTTCCAAAAATAACTAAACCGTTATTTGATATGAACTATAGAACCCCGCCTTTCTATCACATAAACTTTCGTTACATTATACAAACCCGAGGATCTTTAAGGTTTAGTGTCCTCGAAACTGGGAACTTCATACATGACAACATAAAAAAATTCTTCTTAAACACTTTAGAGGATTATTCATTTTTCATCCTATGTTAATTACAACATCTCATAACCTGGGAGAATACATCAAAGGAAATGGTGAGTAAAGGGCTCAATAAGGGAAGCAAGAGAAACATTTTACATGTGAACTTGAGATACATCAATAAAGTCATGATAAATAACTTTAAGGCATGAGAAAGAGATCATGATGCATATCATAATAAAAATAACGTGTTTCATAACATGAATATGTGGCTACAACATTTAACTTAGATAATCATTTTTGAATCACCAAGGTCCATCCCAAAGGTGTCATTAAAAAATTACCAAGGTTGTTCACCAAGGTATCGTTAAAATGGTCATCTCTAGAGATTAAGTCTTTACCCAATGCATTGGAGTGTTATCAGGGCGCACCCTTAATTTGTCTTTATTATCATGTGAGCCACATATATCATCATCAATCATTTCATAAATAACCCATATAGAATAAAATAAATGGGTTTCATTTCATAATAATAACGTTTTAAAAATTGCTTTTAAGACTTGATCTTTATGTCATTTTGAACCCATAGAAAAGGAAAGAAGGTTTTATGTATGTATATCCCAGAATTAAAATAGAAAATTTTGATATATATTTTAATACCCCTATATAAGAAAGAGCTTTGAGTATTAACTTAATAAATTAATAGAATTTGAGAAAAAGAGAGAGACATTTTGAGCCGAAAATTCTACAGCATAACGACTATGTTACAGGGTTTTAGAAAACATTGAAAAGGGAGGGGACATGGGTTACCCACTCAAAAATGATCCAAAAAATAGTAGAGGGAAAGAATATAAAAGATATAAGATCATGGTAATGAAATTTTAAAGGCATACCATATGAAATTAAAAACTTTAAAGGAAGACAAAAAATAAGATTTCTCTTATAAAAATTCGGCAGCCTAACGACGTCACTTAAAACATAAAAAAAATGAATTGATGAGATAAAATAGGGTATCTCATAATAATAACATAAAAGGTATGTATTATGGATATAGAAATCATACCGAAACATAATAAAAAGTAACTTGAAATACTTGGCATTAAAATAGAACTTTGAAAATGAGAAGGGTGAAAGAATCCCTTATAAAAATCCGGCAGCCTAACGACACCAATTAAAAATTATTAAAATGAATTGATGAGAGTAAGAGGGGATCTCTCATCATATGAAAATAAAAATTATAGTAAATTTAATATAAAATAACATCTTCTAACATAATAACATGGAGCATAAAATAAATGACATAAAAGAGAGTACTTGAAAAGAAAGAGAGAGGTAGGATCCCATACCTTGAAGAGTAACTTCGAAAGGATGAATGTTGGGACCTTGGGAGGATTGAGGGAACCTTGGGAGGACTCCTTGGGAGTTAAATAGACCAGAACTTCATTAGGGAGGACATGGAAATGAAATGAATGAGGGAAAGGCTTGGTATTTATAGGAGAAGTGTGGGGACAAAGCATTAATTTCCAAGGGACACCTCATCAGTGGTATTGACAAAACAATGGGCTTGCCCATGGTATTTTCCCATGGTATTGGCCACTTGGGACACCTCATACTTTATATTACTATTGATAAGTCTACCAGAATTATTTCATAATAATTACATCCTTAATGATGTCATTAAACACCAGAAACTCAAAAACTATATTTTCACTATTCACCGAAAAATCAACTCTTAGAAAAATCCCAAAATTTCACCTTAACCAAATATCGATGTTCTGATTTCAAAAATGAACTATATTTTATGAAAATTATTTTCTAAATATTTTGAATTTAATTTTTAAATAAAACACTATTCATTGAAAATTCATCTTTATCAGAAAAATCCAAAAATTTTACCTTAACCAAATATCGATGCCTTGATTTCAAAAATGAAATTCATTTTATGAAAATAATTTTCAAAATATTTTTAATTTAATTTTTAATGAAAAACACTATTCACCTGAAAAAACTAACACTTAACCATTAATTTCTGAAACAGTTATTTACCTATTTTATTGAATCACATTACTTAATCAAGGTGCCTAAATTATATTAATACATTCTTAAGTGAAGTTACTTAATCCATTTGGTCACATTACTAATTATAAGCCTAAAATCACTATTCATAATTTACTATTCAGCAAAAATTAAGTTGATCTTATTAAACTCTAAATTTCATACTGAACAAAGATTTAGAAGACCATTTTTTGAAAATCATTACAGATTATTAATTATTTATGGTTCACATAAAAATTTTAAAATATCTTTTTTCTAGAATTCATCAATAATATGCATCCTATTTTTATCCGGACATTTGAAAATTCACAAACTTCACCATTAGAAGACATCACAATTTTTATTTAAATCAAAGGGTTACACAAGGCAGTTATGGTCTCGTTACATAACCTCTTACAACACCAGCATAGAACCTAAGAGTAAGGTGTGCTAGGGTGATAAAATCTTGGGGCGGCTCGGCCAACATTTCCCGAGTAGTGATTTCTATCATCTTGAACTTCTCATGAAGGAAATTCCGTTCCAGCTTCACATGATGATGTTCAGCTTGGGTTTGGTCCAGAGAAAAGACCAAAGGTGCTACCTTCTTCCCGAGTTCCTTCAGAGGGGATACGATTGGCCTGAGAATACTGGATGGGGCCATCAAATCTTCTTTCTATATTAATTTATCAAAATCACTGGTATTTATAGATAATAATCGCAACATTTAGTTTCCAATGGTCATATTGACCAATGGTCATATAGTAATCAAAACCCAACAGTCTTATTTTAATTATACTCATTTTATTAAATGAAATAGTTTTGTTGGGTATAAAATAAAATAACACAAAAAGTTAGGAAAAAAAATTTATTCAAAATTTCTGGTCGTTACAATAAGTCATGGTTTAATGTGCTCGAATTGGGAGAAGAATATGGGTGAGTCAAATCAAGAGTAGTTGAGACACACAAAAGTGTTGAGAGCTATTGTGATGATTTTAGGATTCATAAGGAATGAAATGTCCTTTTTATAGAGTGATGCATTTTTTTGAGGACCATGGGTGAATATGCATGAGTCATAGACATGCATGCATAATCAAGAAAATGCTACATTAGAGAAAAATATTTTTTTGAAGGGATATAGAATGTTTACAGTGATCCAAGAAGTTCAAATCATGATGTGTGATTTGAATAAAAATTTAATATCCAAGAAGTTTTTGAGCACCCTAAAAGTTGTGTCACTACCTAGAAATCAAATTCTAATGGAGAGGAGATGTGATTAATCATTGTTCTATCTTTTTCCTAAACTAGGGGTTCTATAAATCATAGCTCAGGGTTCACTAGGGCTATAGAGTTGACCCTGTTAGCTTTATTCATTATTTATTTGTGCCATTATTTTTTCCTAAACTCTTGAGATAAATAGTTTAGTGAGTGAGGACTTGAATTTTTCTCAGTCTTCCCTTTGTAGGCTTTCAACCTCAAACGTTTTATGTCTCTTTAACTTTTATTTCAAGGTCTTATGATTTGGACCATGGAATGCAAGAGATTAAGGTCATATAGCTTGACCAAAGTGTAGGTATTTTAAGGTCATGACTCATATAGACCAAATATAAGAGCCTAATTAGGATACCAAGAGTCAAGTGAACTCCAAAATCCTTCTTAGTGGGATATTGAAATGTTTTAAATCATGGCTCAAATTTCTAAGGTCATGATTAATGATATGAGATAATCATATGGGTATATGTTCATATCACTCTAAGGTGTTGGTTTCTTCCTCGATGATGTCAGGATCACAATAATTTGAAGTCCCTTTATATTAGCCCACGACATCACTTGTTGGTGGGTCTCAAGCCCCTTTTCATCAATAACATTGCTGAAATGAGAGATATATTTTCTTTTTAAAAGGGCAATGAAAGGATTTAAACAACCTAAGGTACTCATGAAATTAAGTGTGGCACATGGATATAGGTGATTTTAAATGTTGGTGGGAGAACCCCATTTTTTGGTTGACCAAGGTGAGGATCTCATTTTCCTTTGATATGGAATGAAAAATGGGTAATGGTTTGAACATTTTATTTTCATTTAGTGAGGTTGTTTTTCATGTACTTTAACATCATTTAGTAATGAATTTTATGGGCATTCAATCATCATGTGGAAAGGGATCGGTGTTTGTGCAGTTTTAATGTCATGAAACCAATACATTATCCTTGTAGTTTAATGTCACACAGTAGTAACATACTTCTATGTAGATTAATGTCTTGTAGTGAGAATGTGGGAAATAATGTGAATGGACGAAGATGTTGCGGTTGGTCCCAAGGGTGGAGTTCAGACATCACTATGCATCTCATTTGAATGATAATAAAACTACAAATAGTTTGAAGTTCCGTGTAGTTTAAAGTCATACAGTGAGGACATGTTTCCCTTAATGTGAAATGGTGTTATTGCATCTTGGACCATGGATAAAATTATGGGTGTTCCTACATATCCCATGGTGATGGGCATCAAGCCACACATAGTTGTAAATGAACTTCTGTGTGTAGGTCTGACCCATACGCAAAGAGGGAGACATTTTTATATTGATTTATTGTGACTGGGCCTGATGTTGGAAATCTAGAAATCAATATATATCCTATGAATATATGAATTATTTCACACATAGTTAATGAATAATAAATACTCTACGCAAGTATTACCCATGCGTAAAGAAGACTATTATTTCCTTTAATTTTTGTAGTTGGGCCTAGTATTGATGACCAATGTGTCACTACATATCCTTTGATGTTAGGAATCATGCCACACATAGTTCGTAAGGTATCGTGTAGTTTAACATCATACGAAAAAGAAGAAGATGGAATGATGTCAAAAAGTGGTGATTTTGCGGCTAGGCCTAATGATGGAAGTGTTGGTTTCACTACATATCTCATGAAAATGTGAATCAATATACACATGGTTCTTAAAGAACCATGAATTTTAGCATCATGAGAAAAGAACATGTGATCATCTATGTGAAGAGGGATATAGTGGATGGAGGTGTGGTAGAATACCAACACCAACTATAGATGTCCTCTTAGTAGATGACCATATGAACATCTAGTTTCATGTCATACAAGGGACATTAACATTGAAATTTAACATCATGTATTGAGGACTCGTGGTATGTATTTTATGATCTTTAATTTAGGACTAAAATGGAACTATAAAAAGATGTTATGCCTATTTTTTGTGGGGAATCCTTTACCGAGACTCCTAATCCCATTTAGTCTATGATCAGTGTTAGAAGCAAGGAATGGTAAGGGTTCCTCTCACCATGAAGAGGCATTAAACATCAGGATATGATCATTTTGTATCATGTAATGGATATACCAAGATATAGGATCGTGGTATCTCTATAGATCTCTCTATAAATGAGAATCCAAACATAACTAATTCTTAGGAAACTAAATACTTTGAAGTCATGCAGCCTGGAAATACCCTATACAATTTGCCGACATGTGGATAGAAAGAAGGATATCATGCAGTTTAAATTATTTCTTTTATGACTTGATCCACACATTTTAATGACTTGTGGTGAGAATAATGTCCATTCATTTTAACATCTTGTGGTAAGGATTATGGCCATAAAGTTTAACATCTTTTTGTCAGGGTGATGGCTATGCAGTTTGACGACTTTCCATAAGGATGAAGGCCATGCAATTTAACATCTGGTTGCCAGGATGTTGGTTATTAAATTAACATCTTGCAGTAAGTACGATTGATGGGGATTACTTTGATGTGGATGCCCATTTTATGAAAACAATACAAATTATTTCTTGAAAAATATCACATTTTTTGGTGATGTGACATGCTCCCCATCCATGGTGGCCAATTAGTAGGCCCCATTATGATAAACCTTTTGAATGACATAAGGTCCTTCCCACTTGTGTTTCAGTTTTTGGGGATTCTTTCTCAGTATCATCAGGGTTTTGAGATCTAGAACTAGATCAAAATAGAGAAATTGATGTAGTCAGACCTTTTTATTAGAGGCCTATGCTATCTAATTATGATGGACCTCCAGGTTGTGTAGTGTGGGCTATCTATTCTCGTCTAGCCATTCCAATTTGTCCAACTACTTTTTTGATTGTTCATAATCTAGGAGCCATCCACAAATGCTTATTTGGAGTGAAGGAATCTATAAATATATGGGTAAAACTACCTTGGTATCGTATACCAATGAGTATGTAATTTCATATGTGGTAGTACATGTGGTGGTACAGTAGGCCAATAAATCATTGAGGGGGTTTTCTGGACAAGACTTCTTATCCTTGTTCACCATATTCTAGTGTATATTTGTTAAGGTATTATTTAAGGATTCTATCTATCCATTGTCTACTACACGATAGTGAGATGAGTTATCAGACTCAATATTATACTCCTGGTATAGTTTCTTCAACTCTAAAACTTCAATGTTGGTTTTGTTGTCCATCAATATTGTGCGAGGGACTCTAAACCTAGTGATGATATGTGAAATTATGAAGTTGACGATTTTATTCATCTTGAATTATTTGAGGGGTATTTACTCAACCTATTTAAAAATAAAGTTGATAGTAGTCGGAATATACTTGATCTAGTTTACAGTGGATGGGGGATATATCCCACAACATCCATTCCACAAACAACCAGAAACATGGAATATTTAGCAATATGTAGCAATTTTTAGGGATGATATTTGATGTTTTCATGAATCTGACATGCATGATTTTTTTTTGTGAATTCCATGAAGTCATGTATCATGGGGTTTTAGTAATATCCCAACCTACTAGATTGGTGGGAGAGTCTGGTCAAAGATTAATGGGTTCCATAAAAGCATGCATGAACTTCTTCCATGATGGGGAGAATCTCTCCTTACTCAATGATTATAAGGTAGATTCCATAAAATCCTTTCTTGAAGAGGTATTTCTACTCATATGGACCATCCTAAAGAGTGAAATTTTCAGCTTGATGTCGAATATATTCCCATATTAAAAGATTTATTGGAAGAACCCCATTTTGGAGATAGACAATTATGGTCTCCATACATCCATGGATGGACATTGGTTTGTCATGATATGGGGGTGGTGATGACCTTATTGATTTCTTCTATATTGCATAAAACAATTGATGAGACCATTCTTCAATGCATGATGGAGAATATTTCATCTTCATGACCAGGGTCAACTATGATGGTGGATTTATTATCTAGTGTGTCGGTGCGGTCATTCTGTGATTGGGGAATATGATGCAATGTGGGATCAAAGGGGAACTCTTCCATCAATCCCCTAACGTACCAGTAAGGGGGGAGAGTTCTTCCTTTTTTATGGAATTTTTACCATTGATCTAATTTACCATAAATTCCAATTCCCCCTTGATATTAAAGTAGGAAATGTTTAGATGTAGGGATAATCCCAATCCCACAACGAGGGATTGATATTCAGCCTCATTATTTAGGCATCCCTTAGATAGTGAGAAAGATTATGGAAAAACTGCTTTGTCTGGTGAGACAAATACAATCCCTAAAAAACCTGATTGAGATTTATGTTTTCTATCCTTGTATCCATAGGGATCCAAGTGGTTCCATCAAATTATATACCCTATGTCTTTATATTTTCATGGGGATAGAATAACTCTTCATTTGGGAACTCAGTGTATCCCGATGTATTTTATGGGGAATGGTGTGCTATGAGGGAATATTCCAAAGCTTTCCCTTTCACTGAATTCTAAGATATCAATGGAATTTCATATTTCTTCAGAATGAACACCCATAAATACCAACATTCATTAAACATAGTTCATCCAAGGATATACATGAGTGGGTCAATATGAGAGAACATATGGACTTCTTAGTGCTTCAAGTAATGCCTCATATTTTCACCACAAAGATGAGTGTATAGAAGTTCTTTTCAATATTATAATTTCTATCCATAATACCTAACATAATATTGATGAGGTATTAGAGACTATTCTCATTACACGAATCATTTTCCTTTGGGAGGATGGTTCCAAGTGAGTGTTCTATAGCAGCCACATATATGATGAGTGTCCTCTCTTACACTGGAGGAGTTAGAACTAATAGGTGTGGTAGAAACCATTTGAAATTTTTGAAGGATTTCTGGAATTAATCATCCAATTTATAGGTGATTCCCTTATTTATTATCTTGGTGAAGGGGAGATATTTTCCAAACTAGTTGGCTATGAATCACTAAAGTAGGAAAGGTGAATTTAGAATCCCCTCAGTTATTTTCAATTTATGGGGGGTGAAATTAATAAAATAACACCAGTATTTTCTAGATCAACCTCAATGCCATGGTGGTGCACCAAAAAACTAATGAATTTACCTGATGTTACGCCAAAAGATCATTTTAGTTTATTTATATTTAGATGGTGCTGTCAAATCTTATACAAAATTTTCTCGAGATCTATAAAGTGATCACTTTTTTATCATTATTTAACAACTAGGTCATCGATATTACATCAGAATAATATTCCCAAGAATGGATAAAAGATGTGATGGGTGACACATTGATACATGGCGCCAATATTCTTTAATATGAATGGAATGAACTGATAGCAGAATATTCTTTAAGGTGCTTTGAAGGCATTGTATTCTTCATCTTTAGGAGAAATCTTGATCAGATTGTACTCTGAGTACCCATCTATAGAGGAAAGGTCTTGGATGCCATCAATTACATCGATAAAGAGTTCTATGATTGGTAATGTGAAATATTCTTTTAATTAATGTTGATTAAGGTCTTTGAAGTCAATGTAGTCTCTAATATGACCATTATTTTTATTATTGGGGAAAATGTAAGAAATCCATATTGGGTATTGCACTTATCGTAAAATGTTGACTTTGATCTACTTGTAAACTTCTACCTCTACATTTGTGTCATGAGTGGGGTTCATCCCCCAGGATGCCTACTTGAAGCCTCAATACTCATTGAGTAGATCAAGATGGTGCATAACCACATCAAGATTCAGTCTAATAATTTTCACATATATCTAAGTGAACACAAATCAGTGATACTATAGAAATTAAATGTACATATTTTTCTCTTTAAGGGGCATCAAATCAATAATTAGAGTAGGCCGCAAGTCTTCATACATTCCCAGATTTATCTATATAAGCTCAGTGATGGTGGTGGACACAAATTCGTCAAATTTTAGAGGGTAATTTCAAGGATAATTCTCATAGTATACTAATTTTGATTCTGGGGAGGCATTTTTAAATGAAGCTAGAAATATGGGGGGTTTTCATCACTATCGATGTGAGGGAGAAAATTAGAGGATACATTATCACCCCTTTATATCCGAGTTGTCATAGAGAGATGACATAACTGATTGTATTTTACACTACCACTAAGGATAAAAGGTTTTTATACCTCTAAGATTAGATTATCTACCTCGAATAGATTTATAGGGAGCACATACTCACTACTGATCATACTCTAGAGATTCGAATGGGAAGTCCTCAAGCCATTGGGTGCTTCGACCTATATATTACCATCCATCATTAGTTTTCCCCCCTAATTATCGAAATTTGATTTATAATATGTGTATATTCAAGTTTACAAGGGGGAATTGTCACCGTGTAGTATGAAAACTTTTCCATGAATGAGTTACTTTAGATGTTGAGGGAATTTTAATGGTACCACCAAGCGGTTATAGAGCCAGGGTCTTCTAAGGAGAACATTGTATGTAGTGTCTTGCTAGATAACAATGAACTCATCATCACATGTGAGTTCAATAAACATGTATTTGAGTTTGATCTTATTGAGAGGACTTTTCTCACAATTATTATACCCTTTAATGGGCATCGTCATGGGAGATAGGTCTCCTTCACAATATCCCAAATGTTAGAGTGTTTGAAATAAAATGAAACTGATACTAGAACCATTATAAATTAGATCCATTTTGAAATTAACATTATTGAATCTAACAAAAACTTATAGGTGCGTGATATGTCCTTGAATAACTTCTTCCTGATCCTGGTTTGTGAATGAGATGTCAACATGAAATTATGAGGACTAGTCTCCACTTGATAGACCTCATATGTAGAAACATTTTTTCTCAAACTCCCGTGGGCTATATAGAGATTCAACAAGTGACTCCATGAGTTATTTGGAAATATGGTGGGCATCGAGGATTGGGAGATTGATAGGAAAAACTATCAAATATTTCATAACATTGTACTTTGGTGCCAAATATTGATGCTTCTCAATATGGGGATAAACTTGGGAATGTGGATCAAGAGATAATGCATCTGAGTTGGATGAGAATGGTGCTTATGACGAAGTTGAGGAGATATCTACGGCTAGTAGTGTAGGTCATTCCAACCTTTCCCATTTCTTAGGTTTGTTGAATTGAAACCCCTCTAGGAGGACATAAAATATAATCAGATGCGATTGAACAATGGATAACTCTAGGGAACCACATAGCCTCTTTGGGGCACACTGGAGTACTTTATCAAGTGTTTTAGCAGCATATATTTCCTCCATGGGGATATGATCAGAATATTGGGTCTGACCACTTTTGTGATGTCCCCTATGTCCTCGGATTTGGAACATGTGGATTCCCTTTCTAGAGTTATATTTTTGTAACTCATATTTAGGGACATATTCATCATCAAAGAAGGGGTCTTCTAAGAGTATCTTGTTGATAGAACCAAAGATGATCTTTTCATCTAATGAGGATTCGATTTATTTGGGTGGTACCCATAATGTGGATGCTGAAAGGAAAAAATATGAAAGAGTTAGGGCATGTATTAGATCAAAATATAATTCTTCCAATTCAATTTATTCTTCTTTCTAGTGATCACACCCACCATTGGGTGGTTTATTTGATGTTACCTTTTTTGGTGGTGGTGCTATTGCGGGACTATGAAGTTGTGCTCTTATGGTGGTATGATCTCGATCAACTAATTTTCAAGTCATCAAGTTGTCTAATTTTTACAAATGCTTGGATGAAGAATTATGCCAACCATCATATTCTTTTGACTGGAAAATCGTTATGTATTCCATCTATCATATAGGGTTTTCTAATTCCACATTTACGGATATGAACATGACTTGAAGGATGTCTTTGATGGAGAAGCGGTCATGGATGAATTGACCCAACAATCGATAGTAAGGGCAGTAGTCAGGAATGTCAGTGAGGTTATGCTTATCAGGATTTATAGGATACAAAAGATTGACAAGGTCATTATCTATAGTAGCCAAGAAATAATCGGGGAGTTGTTCATTTTAAAAAGAGTATTGTTTTTTCATCTATCCCTAAAATTCTAAGAAATCCTAATTTATCTCTTCTTCTATCCAAGGGAGATTCTATGGATTTTTCCAGTAAACTAGAGGTGTTGGGTAGTTTTGAGCATACCTAGGTTCCTAGATGGGAACTATTCCTAGCTTTTGCGTAAAATATACAACTTATGCTCTGCCTGGTCATTCCTCCATTACTATGGTCATGAGTCGAATTTAGGATCGGGTTCACTGCATATCCTCCTCAAGATGTTTTTCTATTTCAAAGAACTCATGAAACCCACCTGAATACTTTATTGGGAATAGAGGTTTCTGTATCTAATCCCAGATATTTTCTGCATAGAGTATTAATATTTTCTCTTGAAAGAGTGGGATGCTGAGTGAATAGGTTAAGACATTCCATCTTGCTGTGAAATCTGAAACGTTCTCATTTTCTCAATAATTGAAGTTCATTAGGATTGAAATTGTTTTATTCCTTAGTGTGGAGATAAAATAAAAAAATAATTATGAAGAAAGTCTTCCAATCCTAAATAAAATCATGCTGGTAGTCTATCGTACCAAACAAAGGCTGGTCTTGTTAGAGACTATACGAAACACCTCATCTTTGTTGCCTCTTATTGATCTCAATGGACCATCAATTACCTCCATCGGGATACAAAGTATCTAAAATGTTGTTTAGGGTCTATTTCACCATAATTGGAAGAGAAGGTAGGATTTTCAATGTTGGGGTGTGGCGGAGTATCATCCAACCATTCAAGAAACAACTTCCTCTTAGGTGGAACATGTGTGCATCTACCTTTCATCGATTCCATTCGAGTAGCTAGGGACTTGATGACATTAAGAAACTTTGAGGGAGCTACTATCAGATCCATCTCCCATCTACAAGGAGTGGGTGGGGGTGGATGAGGTGGCCCCAATTTCATGTCCCACTATATCTAGATTATTCCTTAGACTAATAGATTACCCTAGAGAGGGATTTATGGTCACCACAATGTAGGAAAGTCAATATAATTTTTGAATTCCTCATTTATGTAAACTGGATGCCTAGATCTAGATCCTTTCTGACGCACAGACACCACTCTTACTAGTGAATCATTTATGAGAGGGAGAATATTTTCCTCTTCTTAATGATGATACCTAGTGGGAGTATTCCCCCTAATTATCTCCTCATTGAGTTTTTGCAGAGTTTGTATTTCAATATCATATTGTGACCACTATTCCTATAGGGAAGGAAGTTCAATTATTCTAGGAGGTGATCACGATGTCTCCATACCTTTCTCCTTATCAATGTTCCATAATGAAGGTTCTAACTTGATAATTTTCTATTCCATATTTTTGAGCCGTATTTGGTTCTCAGTATGTACAGCCTCATTTGGGGAACCAAAATAACCCTCCTCTTGGGGTTGGTTCTCCATGTTGCGGCCCCCGACATCTACATCTTGATCAATTTTAACCATGTTTATAGTTACTAAATTCATAGATATATACCATGAAATGGTGTTTGTGTGATTACATTCAATGAAATAGGTTGATCCAATAATACTTTATTTAGGGTTGTTATTTGAACAATTGGAAAAATTTGGCCATTTTATCTTGTGACCCCAACAGGGTCTGATTTCATTTTCCATACATTCCTCCTATCTTAAAATATGAGTAATGACCTAGAGGGAGTTTCCAGTCATTATTTCTGAATGGGCCTTAAACTGGGAGGCTTGTCCTACGATTGGAGGGATTGGTGGGACACTGACCATTTTCCTCCTATCATGTAGAAGTCTGATTCTATATTTGGTGATGATGATGACGGAAATGCCCCCACCCCAATGTGTTGGGGGTTATTTGAGGATGAAATTGGCACTGATTAGTATCATTTTTAAGGATCCAATGATTTTAGTTAGGGACATGATGATTTCTTGGATAGACCCAATGATATGAATGCCCCCAACCAAATGGGGTGGGGGTGATCATGAATCACCACTAATTTTTCATAGAATCTCTCAGGAGTTGATGAAATGAGGCGCTGATTGGGATATAAATTCCCCCAGTCCTATGGGATAGGGTTCACTCAAGGATAATATGTATATGTCTTGAATCCTCCCAGGAATAGATGATATGAGGGGTGGTGGCTATGGTAGATATTTTCCTAGACTAGGGGGCCAGGTCTACTCTTGGACGGATGCTATCACAGCTGCTATTATGGATACTTTCATCCATTGCATCTATGCTCATGTAGGAGTTGGGTGCGATGAAATCACATGATGAGAACCATTCTTAATTGAAAGTTGTCAAAATAATCATAACTTCAGTCTCTATGTCTAAAATATATTCACATTTATTCGAGGGGCACAGTTTGATGTCCTGTTGGCTATGTTATCCCAATATTCGTGATGTATGTGAATCATTGAGGTTGTGGAATTCAATTGTAGTGACCAAATAGACCAAGATTTATCTAGTTCCATTATTTATCTAGAGTTTATAACATTATATGATGCTGAATATGAGGTGTTATTTTTTCCAGGTGTGCACAAAAGTGTAACACTCCATAATGTTTGCATCTTTGAATATAGATACATGAGGTGGAATCAGCGATCAAGTACTGATGTTTTAGGATGTAGTGAAAGAAAGAATTTTGTATATTTGTGTTGTGATTATCATATTTTCATTCCCATTCCATGAAGATATCATCCAGGTCTAGTTGATAATAGAGTATATTTATTGTCTAAAGGTGACATTTTTATATTTTATAAGAGAGATGTTGATCATTAATTCTCTTACAAGTAACCAATATATTTTGGAATATATAAGCAATGAACTCTATTTCTAGATCATATGGGATATTATAGTTAGATTTAGTAAGGGAACATAACATAATGGGGAGGTTGTTTTCAGTTAACTCTCGATATAAGTCAATATTAGCTTCCTCTTAATTAGACTTACACTCCCCTATCCGGTCAGACCATAGAATATGTCACTGATGGTCTCTTGTTGATGGGAGTGGGGTGTTGCTGGACTTTGATGGTGGAAGAATATTTAGTTTAAGTCAATGCTAGGAGAAACTATCTATACAATGGTTTCCAAGTTATGAACATGTCTTTATATGGAGGTTTCTTGGTAAGGGGGGGGGGGATTTCCTTATCTGTGTGAGATATCACTATGGGGAGGCTGACCATGATGGATTTCATGAGTATAGTCCCTGTGATCCATCTACACACTACCATTAGGATGACTATCTTGGAAATGGACTTATTCTTCTTCTGCTTCAATATAAAGATCATCAGAACATTGTGAGTTTTTGAATGTGTCTTGAATGAACTAAAGGGAACCGACATTGAGAATATTAGAAATATGGTCCATGTTCTATGTTGTGGTTGAAATATTATGACACACCTTTTGGAATTGTGTAGGGATATGATCCTACTGGGTGATGGTTTCCAGAACATTCATATAACCCTCGGATGCTGCAGGAATATGTACCTGCTGATAAGAAGTTATTGGAAAATGACAATGATATATCTCACTATTTATAGGAATATGTGTCTATCCTATGGAATTCTCAATTCCCACTTGGTGAGCCTCAGTCAATATGGGAGTATGATCGCAATCCCCATCCTTTGGGATATTCTGCTGGTCTTTCTTGGTAGGAGTATGGGGCTTCCCTAAGGCATGTGCCACTCTCACTTGGTGAGCCCCAATTGGAACATTAGTATGATTCTGGTCTGAATATACATTTCCCACTAGAATATTCCATTGAACCTCAAAATGGGAGAATGGATATGAGCCACATATTGTATTGACTTGGAATGATGATGGCACAATCATTCATCAGCAGAAGTAGGAATATGCACCCGATATCCAGGATTTGTTGCAATATTCTATATAGATTCACTAGTAGGAATATGAGCATGTCCCATGACCCTTTTCATTCTCACTTGGTCATCCTTGGATAGAATGGGGATATATGCATGATCCTAGGATTTTGGAGTTTTTCAAAATATTTAATCGACTAGAATATAAACCTGTACAAAGGGTTTTTCCCCTATCACATGGGGAGCCCTATCCAGAACGAGGATATGATCTCAATCTTGTGCCTTTAGAATATGCCTCTAGAATTATTTGAAAGACATGTTGCCCTATTTCGAGGCATGTGATGCTCTCACTTGGTGTGCCCTTGTTGGTAAAGGAGTATGATTCTAGTCTAATGCCTCATCCTTTTTTTGGAATATACAGATAATACTTATAGACATGAGCAAGAATGTGCTCTATCTTTGGTACAACCAACTTTCCATGTTGATCAAAGTGTTGATATTCACCAGATATAAGGATAGGAGTATGCACCTATCCCTTTATCTGCAAAAATGTGAGAATATTACATCCAATTTCTTCTATTGTTGGTAAGATATATTATAGTTTTAGCAATTTGTGTGTAGGGATATAAGCCTACATATTTTCTATTTCCATTATACACTAAAAGATGTCTTCTATTGAAGTGGGTATATATGCCCACATTTTTCATCCTTATTTCATTCGAATATGCCAATGGGATTCATGCATGGGTGTAGGGATATGCACTTACCACATGCCTACTGCGAGAATATTCCAACATACTTGTTCTAAGTCAGCAAGGATATGAGCCTGCTTGCTGGTTCTTATAGGAATATGAAAGTAGTAATCATTAGTAGGAGTGGGATATGTGACCTCTCATATATATCACGTTCTTCCATCATCTAATGAGCCTTACATTTCAACTTTTCATGGGTATTAGAGGAAATATCATGTCAGTTATTACCTTCAGTAAGAGACTGGTGGGTACCGATGGGATGGTGTTGGAAATGGTAGTTGATAGGGGCCCTCTTTGGTAGCACTAGAACCAAAAGGGATCCACTTCTGGATTCTTGATCCACCTTCATCACAGACTAAAGTTGGAAGCTATCATAATCTAGGGAGTAGCTCTTAAATTTGTTTGTTGTAGTGATAAGGTAGATTGGATTAGTAGTATCCATCCTCAGGTGATGTGGACTCACCTGTTACAATTAATGGAGATCTTTTCCAGAAGCTTCCATGGTAGAGATCATACCACATCCGTGGTACTCCAATACCACCATGTTATCCATCTTTAGTTGGAGCTTTCGAGTAGTTGAGATCACTTTTTAACCCATTGGGGTTGCAACTGAAGATTTTTTACCATGGAAAACACTGGATGATGCCGAAATTATATCAAATTGGGATTCCAAAAGTATTAGATGAAGTTTTTTAGATGATAAAGAACATGGTTACCAATTTGCGCAATATTGTAGACATAATATTCTCAATCAGATATATATGGTTAAAAAAATTGTTCTTTTATTCTTTATTCAACCAATAGTTTGACTGTGGGTGGTTTGTGTGGTACACATTCTCGAACATCGGGTTACCACTATCGCTATCACTGGAAAATCCCAATGGCTCCCTCATCCATAAATGGGTACAAAACTAATTTACAAATGTAGGAAATCACCAGGGTTTTTAGGTTCAATGACACTTGGGTACTTTCATTGGTCGAGAGGATAAGAGGATGGGCTCATCATACCCTTTTAGGGGGGATTATTTCCTACTCTAGGACTCTCTTATAGATTGGAGATATGTTCGTGATTCTCTTCTTAAAACCGACACGGGAGCGATTACCCTAACAAAACAATCATGGGTTAATTTTAATATATGTGAAAAAGACCAAGGGGATATTTAGTTAATTCATATGTATGTGTTTGATGTTCTCCATCATTTTCATGTAATGAGTGGCTATTTATGTGATTAATCCATATAACCAAGTGGTTCAGAATACGCTACTACAAAAGAAGGATTCTAATATTCTGAGGAGGAAATTGATCCATTATGAGGTGTCCTGTGTATCCTATTTATTACAGGAATCTAAAACACTTTTAGTTTTTTGGACTCATATAGTTTAACATTAAATGGAGAGGAATTATAAAGGTTATCTAGGACACCAAGTGTTCAAGATAGAGTCTTGGATGGATATCCTATGTATCCTGATTATGGAGAGAATCATATCATTCATAGTTCATTTTTTAGGTGTTACAAGATGAGTTTACCTTTCCATTGTTGATACATATGTTGCAGATGGAATGGTTATTATAGTTCCGTAAGCCCATGTGAGCGATGCTCAGTGTGAGAAACAAGGAATGAAAAATGATCATTTTCATTTCTCATGATTTTGGAATTATGTATTTGGACCACCCTGAAAAGACTTATTATAGAGATCGTGTCTACGAGAGATTTACTATGTATCATTTTTATTGATGGAATCAGAGTCACCATAGTTTAGTTTATTTCTCAGTCCATTGATGGATTAGTTAGAGGGATCATACCATGAAATGATTGGGTCCCAATGATGAAAAACAGAATTGTGCATAAGGATTACATCAAAATGGATGTTTATTTGAGTTCAGGACTTAATAATGAGTTCTATGTATCCTAGTTATTGTTGAAATTAAAGTTATCGTAGTTCAATCACACCCTTGGGATTTTCCGCGTGGTAGATTCCCTTGTGTTGAGCCTAATGTGTCATGCTAGTCATTAGTTATTTATAAACATATGATACCCTAGTTGGTGGAGACTTGTGATGAAAATGATATGATTATTGAAACTCCCAAATATCACATGAAATATTCTTGGTTTGAGAAACAAGGGTTGCAAAATGATCAATATAATCACATAGAGAATGAGGGAGTTACTTGTTGTGAAAGCCCTGTGAAGCTCAAACCTTGGAGAGGTGGCATATGTGTCTAAAATATGGCAGGTATTATATTCATCATAGTTTCCTTGTTCAGGTATTACACTCTTTGTTTTCCCTTATCATTTGTAAATATCATGTTATGTTTCTGACCGAGGCTTACACACTAAGGTTTCCCTTGCAACATTCTTTCCTACCTTACATGCATTGATTGTCTGGTTTCCTGATATGTAGAAGAGTATCTTACTAACATATATGACGACAACTAAATAACACCGTTGGTATTTCTGATGGAATTTGAATAACCTAGTTGGAATATCCAAAGGTTATCACATGATCAAAGTTGACTTGTCCAGAGGACATCACAAGATCTTGGTGGTTTATCTTGGAATCCATCGCATGATCAAGTTGGACTATCTAGAGGGTGTTGCATGATTCAACTAACTTAACCTAGTGTAATTCGAAAGAGTTCTCTATAAAGACATGGATTGTGTTGTGAGAGTCAATACAACATATCTCAAACGGTGTTTCATGTCTTGGATAACATCTATGTAGGTCATCATGAGACATAGATGACATGTCTAGAGGAAGCCATGAGTATCATATGAATTTTCTAGAGGGTATCATGATGTCTTATTTTACATGAATAGCTACGTATTGAAGACTTAGATGTCATGAGTTGGTGCCATTACATGAGTCAGGCAATGCATTTGAAGTACAACACGAGTCTTGGGAGACAGGCCTTGAGGGATTCATGAGACTAAAGTGGCATTCCCATGTTGAATTGTGGAACTCACTCTAAAATGTTTGAAATAATTCACATGACCTGAGTTATATGCTGAAGGAGAGTTGTAAGACATAGGAGACATGTCTCCGTGCTGTCACATGCGTTTGATGGATTACATAAAGTGCATGCGGTTCAACAAACATGTTTTTGTGTAATTATTTATTATTTAGTTTTTTTCTATCCATTGTATTGAAAATTCATTAGATTTTTCCATATCAGATTACTTTAAGTCTCTCCTGATGATGTAAAAATGTGGGATGTTCTTCACATCTCCTACCAAAAGTCCTTTGTGTGTTCTATTAGTGATCCCATGATGTTCTTTATACATGGAGCATGATCACTTTTGTGGTTTTCCAATATATTCCCTAATGAAATAGTTTATATTTATGAGATCAGTTGCTTCGAGAAATTTACTCCGGTGCTTGTGAAAAATTTCTAGAGTTCATCCTCTTTGTTATGATAGGTATCTATTCATTTTTCATTCTAGGGTGGGGAATTTATAGGCCCCACCACCATTGTTGTTTTCCAATTATCATGACATATCTGGCACAAATCTACGATGGAGTATGTGAAGGGGTCTGGTTCCATGCGCCATCGTGAGCCTTTTCCATGGATCACTATGAGGGTTTCTCTTGATTTTTAGTCACCGTGAGTTCCTCTCTTGAACACCTCTATCATTAGATTATTCTAAATTAATGGGGACTTTGTTTGATCATGCATCTATATGAAAGGGCTTCCAAATTGTCATACTAACATGTCAAAGGGACTTAGTGTGATAAAAGTGCCTATTTAAAGGCCTTCATGAGATACTTGATGCCTTGCCTAGGTTAGTTTGTGAGGTATGAGTGGATTATCTAGGGTTCTCATGGAATCATGCAACAGATAACCTTAGCACATTGAAAATGTTTGAATACAATGAGATTCTTCCTCCTCCTCCATCTTTTTATTTTCATTCATACATTTTAAAAAGGTGGAGGGTCAATCCAAATTACATGAATAATGTAAAATAATATTACTATATTTCTTGATAATGCCTCACGTGACCAATAAGGGTCATATTTTGGTACATGAGAATTTTGTGGACAAATTGATCCATTTATCCTTAAGGATACGAAGAGGGAGTGTGAGGTTTCATGGGAATGACCGGGGAAATTTTTATAGTGGGGATAAAATGCAAGGGTCTTTCCTGAGTTGAGACATACATATCACTAGAGTCTCATGATGTCTTTTAGATCTCCAAGAGTATTTTGTATGACTACGACCATGAGTAGTCTTCTCATCCCCTCATTTAATTCCTTCGTTTCATTTTACAAAGGCTTAGGGGTCATAAAAATTTTATAGATTGTTGTCGGGGACAATTATCCTTCCATTTAGTGATGAGTCACATTACCTTTATGACTAGTATAGGTCTCCTATCTTCAGATATTTCCCTTGAATTTTCAAATTATTTTTCTAATGTTTTTTTATGTGTTTGTCTATGAAAAACCACATGGCCGAAGATATCTTAACTGGATACCACCGTGCAGCCCCTACTTGTTTGGAGCACCTTTACAAGAGAATGAGCAGTTGATGAATGGTGTTCTTTGGTATCCACTGAAGGATATGAGCTTCATGTAGAGTCTTCATGTGACCTTATAATGGTTACACTATCACAAGTCTTTTGAAGGCTCACATGTGCCACAGGTCTTGACCACCTTCTTCATCCTTTTCCATTATAGGGAAAATAATACCAATATTAAGTTATTTATCCCTTTATCAATTTTACAATTATAATTTTGTGGGAATAAAAAATATGATATTATGATCATTCTGGAATGACAAAATAATACTCACATAATTTCCATAATTATTGATTAAAATTTGAAGCAATACTCATGTGTACGTATGACATACCATCTACATGAATATAACGTAGTTCATTTTTCGAAAATATATTTTATGGTTGGATTTAAAATTATAATTTTTTTTATAAAAATTATAATTATTTCAGGATTATTATTCTATATATGATAGAATAATGACCACTTTTACCATAGTAAACCAACCTATTTCATTTTGGATTTATGTACAAAATATTACTAAAACATACGATGTGAACAGAAATGATTATGTAATTGTTATAACATGGTAATTTGTAAGATAAAAGGGATAATAAACATGAAAAAGTTTATTAATAAAGTAAATAATTAACCACAATTTATTATTTAGGAAGATGAAGAATGAACGTGATGAGTTAGACTCATGGTAAGGGTTCTTCGTCTCAATTTTTATTAGTTAAGACATATTTAATTTTATGAACCAATTTATGTTTTGGAGGAGTATATACTGAATCATTGACATATTAAATCATGAATATCAATTTTTCATGTTATTTAATGTTTCATTTAATGTTATTATTTCATGGGGATTATGATTCAATAGTTACCAAAGTGGTAACAATTTATTTCACAATCTCATCATTATTCAGGATTGTTTATGTTTAAGTATCCACAAAAAAATATTTCTCTTCTATGTCAATGTTATCTAATTTTTTTTTAATTTTCTCATTCAATTTTTTAAATTTATTTTTACCCATGCTTGAATTCATACAAAACAGGTTGGAAGGAATATTTTTTTTATTTTCCAAATGAGGTCCTTAGTGACCTATTCAACAAAAATATAAAAGGTATGTCGTTTTAAAATTATACAACATGAGTAGCTTTCTGCAAAATAATATTTACTATATTATTTTAATATTCCATTACATGTTTATATTTTTATTTTAAATTAAAATTCTTTTATTTATATGAACATAGATCCTTAAAAATAGAAGATATTTTAAAATGAAAAATTTCGTTTCCTAATTTTTATCCCAGTGATATTTCCAAATTATTTTATATCTATGATGAAATAATTTTTTTTATTCTTATATTTTACTACTAATATGATCGAATGATACCATTATTATTCTTTCTTTAGATGGTTTATGTTTGTTATAAAAATATGCAAAGTTAATGAAGCCCATTTATTTTCATGGGTTCTGATTTGATGAATGTTTTATTATCATGTTTAACACATATGCATGGTTTTAATTATGATTTGATTGGGAACTATATCTACCTCTAATTAATTTGGTAAAGTATTATATCACATATGATAGTTATAGGAAACAAGTTTAAGTGCCTGATTCGTTATGAAAAATAGGACTATGTGCTTGATTTATTATTGAAAAAAAGTTGATGTGCTTGATATATAATGGGAAAGAAGTGTTGATGCTAGATCCAATGTTATTGTTAGTTAAAAATTTCAAATTAAATGGATTCTATACTTATGATGATGCAATAAACATTCCTGACATGAAATTATGTTTCATGATTGAGTTATGATGATTTCTCATTTTTACAATTCATGTGTTTGGAAATAAAAATGTTTTATGACATAATTAATGTTTATGATATATTTAGACTAGATATTAATTTTTTTAAATTGTGTTCATGATCTTATAACCTTATTATTATATTATTCTTTCTTATGATCATCGATTAATATCTACCATGCTTACCCTTACTTAGAATATAAGGTCACCCTTTCTTATGTTTCATTTTACCCGGTTATGAAGAATGAGTCTAAATTTTTTTTATTTAGATAAGTTTCATGTGTGAGGGAGTTTAATTTAGATGTTTAAAAAATTATGTGGAATATGAAAATAAGGGTGTAGTGTGGGATGATGTTGTTCTTTATGAACTAGTTGTTTTTCAATTCATGTTGTTAAAAGTTTGTGATAATTCTCTAAAACATGAAACCAAAATGGTCCTTGGGAATATATGTGATCCAAAATTTCATTTTAATATTTTATGTTTTGGATTGGAATAATTGGATAACATCTATTAATATAAAATATAGAAATATAAAGTTTATATTTATTGAACTAGGTCTAGAAGTGTAGGTCTTGAGATCTTATATATATTATGTGATTTACTTATTGAAATTTCCCCACAAATAGTGCTCTTGAATATCTTGATACATATTTATGATCACTGGGAACAGAGAGAAGGTCAAGCTATGTTTATCATTCAATAAATTCTTATTCATACTAGGATTTTATAGTACACATATTAGTGACCCAAATATTAGAACTCCATCATCAATTTTAAACATCCGGGATTTACCTATTCTCGTTTCTTATGTAATTTCTAAATTTTTGTATCATATATTTAAGAATACATTATCTTCTATATATGGGTTAGTTGATAAATTATAATAGGAAATAATGATGATTTTCAATACTTTATGACCCACATGTCCATCCTATGAAAGTCTAAGAATATTTTAGGATTCCAAATTCCCATAATTTATAAGGTCGCATATGTCATATTTATGTTTTTATTTTTAGGTATTTGTATCATTTATTTTTTTATTATCATTAATATTAGGATTAAACATGTTGTTTTTTTGGTGAAAATGGAGTTTTTGGACCTGATAACATGTGGCACACGGTTGACACATGATTAGTAGAAACATTGCGCTAGCCTAGAAGAGACTATGAACCCTGTACAGTGTCATTTTATACAATGCATAGCCCACACATGAGTGTGCGGGGTAACCATACACATAGATAAGTGGGTTTTTTTGACGTCCTTTGTTGACTTCATTAGTTTTCTCCCTCCCCCAAGAGGTCGTGGGTCATGCCCATAACTATAAAAATATGAAATTTCCTAAACTACCCTTCCTTGATATTTACCCTAACTCACCTCTATTTCAACCAATTAGATATATCCAACCTTAGAAACTTATCCCTCTCTTATTTTCTCCCTTAAACCCCCAAAATACTAGGTGGTTTTGGTCTGGAATTTTAAAAAAACCTTAATTTAAGCTTCTCCAATGCTATTCTTCTTCATTCTTCTTGGTTCCTTATTTGGTCTTCTTTGGGTTCTCCATTATCCAAAAAATTGGTCTCCCTAAACTAGGATGAAACATGTTTATTTGGGTTTGATCTTTATGTTTATGGTATGTTCTTTCTTTTATAGGTTCACTTGGTGGTGTGTTTATGGTTTCCACTAGTTTTCTAAAAGTTTCCAAGTGAGAGGTAGGTGGTTCAATGCATTAACATTATTAAATTATTTTATTGTGCTTTATATCCTTTCGAAATTGATTCAATAAATTATGTGAGTGATGTGAAACATGTTTTTAAAGGGTTTGGTGTACATAATGGTTTCAAAGGGGTTTTTGATATTGAAAATGGTGTTTTTACATATGTTTTATATTGTGGATTGTGTGTATGTATAAGTGGTTTTTCATGTGTCATGGGAAAGAGGAATTTATCACAAAGGGAATCCTAGGTGGTGATGTTTTGTAGACATGGTCTAGTATGATTTGAGGATCAATAGTATCGAGGCCCATTTTTCATAGAATTATTGACACTACAACACTAATTAAACATTTGATGATGATCAAAGACCACTATCAATTTTGATGCGACTCCTCTCTATTAGATCATGTATGAGGACATTGTGGGTTGTGGTTCTTAAGAATTATTAAAAAGTATTGATGATCCTAGCTCCCCATTATCCTTAGTGCATTAAGAAATACCCATGGTGGCCATGTAATGTTATTCTTATCCTTTAGTTGTTTGATGTGTTTATTCTCCCATTTTAATTTCAACAAATATTCCACTTAAAAATGTTCTCATTTATTTTATTGAAAAATGTGCAAATTGATTTGTCTTATTATTTTATGTCATGTAATCTTTTTGGGTGATATCCTATTGTGTATTGGTTCAGACCCTACTTAATCCCTTGGGTATATATAGAAATTGTTATTTTTGACCAAGGTAAATGAATTATGGTCTACGATGGTGATGTTGGATCTAGATTCTAGTGTTTACATTTTGCAGGTAATGGTAGAGGTGGAATGGGGGTGTCAAACCTCTTATTGTATGAGGTTTTTTTGAAGCGTATTTAGTTCCCCTCATTGTTTTTATATTTTATATTTTTTTTAAATTGTAAAACTTCTTAATAGGCAATAATTGAATTCTTTTTGTTATGGATATTGCTTATGATGTGATGTGTCATTTTTCTGGTTTTTATGGATAATTCTTATGGAAAAAATAATTCCAAATAGTATTTTTGGGTTTTAGGAACTAGTTTTATATCCATAGGGATCATGAATTCCCTAATCACATTTCCATGGGCCCGGTATGGTGTCATTTTGGATGGAATATAGGCTTTTTTCATGAAAAAATGTTATCATATCTAGTTTCTCCCTTTCTTTAGGTTGTTTTAATTTAGAGGATTTGGATAGATAAGAGCTGGGTCTGTTGGAGCATGAGGTTCTTGTTGTGACTGGGGAATCTAGCTAACACACCTCATGATCAAACTTAGGTCACCATAATATTTTTGGTTTTTGGTTAGAATCCTCTTCCAGGTGAGTTGTAGAGGTTGCATAATGTGAAATGACACCAGATGGGGTGGAGTGGTAAGACTCTTTATTGTGATTGGTTTATTTTTTTTTTGGTATTTATAGACGTTTTTGGAAATTTTCATTGTCACTAATTTATTTAGAATGGTTTATTGTTTTTTATGATGTTTTTAAATTATTGTAATATGATTCCCCCTAGATTCTTCTCGTATAATCACAAGATAAGGCTAGAGGGAGTTCTTTGTCATCAGTTGATGAGACACTTGTAGATGTAGTAGTTTGGGAAGTCCAAGAAGTAGGTCATGGTTTGGGATTTTGTCCTAGTCATGTTAGGGAAGATTAACTAGGTCCTCAAAATGAAAAATATTAGGATCTCCTCTGGAACAATCCTCCTACCTTTTGTGGGTAGAACAGATCCTGACAAATATGAGGATTTGATTGAGAAAATTGAAAGGATGTTTGGGTTTATTGACAATCATTAGGTAGTTATGGTGAAGTGTGTCTCAATATAGTTGTAATTCCCAAGTAGAATCTAGTGAGACTAAGTGTTTTATGCTAGGAAGCATGAGATGATGAGTTGAATGGACTTTAAGGTCATATTTAATGAGAAGTATTTCCCAACGACCTTGGCCTTCACTAAGACCTGAGAGTTTATGGATCTTCACTAGGTGGATCATAGTATGTTGGAGTATTCCAAACAATTTACTATGTTAGTCCTTTTTACATGAGGAAGTTTCTAATGAGCAGCTAAAGGCCCAGCGATTTGAAATGGGGCAGTGATTGAAGATTATTTCCCAAGTATTCCTATTCAAGATGAATAATTATACTTAGTTGGAGATAGATAATTCTGACATGTCTAGTTTTTTAGGATAGTTTTTGAAGTGGGATAGGGTAGTGGTGGTTCATCCAAAAAGAAGAGTAAGTGAGTTTATTAAGAGAGTAAAGGGAGGTGGTTGTTCAAGACATCTAACCATACCTCCTTCTTCTAAAACACTTGATGTTGGATTAGTTTTGTTCATCAGTGTGGGAAGCCGAGGAAAATGTTGATGACATGTAAAACCCCACCATTAAAATTCCCTAAAGGTGAAGATATTAGGAAATTATAGTGGTTTAAAAGAGCTACATGTTTATATCAGGGTGGATCAAGTTCCTCAATATCTAGGAGAATGACAACCTAGTTAGAAATGTCTAGGACAATGGGTTCTCGGTTTGGTGGCCATGGTGGCTGGGTTGGATTCAATTATGGTTAGAGTCAGCTTAAGGTTTTTCCACAATTCATAAGTCTTTCTCAACATCTGGAAAAGACAAAGAATCTTCATGTTATGGATCAAGCACCAGTGGAATCAGATGCATAACCTATAATGGTTCAAGGTACGATTCTTATTGTATCATCTATAACTACCATTTTTGTGACATAGGTTCTTCTAATTACTTTATTTTTTCCTGACCTTTGGAGTTTTTTAAATTTAGAACTGAGCTCATGTTGTATGTGATGGAGTTGGTGACACCACTTTTTAAGAAGAGAGGTCATGGTTTCAAATGTTTGTATATCACTCTCACTCTATCAGTGGTCATGATGTAATGGGACTTCATAGTTCTATAAATGGAACTCTTCGACGTGATTACCAATATGGATTGGATGGTGCATTTTTATATGAACATTGATTGTTATTGGAAACTAGTGAATTTTATTTCACCTGATGGTAGCACCAAGGTTTGTTGAAGTGAATAGGATCTTCAGTCAGAACATGATGGACCTCAATTTATTAAGTTAAAAAATCTTGTTTTCTAATTCTCATCACTCATGCTAGTGGATGAGGATAGAGGTTTTGAGGAAGGGTTTCTACATGTGGCAGATAAGTTTCCAGATGTATTACCATGTGATATTCAAGTTTTCCTCTAGTATGTGATGTAGAGTTCCCAAAAATTTGGCACCGGGGACACAAATTTTATGTTTCGTCATACCATAATACCCCCACCAATTTTATGAAATTAATGATACAATTAAATGATGTTTAATCCAAATTATTCATTAATCCAAGCATCTCACTTTGGTCCACTCCAATTTTTATTGCTCAGAATATCAATGGATATCTTTAGTTCTTGCATCGATTATTGAATCTGAATAAGGTAAAAATCAACAATAAATAACCCTTGTACCTTATTGATTATATATTTGATCAGATTTAGGAGGAAGGTTGTTCTCTATGATCTACATTCATTCTGTGTATCATCAAGTAAGATTCCGAGAGGCAGATTTCCCTAATATAGCCTTCCATAGTACGTAGACCACATTGAGTATTTGGTTACTCAATTTAGGTTAAAAAATACTCTAGTGGTCTTCATGGATATTTTGAATTTGGTGTTTTTTCAGTACCTAAATTCGTTTTTCATGATCATTTTGGATAATATCATGGTTTCTTCTGGGACTGAAGAGGATCATGATATGAACTTGTGAATTTTGTTGGTCACACTTTGAGATCACCATATCTATGATAAGCTACCATAGAATACCTTCTAAACCTGGGAGATGAAGTTTCTAGGCCTTGTGATCTATGAACATGTGGTTTTGGTGGACCCTAATAAAATTTAAGTAGTGATGTCATTGGATAAATCAATGTTTTTTTTGAAATCAAGAACGTTTTGGGCATGGTATGGTATTATAAGTAGTTTCCTAGAGACATATCTTGGATTTTTACCATTACTACCCTTACCTATAAAAGTGTAATGGTAGAGTGGATCCTAGAAAATCAGGTTTTTTTTGGGATCTTAAGTGGCAGTTGACTAGAACCAAGGTTCTAATGTTGTTACAATCTTGAAGGGGATACTTAGTCTATTGTGATGACTCAGGTATGGGTCGTGGGTGTATATTAATGCATAATGATCATGTGGTGGCATATGGTTTTTAAAAACATTGACCACATGTTAAAAAATACGCAATCCATGACCTGGAATTAGCATAATTAACACACACCTTGTACACATGGTTCCAATATCACTTTGGGGAGTAGTGTATAGTACACTCAGATAAAAAACATTTAGTCTAAATTTTCTCCCAGGAGGATCTAAATCTGAGGAAGCATCATTAACTCAATTACCTCCCAAGGTTTGAATTTGATATCATATATACCTTGGGAAAAGGTAGTGTGGTAGCAGATTCCCTATGCAAGAATGTTCTGGTGAAATATTTGAAGGAGTCTAGTGATGAGTGGACTTTGATTGGTTTTTTTCAAATGAATATGGAGACATAGGAGTGAAGTGGATGAATGTTCCTGGCCCTTATTCAACTAACACCATCACTTTTGGAGTTGATCAGGAAAGAGCGGCCGAGTGATGAGTTGTGAAAGAATTATATGCATCTTTTTCATGGTGGGGAGGTTCCCAAATATTGGTTTTTGTCATCATGTTGAGTTATTTTCTTCAAGGGCCATCTCATTGTGTTGTTATCATCACATATTGTGGTGATGTGAGAGAGCCACCAGTATGAGTGGACCATTCATCCTGAGACAACCCATATGTTTTATGACATTTGTTGCCTGTTCTAGTTTCTAGGTATGAGGAATGGTAAATATGAATTTTTATCTTAGTGTTATACCATTCATCTGGTTAAAAAATGAGAATGAAAGGCCCTCTAGTATTCCTCAGTCATTATCCATTCCTACATGGATATGGGATGTAGTTACCATGGATTTCATTATTATATTACATCACACACCCTAGGTATGGAACACAGTTTAGGTGGAGATTGATTATATTAAAAAATTAGATCATTTGTGTTTTAATCTATATACTTAGCCAATGTGGATGATTTTGATTTTTGAATATTTAATAGATAATGAGGCTTCATGGTTTTCCCTCGATGATAATTTCAGATAGGGACCCACATTTTACTACCTGGTTTTGGGAAGGCCTTAAAAAGGAAATGGGGCCACAAATCATGTTGAGTATGACATAGTATCCTCAAATGGATGGATAGAATGAGTGTGAAAACTAAATTCCAGAATACATTATATGGGAAAGTGTGTTAGATTTTAGTGGCTCATGGGATAACCATTCGGGATTTGTATATTTTGTGTATAATAATAGTTACAAATCCTCTATAATATTGGATCCCTTTGTGGTGATTTATGGTTGGATTTGTCTGTCTCCTTTGGGTTGGATAGAGGTATATGAGACCACATTGTTGGGACCGATCCTTGTATAAGAGATGTTTTATAAATTATGGTTTACCAGAAAGAAGTTGTTGATAGCAGAAAGTCTCCCTTAGTGTAATGTTGATCAGTGACGCTGGGCCATGGAATTCTTTGTTTTGGATTAGGTGTTTCTAATGATGTCCCCTTATTTGGGTCATTGTTATCTTGGTATCAAAGTGAAATTAAAACCATGTTCTTTAGACATTATGAGATCACTGAGAGAATAACTAAGGTGGAATTCTGGTTATCTCTTCTATATCTGTTCGCATTGATCTGTGAGGTATTCCATGTCTCACAACAAAATATTTATAACCCATATCCATCTCACATGATGAATTAAGAATAGTTAAGATAACAATTGACATTTTTTTGTTTGAAAGATCGGCGTAGGTTGTGGATTCCCAAGAGAATGTACATTGTGGGAAGTCCATAACATTGGTTTGGGTTATTTGGCATCATGAGAATGATGAAAAATATACACGGGAGTATAAATATTGGGTTGGGTATTTGTAACCATTTTTTGTTCTTTGATCTGACTATGGAATAAATTTTTTAGGGAAAAAGTTTTAATGGTGGGGAGAATCTTCATATCCGTGTTTTTATTTTGAGGTATTTTTCTCCTTTATTTTTGTCTCATCTTAATCCATTTTATTTTGTAGGTGTTTTATGTAAAAGTAGTGTTTCTGGAATAAACAACATGTTGCACACGGTTAGTAGGGGGTTAGTAGAAACCATGCACCAACCCAAAAAAGATTGTGTTCATTAGAATTTGGAACTATCCATGGTGTACGACCTATGAATGGGTGTGAAAGATAACGGGGATTTCGAACTAGTGGGTCTTTTTGAGGCACATGATCAACTTCATAGATATTCTCCCTAACCCAGGAGATAGTGTGAACTTTTCTACTTTCAAAGGATGTGTTTCATTGCTACCACATGTTACAGAAAACTGTGCATCCAAACCACACATACTTTCCAAAACAACTGAATTCATAAATATCATAAACTACACTTCCCTGATTTTAACTTGAAAAAACCCTTATTTTGACCCAATCATGATCGCCCACCCTAGACACCTATCCTTATATTTTTTAATCCCTTGTAACTTTATGTATTTAATGGTTTTGGTGTAGAATCTCCAAGAAACTTCATGTATTGTCATATACCCCTCTTCTTCTTCCTTTTCCTTACTACTCTCTTCCTTCTTCTTTGGGTTATCCTTTCTCCAGAAGTTTTGTTGCCCAAATTTTTTTAACATTTATTATTTGGGTTTGATATTGATGTTTATTTCTTATTCATGTCTTTATAGGGTCTCAGTGTGGTGTGTTTTTGTTTTCCACCCATTTCCCTTAATATTTCAAGTGAAATGTAGGTGGTTAAGTGATTTAACAGTGTTGGATAGTTTTAGTGTTCTTGATATTCTCACTAAATTGATTAAATGAATTTTGTGAGTCATGCAAAACATGTTTACAAAGGATTTTGGTTTGATTAATGTTTTGAGGGGGGGGGGGGGTTATATTGAAAATGGTGGGAATTATGTATGTTTCTTAGTATGGATTATGTGTATGTGTAAGAGGTAGTTCATGTAACATGGGAAAGAGGAATTAAGAACAAAGGGAATATAACGTGGATAGTTTGGGTAGACTAGGTCTACTACGATAGGCATATCAGCTGAGCTGAAGCCTAATTCTCCATTCTAAGGATGATTCTACAACACTAATTATTATTTTCATGATGATCAGAGACTACTGGAACTTTGGATGTGACTCCTCTCTAGTGTATCGTGCTAGTGGAAATTGTGCATTGTGGTTGTTAAGACATATCACTAAAGTACAAGGATCCTAGGTCCTATCTAACCCTATTGTCTGAGTGATTACCCATGGGTCTCATGTGGTTTTATGCCTATTGCTCAATTTTTTGATGTTTTTATCCTCATATTTTATTTTCAACACATATTCCAATTTAAATTGTATTGTTTATTTTATTTTAAAACATTCATGTTCAGTTTTTATATTATATTATGAAAAAGAATATCTTTGGGTGATATCCTACTAGGTATTGGATGATACCACATATAAACCCTCTGGTGTGTGTAGATATTATTATATTCGACCTAGGTAAAGGAAAGATGTTCTGTGGTGGTGAAGGTGGATCCAGTTTCTATTGTTTCCTTTATTACAGGTGTTGGTGGAGGGGTCATGAGGGCATCAACCCTCTTGTTTCATGGAAGTTTTCGTAGTGTAGTTAGTTCCCATATTGGTTTTTTTATTATGTTATTTACTATTTAACCTGTTATAGTTATATTATTTTTTATGGATATTACTTATGTTTTGATGTGTTATTCATATGGTTGTTTACAGTTGATTCTTATGGGGGAAATCATTCCCAAGTATGTTTTTCATTTCCCAAGAACAATTTTATAGACCTTGGTGATCAGGAATTCCCTTCAGGCATTTCTATGGGCTGGGTAGGGTGTCATGTTGGATGGAATCCATGCTTGGTTCTTGACTACAAGATCCTTTTTACTTTGATCATCTTCCACTTTATTTTTATTCCCAAAACAATACAAGATTTAGAATTTGTAATCCTTGAACTACTTTAACCATCTTCACAGATGCATATTTATCTCTTTCTATGTTAATATATATATATATATATATATATATTTAAAAGAGATTATTTTGATCTACACACACACACACAAAAATATATATCATAGTTGTCCCCTTAGATATTATATATATATATATATATATCATAGTTGTCCCCCTAGAGATAATGTCATCAATTTTTCAATTAGAAAATTACATTCTCAAACTCCTGATCTTGAATTCGATAGCTTTTATAAATAATTTTCAACTTACATGAGGTTTATGTTTCCACTTCATTTTGAATCAATACATAGCCAAATAATAATTTTAAGCATTGATTTATAAAAAAAGTTACCCAATTTTAGGTAGCATATTTACTGGTGAAATGATAATACTCTCCATTAATTCTTTGAATCACTCTTTGAATTCATCAGTCGAGAAATTTTTTACTCCATTTTGAGTAATATTGGTTAGTGAGTTTCACAAAATCAAGAAGTTTCTCACAAATTATCAGTAATACTGAGTTTGTCCAAATAAACTATAGATCATCATTATAGATATTGGTCTAGTCCACTAATCGATCATGTTTTTCCTT